>JAUCMX010000026.1:6778773-7021273 GCA_033459395.1 Hemibagrus guttatus | reverse complement strand
ACTTAAGAAATTTGGTGATATATACACGTGTGTGTGTGTTAATGTTCTTCAGAGCAACTGTATTTCTAACCCATCTTAAGATAGCTTCTTATCTTGGAAAAACAAAAATATCAAGGCATAATACAGATCAGTAATTTAGTCATCCCAATATATACTGTATGCCCAAAGGTATGTGGACCCCTGACCATTACACCCATATGTGCAGTGGTTCTGAAGATATGTCCATTTAGGCTTGAAAGCATTAATGAGGTCATTCACTGATGTACGGTGAGGAGGCCTGGGGTGTAGTCGGTGTTCTGGTTCTTCCTAAAGGTGTTCATTTGAGTTGAGGACAAAGCTCTGTACAGGATAATCGAGTTCTTCCACTCTAACCTTGGCAAGCCATGTCTCCATGGAGCCTCTTAGGTTTGGGTCTCTTAATTACAGTGAATTAATTCCAGTTTTTAAACAGAAATTCAGTACAACTGTGTGCTTCCAGCTTTGTACTACAGTTTGGGGAAGAACAACATATGAGTATGATGATCAGGTGTTGACAAATTTTGGCCATATAGTGTAATCAGATGTATAGATAACACATGGATGTTTTTTTCTCTGATCACGGTTTAGGCTGTCATTAACATTTGGTGTCATCTGTGCAGATATATTTATGAAACAAGCAATTATTCTCAGTGTTTGTGTTTTTAATGTCATGTAAGTTGAATACAAATATACAGTACATGTCTGTTTCCCCATGTTTATAGAGTGAAATATATTTGTTACGTAAATGTATTTTCTTTCCATGTATCATTGAAGATTGTTCAACCGAACTATAGCCATTTTAGACATGTGTCAGTAATTCTTTGTCTACTTTGCTTTTCCTTTGACTGGAAAGCCTTGAGCAGCTTACTAAATCATCCACACTGTGCCTGCCCCACCAGCCATAAATAGACCAGCCACGGAAAACGCAGCTTCTCTCTGTCTTTATACTTTACCACAGATCCTTTTTCTGGAAGTTATACCCTGCACTCCAAACCCCCTAAATTAGACAGACTACGTGCTGAAAAATCACCACTGGCTAATGTACTTTTCCATTTGTTCCATGTTGTTTTCTCCTTCCTTCCTGACTTTTGAAGTCAACACTCCATTGGTCAGTTATGTACTGAACCGTTTCAGTAGAAATAACATGGAATATACATTATGCCATTTTAGGCTTATTTATTTATTTATTTATTTATTTATTTATTTATTTATTTATACATACATACATACATACATATATACATACATACACTATTATATATTTATTTATTTCCATCGGTCATTGCTGTTTTTGATCTCTGGTAGATCATGCCTATAGAGGTTCAGTGATATAATCATACCCTGACTTCCTTGTTTGGGAGTGCATGTTATTTTTCCACAAAAAAACAACACATGCATGGCCACGGGCAGTTAGTGGCATTTAGGGGGAAGCATGCTGTCAAGGCCCTTTCCACTGATTACGTCTGTGTTTGCATCATGATCTCGACATCAAAAAGCCGATGGAGGAAACGTAGCCAGTGTTATGAGAATGTTTTCACTTTTCTTTTGTTTGTCCATCTTTCACACCCATGTTTTGGCTTCTTACAGATCATTCAGATTTTTTATTTATTTATTAGACATTATCAAAACAGCTTACAGTAACATTACCTAAGCAGAAAGTAACTGCTGATGAAGTAAGATGCTGAGTAGTTGGTTCAAGAAACCAATATTAATTTCTGACTTATTAATTACATTTGTATCAACTTGGTATATTTTCACTTTGGCTAACAGTTTACTACATTACCAACTATGCCATGTGAACACCCTCTGCTAGTCGTGAAAGTGGGAATGCATTACCAAAAAATGATCATACCAAGAAAAGTAATCCTTTAGTCTATCTAATTTTCCCATTTCCTCATTTGTACACACTGCACAAACACATAATGTTCCAAAAGCTTCAACCTTTTATGCTAATAGCACTATCAACACTATCATGCTGGTCATCTCCTTCATTGCTAACTAGCTGAACTGAGACTCTGCACTGTACAGCTGCATTGCTTTCTAGAATTTGGATTCAAGCATTTGTTGTCTTTTGAGGTTACAACACAGTGGTATCTGCTGCTTCCATCCAAATTCCCTCCGCTGTTTACTGGCAGTGTATACCTATCTACCTGCATATGATCTCATAACATCTTGAGTATTTAACAGGAAACATGGTGTCACGGCCTCATCCACTGATTGCGTGTTAATTTAAAGACTTTTGGCATCATAGTCTCCACATCAAACAGCTGACAGAGGAAATTTAGCCAGTGTTATGAGAAAGGGTGTGTGATGATTGTCTCCCTGAATTTGTTTTTGTCAAAATGATGTGATAAGGGTTGAGGCTTGGTGAAATAGCGTCCTAGGCTAAACCCACACTAAGATAAATGAGGGAGTATGATTACGGATGTTTCATCTCATGTAAACTCTGTGATGAAGAAAGTACATTGTGTCAGAGTTAAATCAACAGTTTTGTTTAAAGACCAAGGTCAGCCTGTAATTAGGAGCAACGTTTGGGTTGTGTTGTGATAGCAAGTGGTTAAAAAGGCCAAAAGGAGATTCACACCCACATTGTGTCTTACAGTACAAGCCAATGGCGTAAACCCACAGTGCAAAACTCTTTAGTTTTCTTTAGAGAAAGTTCAGTTTCTCGATTATTTACTATTTTTGTTAATCACCCCAGTCCATTTACTGTCTTGCAGTAGCAAGACAAAAAAATTGACTTGTTTTTCATTTTTCAGGAAGTTTTATCACTCCTCTGTGAGACTTTATTAGTTATACTGAATGTTAGGAAATCCCCCACATTGTCCACCATATAACTTGAGTGGATTTTGGATGAGTATTTTGGTATCAGTGAAAACTTTTAACTAGTGAGAAAGCAGAAAAGGTTTGAATACAACTATATTATGTAACAGTGCTATCCTGACATCTTTACTTGCACAGGATCCAATGCATTAACATCACACCCAAAATTTCATTGCAGTGTGGTGACGTCATCTGTGTGAATCATGGATTTAAATGCTGACTTTTCTCTGTTTAGTAAAAGGAAGAGTCTTGGAAGAGTGACTAAAGTCTGTAAGATGACAAGCATTGACTTTGGGGCATTTTAAATCGAATCATAAAGCTCACCATTCTTATGTGGTATTTCGGCATGAATAGAATGTTAAAATTAAATATGTACAAATATCTAACTGCAAAAAATCAATTTACAGCCTTAATTCACACAGAAATCTGATATGAACACTGTGACCAAAGGTTATTTTTTTGGAATTCTGCTAATAGCCTTAATAACTTGGTATATGAGATATGAAAACACACTCATTAAGTAATATGAGTGACCATTCATGAGTCCCAGATGCAAACGAAGCACAGTATGTGCTGCTCCTATAACATATGATTATGCCCAGAGAAGGTGCATGTTAATTTCTCCCTAGAAATACCTTGTGAACCTGAAATAAAAATAGCTTTGAATATGACCACTAAATTAGAGTTATACTGAGTATGAAAACTAAGAGCTAGATTATAGAGTTAACGTATTCTTTGCAGGCATGGTGGCTTGGTGATTAGCACGTTTGCCTCACACCTCTAGGGTTGGGGGTTCGATTCCCGCCTCCGCCGTGTGTGTGGAGTTTGCATGTTCTCCCCATGCTTCGAGGGTTTCCTCCGGGTACTCCGGTTTCCTCCACTGGTCCAAAGACATGCATTGTAGGTTGATCATCTCTAAATTGTCCGTAGTGTGTGTGCCCTGCGATGGGTTGGCACTCTGTCCAGGGTGTATCCTGCCTTGATGCCTGATGACGCCTGAGATAGGCACAGGCTCCCTGTGACCCGAGAGTAGATCGGATAAGCGGTACAGACAATGAATGAATGAATGAATGTTCTTTGCAGGTTTTTTGTAGCTTAAATAGGCTAAATTTGGCAAGAGACACAGTAGCACTATTACGTGGTGCAAAGAAGCCCACATATTCATGACTTTTGTAGGGCCGCTTTAGAAAAATTTCTCTGTACATCCAGAGAAAGTATCAAACTGAATTAAAATATGAATATTACTTGAATATGAATATTACTTTAATTGTTCAGTGTAGACTTAAAAGTAATAAGGGATGTTATATGTAATGTTCAAATCTTTTATTTTGAAATTCTTTATTGTGATGTAGCAGCATAAACAGCAGCACTCACTTCAAAATAGATATAGCTACATTTTTCTCTGCCATTCAGTTTTTCTTGATGTGAACTACATAAAAGATGCAAACAGATTTTTTTTTTAAAAAGACCAAAAAGGGGCCAACAATGGTAATTATTATATATTATTGTAATATAATATAATATTAATATATTATATTATATATTGTAGAAGGTCAAATGTGTACTTAATTATCAAACTCCATACAAAATGATGTCAATTATTTGTTCTTGGTCTACAGTGGAGGAGACCTTGGGAGAAAGTCTACTTTACCATGTGTAAGGAAAAGGTGTGCAAAGGGGGTTACAAGATTCACAATTATTCACAATTATTCATTCAAGAGAGAAGGGTTATTCATTTTTCTACCTCCACATAGTCTGGCTGTAATGGCCGTACATATTCGATCCACTTGGTCCACAGTTTAATTGAACACATTTTTCTGAAGAAGACATGTGTAATGTTAAAATCAGTTCCAATCTAAACATGGGTTTACCTTGAACTGGTCATTGGTCAGAAACATGTTTAACATATTACGTATCAATGTATATGTAATAGAAATACAGTGTAGTGGGTTTTTTTGTCATTTGACAACAAAAAAGTATATTATACAACAAAACACTTGGGAACTTGTTAGTACATTGGGGTCAGTGTGCAGGATCAGCCATAATACAGCATCTGTTGAAGCAGTTGTGTGTTCAGGGTCGTAAGTAGATAGACTGACTGACTGACTGGCTGACTGACTTAATTGATCCTATGAGGGAAATGATCTTACAGCCCTATAACACTAAAGCACTAAAAGAAATAAAAATGAATTGAATATTAAATAAGGATACGTACAACATAACCTACATCAAAAAGAGTAATAAAATAAGGAACAACAAAACAGGTGTGCAAAATTGTCAATAAATAATATATACAACATATGTATGAACATATGTATGAACAGATGGGGGCATTGGTGGCTCAGTGGGAGGTTTCTCGCCTATCATGCAGAAGGTCTGGGTTCGATTCCCAGCCAACGCCTCAACCCCAGCCACTGGATGCAGTGCCGGTCCCAAGTCCGGAAAAATGAGAGGGTCTGCGTCAGGAAGGGCATCCGGCGTAAAACACTTGCCAAGTTGTTGTGCGGACCAGAACAGGGAGCAGCCGAAAGCAACTTCTATGTATGAACAGATGTTTATATAGTATGTATGCAACATATGTATGAACAGATGTTTATATACTATGTATGCAACATATGTATGAACAGATGTTTATATAGTATGTATGCAACATATGTATAAACAGATGTTTATATAGTATGTATGTAACATATGTATGAACAGATGTATACTTCAAACAGTATGAACAGATGTTTGTGCAGTAGTGTCTGTCACAGAGGGTCATGCTCATGGATCCAGCAGTGACTCTGTTGTAGTCCTGAGATTGAGACTTCAGAACCTTCTGATTACTTGTGCAGAACATTATCCCGCACTGTCCTACATAATCCAGCATGAATAACTTCAAATTTATTCACGTTAAGTAGAAATCTTGATGTCTGATCTCCAGCTTTGCTTCATTTCTGCTTAGTTCTCAGCACCAGTGTTGCTACAGAAAGCCCATTTGTTGTAAACCCATTTTCATACAGTCCATACACACTAAAAATGATCCATCACAGCTCAGAGTTAACTATAATCCAATCTAAAATCCGATCTCTGCGTGACTGGTATCACTTTCTTTTAATTGTGGTCATTGTGGGAAGACAGTATAGCCTGTTTTGGTTTGTTTAGTTGTTTTGTCCCTCCAAAAATTCTGTACTTTTGGAGATAGATGATAGTCAGGCTGCTTTATGTGACTGGAATATATAATTACAGAACCTTGTACCATGATATTTTATAAATTTAGCACATTTTAATTGGATTTTAAAACAAGATTCTGCTGACGGAATTGTATATTTAGACATGATATTTGTCATCTTCTGAAAGGTTTTTATTCCTGGTTTATACATACAGGATTTTCTCAGCATACACTTTAAAACAAATGCAGTGCTATGCTTCTTCCGCAAGACCAGCCTCAGATCCGGGATGTTAGAGAGTGGCTGATTTGCGATGGACCATAATGTTGTCGTTAGTCCACCCAACTCTAGGTCACCTTTGGGCCAAAATCACAAAATTCTGACCTTGGCAGTAGTATTGGTGGTATCTGCAAAGATGCACAAACTGATCATGAGTTTTTATCATGACTGCGTAACCGTAAGCTAAAGAACGTGTCTTAAACTTATCATCCCTGCTGATTCTGTTAGCATGACTAGCTGTAAGCCATCATTAAAAGTTGCAACATGTTAGAAGTAACCCCAAAGATTGACAACGCAGCACTGCGTCCACTACCAAGAAATTCTACAAATGAAAAACAAATTACAAAACAAAATTCTGCAAAATATTATGAAATCTAGGCTCAGCTAAATGTGTGTAGATAGTGTGTGTGCTGTAATTTTGTCCTTTTGATCAGCAGTCTGATGTCCACTCTCCGAGGTTCACCCTGTTTGCTGTTCAGGCTTCCGGCTGCGTGTCACGTCTCGGCTTTGAGCTGCGAGCTGCTGTCCTCTCAGGCCGGGACGCAGCGCTCAAGCTCCAGTAATTATAAGGTGGAATCTTGTGGCAGCGTCTCTGACTGCGTTTTAATAGCCGTGTTCGATTTGGCTGTGTCAGCACAGGACCTCGCCCATGTGGCCGTTAAAGCCTCAGCACTCTCTTTCCATCATTTCAGTTAAAGAAAGGTTTGTGTTTGAGAGAAGAAAAGCCATTTCTCGCCTTTTGGTTGATGTTTATATAGCCGATTTAAATGCCCAACATTTTAGTAAATCCCCCTTACTAAATATTGAAGGCTGACACTGTTTTCTTTGTGGTTGTGACCAGTACTATGCACTTTCATAGCTGGCTAAATACAGCAACAACCTGCTATACAAAAGCTTTCCTTTCAGCAGTCTAAGCAATATTCTCCAGAAAGAGCATGTGTTCCTTTAGGCAGGTTTTTAGATGAACCCCTCTGGGCTGCCTGTGGTGGTGAGAGTTGGATTTTTGACCCCTACATTGAATAAGATGGTCTGGATCATATTTAATGCGGTCAGTCTTTTTAAGTGTCAAGAAGGATTTAGTCTGTGTGTTTTTTCCATCACAAGCCATATTTTGGGAGACATTACATGTATGATGAAGAACCATAATAATTTGAATCCAGGCCATTTTTCCTGCAATTTCTTTTGCTTTAGGGTAAAAAAAAGCTGGTTTGTGCTGGGTGGTTGATGTACATATGCAGAGTCAGATAGTGCTTGAAAGTGCAGGATATTTCCAAACACAAGTCTTGGTAGAGTGCTTTCCTGTCATGGGGCTTTCTGAACTGACTTTGATGACACTGGCTAGACATCAATGCTGAGTTCAAACCTTATAATCTAGTAGTAATCAGCAGGAGTGATTGTGACTGTCCAGGCTCAATTTTATGGAAATTAATGAAGATGTTTATATTTTATAGGATAGTGTAGATACTAGTAAATGAGCCCTGAATTTCAACCTCTAAATTCCATAGGATGCAACTTTGCTCGTGAACTGAAGCTTTAATCAAACAGAAAAAAAAACACAGAAACAGCTAGCTAGATTTATTAATTTAACAAGCTAATATCAGGGGCTTCACTAACATACAGTAATATCAGCTATCATCTTATGTTCATCGAATGTTGTACGTAAGGCAGGAATCCGCCCTCAGAGTATGCAACTTGCATTCAGTCATTTACTTGCATACCTGCATTTGCCAATCCATCTACTGGAATGTTTTCTGGAGGTGTGAAGAGACTTGGACTCACTTGGGCACTGGGAGAATGTGTGAATCTCAGGGTCAAACCACCCAGTGACCCTGTGGTGTAGGGTAACCACTGTGCTAGTGTGCTACCACATCATCTATTAAACTAAGTGAATTATTTAAGTTAAATCCTTTCACTGCTGAGACACTTTGCTCTTTTTCCAGACAAGTAACTGGCCCAGATTCCTGCCAGTCCCCTCCAACACCAGGGAGACAGCCACACAATTGGAAAATATCAACATGCTGAAAAGCATACAAAGTGACTTAAACAAGAGGCAGAATCCAATCCCAACAGTGGTTCTCTGTCCCGCTGGCATTTAAAACCACAACCTTCCAGTCACTAGCATTGTGCATGTATGAATATAGGGGTAAAACAAAGTATAGGAAAGATAAATACAAAAGCAGCTGTTGTGTCTGCCTTTAAAAGTAATATTAAGAGCAAAAGTAGTGTGTGTTGTGTAAATCTTTCACAATTCCACACTGATTCCCTGAGAGACATTTCTCATGCTCAAAAATGTGTCTGTGATCTTAAATGACTGCTCTTAAAATAAGGGAGGATAATTTTCATACTTTTACTACTTGTCTGGTGCAATCAGGCTGCTCCAGGATCAGATTAATGTTATGTGCACCTGTATTACTACATTCTACAAAACTCTCACTTTCCACTCTCGCACTAAACAAAACAAAACAAAACAAAAATCACAGACAGCATCTTCTGTCTGCCATTCTTACTGTGAAACCACATGAAAGCATGGGTAATGCAGCCATCTCTCCTCCTGAACACAGATTATCCACTAAAGAAATTAGCTATGACTCAGAAGGTCCGTGGTTTGTTGGTGTCTGACATTGTGCCCTTGATGAACTTTCCCAAGGGCTACTACATATAAAAGTATTAGTTAGATGAATGCTTCTGTATTTTATTTCACTTCCTGTAAATCTTTTTTGACCTCCATTCCTCTACTTTTCTTTCTAAGTTCTCCAGTCCTTTGTAAGCAGCTGATGAAATATTCTTGTAGGTGTACAAGTGGCAAATGAGCACTTCTGCAAAAACCATGGCCTAAACCAGACCAGACCACCAACACACACATGCTGTGTGTGAGTCTCTTGGGTAGACAGCAGTGTGTGAGGCTTGCTGCTCTTGTGGCAGTGTGTGTGTGTGTGTGGTATAGCCTGAAACGCCAGTACATTTACAAAAAATCCTAACTAGTGTCCTGTATTAGCATGATACCTATAATTTCTAGCTAGATTAAGAGTTTCCTTTTAGCTTCAGACTAAAAGGTGACAGTCTGCGATTTGTTTGCACAAGAAACTGTGTTGTAACTCTTTTAACACGGTATGGAGCACCATCATGTTTTCCACCCTTTGTGGTGTGTGGCTCCCAATCAGCACCACCAGCCTGGTGGCTTAAAATCATCAGTAGCCCTGTGCTTATATTTAGCTTAAATACCCATTAGCATCTCAGCTTCCTGCAGTCTCTCGTGGCTCCTGCATGGCTGACTCTTTTAGGCAAATAGGCACAAAAGAGCTTTAGATGTTCTTTAAAGGGCTGGTTTTAACATGAATAGCACTGTTTTGTCAGTTTTCCACTTACCCCTAATGCAATCAATCGACTAAGACCTGTTTTTTTTATCTGACTTTTGCTTTTTCATTGGCGCTACAAGGTTAATGTTGCAAACAAATAATAAGAAGAAGCCTTTGCCACACTTTAGGCTATACATTAAAGCACATAACATTCCAGCATTACAGAATGAGGGTTAGAGCGAAGTGGCAGGTATGATACAGCCTCCCTGGATCAGAGAAGTTTCCCAGCCTTGCTCAAGGGCCCAATAGAGGCAGCTTGGTGCTCAGTGCCAGGGCTTGAACTCCAACCTTTTAATCAACAACTCGGAGCCTTAACCACTTCTTTTTTTTTTTTTTTTCTGTGAAATTCCATGGGGTCACTATTATGGCTGCACCCATTCTGTTTCTGAACATTTCCTGTTTGTAAAGCGTGTATTATACGCTTCACTTGTTACCTATACATGATATACATGTATATGATCTACATATACATACCTATACATTATACTATACATAAGTATTAGTTAGTAGTTAATTGAAAGGTTAATTTGTTCTGTGATTTGATTTGACCAAACAGTGTCCTTTAATTTTTTTTCAGCACTCTAATTATATATAATCATTTGTAGATAATTTGAAGCAACTATATGAAGATGTGTTTGTATTTATGGAAAGGATTTTGAGATCGGTCATCATTTATGTGTTATTTATTAGTTGTATTAACCTTGTAGCTTGTAGCTAGGGAAAAACTAAAGCATATTAAACATCAAACAAAAAACTTGGCTGCGAAAGATTGTGCTATTATAAAAGTGTGTAAATTAGATTTTTTCTTTTGCCCAACCACTCATTTATGAACAGACTTGTTTGGTTCACTGAAGTTGGTGTTAAACAAGTGTCACATTCGTCACACAGACAGCAGAGCAGTAAAGTTGTCACCACATCATTTGGCTTGTGTATGGCTTTGTTACGTATACCCTCCATGTTCATGTACAGCACTGTTCCATCTGTGATGGAGGTTAATCTTGAGAAAAATGAGAGAGGGAAGAGACAGTGGGAGAAAAAGAGACACAGGGGGTGTCTGGCTGCAAGCAGGGAACACTGAGATCTCTGTGAGTCTGTTTGGGATCCACAAAACCACCAAACCTCCTCAGCTTGTTTTGTCTGTCATATATACAGCTTCTATTTATTTAACCCACCCCATAAGGTAAAGCAGCACTCTACTGATGTGTGTACATTTGTGTGTGTGTGTATGTGAAATTGGAAGTCCAGGCAAAAACACGGAAACAAGAGTCTGAATCACTAAATCTTGGACTGGTGGCACTTCACCTAACATAAACACACAAAAATACGCCGTGTTTACCGGCCTGTCTCTATGCTTAGGAACATATTTATTTAGTTCAAATTTGGTATGAGGTGTCCATTTGTATTTTTCTGGTTATTTTATGGTTTATTGAATCTCTTCTCTCTTAGGAAACAGTGGGAATCTAAGATTGCGGATCCAGCCATGCGGTGAGTTATGACCATTTATTAATTGTGTAATGTGCACATTATTGAAATGTTTAAAATCTAACTTCCTCTGTCTGTCTCACAGGTCTGCAGTCGGTAAGAAGGGTTACTGGGTGGAGAAAGTGAAATGCACAGGAGCCGAGAACTCCCTGGCACAATGCCAGACTCAGCTGTCTTTCGCTCGTAGTGAAGTGCCATGTATTGGGGGGATGCACGCTGTGGTGCGCTGTGTACCTGGTCCACAGTTCTCCCACCTGTCCAGTTCTGGACAGCCTCAAACTCCACCCTCCTCTCAGGTGAGACACCACCTCATCATGCCCAGTCAACTGTCATAATACTCTATAGGACCAAAGTATGTATCAGAGCACCTGTCCAGCTTCATCAAATGACCAGATGCATTTCATGAAGCTCAGGATAGGTTATTTTTGCATACTATGTGTTTCAGCACTCAGCCGTTTCGCTCTGAGATTACATGGTCTACTGCTTTATGGCTGTTGCTCCTAGACGTTTTTAACCAATTCACAATAATAGCACTGGGGCAGATTTAGCAGCACCAAAATTTCACAAACTGACTTGTGGCAAAGTCACTGGGCTCTTGACCCATTCTACTTCCACTATTTTATGCTTCTATTAGCTGTGGGTTTGGCTGAAACACCAGAAATCAATAATTAGGGGACGTCTACATACTATTCTACTTATAGTGTATGTAAATATATGAAAGTGTGGCCATATGTGACTGAAACATGGGGCCTGGATGTATAAGGCTTTTTTCCAGAAAATTCCACACAGGGTGAGCAAACACAAGGTTTAATATATTTTTAACAACAAAAGAGTTTGCTTCTTGAGTCTTTAACTGACTTCCTGTTTTGCTAGTTAAAATCACCCCTTTTTACTTTGTAATGTCAACCAAAAAAATGTAGGAAAGCTGAGTATTATATTCGAGTCAGGGCGCAAATGATGAATTTGCTGAATTTTATTTATACCCAGAGATTTAATATGTTGGGCTTCACATATATTCCTTTATTATCCTAAGTAGCATAGTAGTGTATGTCAAGATATCAGTAGCAGAGTTAAAGTTATTTGTCGTTCTTTATGAATGTGATATAAATGTTTTTTTATAACTTGTATTTAACTCCAATATCCAATGTTTCTAAAAGTCTTTTGAATCATTTCCCTACAATGCCTTTGTCTGCATGTTTAAGCAGACAGTACGTCTGAAAGCAGGACCCAGGCTTGGAGAGGGACGTGTAGAGGTGCTGAAAGAGGGGAAATGGGGGACAATATGTGATCACCTGTGGGACCTGAATGCTGCCAGCGTAGTGTGTAGGGAGCTGGGCTTCGGCACTGCCAAAGAGGCCCTGAGAGGTGCATACTTGGGCCAAGGTAGGACACTTTTACTCTGATTCATCAGAAAAACTAGTGAGGGTGAAAACATTCCTGCTCTTTCTGCTAGCATTACTCAAAAGATAGAAAGGCAAAAGGGAAAGAGGAACAGAGTTCACAGAGAGAAATGCTCTCAAAGCAACTTTTTTTTTTTTTTTTTTTTGGAAAGAACCAGAAAAACAAATAAGGAAAAGTGTGAAGTCATATCTGTAGAACACTGGAGTATGTTAATGGTTTGGCTTTGAGCCTTTATTGTAGTGAACAGGAAACCTATCATCCAACATCATATCACATGAAACATCATATCATCCTCTAAGTTTGATCATAAATTTAATAAATAAATATAAACAAATAATTAGATCTGTAACACAGTCTTTACAGGCATTTGCAGTTACCATATTTTCTGAACTATAAAAGAATATTTAAGATTTGTTTGTCGAAAAAGGTGTAATGGATGAGACCTGGGACATAGATACAGTAGAAGTAATAATTTAGTAGCAACACACTGGTGAAACACAGAGCTTTCAGAGTAGTTCCAGTGCTGTTTGTAAGAGCCTCCTGGTAATGTGTTCATTAATATTAATGTTATTGGATGGTGTCTCCTGTTGCATAATACCGACACGTACATCCGGACTGTGATGGGTCTGGGTTATATGTGGTAATTTATGCAAATTACATAGATACTTTATTCCATCTAAACTGACCATCAGATTTTTGTGCATTATATTACTGAAATCCTCTGTTAAAACTACTCCAGCTCAAAAAATTGTTTAAAACCCAACTTCAGAAAAGGATTAGCTTTACATAGGGTACTGGGGTAATTCTATCTGTTGCAGGTGCTACTCAGTGATTTTATTTCTGTCCAGACTGGCAAAGTCAGTGTTTTTTTCCTTTTTCCACTGAGAAAATTTCAACCCAAATCACCCTCTGTTTCTCGATGCACATAATGGTGGGGTGATAATTTTAGTCCCATCTGGATAGACTGGACCTCAGTGTTTTTGCAGGCAGATGTTACCTCGTGTTGGAAAAACATTTTTATACTACTGCTTCTTGATGCATTTATTCACTTTGCCTGAAGATTATGAGAAAATATCTCTAGCAGTCAAAAGATAATGGATGGTTCTATAAAAATATTGTTGTTGCAGGTCATATCATTTTGTCTAAATATGGACTAAAAGCTGCTTAGCAGAAAAGACAAAAAAAATTGTGTTATACAAGAGGTACAAACTTCATGCATACTTACATAAACCACAATAAGAAGATTGCAGTTTCCTCTAAATATATTTATAACGCAGTCCTGAGCCACCCAAATATTTTATTATATTTTACATAAGTAAATAGAGTATAGGATAAAATTTATTTCTCTAGAAGGTGCTATGACTTGTGCAGCAGGAGGTGTAGGTGTAGGAGGTGTATTAGTCCCTCATTAGGTAACTTACAAGTAAGCAGATAATTGGTCTAGAGTTGATTTAAAGAGTTTCAAGCATTTGCATTAGCTCAGTTGCACCCAAATGCTTCAAAATGTATTGGAAGACACTTCACAGTGCAGATGGACAGACATACAGCAAAAATAACCCAAGACATTAAGGAATGGAATTGGGAAATTTTGTAATGGCCAAATCTGAGCTGAAACCTGACCTGAATCCACTTGAGCATACGTTTCACTTGTTGAAGGCAAAAAAAAAAAAAACACAAGAAGAAGCAGTAATGATGTATTGTATGTGCGTTCCAACCCATAGACCGTTATTTAGAGGCAAGTATTAGGAACGGCCATTTAGTATATGATTGTTAGTTTGTCCAGTTACATTTGGTCATTTGGATGCAAGTACTTTTTGAAGCTGAAAGTCTACACTTTGATGAATGAATATCATTTAAACCCCAATATACTGTGGTAGCTAAAGTGTGTGTGTGTGGCGTGCGTGTGTGTGTGTGCAGGGGGGGTTTTTTTTTTTTTTATTATTATTATTGTTTGAAAGTGTACAAGATTTCTGTGTCTATCTTATTTTATTGGGTTAGGATTAAACACTCTCCCAATACAAGGTTTTTCATGTCAGTAAGGTCAGTGTTTTGCAGTCCAGAATTCTTACATCACAATAAGATTGATATTCTTTTGGAGTTTGTTCTTTCAATTTTTTTTTTTAACTTATTTCATTTTAGCTCAGTCCATTTTCAGTTTCCTTCCAAAACACTACAGTGCACCTGGAAAGTATTCACAGTGCTTCACTTTTTCCACATTTTGCTATGTTACAGGCTTATTCCAAAATGGATTAAATTTTCCTCAAAATTCTACAAACAAACAATACCCCATAATGACAACATGAAAGAAGTTTGTTTGAAATCTTTACACATTTTTTTAAAATAAAAAAACGAAAAAATTACATGTACATACAGGTGCATCTCAATAAATTAGAATGTCGTGGAAAAATTCATTTATTTCAGTAATTCAACTCAATTTGTGAAACTCGTGTATTAAATAAATTCAGTGCACACAGACTGAAGTAGTTTAAGTCTTTGGTTCTTTTAATTGTGATGATTTTGGCCCACATTTAACAAAAACCCACTAATTCTCTCTCTCAACAAATTAGAATATGGTGACATGCCAATCAGCTAATCAACTCAAAACACCTGCAAAGGTTTCCTGAGCCTTCAAAATGGTCTCTCAGTTTGGTTCACTAGGCTACACAATCATGGGGAAGACTGCTGATCTGACAGTTGTCCAGAAGACAATCATTGACACCCTTCACAAGGAGGTTACACCACAAACATTCATTGCCAAAGAAGCTGGCTGTTCACAGAGTGCTGTATCCAAGCATGTTAACAGAAAGTTGAGTGGAAGGAAAAAGTGTGGAAGAAAAAGATGCACAACCAACCGAGAGAACCGCAGCCTTATGAGGATTGTCAAGCAAAATCCATTCAAGAATTTGAGTGAACTTCACAAGGAATGGACTGAGGCTGGGGTCAAGGCATCAAGAGCCACCACACACAGACGTTGTACAGTTGTTGTATTCCTCTTGTTAAGCCACTCCTGAACCACAGACAACGTCAGAGGCGTCTTACCTGGGCTAAGGAGAAGAAGAACTGGACTGTTGCCCAGTGGTCCAAAGTCCTCTTTTCAGATGAGAGCAAGTTTTGTATTTCATTTGGAAACCAAGGTCCTAGAGTCTGGAGGAAGGGTGGAGAAGCTCATAGCCCAAGTTGCTTGAAGTCCAGTGTTAAGTTTCCACAGTCTGTGATGATTTGGGGTGCAATGTCATCTGCTGGTGTTGGTCCATTGTGTTTTTTGAAAACCAAAGTCACTGCACCCGTTTACCAAGAAATTTTGGAGCACTTCATGCTTCCTTCTGCTGACCAGCTTTTTGAAGATGCTGATTTCATTTTCCAGCAGGATTTGGCACCTGCCCACACTGCCAAAAGCACCAAAAGTTGGTTAAATGACCATGGTGTTGGTGTGCTTGACTGGCCAGCAAACTCACCAGACCTGAACCCCATAGAGAATCTATGGTGTATTGTCAAGAGGAAAATGAGGAACAAGAGACCAAAAAATGCAGATGAGCTGAAGGCCACTGTCAAAGAAACCTGGGCTTCCATACCACCTCAGCAGTGCCACAAACTGATCACCTCCATGCCACGCCCAATTGAGGCAGTAATTAAAGCAAAAGGAGCCCCTACCAAGTATTGAGTACATGTACAGTAAATGAACATACTTTCCAGAAGGCCAACAATTCACTAAAAATGTTTTTTTATTGGTCTTATGAAGTATTCTAATTTGTTGAGAGAGTGAATTGGTGGGTTTTTGTTAAATGTGAGCCAAAATCATCACAATTAAAAGAACCAAAGACTTAAACTACTTCAGTCTGTGTGCACTGAATTTATTTAATACACGAGTTTCACAATTTGAGTTGAATTACTGAAATAAATGAACTTTTCCACAACCTTCTAATTTATTGAGTTGTACCTGTAAGTATTCACAGCCTTTGCTCAATACTTTGTTGAAGCACCTTTGGCACCAATTACAGCTTCAAGTCTTTTTAAGTATGATGCTACAAGCTTGGCACACTAATTTTTGGGCAGTTTCTCCCATTCTTCTTTGAAGGACCTCTCGAACTCCATCAGGTTGGATGGGGATTGTTGGTGCACAGCCATTTTCAGCTCTCTCCAGAGATGTTCAATCAGGTTCAGGTCTGGGCTCTGGCTGGGCCACTCAAGGATATTCACAGAGTTGTCCCGTAGCCACTCCTTTGTTACCTTAGCTGTGTGCTTATGGTCTTTGTCCTGTTGGAAGATGGATCGTCACCCCAGTCTGAGGTCTGGAGCAGGTTTTCATCAAGGATGACTCCATGACTAAGGCCCTTCTCCCCCGATCGCTCGGTTTGGCCAGGTGGCCTGCTCTATGAAGAGTCCTGGTGATTCCAAACTTCTTCCATTTACGGATGATGGAGGCTACTGCATTCATTGGTACCTTCAATGCTGCAGAAATCTTTCTGTAACCTTCCCTAGATCTGTGTCTTGATACAATCCTGTCTCGGAGGTCTACAGACAATTCCTTGGACTTCATGGCTTGGTTTGTGCTCTGACATGCTCACCATATATAGACACATGTCTGCCTTTCCAAATCATGTCCAATCAACTGAAATTACCACAGGTGGACTCCAATCAAGTTGTAGAAACATCTCAAGGATGATCAGTGGAAACAGGATGCGCCTGAGCTCAATTTTGAGTGTCATGGCAAAGGCTGTGAATACTATGTACATGTGATTTTTTTTGTTTTTTATTTTTAATAAATTTGCAAACATTTCAAACAAACTTCTTTCACTTTGTCATTATGGGGTATTGTTTGTAGAATTTTGAGGAAAATAATGAATTTAATCCATTTTGGAATAAGGCTGTAACATAACAAAATGTGGAAAAAGTTAAGCTGTGAATACTTTCCGAATGCACTGTTTAATGATTTAAAAAGTCAGTTTGATGCACCCTTTGTGTATGTATACTATATTGTACATATACTTTGTTATTTTGCTGCAATTTAGAAGTTTAGATTATAACATCTGCTCTTCCTGGGAAGCCAGTTGCATAAAGGTCACGAGTAGAAAAGAAGCAGTGGGGTACCATTGGCTCATTTTGATGAGATCATGACCAACTGTGCTGTAAATTACAGGGATTCCTGTCTTTGTGCACTCTGTTTCCAGTGTCTCTGTCATGCCCGGTGTTTCTATTTTGAAGCATTAAACGATGCGCTGGGTTTTGGGGTGTAATTTTGTTAGGGATGCTGAATACACACACGCTCTTCTCCAGTCCACATCACAGCTGTGCCATTTTTGATCTGTTTTATTTTATTTATTTATTTTTATTTTTATTTTTTATGACTAGCCCACTGGCTGTCTGGTCCAAGAAAAACGTGCTAATCACTATTTCTAGCAGCTTAAGGCGTAGCTAATGCAAGGATAAAACTTAACTTTTGACCTGTCATTAAACACTAGACATGATCATATGGAATTTAAACTGACTACACACAAAACACAAACTCACACATTTGTCTTACTTTTCTTATGAGTACCTTTAAATTACATCATAATTAATATAACTAATTAATACAATAGTTAATTAATTACAAAAGGAAACTTTTCACTGTTTTGTAAGAAAACAGATGACACCATTTCATACAAATTCCATATTCATGAGTCATGTGCATCTTCTCTTGCATGTGTATGTGTTTTGCAGGTACGGGTCCGATCCATATGAACTCGGTGCAGTGTACTGGCCATGAGAGCTCCGTAAGGCAGTGTAAATATCGGGAGGTTCCACTTTATACCTGCAAACACAGCCAGGATGTTTCTGTTCGCTGCAACGTCCCCAAAACTGGCCTCTCAGCTACGGTGAAAAACACAAACACAGGATTGTTTGTAATAAAGTTATTTGTTTTTATCTTTTTAGTCTTAAAGTTATGAATAGTAATGACGTTCCCTCCTTCTTCTATCTCTTCTTTTTCTCTCTCGCTCGCTCTCTCTCTCTCTCTCTCTCTCTCTCTCTCTCTCTCTCTCAGGTGCGTTTGGTAGGAGGGAGAGATCCTTTGGAAGGAAGGGTGGAGGTCTTGATAGATGGGCGTTGGGGGACAGTGTGCAGTGAGAACTGGGGCATCAATGAGGCCAGGGTGGTCTGCAGACAGCTTGGCATGGGCTTTGCATCTTCAGCTCACCAGGTACAGAGCTACTACATTCAACTCAGATAGTCTGCGGTGTGTATTTGTCCTTCTAAGGTTATACAAAGCACTCCTCACTCACTCACTCACTCACTCACTCACTCACTCACTCACTCACTCACTCACTCACTCACTCACTCACTCACTCACTCACTCACTCACACACACACACACACACACACACACACACACACACACACACACACACACCATACCCATTCTCACCATACCCATTCTCACCATGAATGGCCAGTAACGCCACTAAAGTAAAATCCACAGACATGCAGACTATGCACCTTTGCTTGCACTACACAACTGGAATAGATTTCTTGTAGCCTAACGTGCCACTGTGCACTGGCTTTGTTTATATCCTCAGTGCATTTGTTTTTCAGTTTATTTCCCATGCAGAAGGTAATTGCAGGCTTTCCATGAAATGCCTCCATACTTTCAAGCAAAGAGGAAGAAAAGTAGCGAAGACTGAGGGAAAACAAACTTTAAATAGTTGAGTTTTTTTTACTTGCACTGGATGAGAACACTGTTAGTATTTTTATAAACCTGGACTTCTAACAGCATGAGGAAGGGGAGAGTGGAAAACAGGCATGAGAATATCCAGTGCTGAGCAAATCCCAGACAGTGAATTCACATCTTTGGCCTGGTTACTACCTCTCAAGGTACTGTTTAGACCTCTGAGGCATGTTCATCTGGAATATTTGTTGTTCAGTGCATAACTGCTTTGGCATTTTTGCCATTTTGTTATTGCTGGTTTTATAGTCTTGGCACTGTGTAGGAGCTGTAGTTTCTCAGCCACTATGTGAATATCATGTGGTTTTACATCACCATGCCTTAATGATGGCCATGAAATATTTCCATTTGCAATTATTTACTTGGCTCCATTATTCACTTAGAGGTCTTTGTGTTCAAAAATACTTACAAGCTATCTGGACACCACACGCATTATAGACAGACACAAGGGGGGAAATGTTTGTGTTTCAGTGATAATTTGTTATTTAAGAGAATTTGGGCTTGGCTGTGTTGTGTGATTCAGGACACTTCATACTGGTATGGGAACCTGGGTGCAGAGGAGGTTGTTCTCAGTGGTGCTCACTGTACTGGGACGGAGATCTCCATCCAGCAGTGTAGGAGGAACGGATATGTGTACTGCCCTCGTGGAGGGGGAAGCAAAGCCGCCGGTGTTACCTGTGCCGAGAGTGAGTCAGTTATGGATACAGCAATTTTTCAATTTACATATTCCAATGAAGATATTAATAGCATCAGTTCAGATGTTTGCATCTTTTTCCTTTAATGTGGTGTAAAATTAAATAATAGCATAAAACCCATCTTTTACATAGATCCCGAGATCCTTTCATCCTTCGTGACCTTTTTCAAATCTGGAAATGAAGCATGTCATTACAAAACTTTGACTTTCTTTTGATTCTTGAATTTTGCTGTAGTTAACTTACCAACTATGTTCATTTGTTTGTTTTTATTATGTTTTTAACGAACAGAAGTTGCATTTTGTTTCAATACAATACCAGTATGCTAGCACAGTGAGTAGTTTACTATAAAAACGCCTTAATGAATTTTTGAATGTACATTTTGTGTCCAGCGGCACCAGACTTGGTGTTGGACTCTCAGCTGGTCCAGGAGTCTGCATACCTGGAGGACCGTCCTCTTCATCTGCTCACCTGTGCCCATGAGGAGCGCTGCCTCTCGTCCTCTGCTGCTCACATGAACTGGCCCTACGGTCACCGGCGCCTGCTGCGCTTCTCCTCACGGATCATGAACCTGGGGCGTGCGGACTTTCGGCCACGGGCCGGGCGCGAATCTTGGGTCTGGCATCAGTGCCACAGGTAAGAGCACAAAGCAACATCAAAGCACAAGCAGTGTCTGCATTCAGACAGCTATATCACTCAGGAGCTTTTTTAATTAAATACAAGAATCAAGTGTAAGAAGTATGAAAAAGTAAAATAAATCCAATAAAAGAGTGCAGCAATGGGATAGCATTCTGCTGAAGTGTTGACTTTGTTGCAGTTTAAATGTAGAAATGTATTCACTATCATTAAATTTACCCCATTTAGGCAGGATCCATCATATTGTGCAATACTGTGAATTTGTACAGACTTTAAAAATCTTCTGCATTTGTTTTGCCATCTAGCAGGTGATATGACTTCCAAAATGTACAGAAAACTGGCATGTATGTTTTCATTTTTGTGTTAGTCTGTGTTAGAACACAAACACTGAATTAGCCTGCCTACAGACTGAAATCAGCACACTATAGCCACATAAAACACAACAGATATACACAGACGTGGTGCATACAGTAAATTGTTTTTCCAAGCAGGTAGGATTTAGGGAGTGCGTTTTATATTACGAGATGACTTATGGCTCAGAAAATATAATACAGTTTTGTATCCATGCTCCTTTTGTTCCTAAGGTACAAACAGGGCTGGATCTTAGACCCATTATGTCTGCCTTCATTATACAGATAAACAGAGAATCCCTTGATTGCGTGCTTTCATCTCGTCCTTTCTAAGTGAGTGCTTGTAGAAGGGATCAGTACATGGAATATGTCTACTTTTAAAGTTTGCATGTCTGAAAGCCCAAATCCCTACAGATTTTTGTTCTAAATAGTTTTGTCTCTGGAATTTGTGTCTGAGTGTTTTTTTTTAGGGATTTTGCCCTTCTGGTTTAAAGATTAGTTCTTGTTCCAGGAGCAAAGCTGTCCAGGACTTTAACAAAACACCATCTATTAAACACAAGACCTAATCAGAAGCAGACCAACACAAAGACCAGCGTGAATGCACACACAAACACAGGAGTTTTTAAAATCCCCAGAGACCCCTTCACACCTTCCTGGCAGCTCTGACTGTGTTAGCACCATAAAGCTCATTCAGATGTGTGTTTCTTTTTTTTCTTATGGCTCTGCTCCGTCACGGTCCGGTTTCTTTATAGCTGTGGTCAGGATGCTGTGGTCAGCTAAGAGCACAGCCTGGTCCTTCTTTCTGCTCTCTGGGCACAATCAAGGAAAAGAGACTTGTGCCCTTTTTGTTTCACTTCTCTGTCTTTTATGTAACTAAAAGTGGCTGCTTAGACGTATGATTCACAAGGATCCCTTAGACCATTACACAGATTTCTTATTAATATCATTGTCATAGAAATATCTAAATTTAATGTTACAAATAGCTGAGTCATTTGTGTTTGTGATTTTGTTTTACTGCTTTTAAACATAGTCATAGACTAAGCACACTCATCTAAATAATAAGCAGGTTTATCAGTCTTCAAAGGGAGCATTCCAGCCAAATCCCTAAGAAAATCATTTAAGCTGATCAAAGGCCTGTTAATGAATTTCTGTCCTCAATTTACAATAAAATTCTGTATCATAGATTTTGATAACATTGGAATTATGTGATGGGTGTAGTGAATAGTAAAGTAACTCCCAACACAGTTGTTAGGCTAATGGTAACCTAAGTCTGTGACCTATTGAACCAGTGTTAATGTTTTCATTGACAGAGACTTCAAAGCACTCTTGTACGTCGCTCTGGATAGGAGCGTCTGCCAAATGCCAGAAATGTAAATGTATGTATGTACCATGTAATATCTGAAAGTCATCCAGCATACAGTTACTGCATTAACCAGAACAACTTATGGAAGTGTTTTTTGAAGTCCTCCCAATGAATACATCCATACTGGATCTGGTTTAACTGGAATACATTGGATGCAGCATATCAAGCCAGCATGTATTCCAGTATCAATCACCCAGTCATCCAGCACACAGTCTAGCATCTCATTTTGAGCAGTTTTAGGTGTACCTTTTTTCACCTGTGTTCGATAAGGCAGATGTGTTTGATATGTAAAGCAGCCTGGAAATTTAGCTGAAACTTAGCAAACACCACCCCTTTTGTAAAACTAACCCAGAGAATATGAAGCATTAGAAATTTGCTCTTCGTTTTCTGAGACTCAGGGAAACTAAGACACCACACACTGCCGTGCAAGATTTTGCCAGCCTTTGAGTATTTTAAAGTCATGGTTTAACCAAACTCCTGCGTTAAAAAAGTGGTCATATGTGTGACATCCAAATTGAGCATCCACCTGCTTCTGCTGTCAGATGATTACTATATCATCACACTAGCTGACAGTTAATAACACCAGCTAGTTAGCTTAATAGCTAATCATTTACTAAGCTAATATGACCAAAGGATCACTTCTTTTTGTTGGTGAAGGTGAATGAAAAATCACCTGTCCATTATAGACAGCTCTTGTTGTGCTGAAAGTGGCCACTCATGTGGCAGTGTTGAGTCATTCGGAGACGTTGACAAGTGCAGAAATGTATTCACTGCAAATGTAGATTACCATAAACATGTTTCCTGTGTGTTTCTGTAGACACTACCACAGCATCGAGGTGTTCACTCACTACGACCTCCTGACCATGAATGGCACAAAGATCGCAGAGGGACACAAAGCCAGCTTCTGTCTGGAGGACACATACTGCCCTGATGGTGGGTTTTCTGCTGACAGCACACTACACCAGGGCTGCAACTTTATTTGTCCTGAAAATATACTAAATAATATTTAGTAATTTTATTTTAAAATATTATTTAAATTCATTGATACTAGCCTTTTTTTTTTTTTATTATATTAGCCTTGGCCTACACTCAGAGAGAATCTGTAGGAATGCACTCTTTAAATCAAGCATATCTGTATTTTATTCTGTGAGTTGAACAGCATTTGCTTTATAGCATTTTAACTTAATTACCAGCATTTTTTGTTTAACTGCATGTGAAGCTCTCAATCTAAGCCTGTTTGTGGAAAATTCATATAAGTTTAAAAGCTTATGGAAGGAAACTGACTTGTGTTTACATCAAAGCTATATGATGTGGTCACAGAAGAGAAAAACATGCATGTTCTTTGCCGTCTCCGTGACTACAGGCCTGCACAAGCGCTATTCCTGCTATAACATGGGGGATCAGGGCATTTCAGTAGGATGCTGGGATACGTATCGCCATGACATTGACTGCCAGTGGATTGACGTGACTGATGTCAGGCCTGGAGATTACATCTTCCAGGTAAACTCCCGCCTTACACTGTCTTACAGGTGTTCTGTTGTTCCGCCTGTAGTAAGATGTGTTTTAACAGATGAAGAGATGATAAGATATATAGTGTATACCGTTCTAATAAATTACAGTTGAGTACTGACTAACAGTAATAACTAATAACTAACCTCATTATTGCTAACCTTTTCTGTCTGAGCCTTTTTTTGTTTTGTTATGTTTTTCAATATTTTAGAGGATTTTCCCTCATTTTTGTCACAGAAAAAAATCTCTAGTTTTGCTTTGCCAATTCCCATCTACCAGCTAACCATGCCAGTCATATGACAGCTGCTAACCCAGGAGGAAACATGACGATCACATGCTTCCTTCGAGACATGTGAAACCAGCCATGCTGTGTGCTCATGCTGTGTAACAGTGTGGCATAACACACTTGGAGAAAAGCGTTATCCACTCCAGTACTCACGCATGAACTCACAGATGCCCATGATTGATTTCGTATCACTGTGATTGACAGGAGAGAGAAAGAGTATGTGATCACTCTCACTCAGAGAGTACTGACCCTTTTTGCTCTCTTGGACTTCCAATCTCCCAAACCCTCCAATCTACAGGCTTTGTCGCGGTTCAAAATGCCATGTAACACAACCCTGTCTGATTATTTTCCTATAACTGCACGAGCTGCTGTGTTTAATTCCTTATTGAACATATAGGAAAACTGTATAGTTTTAATTTAACACATGAATTATTTTTTATTGTTTGCTTTTTTGTAGACACAAATTACACAGTAGACATGTAATTACACATAAAACATACACTGAAAGATACAAAAGAAGAGCAGAGTGTGTGTGTGTGTTGTAGGCTGAAAAACTGCTGTATAGTGTATGTTTTCACCGCCATATATCCTACTTTATGGACACTTTATTCCTCTTTATTTAGCTGCAGTACTGTACTTTCATTACCCTTCACCTTTAAACCTCAAAACAGGGGAAGAAAAAGAATCATGTAATCTAAATTTACCAAAATAACCTTGTTACCCCACAACCCCTGCCAAAAAAAAAGAATGATGTTTTAAAATTAGCATGGAATCGTGTAGCAGCGTTCTTCCTCTAAAGTCATGCACCATTTTAAAATGGCATTTTGCCCTCCGTTTTTTTGGGTGCAGATCTCGCTGGAAGGTTTCTCCAGAGATGCAGAGCACAGATAAGGAGAGTAATTGAAACTAATTGAGTCTATGCATGCTTGCACGTGTTTGAGTGTTTTTTTTTTAATGGAAGGATTCAGGCTCAGTTTTAAGCCTTCCTCAGCCCTGCTATTACTGTAATGGTTCAGAGAAACGGCTGGTGATGAAAAGGCGGTGAGTCAGCACTTTACAGCCGCGTGAATGAGTTGCACCTTGTCTACTTCTCTGAACCAAAAGCAATTTTAAAGCAGATATTCTCATTACTTTCAGGCAAAGCTCTTAAAATTAACCACTACAGAAGGTACAATGGAAAATGGGTAAAAAAGAAAAGCATAATGGGACGAATTAAGGTAATGCCATTACTTGTTAATGTTCTTTTAACCAATGCTGTTATATTTAACAGCAGACATTTCTAGCCACAGTTCAGTGCAGTGAGCGTTTCTCATTTCATCACTATAATTTAGTCACTAGATTCTACACTTACTTTTTCCCAGAGGCAGGATGGTGACAAACATGGCATTAAAACCGACTGGGACAATGACAATACCATCTTTATGATATGGTTTACAGTGCAGATCAAACAGAGACCTTACGTAATGCTCAGATGTGTGTTAGGATTCGCTTTAGGTTGCCATGAAACCCCCCTTTGCAAGAGCTGTAAAGTGCACTAATAAAGCGAGTTAGTAGGAGTGTGTTTCCATGCATGTGTGGATTTCATGCTATCACTGGGCGTTCTCTGAAAAAGAGTGTCCCAGGCTGCGGTGTGCCAGATTTAGGAACATGCATTTAAGCACATTACTCATGACTGGTTTGAGACGTGCGTACGTGATTGCACAGTCATTTACGAATCAGCGCTGCAATCTGCCTGTACTCTCTGAGATTAGACAGATCTCTCGACATTAGAATGACAATCCGAGATCTGTTTTGTGTTCTGTAATACCATGGGAAGCAATAAAAAAATAAGCAGAGCTCTTTGTTGCATTACAGTAGCAATGGCTGAAGTAATAAATTAAAATTAGCTGAGAAATATAATCTTTTACTCACATTTTGTTCTTAGATTTTTTTTTATGAGGACATGCATGGTATTCTCAGCATGGAAAAATGAGAATGTGTTATTAAATATAAATTGTTTCAGGCTGAAAGCTGGAAAACTCATTTTGGTTTGCTTTCTCATACATAAATGTACTGTATAAGGGCAGATGGAAAAAAAAAACAATAGCAGCCATAACCGGTGCTTAATGATAGACTCTGAATACAAACACACAGGCCAGATCTGTCCGTCATCATCAGCAGAAGCGTGAAATCAAGCGAACAGTGTGTGTGTGTGTGTGTGTGTGTGTCGGCTGAAGTGTATATGATTGGGTTATTAAAATACCTCACTTCCAAATAGCTTTGGTCAGTAATTGTGCCTTGCTTCCCTTAGGTGGAGGTGAACCCCTCTCTGGACATGGCCGAGTCTGACTTTGAGAACAACGTGATGCGATGCAGATGCAGGTACGACGGTGGGAGAGTCTACCTGTACGGATGTCATGCAGGTGAGTGGTTTCCTTTAATTAAGAAAGAAATTTTACAAAAGATTTCAATGTCAATTAATTTTTTTATTTTTAAACTCCACTAATGACATTTATGTCATGTGATTTAACCGCTTATGGAGGCAAGTTAGAAGCAGTGAATCAGTAATGAATTATTTTATAGTTATTTCACTTCAGGCATGAAATTGTTAATATTGGTGATATTCGTGATCTGGTCAGGATTTGGTGTTTAGCTCAAACGTACTTAACCTTCCTGTTTGCATGTTTATAGGTGATGCCTACAGCGCAGAGGTTGAGGACCTGTTTGAACACCAGCGGCAGATCTCCAACAACTTCCTCTAATGAAAGGAACCAGAGGAACCAGGAAAGCAAAATCTCTCCTTCATCATCCTCTCACCCTGCCTCTGGATGGAGGGGAAGGGGAAGGAGAAGGTGGCTAAAGCAAACAGATTATAGGCTGTGGGTTTCTAGAGGTTTTATTTAAGTTTGATTGTCAGTCAGGTGAATCCGTTGAAGTAGGACCAGAATTCTGGGTAATTTTTAATCCGGGTCATTTACCCTCTGAATAACTGATCTGTTTATAATCTGGATGGAGCATGCTGAGGTAAATGTGTATAAATAAACCAATCTCTTAAGAGCAGTAATTCTAGCAAAACAGGATGTTAGAATATTAGGTTAAAATATTACAGAAGTAGAATAGAGTATATAGGATGGGGGTGTAGGAAATCTTTTGCCATGGCTTTGCCTGATTATCCACAAGCAAAAGATTATGCAAGTAGAACTGGAACGTTCAGATGTCCACCCTGGCCGTCATGTTATTGTTGCTGTGGCAACGAGTGAAGTCTTTTTTTTTTTTTTTTAGTCTCTAAAAATATCCGTTACTTTCTTTAGATTTAAAGTGTTATTTGACCACTGGTCCCCACCCTGAGAAAAACAGCTAAACCAAATGATATTAACAGCAGTAGTGTTAATAAATAAATCCCATTTCTGCATTTTGCTGCAGCTTGAATACAGATTTTCAAAAAACATCACCACTCAAGTGCTTTGGTATTCTTTTCATCTGAATTGCTTGTGTCCTCTAGATATTCCCTGGCCTGATCTTTCATAGCTGTTGGTTTCTCACCGATATTTTATTTTTCAACATTCATACCGAATATTGGCGATCCCAGTTCAGTGTCGGTAATTGAAAAAGTGAAAATAATCTTTTCACATTTCATGCATAATGAAACAACTCATAATTATTAGTACAGGCTAGTCTAGCAGCAGACATCCTATAGCACTTTTCTTTACCTTCGTTTGCTAAATAAATAGTACTTTGCTTATAGGCTGGTTTTGAAACATTGACCCCTTGACCCCTGAATAATGAACATTGAACGATTTTGCCATGTATTTACGATATTTCACAGCCACTCAATAACATCTGATCCCAGGTATAGCTCCTACAGGACTCCTCATAATCAAGGTGTTTCATAACTCATGGTGCTCGACTAGGGAACACGTGGAGACACGCAGGATTACAGCATATCGTCGTAGATCCTCGGCTGTGTCGGTGCTATGTTTGATCATTTGATAAGTATGTATGTGCTTCATCATAGATGTATTGTCATGTACAGATTTATTTGAATCATGATTTTATATATTATGGTCTGTAATTTATGACCTTTTGATACTTTTTTGTTATTGAAATTTTATCTCAGTGAAAAACAGCAGGTCAGTGAATTGTATTTTAGATGGTTCGTTCACTAATACTTGAAAATAAACGTGTTATGTCTAATGTATATTTGCCAGAATAATTATGCAACTATGTCATTAACTATAAAAGATATCAATTACATGTAGTGCCACAAGGGGGTGTATATCATCTCAGGAGGGATGAACACACACCACAGCTGAAAAAAGGGGAATTAAAGTGTCCGTTGATTCAATGCAATATCATTTATTCATCTAAGTGGATGTAAAATTATGTTATAAAACTCAGTGTACAAATGTGTCCATTTTCACTGGTATGGGCAGCCACATGTCTTCCACACACAGTTTTGAAATGCAAAGTGTGACCAGGAATCTTTGAGAAAACATACGAGTGTCTCAAACCTTAGGAATAAGCCTATGCTGATGACTGATTCTATTATATAACAATATAAAAGTTCTGGCTGGAGGTTTAGCAAAAATATCAAGCAAACTTTACATCCATTATTACCAAGTGGAACGAATACAGCACAACCGTAATTCTCCCTAGATAATATTGTTGACTAACAAACTTTATGAATTAACCTGAAGAGACCAGTCCGAAAAACAACTCTGAGGCCAAGAATAGCTATGAACTGGGGGGGAAAAAAAAAAAAAAAAAAAAGTTCATTATATGAATTGATCTCACTGTGGTGGTTGTGTTCTCAGGGTTGTAGTGTGATTTTAGGGCTGTGTTTCATCAGCAGATACTGGGAAACGAGTCAGGGCTGAGAGCCCAATACAGGGTAAACCTAGATATTCTGTTTCTATATACACAGGAGGCTTCAGGGTCCCCCATCCAACAGGATAACAAAGCTACAACTGAGTGGTTCAAAACCAAGAATTCTCAAATTTTTTTGATTAACAGTACTGTCAAAACCCAAAATATTACGTATACTATGTACATCATAGTACAGTAAACATCCTAATTAAAAGCTCAAGGAACAGGAGAATACATAGTGTCTTGCATACACTATGATGTACAGTCTACAGGCACAATATTATTATAATCACTGCTTAGCTCAGCACTAAGATCAGAGGTCTGTGTGCACATGTACCCTACTCAATGTGATGCAATTTTAAATATGAAGCATGTTGAACACTACAGAACAAGTGCATTCAAGAGATGAACTAGACTGAAGTGAACATTTGGATATACAGTGGTTCATTTTAATATTGTATTGAAAAATAAATTAAAGGGAAAAAAAACCTAAAAACTGAAAACAAAGTGAAAGATTATAAACATTCCAGTGCTTGGTCAGCAAGAGTGGAATCAATGCTCAAGGCAAATTATTAATATATAAATAAAAGGAAAAATATAATGCATCCTTCTGACATTTACACACCACGAAAGCATTCCTTTAAATTAACCACGCATCAGCCTACCACAAAACCGATGCTGTTCCAGCTACAAAAAAAGGTATAGAAAACTTTAATTATACATTTATTTTCCATACACATGCCCTATTTGTGACAAGTTAAAAAAATCCGAACTGTACAGGATAGCATACGCCAGCTGTCACCTTGTGGATGGATTTATCAAAGCATCTTTGTTCTATTATACAGCAGGGAGACAACACATGGGCCTAAAGAAGCGACTGTGTACAGTAATTTCACTTTGCTACCGTCATTGGTACAGTTCATCCTTTTCTTCTATGATTTGATCTCACAATCTTTATAATACTGTGGAACATGACCATACACCTTGAATAAAATGCAGTGTTGTATTTATTTAAACAACAAGATTGACAAACACAAAGAAATGTGCGATTAAAACCTATAGATAGTGCCCGATTCCTATAGGATGCTTTCACATTGAGTGTGTGAAACCTTTAGGTGCCTTGTGTTATTCAGTGGAAAAGTAAATTACAGTTTTTAAAAAAAAAAAAAAAAAAAAAAAAAAAAAAAAAAAAAGGGCCAACCGGACGGCACGTTCAAATATCCACCTCATTAGCAGGGTTGATGAGGGCACCTTTACTTGAACTACAAGGCCGATGTCAGCGTCTTCCACTCGTGGCAAAGCCACTAAATGCCAATGTCTCAAGTGCTCGATCAGAACACACCACGAAGTGTGCATGAAGAATGGTGTAAACTTTGGCTCTATAATTGGTGCAGCGTCAGTTTTTCTGTAACTTGGCAACTTAAGCAAGCTTGGATGGAATTCAGCCTAAAATAAACTGAATCACTGAAAGGCTGCAACACCTGAGCTGAGAAACGAAAAAGACGAAACAGACAGAAAGAATGCAGAATGGGGAATGATACGATGAATAAGGAATGAAAAGAATATGGAAAGGTCAGAAGTGAAATGCTGAGGGAATGATGGAATCTCTCTCACACAAACATGACAGTCCAAACAAACAGAATATAAGAAGCATTTGATCCATTAAACATTTAAAAAAAAAACAACAAAAAAAACCAAACAAACAAAAAGAAAAACCCTTCAGTCCTCCATTAGACACAATGTCAGCATGATGGAATGAAGGACATCTCAATGATGAAAGTGCCATCCTGCATTCTACAAAGGTACAGAACCGAGTACACATAGCAGTTTGTTCTTTAACCCAACCCGGTGCAGCCGAGGTCACTCGCTCCTCAGGGCTGAGCGAGTCCTAAAAAGGAGTTTATGAAAGAGTATGCAGCAACTAGTTTTTCTTCTTCACATTGTTGTTTGAGGGCAGTCTGTTTCGCCGAACAGGCAGGAGCGTGCTCAGCGTCACTTTGTTCCTTGCAACCTCAAAAAGCTTGCAAAACACCTGAAAGAAGGTGCGTGCGTTAGTCCAGGCACAGACATGAGGAATGGTAAAACAAGGCCAAGCGCAAGAGGAAATCACTGCCAGAAGAAAGCTCACCTTTCTCGGAGTCCTCTGTTCAGCGGAGTGAAAAGAAAAGTGAAGAAATTAGCAGGAGGAAAGGAAAATAAGCAGTGCATCAAAGATCCAAAAAAACAAACAAAAAAAACCCCTCCATACCCAATATCTGATAGGCAGATGGGTGTCTAGTTTGATTTTATGCATTTGTTTATTTAAAAAGGCCATTTTTAAAAATATATATTAAAAGACAAGCATCAACCTTAGAAATGCTTGTGCTATATGAAGTTTATGAGAGTCTGGAGGCAGAAATGGAGAAGAATCAGCAAGTTTTCATAAATGTGTCCTCTCAGATCAGCCCTCCAAATATCATAAAAAGAGGAGGAGATGTTTGTCTGAATCAGCACTCCTACATGTGGAGGCTTGATGAAAACATTAGAAAAAGAGGAAATATGAAAGGCAGGGTGAGACAATCTGCAATATTACACCACATTTATTTTAAAGCAACTTGCTGATGCCACTCCTGGGGTTACGAGCGTCACTGTAGGCACACGCCTTCCAGGTCACTGAGGTTCTTATAAGAAATGGTGGCCAAAGTATCAAGACTAGTGCAGAATTCATCAGTGCAACTTTAGTTTGGAAAATATTTATCATGAAATGATTCTCTCATGAATATTATATTAAATGATTATCTAGAGGGGAACATTATAAGCACAAACTAATGCTTGGTGGCTTTTAGTTAGCCGTTATAAAGCTAGCAGGACATGAGGCTTTCTTTATTCATATTGGTATCTGTGATGGAAAATACATCAGTTAATCTCTCATTGTTCCTCACTACATCACATTTTTATAAAATTGACTCCCAGTGGAAAAGATATCCCTTGCATAGTCATTGTTCCATTATTAGAAATATAAAACTTTATGATCTGCTGTACATTAGTCATGCTTGTCACAAAAAAGTTTGTTGAAATATCTGAAATAAAAGGTGACTGGGTAAACAACATTGTTATTACAACATTATAGATTTCATTCATTGTCTACCGCTTATCCGATCTATTCTCGGGTCACGGGGAGCCTGTGCCTATCTCAGACGTCATTGGGCATCAAGGCAGGATACACCCTGGACGGAGTGCCAACCCATCGCAGGGCACACACACACACACACATTACGGACAATTTAGAGATGCCAAAATCAACCTACAATGCAGGTCTTTAGACCAGGGGAGGAAACCAGAGTACCCGGAGGAAACCCCCCAGGCACGGGGAGAACATGCAAACTCCACACACACAGCGGAGGCGGGAATCGAACCCCCAACCCTGGAGGTGTGAGGCAAACGTGCTAACCACCAAGCAACTGTGCCCCTGACCTTATAGATTTACTAAATATAAAATATTTGGGTTTTGTAAATATGGGTTAGACCCCAGAAAAGAACCTCAGCAAACTGGACTGTGCATACTAATGAACAAGAGGCATAGTGTGGAATGATTTTTCCTTCGTGTGTGAATGCAGGATTGGATTTCAGGGCCAAAAGAGAACAAAGGAAAAGCAGAGTAACACAAAGAGGAGAAACTGAAACAGAAGAAAGTTGCAGGTTGAGAATAACCCACCTGCACCCAGAGTGTTTCTGCCACCTGGTCGATGACGCTGCCCACCTCACGGAACTCCCCTGAGTATTTGACATAGGCCCAGGTGCACAGAGACACAAGAGCCACGCCCATGATCAGATTACACAGCGTTGCCACAGAGTTTACGCCCACAAAGCCCGTCACTAGCGATACCACATACATGGCAAACATGAGGGCAAAGAGTGTGGCCGGTGTGCGTGCTGCATAGAAAATGTTCTTTCCGTCGTTGTGCTTGATGAAGTTGACATAAGCCTCATCCAGCTCGGCCTCCAGCTGCTCCTGGTAGCGGCGGCAGAACTCCTCGCCTCCCATCTTCTTGATGGTGCAGAACTGCCGTATGGAGCTCTGCTTCAGCTCCTCGTGATTGCGCTCCAAATCAGCTGGGGCGATGTAGGGCTTGTCTCCTCCACATACCTGCAGCACACAGCAAGTCCATACAGTCAAACTGAGCAACACACCTCATAGGAGTTTTATCATACCAGAAAAGTGCTAGGACCTGACAGCATATTGCTAAACATTATATTGCTGGGCTTTTAAACACCTGTGCATCACTGCTAGGATAAAAACTTTTAAACAACCAAAATATCCAGACAGAATTTCTGCTGTGGACGAATGCTGACAGGAGAGCACACCTAGGGTTAGGTAGATGAAAAAAAAAGGTTAGGCATGCCCAATAAACTGTCCAGGAGGTAGGGGTGTAATGCTAAACTTTGCTCAATATTCAACAGATTCATTTTTCATCTGATCAGTTCATACAGTCACTATAAGCCTAATCATAATACAGGTTTCATGCGATGATCTTGATGAAAATATTATATTTTATTATATTTATTTTGTAATGACAAATCAAACCACTACAGTATCTAAACTAGTGGAAGAAACAAGTCCAAAGTCATTTTCTCCTATTAAGAACATTTTAATCTTCTTTATAGCAATAAATGTACTTCATGGAAGCATTCTTGTGGAAATATTTGTCGATAGACTGTGCTTTAAATGAATAAAATAAATATCTTCACTCCTGCTGCTGTCTGACATCCACCTCAAAGGCACAATGTGACACGCGTACCAATTGAATAGTACAGATGAGGTGGGAAAAATAAATAAATAAAAACAATCAGGATTTGATGTGCATCTGTGTGTACGATGTGCCTGATCCGATCCAAATTAACAGTGTGTTTTGTATGCTGCTACATACATATATTGCCTACTGTGCAGGAAGAATTAGAGATCATAATGAATGTTAAAAGGAAATATAATGAATGAAAAATGCCAACATTTTCTAATGCGTTTTTCAAAACAAAGTTGTCTTGTGCCCACTGATCAGCGGTTCAGTTGAGGCTGTTTATTTACCTGTTCCATGCTCTTCATGTAAGCATCCTTTGCTCCTGTGACTGCTGCAAGATTGTTAGCTTCAGCTGTTGCCTACACAAATCAAAATAAAACAGTCAAATAAATTATATTAAATCCTCCTCGTTTATGATTATATTAACGCAAGTGACAGATAGTTGGTTCGTTGTGCTGTAATGAACTCTACCTGCAACATGGACTTTGGGTGTGGTAGCTCTTCCCCTTGATATATTTTCATGTAGGCCTGGAGCCAGATAGCAGAGTTAAGACACAGAGCCAACTCTGATTTATTTAACAGATAAACAAGTGTGTTTTGGAGGAGGAAAATGAAAAAGCTCTTACTTTGAAATACTGTACAAGATCTCTACATGTCACTTTGGAACCACTAATTTCTTTCTCCACCAAGTTCTCTGGGGCCAACAGCAGTGGGATGAGCTCCACGAGCTCCTTTTTAAAGTCAGGATCAATTTCTATGTGTGGGAAGGTAGAGGAGGGGAAAAAAAGGTAAATTCATTTAAATAAATAAATAAAGAAAATACATAAATTTAAAAACAAAAAAGTAACCCCCCCCCCCCCCCCCCCCAAAAAAAACAAAAATAAAAAAAAACTCAATAATTACTTTATTTTCATAAGACAATACTACTATCCAGCCTCTAGAGGGCGGATGACTCCTACCTCTCAACCTGCCATCAAAATGGGGGTTAGTGGCCACTCTGAGGCCAGGGTGAGGAAGCAGGAAGCAGTTGATGTTAGAGAAACAGGAGTGGATGTGTTTCCGGACATTCTGAAGCTCCTCGTGTTGGTTTTGTTTCACCTAAGAGCACATTAAAGAAAATACAAGGCAACGTCACCATTATGCATATTCACTAATGTATAACTAATCACTTCACTAGTGTTTGCCCGAGATGCTTAAAGTGAGCCAATAATTCAGAAAGTATGTATGGAGCATAAAGAGACACCACGGATTCATCCACAATCTACATTAATCTCTGACGATGATCACTCAGAATTAATAGCCATATAACCAAATAGACATATCAAAAGTTAAATTTAGGACTGGCTCTCACAGTACACATGCAAACACCATATTAAAGGACAGGAGCTGGAGTAGGTATTTTGGTCCGTTATCATATATTTCTTGTGTAAAGTACAGGGTGTCCTCTCTTCAAAACTTATGTTACTCAGATTACAAACACCCAATTGCAGCTTAACGTTTGTTAACAAGCAGGGCACAGAAGCTCCACTTACCTGTAGCCTTTTCTCTAGAAATGCATTTCCCCCTTCCAGACCATACGCGTGTTCATATGGGTAACTCCAGTCTCGTATGAGAAACATTAGTGACTAGAATCCACAGAAAAATGTTCGTGTTAAAGAAAGCCCCATTATATTATATACACAACGTCAAGAAGTATTAAAAAGTTCTAGTACAGTGCAGTACTACACACCTGGAAGGGTTTTAGGTAAATTTCCTCCATAGCAAGTCTTCCATACTCTGTGAAAAGCTACAAGAAGGAAAACAGATGCATTAATGCAGTCCTGTAGCTCATCAGTTCATTTCTGGTTCTTTTATCCTTTAGTAGATTGAAAGCAGGATTTTTACCTGCAGATGTTGAAGATCATCTTCTTGCACATTCTGAGATAAATTGTACACCTATAGATGGATCCACAATAAAGAAAAACATTAAACAGAAAGAATTTAAAAGGTTGATTGTATTCAAACACAAATTATTACTAAAGGTATAAGAATTTAACAAAACTGAAAAGAGGAACGCTGTTAAAGACCGGATACAATCATGTGACATGACTGATTGTAATGGTAAGAAAGTGTAATGTTTATTTATAGAAAAGATATATAGGTTTATATTTGGATACTGTTTAATGAAGAGAAAGTATAACATTTGCGTGGTTAAGCAAACAAGAACACAAATACATATATTTCACTAAACAAATCAGAACAAAGGGCACAACAGTCCAGAAGACAGTCTATTCAGTACAGTGTAAAAGCAGATGGAAAAAGTAGACCTGAACAGAGCTGGTCATGGTGCTGAGGGCAAAGAGGGTGGCACAGTCTTTGATGGTAGACTGGCTGTCGAAGGCTCCCTGTGTGTCCATGAGAAGCACGGCCACCTGCAGAGATGCACATGGCCATGACTGAGTCAGCATGAAAGAGACTGCAGTTCACCAAGAACTGTTGATCCCATCATGAAAACAGACCTCCTACCAACAGCAAAAGTCTTCATTCTAATTCACACGGTCACACAGAACTTAACATACAACACAAATGAAAATATGCATGTACAAATCAAACCTTAACCCCTTTATTTATTGTACAAAGCTTTACTTTTGCATGTATGGCATTTGGCTTATTTTTATAGTGGTTTTAGACAAAACTGAGTCAGTACAGAGGTCACAAGAATATTACTAGCATTAAACAGTTACACATGTAAAAGCAACCATTTAAAAGTACACTATATAGCCAAAAGTGTGTGAAAAAAAACGTTTTGAATATCCCAATCCTGATTTGTTCTGCCTTTGCCATCATTATAACAGCCACTCCTCTGGGAAGGCTTTTCACTAGATTGTTTTTTTGAGCTGTTGGAATTTTTGCTCATTCAGCCACAAGAGTGAAGTCGAGGGTTCTGTGGATGCCAATCGAAATCTTTAACAATTAACAGATTCATCCGCTTGTACACGGAACAATTCAGCATCCTCAAGGAAATCCTGTGAGCAAGGACGGTGGGGAAAATTAATACATCAATAAAACTTAGTCACCACATTTCCATAATCTTATTCAAGGTACAGACTACTTTAAGAACGCACCAACTTAAGTATGTTTTAGTTTGGATTTAGGAACCATTATTGGGTTAGTCTTGGAACTAGACTCTTCATAATATTTGAATGCAATCAGTATTTTTTTAAAATATGAACACAAGTATGCCACACCATAAACAGCTACATCTTCAGAAAAAAAACCTGTCATTTATGTTAATCATAGTTCTGTTAAAATGAGAGAAAAAAAGTTAAGGACAAATAGTAGTTTCAGAGAGACTTATTTATGAAGCGCAACTGTGAACAATCAGTATTGCCAACAAAAAGGATTTAGCCTCAGATAATCAGTAAGTTTTATGAAGGTCACTGTTATGCTAATAAACAATAGAAGAAGAGATACTGAAATTTCAAACCAGTGCATCACATTTAGCAAGAAACTTGAACTTCCTTTCATGTACTTAGTTACATGTGTGTTTCTTGTTTGCCAGCTTTATATCTTCTATTCTGAGAGACAGATGCAGGATGTATGCTTGCTTGAGTTTACAGGGTTTGAAGTATTGTGTTGAGTGTTACCTTGGTCCCATCAGGTTTCTCCACCACAAACACTTCACTCCAGGCCAAGATTCCCGTGGTCTCCCTCTCGCATCCCCCCCGCCAGGTGAAGCCTGTCAGAGGTTCATCATTTCCCCCAAGCCATGAGGCTGATTTCTGCAACAGCATGACAAGGAATTAGAAAGTAATCTAAAGAAACAAAACTGCTTATCTGTTACAAAGAAAAGCAAGTGTTACAGGATAAGCAGGTCAGAGGACAGGCATTACAAAAGTAATAATTAAATAAAAGGATTAACCGTCAGTTCAGAGTTACTAGTAATGATTTAATGTTCTGGCCTTTTGTTGAAGTTCTCTATTGTTTTGTGCCTTTCATAAGGTTACAAGACAGTTATTATAACACATTAATAAATTAATTAAAATTAGTCTATTAAGAAAAAAGGTCAAAGGGAAGGACAGGGATGCACCAGATAACTCAGACTGCACGTTTCTGGACATACTGTAAATGAAATTACAAAATCACATCTATTTCAGTAAAGTAACAGTCAGAGTGGTGGCAGACCATGTATACGTGTTTCAATTCACACCAACAACAGATGCTTAAAAAAAAAAAAAGCCGCCTCTCAAGGTACCTAACCTACAAACTGTGAAAGTGAAGTACATCAGGCTAAAGGGCATGGGAAACACAGGAAAAAATAAACACAATGTACAGACTTTGAATCTATAGCTTATTGCAGAAATATTCAGTTAAAACTATTAATATGAGGTCAAGCTTGCTTTAGTCTTTCACAAAGCCTGATCCTAAATCTTGGCATTGTTCAGCACAGTATAACAATTTTTGCAAAGTAAAGATCGGTGCTCCATTCAGTTCAGTGGAATTGTGTGGTTTGACCTCCTGCTGCAACAAGATTATAGCGCCACATTGTAAATCAGCCACATTTGTTTGAAAAGTAGGCTCTAAACAACAAGGTCATCTCCAGCTTTGCAACCAAGCAACCTCCTAACAACTATTTTCAACTCTGAAAAGGACAAAGCCTTTATCAATAACTGTCTGAAGAATGTAAGGCATCTGAAAAAGTCAAATCTCAGAGCAGGTGGATTAACCGTCATAATACAGGAGTTCTCTGAATTCTAGTAGGAAACACACAAGATCCTCTTTTGTTTTACAAATTACAGTTGGAAACATCACTAAATATGAAAACTTATTATGAAATGTGTCAGTCATACTCCTACACATAGTACTGTGCAAAGGTTTAAGGCAGGTGTCAAAAAGTGCTGTAAAGTAAGAATGCTGTAAAACTTCAAACACAATCTAAATCAAAATCAATATTTGGCATCACCCTGTGACTGCAAAACAGCATCAAACCATCTTGGTACACTTGTACAATTTTTTAAAGTAACTCAGCAGGTAGCTTGTTCTAAACATCTTGGAGAACTAACCACAGATCTTCAATGGATGTAGACAGCCTCAAATGCTTTGGTCTCATGTAATCCCAGACAGACTCCCTGATGTTGAGATCAAGGCTCCGTGGGGGCCAAACCATCACTTCCAGGACTCCTTGTTCTTCTCTAAACTGAAAATAATTCTTAATGGCATTGGCTGCATGTCTGCAGTCATTGTCCTGCTGCACAATAAATTTGGGGCCAATCAGACATCTCCCTGGTGGTAGTGCATGCTGGATAAGTATCGGTGAATATTTCTCAGCATTTCTCACTATGGCCAAGACCAAAGAGCTGTCAAAGGACACCAGACTGAATCTGCAATAGGTAAGCAGCTTGGTGTGAAGAAATCAACTGTGGGAGCAATTATTAGAAGATGGAAGACATAAGACCACTGATAATCTCCCTCGATCTGGGGCTCCACGCAAGATCTCACCCCGTGGGGTCAAAATGATCACAAGAACGGTGAGCAAAAATCCCAGAATCACACGGGGGGACCTAGTGAATGACCTGCAGAGAGCTGGGACCAAAGTAACAAAGGCTACCATCAGTAACACACTACGCCGCCAGGGACTCAAATCCTGCAGTGCCAGACGTGTCCCCCTGCTTAAGCCAGTACATGTCCGGGCCCGTCTGAAGTTTGCTAGAGAGCATTTGGATGATCCAGAAGAGGATTGGGAGAATGTCATATGGTCAGATGAAACCAAAATAGAACTTTTTGGTAAAAACTCAACTTGTCGTGTTTGGAGGAGAAAGAATGCTGAGTTGCATCCAAAGAACACCATACCTACTGTGAAGCATGGGGGTGGAAACATCATGCTTTGGGGCTGTTTTTCTGCAAAGGGACCAGGACGACTGATCCGTGTAAAGGAAAGGATGAATAGGGCCATGTATCGTGAGATTTTGAGTAAAAACCTCCTTCCATCAGCAAGGGCATTGAAGATGAAACGTGGCTGGGTCTTTCAGCATGACAATGATCCCAAACACACCGCCCGGCCAACGAAGGAGTGGCTTCGTAAGAAGCATTTCAAGGTCCTGGAGTGACCTAGCCAGTCTCCAGATCTCAACCCCATAGAAAATCTTTGGAGGGAGTTGAAAATCCGTGTTGCCCAGCGACAGCCCCAAAACATCACTGCTCTAGAGGAGATCTGCATGGAGGAATGGGCCAAACTACCAGCAACAGTGTGTAAAAACCTTGTGGTGACTTACAGAAAACGTTTGACCTCTGTCATTGCCAACAAAGGGTATATAACAAAGTATTGAGATGAACTTTTGTTATTGACCAAATACTTATTTTCCACCATAACTTGCAAATAAATTCTTTAAAAGTCAGACCATGTGATTTTCTGGATTTTTTTTATCTCATTCTGTCTCTCATAGTTGAAGTGTACCTATGATGAAAATTACAGGCCTCTCTCATCTTTTTAAGTGGGAGAACTTGCACAATTGGTGGCTGACTAAATACTTTTTTGCCCCACTGTATGCTAGTCAGTCAAGTACAAATACTAACTGGTTTTCCCCATTACAGTTTATCAGCAGTGTCTGTTTTTTTCTTTTTTTAAATAAAAGGTTTTACAAATTTTCTAGATTACTAAATACTTTTGAATTTAAGAGGCAGATTTGTTGATTTCAGATGCAGCCCAGGTCACGTTGGAAGCAAGCAAAATAAATGCAGTCAGTGTGTTTAACATTACTTTGCACCTTCTTCTTCTTTCGGCTTTTCCCTTCAGGGGTCGCCACAGCGAATCATCTCTCTCCACCTATCCCTATCTTCTGCATCCTCAACACTTGCACCCACTAGCTTCATATCCTCATTAATTCCATCCATATACCTCCTCTTTGGCCTTCCTCTTTGCCTCCTGCCTGGCAGCTCCATGTCCAACATTCTCCTACCAATATACTCACTCTCCCTCCTCTGAACATGTCCAAACCATCTTAATCTGGCCTCCCTAACTTTGTCCCCCAAACGTCCAACATGAGCTGTCCCTCTGATGTACTCATTCCTAATCCTGTCCAATCTTGTCACTCCCAAAGAGAACCTCAACATCTTCAGCTCTGACTCCTGTCTCTTCCTCAGTGTCACTGTCTCTAAACCATACAGCATGGCTGGTCTCACCACTGTCCTGTACACCTTCCCCTTGATTCTCGCTGATATTTTTCTATCACACAGAACTCCCAACACCTTTCTCCACCCATTCCAACCTGCCTGCACTCGTTTCTTTACCTCTTTCCCAGACTCTCCATTACTCTGGACTGTTGACCCCAAGTACTTAAACTCCTGTACCTTCTTCACCTCTTCACCCTGTAACCTTACTGTTCCACTTCCCTCCCTTTCATTCACACACATGTACTCAGTCTTACTACGACTGACCTTCATTCCTCTTCTCTCCAGCACAAACCTCCACCTCTCCAGGTTTTCCTCCACCTGCTCCCTGCGCTCACTACAGATCACAATGTCATCTGCAAACATCATTGTCCAAGGAGACTCCAGTCTGACCTCCTCTGACAACTGGTCCATCACTATAGCATACAGGAAGGGGCTCAGGGCCGATCCCTGATGCAGTCCCACCTCCACCTTGAACTCCTCTGTCTGACCTACAGCACACCTCACCACTGTCCTGCACCACTCTGACATACTTCTCTGCTACTCCTGACTTCCTCATACAGTACCACAGCTCTTCTCTTGGCACCCTGTCATACGCTTTCTCCAAGTCTACAAACACACAGTGCAACTCCCTCTGACCATCCCTATACTTCTCCATCAAAATTCTCAGAGCAACAGTTGCATCTGTTGTGCTCTTTCTGGGCATGAAGCCATACTGCTGCTCACAAATTTCCACTACCTTCCTTAACCTAGCTTCCACAATCTAGCTTCCACTACTCTTTCCCATAGCTTCATTGTATGGCTCATCAACTTTATCCCCCTATAGTTGCTGCAACTCTGCACGTCACCCTTATTTTTAAAGATCGGCACTAACACACTTCGCCATTCCTCAAGCATCCTCTCACTCTCTAAAACCCTGTTAAACAAACTAGTTAAAAATTCCACTGCTGCCTCTCCTAGACACTTCCAGACCTCCACCGGGATGTCATCAGGACCAACTGCCTTCCCACTTTTCATCCTCTTCAAAGCCTTCCTGACTTCATCCTTTCTGATCTTATCTACTTTCTGTTCCACAGAGTTCACCCCTTCTACTCTTTTTTTTTCCCCTCTCATTTTTCTCATTCATCAGCTCCTCAAAGTACTCCTTCCATCTCCTCTGTACACTCTCCTCACTTGTGAGCACCCTTCCATCTCTATCCTTAATAACTCTAACTTGCTGCACATCTCGATCCCTCTGCCTAGCTAACCTGTACAAGTCCTTCTCTCCTTCTCTTCTGTCTAACCTAGTGTACAACTCCTCATATGCCTTCTGCTTGGCCTTAGACACCTCCCTCTTCACTCTGCGCTGTAACTCCTTGTATTCCTGTCTATTCTCTTCAGTCCTGTCCATGTCCCACTTCTTCTTGGCTAACCTCTTCCTCTGGATACTATCTTGAATTTCCTCATTCCACCACCAAGTCTCCTTATCTTCTTTCCTCCTTCCAGATGACACACCCAGCACCTTTCTCCCTGATCACTTCTGCTGTAGTTTCCCAGTCATCTGGCAGCACTACCTGACCACCCAGAGCCTGCCTCAACTTCTGTCTAAATTCCTCACAACATTCCTCCTTTTTCAGCTTCCACCACTTGCTTTTCTTCTCCATCTCTATCTTTGACCTCTTCGTCTTACAGACCAACAAACTCATCCTACACACCACCATCCTATGCTGTCTGGCTACACTCTCTCCCACTACCACTTTACAGTCACTAATCTCTTTCAGATTGCCTCTTCTACATAGAATGTAGTCTATCTGTGTGCTCCTACCTCCACTCTTGTAAGTCACTCTATGCTCCTCCCTCTTCTGAAAATAAGTGTTAACCACACCCATGTCCATCCTCTTAGCAAAGTCCACTACCATCTGTCCTTCTAGGTTCCTTTCCTTAACTCCAAACTTGCCCATTACCTCCTCATCACCTGTGTTCCCCTCACCAACATGTCCATTAAAATCCGCTCCTATCACCACTCTCTCACCCATGGGAATACTCTCCATCACCTCATCTAATTCACTCCAGAATTTCTCTTTCTCCTCTAACTCACAACCTACCTGTGGGGCATAACCACTAACAACATTCGACATTACCCTTTCAATCTCTAACTTCAGACTCATCACCCTGTCTGACACTCTTCACCTCCAGAACATTCCTCACAAACTCCTCCTTCAGGACCACACCTACCCCATTTCTCTTACTATCCACACCATAATAAAACAGCTTGAATCCTGCTCCTATACTACGAGCCTTGCTACCCTTCCACCTGGTCTCCTGTACACACAGTATATCCACCTTCCTTCTCTCCATCATATCAGCCAGCTCTCTACCTTTCCCTGTCATAGTACCAACATTCAGAGTTCCTATTCTCAGTCCTACACTCTTACCTTTCCTCTTCGCTCTCTCTCTGTCTGTGCACTCTCCTCCCTCCTCTACTTCTTCGACCAACAGTAGCCCAATTTCCACCGGCGCCCTGTAGGTCAACGGCACCGATGGCGGTCGTTGTTAACCCGGGCCTCGACCGATCCGGTATGAAATTCGTACTGACGATACACATGGTTAAATTTGGCAATGTTTTACGCCGGATGCCCTTCCTGACGCAACCCTCTCTATTTATCCGGGCTTGGGACCGGCACAGAAGTCACTTGACTGTGACCCCCATGGCTAGATTGTTTAACATCACTTTGCATGAAATTAAATAATGTCACTCACATTGCTGCTGCTTCTGCACATACGTTATGCCTCATGTATTAACTGCAACAGAACACTTATTTTTCTCAAATCTACATGCTTGTTATGTGACAGCAGAAAAACACCTCCCCCGACTTTCAAAAGGTGGTCAAGAAATAAAAATTTCACACTTCCCACTAGACTGGTAAGCCAGTGCAAGGAATATTCCTTTGTTCAAGTCATTTTGGTTACCATATGTTACTTAACACATAATGTATATTTATATAATGACAAAAAATGTTACAGGTGCCCTAAACTGTAAATCTAAATAAAAATAAGTGTTGTCAAAATTCATAACAGCCATTTGGAGTCGTTTGCACAAAACGTTTGGGAACCCTTGACAAATCCCATAATCCACTCTCTTGGGAAATGAACAATTTCATTGTTTAAAATCATCTGAATTATCCCTCACCTGCTTGTACATATATCGGAGCATGAAATCCAGCAGGAAGGACTTTCCCTTGCGGAAGGCTCCGGCGACCGACACCACCACCACATTGAGGTCTCGGATGTGCTCCTGAAGCAGGATGCGCTCCAGCGCCTGCTCATCCAGAGAAAACTGGTGCTCATCTTCATCTGCCACCACAATCTGAACAGGCCCGGCCACCTCCTCTTCTTCCAGCAGCTCCTCCACTTCGTTTCCACTCATCTTACGACACACGTCTTTTTCCAAACAGACACCTAAACGCCATAGACACAGACACAGAACAGTTAGAAAACAGCCCCCTGATACTCTAGCACACACCAGTGCTAATAGAAGCTTACATTTCACTTGCATTTGTAATTCAGATACTTTCCTGGCCTATCTGTAGGGAATACAAAAATAAGTTCATCGACCCAAATTAGTTTAACTTTAGTATGTGCACAGTGTAAGAAGGCCATTACACTGTTTACTCCATCACCAAACAAAAAAAAAAAAAAAAAAAAAATACAGTAGCAAATTAAGCCCATAAATTCCCTCCGTTTAGAAAAATGTGTTGCTTATACATAATGTATTTAAACTTGTTTGGAGGTTTGAGAAAGGCCTTGCGCTAGCTAGTGTAGACAAAATTTTAGCTGCAATTCACCCAAGGTTTCCATTCGGCTACAATTTACAGATTTCTGTTTGCTGACAGCTGATAAGAGGATCATTTATATAAGCTCAGCCTTTGATTGGACAGAAATAACTAGAATCCTCATGCCACGCCATCTGATTAAAACCAACTGTGCTGTCCCTTTTTGCCCAAGAATGTCTATACAATTACAAATGTGTAATAATGATTAAACCCAAGAAGTCATCAAAATATATTTAATAACAAAATTTTATATTTCATGAAGGAAAAAAAATTATAAACTTCTCCATATATCATAGTCACACTGCTTGCCCTCCTCCCTTCTCTTTAATAGCTTTACATTGTTGTAACTGACGGGAATCGCTAGCTCAGTCGCTCACACACACACACACACACACTTTTTGGGTGTTGTCCAGCAAGCATTTCACCTCACAATGCACACTCATCCAGCATCTCCCTCTCTGTGTTAATGTCTGCTGCTCCCACTATCTCCACTCTGAGAAAGGATATCAAGTTCACTAGAATAAACCACTTCATCAAATTACAATACTGACAGCAAGCTTTACCAAGACTAGTACCACATGAAATAGATTCTGGGCTTAAACCGAACGGGACATTTTCTTATCCCATCAATTTTTTTTTTTTTTAAATTTACCATTATATGCTTAGGACTGAATAATTAACCTTGCTTTAGTTATCACCACAAGTTTTAGCTTCCTCATACTTGTTTTAATTGAGGAATAAAAACAAATGGAAGTGTTGTGGCAAAATAATCAGTGACAGGGCTATTGTTGATAGTTCCCCTGAAAACAGCACTTCCTGAACTGTTTTTTCCTTCTTATACCCATTAGAGATTTATACCAATCAGGCATAACATTAAGAGCAGTGAGAGCAGCAAGTGAACATTTTGTCCTCAAAGTTGATGTTAGAAGCAGGAAAAATGGGCAAGCGTAAGGATTTGAGCGAGTTTGACAAGGGCCAAATTGTGATGGCTAAGCAACTGGATCAGAGCATCTCCAAAACTGCAGCTCTTGTTTGGTGTTCCCAGTCTGCAGTGGTCAGTATCTATCAAAAGTGGTCCAAGGAAGGAACAGTGGTGAACCGGCGACAGGGTCATGGGCGGCCAAGGCTGGCCCGTGTGATCCGATCCAACAGACGAGCTACTGTTGCTCAAATTGCTGAACTTAAATGCTGGTTCTGATAGAAAAGTGTCGGAATACACAGAGCAATTATGGGTCAGGGCTGTTTTGCCAGCAAAAGGGGGACCAACACAATATTAGGCTGGTGGTCATAATGTTATGCCTGATCGTTGTATACCAACTACTGTTTTTTTGTGAATATGCAGAGAACAAAGCATGTCATAATAGAGAAATTACTTTCCTGTGACAGAAAATTTTAACTTGGCAGCTTAACTTGGCACCTTGATAGTTTGAAAATACTGAAAATGGAGACTACTTCCAAAAATGATGAGCATCTTCACAGAAAACTTCCATATCAACATTTTTTAAATACATTCATGTGGGGGATTCACCATGCAGGTCCCTGTACAAAAAGCAAGCAGGTTTCAGCAAATACACAGACTGGCCAATACAGTCTTGGAGGTAGGCCTGGTGACCAATCTTCACTGATTTATTTCAAATGTAAGAGCAGAGTGTGAAAAGTTGAATTAGCAGCCCAATAGCACAGCTGTACATAAAACACTGCAATCCACACACCATAAATGATAGACATATCGGAATTCAAAAGAGGACAATTTGTTGGTGCACGTCTCGCTGGTGTGTCTGATCAGGACAGCAATTCCTTGTAGTGTATCAAGAGCTGTGGTATCCAGGGTAATGTTCGCATACCACCACGAAGGATGAACCACATCACACAAGAGTAACTGTCCATGCAAGAGGAAGCTGTCTGAAAGATATCTGGGTACTAAGCTGGACTGTATCCAAAAAAACATAAAACCATAGCTGCCCAGCTCACTGTAGAATTAAATGCTCACCTCGACTCTACCATTTCCACCAAAACTGTTCATCAAAAGATCCACAGAGTCAACACATGGTTGGGATACTGTAGCCAAAACTTTGGTTGCTTGTCCCAATGCCAAACAGTGGTTTCAATAGTGGCAACAGCAGAAATCTTGGGCTGTGGATGATGTGGAACGTGTACTGTTCTCTGACGAGTCCACCTTCACTGTCTGTCCTACAATCAGTAGCTATGGTGTAGAGAAGCCCTAAAGAAGCTTACCACAAGTGCAGAGTGAAGCACAGGGGTGGATCAGAGATAGCTTGGGCTGCAAGATCATGGAATTCCTATTCTTATACTAGATGGACACATCACCACCAAGGACTACCAAACCATTCTGGAGGACCATGTGCACCCAATAATTTAAACATTGGAAACTGAAAGTGGTGCCATGTATCAGGATGATGGTGCACAAATACACACAGCAAGACTGCTGACAGTGGCCTGATGAGCACAAAAGTGAAACTGAACATCTCCCATGGCCTGCACAGTAACAAGATCTGAATATTACTAAGCCACTTTGAGATGTTTTGGAGGAATGAGTCTGGAACCACCAGCGTCACACAGTGACCTGGTCACTGTTATGCACGAGAAATTGCTCAAATCCCTCTGGCTAATGTCAATCCCAAGATGATCCTATGCAATATGGGCCACAAAAGGAGGCCCTACTCCATACTAATAAATTATTGCAGGTCTAAAAGCAGCTGTTTGTTTAATTGTCCAATCTCTGCATCATAATGGCATACTAGTCAGGCTAGTTCTTTGAAAGAAAGGAGATGGAAAAAGATTTAACCTTTTAAAATAAAACTATTATTAACTAGAAAAAACTGTTATGAGGTTGTCCTAAATACATCACGATCATACCCGCTACAACTCTGCTTTGAATTAAAAACAAATTATTTTATTTTTGCTCGTCCTCACAGATACCTTTCAGCATGTTTGTGTAGAGTAAAGAGAAGCCTGCTGAAATTTTGTTCCTAGTTGGCTGCATAACCGTGATGAATGATTAACGCTGAGAAAAATCACCACTGTAATCATTTCAGCCATCATCACCTCACCCTACGGTACAAAGGGGTAAAGCAATTACCAGATCAAAATCTAATACCACATGTTTGCTTATGTAATATGATTACAGCTAAAATTAATGGAGCTGGTACTGAGCAATCATTAAGACTTGAGGATAAACTGCTGTAGTGCTGCCTTGCATGGGATGTGAAACCTCTTGTATTATTTAGGCTGTTTGCTGATGTAATCAAGTACAACCAAACAGCAAGGAAGCGAAAAAGGCAAAGATGGGCAGAGCAGTGTGCAGTGTAAGAGCTTGAGCAGCTGTATGAGAGATGACCCAGTGCTGCTAATTCGCAAACTTGCCTCCAAATTTAGTGACTTTAAAAAATGTTTCGCAGCACGGAGTTATTTTAAGATTTGTGGAATGTATTGGGTATTATAATGATCTTCAAAAACACATTTGTTTGGGTCAAACAGTCATGCCTGTCCAAACATGTATTTGATGAAAGCTTACACAACGAATGTAAAGGTGTGCTCCACTGATCGCTGAATGTTGAGTTTGCTCTCTCAGGGCATGCTCTGTGTAAGTTATAAATGACAAGCTTAAAAAAAACAAAAGAGATTTTGATTGCTGAATGAGCTTGACACTTCAGGGAGACATTTCAGTACTGATGAGAAACTGCCTGCAAACAGAACCCTCAACAAGCCTCATGTTTTCATAAACAGACAGAAGGAAAAAAGTAAAAGGAGACATTAGTGGGTGGTTTTGGAGAGCTTCAGTGAGTTGCGTAGATGTTAGTGAGATGATGTTGCTCGTTACTGTAAGAGCTGTGTTTGCACGCTAAACTTAAACTGATGACATCAGTGATTTTTCACCTCACATCACTCAAATCTCTACAGCTCACTAGTGGACATTCTTATTTTCACTTTACTACAAACGGTCATGCTTTCACTGTTGTACTGTTGAGGCAAAACCCACAGAATTGACAAGTCCGATCTTTCGGCTTTTCCCTTCAGGGGTCGCCACAGCGAATCATCTCTCTCCACCTATCCCTATCTTCTGCATCCTCAACACTTGCACCCACTAGCTTCATATCCTCATTAATTCCATCCATATACCTCCTCTTTGGCCTTCCTCTTTGCCTCCTGCCTGGCAGCTCCATGTCCAACATTCTCACGCTCCCGCCTCTGAACATGTCCTAACCATCTTAATCTGGCCTCCCTAACTTTGTCCCCCAAACGTCCAACATGAGCGGTCCCTCTGATGTACTCGTTCCCCGAGAAGTCTGATCTGCTAAAAATATATTGTATGTACATGTATCTGTGCAGTGCATCAATGTCTACTACAACATTTTCCTCTTCAGGATTTCTGGTGTCCACTTAATGAAACAAAAAGGCATAAATAGACGCATTGCTAGAAGTTGCTTTCGGCTGCTCCCTGTTCGGGGTCGCCACAGCGGACCAACTGGTCCGCACATCAACTTGGCACATGTTTTACGCCGGATGCCCTTCCTGACGCAACCCTCCCATTTTTTTTTTCCGGGCTTGGGACCGGCACTGCATCCAGTGGCTGGGGTTGAGGCATTGGCTGAGAATCGAACCCGGGCCTTCCGCATGATGGGCGAGAAACCTACCACTGAGCCACCAATGCCTCTTAAATAGACGCATTGCTGCTGCAGAGAAAAGCTACATTCACACAGGAAGCCACTTTATTGCTGCAAGTCACCAGTCGTTGTACTACCAGTCGTCCTACTGCCATAAAAATAACGTTCATCAGTAGGTGGAGCAACAAGCAATATTCCAAACCAGTTTTCTTGCCATTAAAAGGAAAAATTGTGTGTACATATTATTATATTACACACACATTGTATGAGATGAAGGAGAAGCAGTTCTTTGCCAAAGATCACATGCGCTCTACTGTCTTCAATCTTGTTGGTAATCGCTGCATATTTGCAACAAATCTGTCATGTCCCTGGACACGCCCACATCTAGTCATCACTTATATCACCAGAGGTTGAAAATGGAGGATCTCAGGTTGCGTTGTCACTGCATGTGTGAACACAAAATAAGGTTACAGGAAAGGTTTCTCAAAAGAACACCAACCAGAAGAATTTTTATTATTGTTATGCATTTAGCTGATGATGACAACCATCCTATTCACACGGCATTAACCCTGGGCACAATATAAGGAACTGATGGACTTGCATTCCTCATGTTACTTTTACTTCCAGATCAGATTAGTTTCTCTCTGGCCACATCAATAAAGATGGTTTTTGACCGGCTTAAAAGGTGGTGCACAATCTAGATTTAACAAGCAGATCAATGGCACTGAAATTATTCACCCAGTCCTCACAATTCCAGAGAAAGCCTTTTAGATGCATTCCACAGAAAATAAAACACTTCCATTTGATCCAGCAGCTTTCAAAAACTCTAGATAATGGAGTGGTGGATGTTTTAGAGGAACTAGGAGGTCATTAGATGGGTGGGAAATCGAGAGGGAAATGCCTGCAGAAAGATTAAAAATGGACATTATATGACCGATACAGCTATATGTTCGAACGTCTGATACTTTGTATAGTCATATGATTTAAGGTTAAAAATGCAGTGAAATGCAAGTAGTCATAACTCAGTGATCATATTTATAAAAGAGGAAAAGAACTTGTTCTCTTGTAAATTTGCAGTTGCCTAAAGACAAGATTTTCATTACAGTGGATCAGTCTCTAGCTCTAAGCATTATATTAAATATTTTAACAGGAGACCTTTCGGAAAAGTAGTTGAGGCATGACCCCAGAGTAAAAGCTGATAAATGAGCTGTTAAAGTGACTACTACTTCATTTTAGCATAGCACACGAGATTATGCAATTTGCAGCGTTTCATAAATTCATAACATTTACGGCATTTGGCATCATTATCCAGAGCTTACATTTCTCTTATCCTTAACACAGCTGAGCAGTTGAGTGTTAAAGGCTTTGCTCAAAGGCCCAGCAGTGTGTCACTGGATTTGAGCTCACATCCTTCTGATTGGTAGTTCAGCATTTTAACCACTGAGCTGATAACGTAATTATGGGAGATAGAAATTTCAAGACACGCAAGAGTCTAAACTTACAAGGAACCAAACCCTCCCCATCCATCTGGAGATGAGCAGTCACAGAGGAAACAAGCAAATATTTTATTACATCATGCTGACTATATAGGGTTATATAATATGGACCGTAAAAGAACCGTTAAACCAGTCCAGCAGATTTGATGTGAAAACAAATGCAACGTCAACAACTGCTAAATGTGAAAAGCCATTCCCGAAAGCCACAAGTGGGCAAATGTTATTAGAAACTCTACAGGCTAATGCACTTAACTACAGCTTTTGAGAGATGTTCGATGACGACAGCACAGTGTGTGTGTGTGTGTGTGTGTGTGTGTGTGTGTGAGTGAGTGAGAGAGAGAAATTAGATAATTTCTCTAACACAGACACTGAAGTGTGAGCATTAAGATCATTTAGCACAATCAAGGGTTAGAAAAAAAAGAAAAGAAAAAAAGAAACAAAAAAAAATACTGCTGTACCCTCAATTTTTCTGTCAAGGTTGCACTTTGTGTTTGGCACGCATGTTGCTAATTTCTGTAGTGTCATGTGCTTTAGGCAGAAGAAGCTTGCTAGATTGTGTGACATTGTTGTAAGCGACGGAAATCACTCACTGATCTGCACTCATTCATTATTTTTACTCATTGTGGCTCTAAGGACATCAGCTCTGTATTATATTGTATAATGCACTGCAGTGATGGACGTCCCACTGACCCGCGTGCAGTGTAAAGTCCAGGTTACAGCTCAGCAGATCTGATCCAACTAGGCCACATATTAGCATGTCTAAAGGCCACAGTGATCTGACAGAAGGACCGATTTAAACCGAGGAGAGAATACAGGATCAGATCTGAGGAGGCAGGCAGGTCTGGTTCCGGTTCTGAAACCAGAACTCAAAGGAAAGTAAACTCTGGTCTAAGCATTTCTTCTGGCCTTCTGCCCAGCTAGGATCTGCAACTTTTTCCATTGTTGCTAGTCTAGACAAGATTCAACTCTACTAGATTCATTTTAACAACATGTTTGAATAAACTACAAAAAGATGTGCACATTTATTAGCTGTAATTTGTCCTTTGATGGATTACCTGAACTGTACACCCCATTTACACCAGATGCCAATGACCAGACTTCCCTGAACATTTGTACAGTACAGAGCCATGTGGACCCCTCATTCTACTTTCTACAAAGCTAAGAAAGAGGTTAATGATGTATTTCCATATTCTAGTGAACTTCATTTTGTTTTCAGTCAGTTATTTGCTCTTCATTAACAGCCTTATCCTGGTCAGGGTCAATTCGTCTAAACTGGGAACACGGTATGAGGAGGGAACATGGATAACATGTCCACATATTCACAAAAATGGGCAATTTAGTAAAACCCATCCAACTTTTTCCAAGGTTGGAATTTTCATGAAGAAAAGAGAAATTACACTAGAAACAGCATATTAACAAAAAACCCAATTTACAGCTGGAATGTCTCTCAAAGGTGGTGTTATATATATATATATATATATATATAAAAACATATAAACACCACCTTCGGAATAGAAATTAAGAACTTCTCAAGCTAATGATCAATCACTGATTAATACAAACCATTTTTGCTCAGCAAAATCAACATAAATGTCAAGCCTGCTGTGAGAGGCATGCACTTTCATTACAGCTCCTCTGTCCACAGACATGACACACATTTCAAAAAGGTGAAAAGAAATCAATTAATGCTTTTATTCTTTAAGTTATTAAAGCAGAAAATGTGCATTAACACAGCGTTACAGTCTGGCAGACTGAGTGGGGTATTGTAGGTTTGAGCGGTCAAGATTAACTCATTAAAACCACGACAGGCTAAAAACTAAACAAAACATTAAGCAGTAAGTGCTACAGGAAATGGACACAAACACACCCTCGTACGCTTGCAACAACAAAAACAGAACATGGGGTTAAATACCGCAACCATAAAAAAAGAGAGCATCAAATAGTCTGCTAAACAAACCGCTTAGCTACTCTTTTTTAAGCTTTCACTAAGCTTCACTGCGTTTATTACAGACACCATCACCAGACAGACAGGAAGCTGAGTAAAACACCTGTACATTACCTGTGATCAGATTCCTCACATCAGATCTGTCAACATTACTTTGGTATTTAAGTTTATTTAAAAAAAATAAAAATAACAGTCGTGATTAACATCCAGCGATTTTCCTAACGTCAGCCAACGCATCGTGTTTAATGTGAGTTAAACAGGCTGTAAGTTAGCTCACTGAGCAATGTAAACATGAGATGCTGAAAGTCAAAGCCTCCTGCTATTACCTCCTGCAGCGTTAACCGGACTGCTGTGGGATCTCAGAAGCACTCAGACTAGTCCAGTATACAGGAAAACAGTAAACATTACACTGACATTAAACGGTAACATGTTGATCAAAGCTCTATCAGAGTCTGCAAATTAATACGGAATACTGCCCGCTATCTAACCGCACAGCAAAACCCGGGGGTTATACTAAGATAAAGCAGCTTTCTATGAATCAAACCCATTGTCCGTTAGGCTAAAATAAGTGTGATAGAGCAGTGTAAACAGCGAAAATACAGTGTGTGGTGTGATAAATTAGGACAACTGGGGAACACTGGCCTAAATTAATCGGGGACGCTAGCATGAGCTTGCCGCTAGCTTTATCCTAGCATTAGCATTAGCAGGTCAGTCCCCAGTGAACTGATGACGAGCGGATTTTTCACGCCCGCCTACAAAATTCGCACCTGCCCGCTTTATATTTAAAACAAGCTATTTATCTGTACTCATTTTTATCTCCGTTGCAAAAGTTACCTTTACGATTTAGCCCGGAATGATTCTGAAGCTTCTGGCTGGTCTCCGCCTCCGCCATCTTTGACCCCCCCCCAGTTCAAAATAATCGAACTCGTCTGACGTCAGCGGCTCCGACTCCCCGCGCGCCTCTTATCCAAATGCGTACGGCTCGTGCACAGGGACACGTGCTCGCCGCGCCAACACGCAGCTTAAAATGGGGTCAGCCAAACGTCACTGTCAGTGCAAACCGAATTAACGCGCCAATATTGTTTCTAAACAATGACAAATGCAATGTTATAGGTAAGTAAAATGTTACGGTCAACTGCGGTTTATTTTATGTCGTTTTCGTGCTTTTAAATCTGATAATGTAAACAGCTTCCCCCCCCATTCTAAAACGTAGTGGAATAATCCGTTCCCATAGGAAGTGCCAATCAAAATGCAGTGAATATGGACGTAATTCAAATGTGGCTGTCGAATGTTAGCATGAAGCTAGCTAGACGACAGATATCTATCTAGTTTTAGACAAACAAATTCATAAACACTACAGATTTTTCTTTTCTTTTTTTTTTTGCATATCTTTATCTTATTGTTGCATTATAGTTTTCACTCTGATATCACAGTGATCATATTTACACTGTTACCATAGCTGTGTGTACTGGAAAGGCGAAACTTCATTACTGACTATGAGATATTACATTACACATATTGCATAAGTAATTCATAATAAACATGAATCTTTATAACTATTGTGATAAAACACCACCAACAATGTGGTTTTAATATAGGGTGTTTGTCATGGGGAAGAAACCTTGAAAGAACCCAAACTCTAAATGGAGCTCATCCTCTTCTGGGTGATGCTGAATAGTGGGATTATAATTATTCCTCTTCTGCTGTATATCATAATCTAACAGTGTGTTGCAATAATGGCTGTGAAGACAAGTCCTTGGATGAGCATAGAACATTCTTTATCATTAAAACAGAAGTTCTCAGGTACAAGTCTAGAGTATGTAGACATGCATTGTAGGTTGATTGGCATCTCTAAATTGTCCGTAGTGTGTGATTGCGTGAGTGAATGAGTGTGTGTGTGTGTGTGTGTGTGTGTGTGTGTGTGTGTGTGTGTGTGTGTGCCCTGCGATGGGTTGGCACTCCATCCAGGGTGTATCCTGCCTTGATGCCCAATGACGCCTGAGATAGGCACAGGCTCCCTGTGACCCGAGTGTAGATCGGATAAGTGGTAGACAATGAATGAATATTTAAGATATCCCCTTCAAGATAAAACAAGTATAGCTGAAGCGTGTACTACAGTGTGTAACAACGTTTCTGCATTAAACTCCATAAATGTGCCATCCCAACAAGCTCAGGCTATTGATCTCAGCTGCTGAATTTGTTCTCACAGAGATGTTTGAGGTCAAGCTTTTAGCAGTATTTAGCTAGTAAAGTCAGTATTGATGACTGCATGCAAAGTAGGGGCTTCATGGAAAGTGTATGTAAACCAGTTCTAAACACGTACAATATTTATTAAAGCAGCTTGGAATTCTTTAATAAAGGTAATTGTGATTATTTTAGGGTTGATGAACCATATGACTGCACCTGAATTGTGTAAATTGAGGTGTATTTTACTGTATACAAACACAACCATACCCACCCACCCCCACCACACACACACACACACACACACCTTATAGGACGTGAGAATATATCCCACATGATTATCTCAGCTATCCCATCTTCAGCCATTTATCAGGCATTAATTAGTTTTACACAGAAACCAAATAAGTTCATTAAGAAACATGATGGCTTCTATTATCCTCATAGTTTAACCTGAATATAAAATCAGCAAGTTACATATGTTTTGTCTGTTTGAATGAAATTGAAGGAAGCAATTATATTCTTAATCTAAAACCTTTGGACTTTAGTTCTATAATTTAGCTGAAGCTTCTGCTGATCATTCGTTAGCTGTGAAACATGTCAGACATGTTGGTCTTTTATACAGAGCGACTTACATTTATCTCATTTATACAACTGAGCAGCTGAGGGTTAAAGCTTTGCTCAAGAGCTCAGCAGTGGCAGCTTGGCAGTGCTGGGATGTGAACTTATGACCTTCCACTCAGTACTCTAACATCTTAAACAACTAAGAGGTTAGTGACAAACAGTGAAGAAAAAGAAAACTTTGTGAGGTTTTTGCGAAGATAAATCGATTCCCATCTATGAGAAATATGCAGCCTTTGAAACCGGTATTTCTACCACTGGGTAAACTGTACTCAGTTTGTAGTATATCTGATCATCTCAAGGACCTCCAGAGGGCACATGAGCTCTGGAAAAGACAACAGCAGGACTGCAGACAGAGCACAAAGAACCAGCTCCAGTTTACTGTGGCTTCCATTCACAGTCCCCGTGACATGTGGCCTATTTAGGCAAAAATCAGGGGACTGGTATGGAAATGACACAAGCAGGGGGATAAGTAAATGGGTCAGATAGGCGTGTTTGTGCAATGTTCTACTACAAGGTTAAATGATAAAATGTTGAACATTGTATTAGAGTAATGTCAGACTAAAGCTCTCACAAGCAGCCTTTCAGGGATCCAAAATATTCACCAGGCACAGATAAAGGAAAAATAAAGTGCATAGAAGTAATATAAAAGTAAATTTCAGACAAGTGCTGTGAAAAAAACCTTAAATTGTGAAGAATAATAAGTAAAACTGGAAGAAATTCAATCTGGCAGCGCATGCATCATGTCGATCAGCAGAGATATGTTTAGAGTTCCACATTTGCTTCTGCAGTTGTATGCTGGAAGTCTACAACACAAAAACTTCTCAATCCACATTCAGGTCTATGCCAATAAACTGATAAATATGTTGTCAATTCATTAAATGACAGCATTAAACTACGTATTAAACATATTAAACTGAGTAAACATCAATACAATTTTAGCTACATTGATTAAAGCAAGTATACAAAGATTTTGGAAGATTTTGGACTTCCTTACCAAAGACTTTAAAGACAAACAAGTCTTGGCTGATCAACCACCTTTGATGTCTGTAGAAATATATTTATTTTTCTTGATTCATTCAATTATTTGATTGATTTAATTATTATTTCATTCATTCTTTGTCTACCGCGTATCCGATCTAATTATTATTTCATCATCTATTTATTTATAATACCACATTCAGTGATGGTTAATGGTTATAATAGATAAAATGCCTAAAACCTAATCCACAGGTTGGCAAAGGAAAACAAATTATTAAAATTGTCTTAGATAAAGTTTTGGTACTCAGTAGGTAGTGCTACACAAACTAATTAAAATTTACTAGATATGGTAATGAAAGATTTGAAAAACGTCTCTTTAGGAAAAACCACACATTCAGTGCCACTCAATAAAAGGCTGTAATCCATATTACTTTAATAAAAATATAATATAATCTCTTACCTTCAGGAATATAGGGTATAAATAATTAAACACTCTTCCTCTCACTTGGCCTATAATATTTGCAATTCTCTGCATTTCACTTCATTATATTTTATTTATGCACTTCTTTATTACTTCGGTATTTTGTGGAACCACGAGCCACTGGGTTCTGCGAAAATAAAAAATAATCCATTTTGAAACATTTGCTAACAGAGAAAAACCTGATGCTAAAAAAGAAACTTGAGGTCTTTTTTATCATTGAATGTCAGGGTGCTCCAGCCCCTCCTGGCTAAACTATTCCTTTCCCAGTGCAATGCTTGGATTGTATCATGCCTCATTTGTAAGTCACTTCTGATAAAAGCGTCTGTCAGAGCCTGTACTTCTCCGAGAGGAACTACAGCATTGGTGTGAAATCCTAAGAGGTGCAATCAGTCATGACTAAACTAGGCCACGCTGTTCCCACATGCACGCATGTAGAGTAGGCAACAAGGCCAACAACACATATCAGCATCCATCTGCCTGCAATCCTCGCGCGAGGAATTCTTCAGGAATCTGCAGCACCTAAACGATTTAATCTTGCTAAGCCTGAGAGCATTACTTCAATTCTTGCAGTGCTAAGCATGTGCGAGATTAACTCCCGACTAGCACAGTTTGGCCTTTCCTTGTGAGGAAAGCAAGTTGTGGCTCACAATATGAAATGTATGCCAACATATCGCTGAGGATCTCCACAACAACAATCAGTATCAGGTGTGATGCTCAACTGCTGCTAAATGTCAACTCACAAGGACAATAATGAGTGTTGGAGCAACAATGTTGGAATAAAACTGTTACATTAAAGCAGTAGTTTGGTGAAAAATCAAATTTACTTACCTGTAATGTAGTTGATTAGTCACGACATATTGGTTTCCATGTTCGCAGCTTTATTTTTGTACCTAAGCTATGAGGCTAATGTCATTTATCTCACCTAAAATCACTCACTCACTCAGTGACTGCATGTAAGGGTAGTGGTGGATCTGGAGCCTAACCCAGGAACACTGGGCATGAGGAAGGAATACACCTTGGATGGGACAACAGTCTCTCACAGGTCACCATGCACGCACACACACACACACACACACACACATACACACAGTCATTCACGTCACTTTCCATTCTGTAGTTATTAGATGTAACATGATTGTACATCATGTTCAATATTTTTCATTTTATTTTTATTTATTTTTATTTCAATTCTTTTTTTAAATTATAGTTTCTTGAATTTAGTTTATTTATATACACAGTTTAAGGAGGAGCATGCCAGGTTTTGTCTCTGCAAGTTGTATATAACCTTACCTGACCACATATGTCAAATAAACACTTTAATTGTTAAAGCTTGACTTAAATCCCCCCAAAGTGTGATGGCTGAATTGAACAGGAAGGCCACAAGTCATACAGATGATTTTGCAACGTCAAAATCATCTCTGGAATTCACCAAATCTTTTAAAGAGAGCATATGAAGATATAAACATTTATTCAGTGTGACTTTTAAGGTTAGACTAGAGAAGAAATAAAGCAAGGGTTCAACATTGTTAAGTGTTAAGACTTACAACCTTCCTGTCACTAGTGCAGCACTTTAAACGCTGAGCTACCTCCGTCTCTGACATGGCTGTGTGTATGTGGGAAGGCACTGGTGGAGGGACTGGACGAGGACAAGAGGATGGAATGCTGAAGCCAGCCACCTGCTGTTAGAGAAGCAGATGGGCCTGCAGAGAGCTGCATTTCCTGAGCCACCCGCAGTTAAGCAAAATTAGTTCAACAGTGTCACAAACCCTCTTCTAACGGCCTCTCCTCTGAACAGTCTTATTTACATACTGATTATATGATCAATTTTACATGATGTAGGCTTTCTCCAAAATGATTTAGAGTTGCAATCTTCTGCATTTGCATACAGACTCATTAGTCACTTTCTAAGGAACCCCTGTACAGCTACTCACTCATGCAATAGGCCATTCATGTCACAGCAGCACAAGGTATAAAATAATGTAGTGTAGATACAGGCCAAGAGCAGCAGTTAATATTCATATCAAACATCATAATGGGGGCAAATCCTTATCTTAGTGACCTTGACTGTGGTAGAGTTGTTGGTGTATTTTTGTGTTGTCTAATCTTATCTGTAAACGAAAGATGTGGGTGCAGGGTTTCATACCAGTCACACTGGGGACACACCTGATTCCAGCTGTTCAATCAGCTGATTGTGGTTTTCAGTAGACTCAGGTGTGGCTATTGCTTGTTGGAATAAAAACACCGGCCCTTTCAGGATGAGACTGGACATCTCTGGTGTATTTGTTCCCCAATTTGTCAGAAAGCCCACTATTGATAACATATTTGCATCAACACTATATTAAAATACGCAGAGTGTATCACAATCTTTATTTCTAGAAGATTCTGACTGTAAATCACACTCTGCTCTGTTCCAGCAGATTGGAAACTTTGATGGTTTTAAGACCTTCAGAACCTTTTGTCTGGTGGTGTACATTCACTATCCTGTAGCCTTTAATGCTCAAGTGACTCAAAGAAGCTAAGTGACTGATGCAGCATTAGACTGTCCATTCTGCTGTCCTCTATAGCCAATATAATTATACTCAGATCCTGTAAGTGGAGGACTTCAGTTAGAAGTGTGAGGAGTAAAAAAAGGAAGGGCTGGGCTTGAGTTTCGAATCTCACTTTCATTTTGTCTACTCCAAAATCTGATCAGTTTAAACTCTGCTTTATGGTTTGTTCTAAACTGAAGTAAGCTTGGCATTACTGAAGCAGCAGCAGCACTAGCGCAAGATAGTAATAAGATTTACATGAATCTCTTTGCGTTAGCTGTTTTTTCCATTCTGCTTTCACCTGGGAAAATTTAATAGATTTTTTTTTATAAAGGATGTATAGTACATGGGGGGGCATGGTGGCTTGGTGGTTAGCACGTTTGCCTCACACCTTGAGGGTTGGGGGTTCAATTCCCACCTCCGCCATGTGTGTGGAGTTTGCATGTTCTCCCCGTGCCTCGGGGGTTTCCTCCGGGTACTCTGGTTTCCTCCCCCAGTCCAAAGACATGCATTGTAGTTTGATTGGCATCTCTAAAAATTGTCCTGTGTGTGTGCGCCCTGCGATGGGTTGGCACTCTGTCCAGGGTGTATCCTGCCTTGATGCCCAATGACGCCTGAGATAGGCACAGGCTCCCCGTGACCCGAGAATAGATTGGATAAGCGGTAGACAATGAATGAATGAATGAATGAATGAATGTATGGTACATTTCAAGGGAAGTGCTACACCTGGGAAACATTTCTAGGATTTCTTTTATTTAAAAATTTTAAAATAGGTTTATAAAAATGCAGTGCAAAGTAATGCTATTCTCTTCACATAATGATAGAATAAGATTTCATACAACAATTTAAGACAGTTCAGGAAAAACATGAAATTATTAGGAAAAATGACAGTGAGATACTTGGTAGCTGAAACAGTTGCAAATTTACCTGTATATAAGTATGGATTTTTATTGCACATTTATACACATATATTACAAATATATTTAAAAAAATCACATTTGGTTCCCATCCTACACCAGTCCATGATGCACCTGATTTGGCTAAAAGGTAAATCGGTCTGGGGTGGGGGGGGAGCTTCATGTTCACATTTCGGAAAGAGAAGAAAGAAACACAAGTCTGTTTGTGCATAATGAAGACAAACTGATGCACTGAATTTCACTTACATCTGAGATCATCATTCTCACTTATTTAGCTGAAGTCTGTTACTGCAGATATCCCATGATGCCACTGCTAGCAGCACTAGGACCAGTGTACATTTATCAAAGTGACCACTGTTTTACACGGATTATACCACTAACACTTACCCACTTCATTTGGTGCACATCAGACAACGGCAAGAGGACAGAAATACAGATAACAGAGAACATGAACACAGTATTTTGTAAAACATTGTGAGCACCTTTTCAGTGAGGACTGTTCGATTAAATAATATAGTCCCGGAAGGTAGGTCACAAGGTAGGTCTAATAAGTGGCATGAGACCAGCTAAGTGAATGAGGAATAGCTCTCATGTGATCCTTAGCTTACACCACTGGACACATTCAGACCGAGTAAAAAAATGTAATCTCTTACAGTGAATATATATAAGGAATGTATGATGGCTCATGGGATTGACTCTAAATGGAGCGTATGGAGGAATTCAGCTTTGTCCCCCAGGAAAAACCCCCAACAAAAAACACAGCAGTCCAGTAAGCACAGATATTCAGCCACTGTTCCTGCAACAGGCTCTGGATCCACCCCAACCCTGACCAGGATAAAGCTCCTACTAGACACTTAAAAACTATGAGAGAAATGAATCAGTATTAACTTGGGAAGACATTCCAGGATGCTAATACTTGTACAGTACTACAGCCTTACATGTAGGTTTGTGGATAAATACTGGTCAGAGAGCAAACATGAACATGGACAGTATTAACTGAAAAACAGGAAGCAAGCTTGCTTTCTACATTTTCTGCCTTACAACTTATGATATAACATGTTCAAGCTGGACTTCACTATATTAAAGACAATAAAAGCATTATTAGTATCAATTCAACTTCACACCAATCTCAAATCTCAGGTTTATCCTGGCCATGATCAGCTCCACCTACTGGACAGATGGAGAGTGGCATGGAACAGTAGCTGAAAAATGTCTATTATAAAATCTAAAATTCATGTAAAATCACTAATGATAACTCACAGCTATGATGAGTCATCATGACTGCACTGTGAAGCGCCGTTACTCAGCAGCGGTGACTGAGATGTCACTGCCATCCTGTAAGGCACAGTGTCCTGGGTGAGCATCTTCCTGGTGACGCTGAGCAGGCGTGAGTAGTTCTCTGGGTTGTACTGAGACGGTGGATGGTGGCAGCGGAGCAGCGGGAGATCATCTCTCTCTCTCTTGGAGAGGAAGAGAGGAGGCCGGCGCAGGCTCTCTCCTTCTCTCAGAGAGTCAGCCAGGGCCTTGCGCTTGCTCTCGGGCAGCAGCATGATGCAGAGCACAGACAGCACGGCGAAAGAGGCGAACACCACGTGGTGCAGGAAGTAGCCGCCGTTGTTCTGCAGCTCCATCAGTGATGAGGCGGCTGTGCCCACGCTGCCAGCAGCCATCACCAGACCCAGAGTGCCACCCCTGAGACAGACAGAGCAGAAAAGTCATGATTAACACCATCTGGAACTTCATAATGTGTTAAGTTTACCAATAATAATGTCTTACCGTATGACAGTAGGCATGACTTCACTGGCGAAGAACACACTGAGCAGAGCCAGAGCCTGAGAGGAGAGAAGCCCCACGACCGACAACACCAACACCAGCCCTCCATGCAGGTCTGACAGCACACAAGCAAAGTATATTGTCATGAAATTCATATATTTATATATCAGCTATGTACATAATTCATTTTAAATATAAAAAATACAGAATATTTTTTATAACAGACACTTCAAAATGTCAACAGAGGTGATGTGGTGATATATATTTCTTTTCTTTTTTCTTTTGCTTTCATGATTACATTAATTAACCTTAAACCTGGGATATATTGGGGTATTTGTTCTTTTCTTGGCAGTGTGCCTTTTGTTTAATTAATTGATGAATTAAAACTCATTATTGTAAAAAAAAAAAAAAAAAGACATTTGAAAAATGACAATTCTAAATAATACAGTATTTCTTTTAAGATGCTGCAAACAAATACATCATTGTATACATGGGAAAATACGATACAAGAATACCATGGATGGGATGTCAGTCCATTGCAGGTTAAAATGTGCACATGTGTATTTATATCTGGGGGAATTTAGGATAGCCAATGCAAAGAAGCGGGAGGAAACCGGAAAACCTGAAAAACCCGGAGGAAATCCACATGGACACACACGGAGAGAGCATGTGAAACTCAATTCAAATATCTGAAATGAGAGAACTGAAATGAGCTGTGAAGTGATAACACTGTCCAGGCAAATACCTCTTAATACTCTCATATATTTAATATTGGGTTCTACACTTAACTTAAACTGAAAATTTACAAATATGCAAATTTGAAAAATATACCGTTCCTTTATCCTAAACCGGGGCACAAGGCAGAGGACACACTGAATGGGCTGCCAACACACACACATACACATACACAGGACAATTTAAAGATGCCAATGAGCCTACAACTCATGTCTTTCAACTGGGGAGGAAACCTGGAGAATACCTGGAGGAAACCACCAAAGTACAGGGAGAACAAACTCCACACACAGGGCAGAGGCAGGGATCAAACCTGCAACCCTGGAGATACGAGACAAACATGCTAACCACTAATCCATTGTGTCCCCCTTGATGTAATCTAGAAAAATGTATTTCATTTGCAAATGACCAGATTATTGTAATTGTGGTCACATGTGTAAAGGTAGAGTACATGATAGTGATGATGTTGATTACATTGTGTAAGAGCCAGCAACAGCAGTGAGGACAGGCCTGTGAAGATTGCAGTGAGCAGCAAAATTCCTCTCCGGCCCGCACGGTCAACGGACACATACAGGAAGCCACACGCCACGGCTCCCGTAACAGCACGCGGAAAGTAACTAAAGTAGAAGTGAGGGGAGTAGCTGTGGAGGTTCCTGGTGAAACAGTACTGGATCCCTTTGCCCAAGAAACTGCAAAGCAGGAAGAGAACATCACACATACTCATATGGAGAAAGTTCCAGAGCGTATCAACAATCATCTATAAACTTAGAAATTTTGCAGGGCTCTTTGAATATATATATATAGTATCAGTAGAGTGTCAGCTTTAACAGACAGTGCATTGCTATTTGGCATTAAACGTTGCTCCATTTCAATACAGATTAAATAACAAGCAAGCACAAAAATATGAGTTTAGGATATAATGTTATTATAGTAAAATAAACTATATTTTATATTGTTCCAGCTTTTGTCTGAATTAAATGTGCTGTAGGTTATAAGGTATAAACACAGAATCGTGTTTAAGGGTCACTCACAGGGTAAAGGCCAGGATAAGACAGTTCCTCCAGATAACTCTGGTGTGACAGAGTTCAAAGATGTGGTGGTACTTTGGCTGGGGGTCTTCTGGGAAAGCCACGTCTATCTCTGTAGTGTGAGACGAACGCAATACACATAACCACAGCTTCAGACTGAGATAGACTGTACTCAGGTCAATGATCTTACAGTAGTAAACTGTATCCTGCATTCCAGGTTATATTTAGACTAATTTCATTTTAAAACTGTGATGTGGAACATTTAAAAAGTATGAACAGACAAGCTGTTACACAATTATAACACAAATGATTACAATGGGCTGCATCAGTGCACCACTTCCGTACCAGGAGTTCAGCTGCTTTTCATAGCTCATATTTAGACAAATTTGTAGTAACTCTCGATCCCTCCTTTTTTAGATATTCTGCAACAACTCGTAATATTCCATAGGAATATTCAAGACTGAACAGTAGCGGGGAAAATACATTTGTCCATTCAAATGAGGAATATTTTTACAATGCGTAGCAGGTTCATTTTTAGTTTTAGTAAAGGTAAAGTAGTAAAGATAAACTGTTTTCTGTTGTTGTTTTTTTACATAAACATAATTTCCTAGCTTGTGATACAACATTAAGCAATTATTATACTAATTTGTAATTTTATTTATATTGACACTATTAGAAAAAAATTGTCTGATACTAAATCCAACAAGGGACAACAGTGTAAGGAAAAGTCACAGTACCAGTTAGACATGCCGGTCTGCTCACACACACTTTTTTCATCCACTGTGGAAATGTCATCAACACTCGACCCTAACTCGGACCTGGTAACCTTCTACATAATCATTTACATCCCTGCACAGTCACCTCACAGTAGTATTAGCTGCTGTAACATACCGGAGACTGTTATCAACACACAGCAGTTCACACTAAGAAAGATACATCAGTAATTGGGACACCTAGTGTTCAAACTAGAAATTCATTTTTACATTCTTCTTAATGCTGCATTAAATTCCCTGCATACAACTGGTTAGAAAACCCTACTAAAGATGCACCCAGAAATCAAAGCTTTTCAACTTAAGATGTTCTCAACTACCATTTACTTCCCTCTTTCCAGTGTGACATCAAATCATCATGGATCATGGCAGTTACACTGAACAGTATAATGCACACCATCTCTAATCTAAAATGAGTTTAGGGCAGAGTTGGCTTTAGATCAGATAATATACAGACACCGTAAATCTATAGGTGTGGCCATACTAATCACTGTTTAGAAAAATCAGCAACATTAGAGTTGTCTCTATGATTAGCTGGCTAGCTTGCTAACACTATTAGCTATTGTTTGCTGACTAGCTAGGCAGCAAAAACTATTCACTAATATCTGAGGTTGCTGCAATTTCAGTCCAAAATACTGCACATTGTGGTTTAAATGTGGTAAAAGTAGCTTTTTTGAGCTTTGTGTGTGTTGATGAAATACAAGCTTTGATGGAAGTGTCCATGTTTTTCCCCCTTTGCACATCTCACATGCCCGAGGTGGTGAAATGATGTTCGTACAATATGCAAATGACTATTTACAATGAATCACAAACACAGCATTTGTTTACATATCCTTCTTTACATATGCATATAGTATCCTTCAGGATTTTTCTCCATATAGTGGACTTTAATGGTGTCAATTGTCAATTAATTTGTGATTAACAAGTATACAATTTTTTATTTTTCTAAGAAAAAGACCGACGGTTTCGCTAGATAAGACCCTTCTTCCTCGGCTGGGATTGTTTCGAGCCCTTCGAAGCTGCATTTAAGCTGCATTTTGGAAGTTCAAACTCGCGGGCACCATAGAAGTCCACTATATGGAGAAAAATCCTGAAATGTTTTCCCCAAAAAACATAATTTCTTTACGACTGAAGAAAGAAAAACACGAATATCTTGGATGACAAGGGGGTGAGTAAATTATTTGTAGATTTTTGTTCTGGAAGTGAACTTCCTAACTCCTCCTTTAACTCTTAAGGAGGAGATAGATAAGGTGTGTAAAAGCAAACCTTCCAGGAGTGATGCAGCGTTGCACATACCTGTCAGAAGAGTCTCTGCTGGGTAAATCTCATCTCTCCTACACGCTCCGTTTCGGGTGGTGAACAGCTGTAGGCATTTCTTGGCCTGAGGAATCTGAGATGTGGCCAGAAGCCAGCGAGGAGACTCGGGAAACACAGAGGGCCAGCTGTTCAGTCAGACAAACATGCTATTCATTCACTATACACACTCACAAATGTCATCTACAAGTCAACATGCACACAGAGGCACACATTAATATAGATACACACACTCTCACTCACACAAACTCATACACATGTGCACACACGCACACTCTTACTCACGCATGTATGTGTGCAAGTGTGTGCTCATTAGTGCATGCATGTGAGTGTGTGTGAGAGAGTGTGTGTGTGTGTTGGCTATAAAAAACGGCTCACTCACCACCAGTAGGAGAGCAGCAGCAGTAGAGGCACTGTAGCCACAGCCTGCAGCACAGGCCACTCTCCACACAGCAGAGCCAGGCCCGGGAGCACGAGCTCAGCAAACACGGAGAAGAAACCACTCACCATGGACACCATGAGCCTGTGAGGGGGATCACACACCTCCAGACCTGCAGTACACACACCGAGACGGAAAAAATTATTACAAAGACAGATATTCCTTCCCTATTGGTCTTCAAATATTTAAATAAAACATGGAGTTTTTGGTGTTTACAGTTTTACAGTTCTTCCTATGAACAACTGCCACTGAAAACATTTTTACTGCATCAAATTTTAAAGCATCAGCAAATTATCCACTAAACTCAATTAGACAGAAAGCGTCGTGGACATGTTATACTGGCATGAACATTTCATTGCGCTAAACATTTTTCACATACATTCCCTCTAATAGAAATTGTCTGTTCTTGGCTCGCAGTCCTCCGTGAATGTGTGCAAAAGTGTGTGAAATTCCTCAGCGACTAGAGTCACAGACTTTATGTCTGTCGCCATCCCTAAAAAGAATCCAGGAAAGAAACCCCACTTCCTCCTAATGCATTCCATCCGACTATTGTTCTGAAGACCTTAGATTTTTTTCCTCATATTTTTTATCTGAACTGAAATTTACTTATGACCTCAGAGGAATACGGGCTTACTGTGTGTGCATATGTTTTGCTCGTTCCACCCTGTACCCTCCTTCTCCTACGCATGTCAGAGCTCCACCTTTCACACAGCTGATACAGTGTGGTCTCTGGATTGTACTGCATTACACAGTGTTCCCTCAGCTTTTCCTTGAGTTAAAGCACAAATACACTTCTGTAACAATTACAGGAAGACCAAATGAGAACAACATGGCTTGCTAAAGTGGAACTTTTTCCAGTGGAAGTCTTTGGGAAAGTCTTATTTACTCCCAGCACAGAAGCTGACTTGTGTCACAGCGTGATTCCTGGGAACTTTTATCATGAAGAATTCAAGATGATCATTGAACAACAAGACAAGCATGAAAACTGGTAGCAGCAGACGCTATAGAAAAAAAAAAAAAAACCTATAAAATAACTGACCTGAGACACTATCCAGCGTTCACACCATCACGTGGAAAAATGAAAGGAAACAAGTTGCTTTCTATATGTCGAGACACATATATGAGACATTTTTTTAAAAATTAAGATCTGCTATGATTTATCAACATTATTGATGATGAGTCATTGAGTAAAATTCCTCAAAGGTTATCACATACACTATATTGCCAAATGTTTTGGGACATCTGCATTTACATGCACATGAATGTAATATAGAGTTGGTCCACCCTTTGCAGTTATAGCTTAAACAGCTTCAACTCTTCTGGGAAGGATTTCCACAAGGTTTAGGAGTGTGTTTATGGGAATTTTTGACCATTCCTCTAGAAGCGAATTTGTGAGGTCAGGCACTGATGTTGGGCGAGAAGGCCTGGCTCTCAGTCTCCGTTCTAATTCATCCCAAAGGTGTTCTATCAGGTTGAGGTCAGGACTAGTGCAGGCCAGTCAAGTTCCTCCACACCAAACTCGCTCATCCATGTCTTTATGGACCTTGCTTTGTGCACTGGTGTGCAGTCATGCTGGAACAGGAAGGGGCCATTCCCAAACTGTTCCCACAAAGATGTGAGCATGAAATTGTCCAAAATTGTCTTGGTATGCTGAAGCATTAAGAGTTCCTTTCACTGGAACTAAGGGGCCAAACCCAACCCCTGAAAAACAACACCTGAATTCAATGATTTGGAGGGCTGTCCCAAAACTTTTGTCAATATAGTGTATATCCCTAATCCTCTACTCCAGTTCTTACCTGTGTTCAATTCCCATTCAACACTGCTTTGTTTCATGGAATTTATGACAAAATAAAGATGCATTTTAAACAAAAGGAGCACAGTGATGGCTAATTATTAAGTAAGTAAATCGCTAGACTCTATACATTTTGTCTACTATTATTTCTTATCAGACCTTAAAAACAGCATGGACAGTTAACTCCATGTACATGAAAGACACATTAGAAAGGACAACAGTGACTTAACAGACAACAGTGACTTAACTTCTAGTGCATCCACTGATAAAAGCTTGGGCAATGGAGATCATACTAAGGGTCTCTGCTAGTAGAACAGGATATGAGTTTAAACCCCAATACTGGGAGCCTCAACTACTCAGCTCTCTGCTTATACTTTACTGTCATTTAAGTAGAAATTTAAAAGATACTTCGAAGATAAAAAAAAAACTGACCAATGTGCAGACGAGGCTGATGCAGAAAAGTGCTGCACCGCTTAAATGTCAGTATCTTTCTACAGGCAAAAATGAAGGGAAGAGCAAGAGTTTTGTAGTGCACGAGTGACTATAATTCCTCCCGTCTATCCACACTGCAACCCTCCCACTTTTACTTTACATTTTCGTGCTGATGCCTACTTCTTCCTTCAAAGCACAAACAGGTTGCCAGTGTAACATGCAGCCAGACAGGATGTGGTAGATAAACAGGACCTTCCTATTCCACATCAAGATCCTGCTTCATGATTAAACAAACTATACAACCGAAAAAAAAAGCCTTTTTCTGATGTTCTTCAAAGGTTTTATCTGTCAACATCTCTTTATTACATGCAGTGATAATCTAAAGTAGGCACACTGCCTTCACTAAGGGAATACATTTTTGGTGTGTCAAAAGTCAAAGTCAAGGAAACTTTATTGTCACTTCAACCAAATATAGCTGATGCAGTACATGGTGAAATGAAACAACGTTCCTCCTGGACCAGAGGTGCTACACAGAACAAAAACAAAACAAAACACAGGGTGACGCGGACAAACATGAAGTTAAACTAAGGTGCAGAATTTTGAAACTAAACATACAACATAAGTGCAGGGAATGACGAGACAGTGCAGACAAACAAGACAAGACAAACAAGACTGTGTGCAAAAAGAGAACAGTATTTTACAGAGAGTGCAAAAAAACGGTGTTGTGCAGTGAGTGCAAGAGTAGCAGCAGCAGAGGTATAGAACACAGATATAGTGTCCCAAGTTATGGTACAAATATAAATATTAAAGTGACGTGTGCGTGTGCGTGTTGTTGACATCATTAACACTCATTTGGAACTTACGGGTGATATAGGAGGAGAGGAAGACACCAGCGAGTGCGGTTCCTTGGCCCAGGCGGAGCAGCTGAAAAACCTCGGCACTGCTGGAGAAACACACTGCAACTCCGAGCAGGCCTGAGAAAGATACGGAGATCAGCAGAGACCGTCGCCGACCTAACCTAAACACACACACACACACACACACACACACACAGTTAGGCCAATCCAAACTGTATCTACAATTTACATGATTATATAACCATATACCAAGTTTAAATATTATACACTGCCCTTCCAAAAAAAAGTCACCATCTGGATTTAACTAAGCAAATAGGTAACAGCCTCCCATTAGATAATTACTGCATAGATGATTATGTTTCAGCTGGCAACAAGTTATTTATCCCTAACTGATGCAAGGAGTAGCTTCTCATTTCTTAAACAACCCTGTCGGAAGACACATCGTGTGGTCGTGGAAAAGATGTTACTCTGTTTCAGAAGGGTCAATTTATTGGCATGCATCAAGCAAAGAAAACATCTAAGGAGATTGCTGAAGTTACTAAAATTGGGTTAAAAACTGTCCATCTGTCATTACTAAAAACTGGAAGGATAGTGGGGAACCATCATCTTCGAGGAAGAAATGTGTTCGGAAAAAAATCTTGAATGATCGTGATCGACGATTTGGTGAACGCAAACGTTTGGTGAAACAATAGATCTCACGGCTATGTTTAATAGTGAAAGTAAGAGCATTTACACACACACAATGCGAAGGGAACTCAAGAGATTGGGACTAAACTGCTGTGTGAAGACTCTGGAGCAGTGAAAGAAGGTCATGTGGTCTGATGAGTCCAGATTTACCCTGTTCCAGAGTGATGGGCACATCAGGGTAAGAAGAGAGGCGGATGAAGTGATGCACCCATCATGCCTAGTGCCTACCGTACAAGCCTGTGGGGGCAGTGCTGTGATCTGGGGTTGCTGCAGTTGGTCAGGTCTAGGTTCAGCAATGTTATGTGCCCAAAGAATGAGGTCAGCTGACTACCTGAATATACTGAATGACCAGGTTATTCCATTAATGGATTTTTTCTTCCCTGATGGCACGGGCATATTGCAAGATGACAATGCAAGGATTCATCAGGCTCAAATTGTGAAAGAGTGGTTCAGGGAGCATGGGACATCATTTTCACACATGGATTGGCCACCACAGAGTCCAGACTTTAACCCCATTGATAATCTTTGGGATGTGCTGGAGAAGACTTTGCACAGTGGTCCGACTCTCCAAGATCAATACAAGATCTTGTCCAAATATTAATGCAACTCTGAACGGGAATAAATGTTGTGACATTGCAGAAGCTTATTGAAACTCAGTGTATCTTGGCATTTTATATTTTTAAAAAAGCATGGGTAAAGAAAATTTTTTTTTTTTAATAATAATTTTTTTTTCATGATTTCAAAAATCATTTCATAATTTCTAAATAAATATCTGAATTATTGAATCATTAATTTAAGAGATTTAATGAATAATCTTTTAAAATTTATTAATAAATTGTGAGAACTAATAAATGAAAGCAATGAAAGGCTACCTTAAATAATAAGAATGAATTTAATACTTAAAATAATAACACTGCAAAAATAATGAAATTATCACATTAAAAAAATATATTGAACTAAATGAAATAACACCATTTATTAAAAGTAAAGAAAATTGCAAGCGTCTTTTTAATTGTATAATTGATAGATATCTACATTATATTCATATAAATTATAATCTATAAAAGCAGAGAGGTTTTTATTTTATTAGAGTGTTTAATAAGGAACGCTTGAAATCCTGTTTAATTGCATAAACCAGCACTATGGAGGTCTTGAAGGCTCACCAGTCACACAGAGTGCCGAGTAGCACGTAGCCCAGGATCCAGCCGGTCATGAAGCTGATGTGCTGCAGAGGAATCTTCCAGTAATCCTTGCAAACCAAGTTCCACTGTGGATACCAGAAAAAAGGGAAAACACAGATAAGCTATCTTTTAAGAGATACTAAAAAAATGTTTTTTTTATTTTTTTATGTCATTTTAAAAAAATTTGTTTTTCTGCTAAAGTTCACATACATAAACAGGAGGCTAAGTGAATGACAGACACACAACATTGGAAGAGTCAATAACAGGGTTACAGTGAGGTCAGGTCATCATGTTGACCTTTAATCTCATATGTTGATGCAGTTGTTTTCATGTCTTTATTGACATCTCCCTCTGGTGTTTTGCCCTTCTGAGTATTCTTTTACCATCTTAAGGGCAGTTCGATTGATCAGCTAAAGTCAGATAAAAAATTTTTAAAACCCTTTTTACCAGAACACTGGTTTTCCCTTCCACCAGAGGAATGGAAATGGACTTCTAGGACACTTTTAAATCGTGATAAATAAATGAATTATTTTATGGCTGTGAGTCTGATATAAAATGACTCAGGACTTTCAGTTTGAGACGTGTGTTTTCTCTCTGTTGGATAACCTTAATGGGTTTGATATCAGCATTTACTTTGAAAACATTTTTGTGGGCCATTAACCACCACTACTGTAAAATGAGATGTTTTCTAGAGAAAACATTTGCCAAAACTGAATTTTTGCATCGTTTCCATCTGTTTCTCAAAACAAAACCACTTCAGAATCAGATGAGTTTTCCCTGCGGGAAAACTCCAAAATAAGGCTACTGCGTTCCTGTTGGGGCAAAGATTGAACTTTACATCACTGTGTTCATGCAGCAGAATTTCCCATAAATAATGAGAAAGCTACTTTTAGTTTAGTTTTATTTTTTTAATAACAGACATTATCACAATGTAAGAGGTAAAGAAGTGAGTGCAGGCAGGTTGGAATGGGTGGAGAAAGGTGTCGGGAGTTCTGTGTGATAGGAAAATATCAGCGAGAATCAAGGGGAAGGTGTACAGGACAGTGGTGAGACCGGCCATGCTGTATGGTTTAGAGACAGTGTCACTGAGGAAGAGACAGGAGTCAGAGCTAGAGGTAGCAGAGCTGAAGATGTTGAGGTTCTCTTTGGGAGTGACAAGATTGGACAGGATTAGGAACGAGTACATCAGAGGGACAGCTCATGTTGGACGTTTGGGGGACAAAGTTAGGGAGGCCAGATTAAGATGGTTTGGACATGTTCAGAGGAGGGAGAGTGAGTATATTGGTAGGAGAATGTTGGACATGGAGCTGCCAGGCAGGAGGCAAAGAGGAAGGCCAAAGAGGAGGTATATGGATGGAATTAATGAGGATATGAAGCTAGTGGGTGCAAGTGTTGAGGATGCAGAAGATAGGGATAGGTGGAGAGAGATGATTCGCTGTGGCGACCCCTGAAGGGAAAAGCCGAAAGAAGAAAAAAGAAGAAGAAGAAGAAGAAGAAGAAGTGTAGATTTCCAGTTGTCAGTAGGTCTGATCTCACCACACCGTGTTGATTTACAAGCAGGCTGTTAGATCAACGATTTAAATAAGATATTTTCAAGGGTCAGTGCCATTATTAGTGCAGTGAAGGGTTTTGGACACGGCCCATCATCATTCTCTGTCTGACCAGTCAGATTAGGAATAGGCAAGAAACAGAAAACTTGAGATGAACAAAAGTACCTAATTAAAATATAAAAAATTAAGAAGCAGCCTATGAAATAATAATAATAATCTAAATATTGGCTCTGAGTATTGAACGTTTCTGACCTCAGTGACGAAGTTGCTCTGGAGTCCGGCGGCTTTCCCGTACAGCCAGCCCCTCGTACACGGTACCAGCACCCTGCGCTCCGTCCCTGTGGAGTTAGTCCAGTTCCTCGGGTACTTGTAAAGCTCACAGTGGCTCAGTCCAGAGCCGTTCAGCCATGGGACAGTCAAGCTGAGGTAGGTCTGTGTGGAGAGGTTGCCGAGGAGGAAGGCGGAGGGCAGTAACTCCGGGTCCGCTCGGCAGTGGTACGACTCCGGTACGAGCGTGAAAAAAATATCACAGAAAAGATTCAAAGCCACGGCGAAGTGCGGGAGCCAGGTGAAAACCGCAACGAGTCGGTTGTAGCGTCCGTATCCTCCAATGTGAGGGTAAATTTTAGTTTCAAACTCCATAATTTAAGAACAGCAGGCGAGAGCGAGTGAGTGTGAGTGTGTGTGTGTCACTGAAAACCTGGTCACCCCGTGCGGCGTTTTAGTTAAACCCGATCCGCTCGAGGAGGAATCGGTTCTTTTAAACGACTCTTAAAGTGAATCAATTTGACGAATGATTCGCAATCGCAATAGACTCCGAACATTTTATTACTTACTATTCAACTAGTCCTCAATCTAGCCATGGGGGTCACAGTCCAGTGACTTCTGTGCCGGTCCCAAGCCCGGATAAATAGAGAGGGTTGCGTCAGGAAGGGCATCCGGCGTAAAACATTGCCAAATTTAACCATGCGAATCGTCATTACGAATTTCATACCGGATCGGTCGAGGCCCGGGTTAACAACGACCGCCATCGGCGCCGTTGACCTACAGGGCGCCGGTGGAAATTGGGCTACTGTTGGTCGAAGAAGTAGAGGAGGGAGGAGAGTGCACAGACAGAGAGAGAAGAGGAAAGGTAAGAGTGTAGGACTGAGAATAGGAACTCTGAATGTTGGTACTATGACAGGGAAAGGTAGAGAGCTGGCTGATATGATGGAGAGAAGGAAGGTGGATATACTGTGTGTACAGGAGACCAGGTGGAAGGGTAGCAAGGCTCGTAGTATAGGAGCAGGATTCAAGCTGTTTTATTATGGTGTGGATAGTAAGAGAAATGGGGTAGGTGTGGTCCTGAAGGAGGAGTTTGTGAGGAATGTTCTGGAGGTGAAGAGAGTGTCAGACAGGGTGATGAGTCTGAAGTTAGAGATTGAAGGGGTAATGTCGAATGTTGTTAGTGGTTATGCCCCACAGGTAGGTTGTGAGTTAGAGGAGAAAGAGAGATTCTGGAGAGAATTAGATGAGGTGATGGAGAGTATTCCCACGGGTGAGAGAGTGGTGATAGGAGCGGATTTTAATGGACATGTTGGTGAGGGGAACACAGGTGATGAGGAGGTGATGGGCAAGTTTGGAGTTAAGGAAAGGAACCTTGAAGGACAGATGGTAGTGGACTTTGCTAAGAGGATGGACATGGCTGTGGTTAACACTTATTTTCAGAATAGGGAGGAGCATAGAGTGACTTACAAGAGTGGAGGTAGGAGCACACAGGTAGACTACATTCTATGTAGAAGAGGCAATCTGAAAGAGATTAGTGACTGTAAAGTGGTAGTGGGAGAGAGTGTAGCCAGACAGCATAGGATGGTGGTGTGTAGGATGAGTTTGTTGGTCTGTAAGACGAAGAGGTCAAAGATAGAGATAGAGAAGAAAAGCAAGTGGTGGAAGCTGAAAAAGGAATGTTGTGAGGAATTTAGACAGAAGTTGAGGCAGGCTCTGGGTGGTCAGGTAGTGCTGCCAGATGACTGGGAAACTACAGCAGAAGTGATCAGGGAGACAGGGAGAAAGGTGCTGGGTGTCATCTGGAAGGAGGAAAGAAGATAAGGAGACTTGGTGGTGGAATGAGGAAATTCAGGATAGTATCCAGAGGAAGAGGTTAGCCAAGAAGAAGTGGGACATGGACAGGACTGAAGAGAATAGACAGGAATACAAGGAGTTACAGTGCAGAGTGAAGAGGGAGGTGTCCAAGGCCAAGCAGAAGGCATATGACGAGTTGTACACTAGGTTAGACACTAGAGAAGGACAGAAGGACTTGTACAGGTTAGCTAGGCAGAGGGATCGAGATGGGAAGGATGTGCAGCAAGTTAGAGTTATTAAGGATAGAGATGGAAGGGTGCTCACAAGTGAGGAGAGTGTACAGAGGAGATGGAAGGAGTACTTTGAGGAGCTGATGAATGAGGAAAATGAGAGGGAAAAAAGAGTAGAAGGGGTGAACTCTGTGGAACAGAAAGTAGATAAGATTAGAAAGGATGAAGTCAGGAAGGCTTTGAAGAGGATGAAAAGTGGAAAGGCAGTTGGTCCTGATGACATCCCGGTGGAGGTCTGGAAGTGTCTGGGAGAGGCAGCAGTGGAATTTTTAACTAGTTTGTTCAACGGGGTTTTTAAAGAGAGTGAGAGGATGCCTGAGGAATGGAGAAGAAGTGTGTTAGTGCCGATCTTTAAGAATAAGGGTGACGTGCAGAGTTGCAGCAACTATAGGGGGATAAAGTTGATGGGCCATACAATGAAGCTATGGGAAAGAGTAGTGGAAGCTAGGTTAAGGAAGGTAGTGGAAATTTGTGAGCAGCATTGGTTTCATGCCCAGAAAGAGCACAACAGATGCAATTTTTGCTCTGAGAATTTTGATGGAGAAGTATAGGGATGGTCAGAGGGAGTTGCACTGTGTGTTTGTAGACTTGGAGAAAGCGTATGACAGGGTGCCAAGAGAAGAGCTGTGGTACTGTATGAGGAAGTCAGGAGTAGCAGAGAAGTATGTCAGAGTGGTGCAGGACATGTATGAGAGGAGCAGGACAGTGGTGAGGTGTGCTGTAGGTCAGACAGAGGAGTTCAAAGTGGAGGTGGGACTGCATCAGGGATCGGCTCTGAGCCCCTTCCTGTTTGCTATAGTGATGGACCAGTTGTCAGAGGAGGTTAGACAGGAGTCTCCTTGGACAATGATGTTTGCAGATGACATTGTGATCTGTAGTGAGAGCAGGGAGCAGGTGGAGGAAAACCTGGAGAGGTGGAGGTTTGCGCTGGAGAGAAGAGGAATGAAAGTCAGTCGTAGTAAGACTGAGTACATGTGTGTGAATGAAAGGGAGGGAAGTGGAACAGTAAGGTTACAGGGTGAAGAGGTGAAGAAGGTACAGGAGTTTAAGTACTTGGGGTCAACAGTCCAGAGTAATGGAGAGTGTGGTAAGAGGTAAAGGTAAGAGGTAAGATGTAAGAAGTAAAGAAGCAAGTGCAGGTAGGTTGGAATGGGTGGAGAAAGGTGTCAGGAGTTCTGTGTGATAGGAAAATATCAGCGAGAATCAAGGGGAAGGTGTACAGGACAGTGGTGAGACCGGCCATGCTGGTCAAGATTGGACAGGATTAGGAACGAGTACATCAGAGGGACAGCTCATGTTGGACGTTTGGGGGACAAAGTTAGGGAGGCCAGATTAAGATGGTTTGGACATGTTCAGAGGAGGGAGAGTGAGTATATTGGTAGGAGAATGTTGGACATGGAGCTGCCAGGCAGGAGGCAAAGAGGAAGGCCAAAGAGGAGGTATATGGATGGAATTAATGAGGATATGAAGCTAGTGGGTGCAAGTGTTGAGGATGCAGAAGATAGGGATAGGTGGAGAGAGATGATTTGCTGTGGCGACCCCTGAAGGGAAAAGCCGAAAGAAGAAGAAGAAGATTCAGCTAGTCCTCACTTTTTCAGGTAGGGAATCTATTAAAAAACAACTGAATCCCTAACCGTGTATGTTTCTCAACTTTCTGTATTTAATCTTTTCTGCTGCCTGTGTGTGAAATTTAGATCATTAATACACACAAATTCCTATGATTTTCTTTCACTTAGGGTTTTGTCATAAAGCTTGAATCAAACTTGTGGCTTTCAAGTGTTAAGTTTGAGACTGAGAATATAAGTCACCACACCGCTGCATTGTTAGCAGACATTTTGTGCAGACGTTGTGTCAAAACAAGAGTTGGAATTATCAAAGTGAAACTTGATGCATAAATAAATTGTGGTTACACTATACAGTGTTAAACTACACAGAAAATCACTCCAGTACAGGGTAGTTGGGAATTCTCAGATCTGAGGATATTGATTACTTATCTATAACACCATAGGACTGATGTGGTATGATCGTTGCAGCCTTACAGTGCCAGGGATCCGGGTTCAATCCTGAGCTCAGGTGATTGTTTATGTGGAGTATCACAGGTTCTTCAGGTATTTTAACAATGAAAAAACATATGATCATTGATATGGTGAAGTTTCTTGCCAGGAGACATTCATGTAACATTCATATAAGAAGTCTCTGATACCGACACTTTGTGATTGTCAGTACATTTTCCATCATGGTAGAGTCTACAGCACAGCAGGTTACACTTTCTAGTTTCTTGGTAGCAAAACAAACATAAACTCTCATAAACTATAAGAGAAAGAAAAAAATGAGAAGCTGATGAGGGAATGGCTGTATATAGCTACTGTAAGAGATAACAGTAACTAATTTGTCTAAAGGATGTTCCATAATATTTTATTACATTTACATTTAAGCTAACACTTCCCCAGTTGTTTTATGTAATTGCAAAGGGTTAAAAAGCCGGATGTGTAGTTCATTAAATCAGTTTTAAAAATTATTGTAAATTGGTGAATTATAAGTGAAATTACATACTTTGAACCATGAAAGAAAAACAATCTGGGGTGTTATCACACCACATGTGGGTTATTTTTCATGTAAGAAAGAACGCCACGCCTCCTTCACTGAGAATGACAAGCACAGAGACCACACCTCCTTCACTGAGACTGACAGGCACAGAGACCTCACCTCCTTCAAGCACAGGCACAAAGACCACGCCTCCTTCACTGTGACTGACAAGCACAGAGGCCACGCCTCCTTCACTGAGAATGACAAGCACAGAGACCTCACTACCTTCAAGCACAAGCACAAAGGCCACGCCTCCTTCACTGTGACTGACGAGCACAGAGGCCGTGCCTCCTTCACTGAGACTGATAAGCTCAGAGACCACACCTCCTTCACTGAGAATGACAAGCACAGAGACCTCACCTCCTTCAAGCACAGGCACAAAGGCCACGCCTCCTTTACTGTGACTGACAAGCACAGAGACCACACCTCCTTCACTGAGAATGACAAGCACAGAGACCTCACCTCCTTCAAGCACAAAAAGGCCACGCCTCCTTCACTGTGATTGACGAGCACGGAGGCCGTGCCTCCTTCACTGTGACTGACAAGCACAGAGACCACACCTCCTTCAACGAGAATGACAAGAACAGAGACCTCACCTTCTTCAAGCACAAGCACAAAGGCCATGCCTCCTTCAATGTGACTGACAAGCACAGAGGCCACACCTCCTTAACTCTGACTGACCAGCACAGAGGCCACGCCTCCTTCACTGTGACTGACAAGAAAAGAGGCCACACCTCCTTCAGTGGAACTGACACAGAGACCACACCTACTTTACAAAAACCTGAAAATTTTGACATTTTTAAATTTGAAACAAGGCTGATTTAACTATGTATCTCAATATTATAAAGGTTTTTTTTTTATTTACATTGACTGTTGCATCAATAAGAACTAATATGATTCACTGATTCACTGGATGAATTATATGATTCATTGAGTGACTAATGTGATTCAGTGAGTCAATCACATGATTCTGTGAGTCACTGAGTGAGAAACATTACGGTTGTTACCAGCTGTGATAAATATAACATAGTCGTGTGTATGCTTTCTATTTCGGGTGCCATTGTAGTGAACCTACTCAGTGAGAACCTAAAGAGGAATTCTTCATCAGGAGCACAAAGTGTTCCGCAGTGTTTTAACGCTCTTAAAGTTTATTTTAATCAGACACACACCACTGTCTCTTTTCTGTACACAGTCCTGTATTTGCACATGAAAGTAAACGTATTAATATATACAGCTTTATAGTGTGTGAGCCTGAGTGTGTGTGACTGTAAAACGTGGCATTGCTCTCTCTCTCACTCTTTCTCTCTCTCGCTCTCTCCCTAAAAAAAGAGATAAAAAGAGTTGGGGATGTAGAATTTTGCAGTATTTTGTTATAGTGTTACATATATGGTCTGTAAATGTTATGATATAATTTAGGCTAAATTACTCATAAACTGATAAACTGGCTTATTGAATAATGTGATAATAATAAGGTTTATTTAAGACCAGTGTTTACTGTGTAAAATAATGAAAATAAAATGTATGTCTGATTGTGTATGTGACTAATAAATTTGAATCTGAATGTGAAGAGCAGTCACTCACACACACACACACACACACACACACACACACACACACACACACACGTTTCGTCCAGTGGTGCCACCAACTGGAAGCTTAAAGATTCACAAAAACATTTAAATCCTTGTTCAAAAGTCTTTCCTATATCCATCTATATCTGTGCCTTTGATCGTGGGATAGTTGTTGGCCAGATTTGAGAACTGCTCATCTACTGGGATCACACACAGCAGCCTGCGGAGTTACACAGGGGGGAAAAAACTATGAGTGAACCATGAGTGAAAACATCAGTGGGTGAAAACACCTTGTTGTAAAGAGAGGTCAGAGGAAAATGACCAGACTGGTCTGAGCTGCAAGGAAGAATACAATAACTCATATAATCACTTTTTACAATCACGGTGAGCAGAAAAGCATCTCAGCATACACAACACATCACACCTTTAAGCTGGACGAACTACAATAATATCCCATGTTAGCCTCACATTCCTGTTCCTAGCTGGGAGGAATTGAACCTGATGTGATCTGCTGCTGTTCTCTGTAGCTCCACCTTAAGATTGAATGTGCTGTGCATTCTGAGATCAGCAGTGTATGACATACTCAAACCAGCCCTTCTGACGTCCATGCTACAGTTAAAGTCATTCTGAGGTATGACGTTAACATTAACTGAAGCTCATGACCCATCTAGGCATGATGTTATCCACTGCTCTGCTGTCACACAGCTGAAAGATAACTGCATGATTGTGCAGGTTTATAAATGTTCCTAATAAAGTGTATGCTGAGTGTTTATATACCAAACACTGTATTAGGAACAAGATGTTGTACACACAACTCTTGAAACTCCATGGTCCATGTTCATTTGATCGCAATTTCCAGATGCACTTTCACACTGTGAATCTTCTGTTCTACCATTGGTGTTTTACTGGATTCAGGTTCAGTGACTGGGATGATCACTGAAATCAGTCATGTTTATGAAAGCAGTTTGAGACGACGTGGTGCATTATCGTGCTGGATGTAGCCATTAGAAGATGTGAAACTTGTGGCTATGAATGGATGTGGACATGTTTATATGAAGGTTGTCAGTTTAACAAACAAAGAGGGGTTTAAATCTGCTTTAATCTGCTTAAAGACGTCTACAACTTCGCTAAAAAAAGCGTGCTTCACACTCACTAGTGAAACAGACATGAGCTTAATTCTGTTGTATTCGGATAAGGACCGTCAGCCTCACCTGCAGTGTCACATTACAGCTTTGACATCATAAAAAGACATTAGAAATCTTAAGAGTGAAGAGATGATGATGAGGATCTTGTTTTACTCAGGTGATGTAATCAGAGACTGATGTGGAGGATGCTGATAATGAAAAACTGTTAAAACTGCTTGCCTGCTGTAAATGTATAATTCTTTAAAATACATCAGTAATGTTTTCCCATCAGTAGATTAGATTATAAATGCAGACATGATCGTGTAAGAGCTAAGGCAGGGGCTTCGTCAGTTCAGGCAAGCGTGTAGTTAACAAAAACCTTATATAGTAAAAAGAAATCTGACTATATGACAAGTTTTCCCAGGCCACCACACACTGTGTGAATATTCCAGCTCTGAAATAAGAGCAGTGAAGTCTTTCTTTTCAGTGAAAGACTCACGTCTGTCTGCTGCCATCTACTGCCCTTTAAAAGTAGCAAGAATTCACAGACAACAATCATATTTCAAAAATTTATTTACGAACATAAACTCTGAGGAACAACAGCAGTTCTCGCGCTCTCTGTACATGCAACTGTAGAAAATAACAATTTTGATTTTTTTTTTTTTACTCCATTAAGTTTTTTTTTTTTTCTTTTTAGTTTCTCGCGTTTGAATTGCAGGATATCGACACAGCTAGAGGTGAAAGTACTGGGTCTCTGACAGCACTGACGATAGCATCGACAAACCCCTCCCTCCCATAGCTGCTCCAACAATATGTACACAATTCAACTACATTGTACAAAAGGAAAAAAAAAAGAAAAGGGAAAAAAAAAAAAAAAAGGGACTTTATTACATCACCTGCAGCGTCTCATTGCTGTTAGAACCCCACATTCTATGCAAGATTAGACTAGTACAAAGAGAAGGGTGCAAAAGGTCCTGGGAGATTATATACAGCTTTATGTACAATGTCTCGGTTCTTTACTCATTACAAGAGGAAAATTTACACAGCGGAGACCTCCAACTCAAACATACCACAGGTGTCAGAAAAAAAAGATAATAAATAGGTTATTTCTCACCATTTAAGAATAGCTCTACATGCTTTATCATTTTTCCAAGAAACATCTACTGTCAGATTTATGCATATTGAAAAAGGACAAAAAAATTTTTAAATAAAGGCTTGAAATTGTGACCTTTCAGCGTGTAAACGTGCGAGTTAAAGAAGATACCCGGGTGAACTCAAATCACAGAGGTAATTATGTGTTATGGAGGTCAGTGGGAGGAAGTGCTTCACTCGGAGACAGGAAATTCAGTTTGTAGGAGAACATTTTGTGAAAGCATTACGGAAAAAAGGGGGAGGATTCAGGAGGTAAGCCGATGACCACGATACAGAACTGCCACATAAACCCACATCACAATTTCAAGCCTTGTGTTGAACAGATTCAAATACCGGCAGAAGGATTAAGGAGAGCAGGGTGTTAACAACTCAGAAAACAAAACACACACACATACACACAATGCGTCTGTAAACAATAGTGAGATTTGCAGGGACAGTAATGGGATACATTCTGCTTTTTAAACCATACTGTTGAACTGTCGAGAGGGTAAGACACACAATACACGCACACACACACACGCGCAATCTTTCACACACTCACACCTCAAGCATTTTTGGTTAGATTTTTTTTTTTTTTTGCCAAATTAATATCATGACAAAAGGTAATAAAGGAGCACTAAAATTCAATCAATTTAAATGGAAACTTTTTCATACAAGCCCTGTATGTCAAATCAACAACGAATGAACGCACAAAAACTGCTTCATGTGGTATTTGAACATACATACACACACGATCACACATGGGGAGAAAGAAACAAAATTAAAAAAACAAACACAAGCCTGGATGATTGAGCAAATGTCACACAATCTCACGCTGAAGTACAGGCAGCTAATGAAGAATGATAAAATATATCAAAAACATGGATTTTAAAATCAGGATTCAGGATAAAATAAAAAAGCAAGAACAAAACTAAAAACCCCCACAAACAACACAATAGCTAGTAATTATGGAAGTTCCATTATAAAACAGGACGATTTAAAACAACGCTTTTGCACTAGTCCCCTCTGTCAATGCGGCTATTCATATGTTGTGTGATTGTGCTTTGAAGATGAATTAAACGGTAAAGAAAAGCGTAACGGGTAAAATCTGCAATGTGCACTACAATGAGGGGCAAACGTGAGGGGCATTCACGAGGACAGTAACTATGGAAACAGTCCAAGAGCCCACAAAAAATGGAGTGTAATCAATTTTTTTTATGCATGACCTTACATGTCCATATCATCAAAATGTCTAATACTAAGGGCCTTTTCAAAATTTCTGGAGAAAAAAATTCCTTCACAACAGAGTTGGAGAAATCACTAATGTATTCTGGTGCCATTCCTTTAGATTGCGGTTTAAAACAAAAAAAAAGAAAGAAAGAAAAACATGAATGTGATCATTTGTGACCCCTGAACTACACAAAGAGCTACTCATCACCACTTGCACAGGAAAAAAAACAAACAAACAGAAAGAAAATGAGTTGCGTCAATGATAATATATATGCAAGAAATAGAGGGATGAGGTGAAGAGAGAAGACTAACAATTATGGATCCTCTGTGTTAGATGCAATATACTCAGCAGTGTATTGGATTGTTCAAAGGATGTTTCTATATTTTTCAGGAACCAGGTTATATAGGCTCGACACGCTGCTGATGTTCCTAGCTATAACATGTGCAGCTTTAAATGAAATCAGAAAATGTTAACTGTAAAAAGGCATTTTCTTGGTTTATATATTTTTTTTTTCTTTTCTTTTCTTTTTTTTAAGATACATACTTGTGTGTTAAAGCAATGAATAATATACCTCTACTATTATTTAAATAATCCGTAATCACTCTGCTACATCTGAGAACTTATGTTTGTGGCCCTGACAGTTTCATTCTGAGGGATTTACGTATAGTCTGATGACGGCAGACATACACTCTGACCGAGCATGGACAGAACCTTAAGGACCTGTACACACGAGTCCTTAAAATACTGACGATGTGTGCACATTTTGGCCCGTGGGTAAGGGATGGGGGAAGTGCTGCCCAAAAGTGAACTGTACATACAAAGATAATTTTATTCATTTATTTTTTACACTTAACTGTGTGATGTTACAGTACATAAGTTATTTACAACTGTGCAGTAATGGGTGGCAAAATAAATTATCTAGAAGGCAGCGAGAATACATTGGTTAACGAATATAAAAACTGTACATCATTTACGGAATACAATATTTTTTTTTTCTGTTTTTGTTGTTTTTTTTTCTCCATTAAACTAACATTGGCTCTGTAGTGTTTCAAGTCACGTCCTCAGAAAAGGAACAATGAAATGCCCGAGTAAAGAAAGACCAAAAATAAAAAACAAAACAAAAAAAATAAAACAAAACCAAAACCCCCACTAAAACATCATTTGTGAAAGTCTTTGCCTCTTGGTTTGCAACACTGCATTTCTCAAGTTGTCCTTCTCTTTCTGCAGATGTTTGCAGAGTGCTAGCACGACGGGCCTGGCTTTTGCAGTGGACCATCAGAGGCTGTGTGAACCTGCTCCTTTTTCCCCTTCGTCTGAGGACACCCTGGGTCTCACGATATCTCAGGTGGGATGTCCTGGTGCTGAAGGAATTTCTCCATCACTCTGGCACTGAGCCTCACCACACGGCCCTGCTCCGGGCGCTGTGGGCATCAGGGAGCCATGCTCTCCTCTGCTGTGGTCATGAGAGGTCCGAGTCCAGCAGGATATGCTGTCCCGCTGTAACCGTGGATGTTTCAGCGTTCATCTTGCACCTTACGACCTTATATGTCTTTTGTTTTTTTTTCCTTTAATATGTGGCTGCACCTCGAAGTGTTGGGCCATGTTGTTTCTGTTCGGCACACTCGAGGACACCGTTGGTGCCTTCTGTCCCTGATCCTGAAAGGACGAAGGTGGAGGAGCCTGTCTGAGCCCTCCCCTTTGTTGAAATTTAGTTTAAAGGGGATCAAAAATAAAGAAAAAAGAATTTTCACATCCCCATTTATTTTCACCCAAATCAACTGGCAGGAGAGGGTGGGCTAGCTTTAAAGCAAAACAGTGTTGCTTCTTAAATTCCAAACAAAAGCATAAAAACTTTTAAGGATGAAAGTGCAAGTTGTGTTTCCCTCCAGGAAAAAGACGCTTCCTCTTCTGATGGAAGGGGAGCATTTAGTTTTTATTTCTTTTACCTTCTTCTATATAATATATACGTATATACTCTTCTCAAAGAAATCTTCTTTTCAAACCGGCTAGCCCTTACCGAACTTGCTGTCTGATGTCTCTTTGAAAAATGAGGATTTTAGACCGCACTCTCTGCGTCTCCATGTGTTCATGTCATGCAGGCAACAGTACAAAGTCGTCGTTGACGTCGACCATTGGCACGTAAAAGGAGGGAACCTCGTTGACGCACAGAGATTTGTGTCCGGCAGGGTCCAGCTCCTGCACCTTGAGTTGCCACTCCATCCTCTGCACTGCATTGAGAGCGGCGGCCTCATGCTGCTGCCGCATCAACAAGCACGTCTGTGGGATCAGGACCATGATAATGTTACCTCTAAAAATTGTACACTAGTATAGTGTGCACTCTGTTACATTTTTGCTCAGGCTACAATGTTCTTTTCATTCTCACAATGCATCAGTACAGCGTAGCATTGTATCGGTATGTATAGGATAAGAGTTTTAACAAAGAAGAACATCAGCAAGATCCTCACCTTCATGCGGTCATATTTATCATCCACGTCTTGAATCCAAGAGATAAACTGTCTGGCGTTAAAGCGATCTCTCACAGATTTGTTTTCATCCCCCTGTTACAACACATCAATCCATTAACATTAGCCAAAGTATTCATATACATAAATACATGTTATACCATATAAATGTTATTATTGGGACTCAGGAGTAAAGGTAATTTACCTGGCTCTCTGATGGCATATTGTAAACCTCTGAATCCAGAAGCATGGTGCAAGCGCTGAATGGGACAGCCTGATTAGCAATAGTTCTGGCTGCTCTGCAGTGAACTCGCAGGACCTCTTGTTCACAGGACACAATCAGCTTTTCCTACAGAAAAGGAAAATAAAATTTAGAGAAGTACATAAGGCCAGTCTAGAACCTTGAGATAACTTTTGATTAAGGTGGCATATACAATTTTCAGTCACAAGAGCAACATCAGATGAGTGCAAGAAGAAATGAGGATTTGGACTGTATTACACAATAATGTACAGTGCAGATACAGGGCTTTCAATTGTACAGAGGGGCTTTGATCGCTTTAAATCAAAAGGTTTTGTGCTGAGTGATCAAAGCAGTAATTTTAATAGGATGACTGAGAAAGCACGTTGAGGGATCTAGGGGAAAGAAACAGGCAGTGTGTGGGTTGGTGAACTTACCCGCTCGATGCTGTGCTGCAGTCTCAGTTTCCCTCTTACTGCCTCCTGCTGTCTGAAAAGCTCCTTCAGCGGCTCAGACAAAGATGGTGGTGGTGCAATCTGCAGGACAGAAACAAAAATCTCATTTAGTATCAGTTTTGAAATGCTGGTTTATTAGTGGGACTATATGTTTGTTACAAAGTACAACAAAAGGCAGTGCTGTCGTTTAAAACAAATGTTCTTACCACCGGGATATGCAGTTTGCTCAATGGTTTGCCATCTAGTAGGTAGGAGCCTGTGTAAGTCACATATTCTGCATAGCACTGGGGAGCTTGTGGTGTTATATAGCAAAGAATTTTCCTCTTCTCTTCAATCTTCTTGCGTATCTGCAAGTACTCGAAGTAAGGGTTGGAGCGGTCGCTGTGGTATGGCTCAATTTCATCCAGCTTGATGGCATTGACAATAACTGCTAACGTCTGCTGTATCATCTCTCGCGTTTGCTGCATCGCTGTGTTGACTAGCTGAACCTGGACTTGTTGCTGGCCTGATTTCTGGAACTTTCTTTTGCGAGGATGCTGCGTCTGACCGTCCTCTTCCTCGGTGCGACCTTTAGATTTGGTGACGAGAACAGGAGTTGAAGCCTGAGCAGGGATGGTGCTGATGGGCTCCTTCTCTCCAGAGGTAAGAGAGGAGGGAGAAATCGTGGTGATGTTTGTGGTAACAGGAGAAGAGGTTGTTGAAGATGAAACACTCGTCGCAGTGTTCTGCTTACTCTGGTTGGCCAGCATCTGAGCTCGATTGCGAGTCATCCTTGGAGCTATCTCCTCAACCTTTTTGGGGGCCTCAGTTGTTGCAGGGGCAACTGGAAGTTTGACTGTTGTCTCTAAAGTTTCTGATATTTGGGTGGTGCTAGATGATGTGACAGTCAGGACTGGAGTAGGGGGGCAAGAGTTGCATGCGGAACCCAAGACACCCATGGGGTTAGGTGCAACCAGTTCTGATTTTAAAGGTTCCAGTGGTTCCGAACATGGTGTTACTGGTGTCAGCATGTCAGGGGCCGTATCTTTCTGCCTATATTCCTGGTCATTCTCTCCATCAACAACTGAATACATGTTGCCATCACGCTTATCCTGGTCATCAAACAGGTGCACATCTTCCTGGCTTGTTTCTTTTGCTGATGGAACATCTTGAATGTTGTGACTTTCTGGTTCAAGCTCATGTTGGGGTCTGTAACTCTCGTCATGGGCAGTCGGCTCCAAATCCTGAACAGACTCACATGGAAGAACAACGGTGGGTGAGCATGGGGGTTTGGTCAAACTGGAAAAGCCAACATCCAACACCCCTAATTCTTTGCTTTTTTCCAAGGGTCTTATCTGGACAGGAGGATGCTTGCTCTCTGTTGTCTCTGGGGTCGAAATTTCAGGCTCATGCATCTCTTTTTCTGGGAAGGGAAGGTCTTGGAAAGAGAAAGGACTCTTCCATGGATCTTCTAGGTCGTCAACTGTACTAGGAAAGGGGTCGGCCCAGTGAGACTCGCAGCCTACTGGTTGGGCAAGACTGCTCTGTGGGTAACTGAGTGATTCTTCTCTGTTCTCTTGTGCCACACATGATGGCTCAACTTCCATTTGATTCTCCTCAACAGGTGGTTTGATGTCTGTGAAAAAGCTTTCTAGTTGAGTTGAGGAGGGTGGCATGAAGTTTGATTCTACAGGCTCTGCTTCAGGTCTTGGTGAAGAAGAAATATCCTCTACACTGTCTTTTGGCACATCATAGTGACTTTCTGAAATGTGTGGGTATGGCCTGGAATATGAAGAATATGGGGGTGTCATGGATGAATGGACAGGTATTGCAGTTGGAATAGGTGGAAGTTCACAATCTGAGTGTGAATATGGACTGCTGATCTTTGAAACTGCAGCTTCAACCTCTCCATAACTTTCATGGGGTGATTTCATAAGACCATCCGAGTTCCACCCAAGAGACTGGTCACAAGAGTTTTCCATGTTATCTTGAGGATGAGTGGGTGTCAGTGGAAGGACTTCAGGCTCTCTACGATCTAGAGTTTCAGCCCAGTTCTTCATGACAGACTCTTCTAATCCAAGAGAATATGTGGGATCTTCTGTAGACTGCATGGCCTGATCGGAAGCAATCTGACTTTCCACTGTTTCCTCTGGATTATCCTCCTCTTCGTCCTCATCTTCCTCTTCCTCCTCCTCCTCCTCTTCATTATCATCATCGTCGTCCTCATCTTCATCCTGTTCCTCCACAAGAGGAGGTAAATATTCACTGCCACTCACCGGATCAGAGGGCAACAAACTTGGCTCGCTCTGATGTGGTTCAGACAAGTCATCAATGTCCATCGGAGGCAAAGCTGCAGGCGCTGGTGTTAGAGGAGCAGCTATGTCGAGACACTGATGGTCAGGTCTATGGACTGGAGTTGAGGGCTTCATGAGATAACCGTACATGCTCTCTGGAGGGAGTTCGCTGGCATCATTCCCAGAACTGGCTGCAGAAGATCTGTCAGGTACAGGCTGTGTCAAATCAGGCCTTGGAGACAGCATGCTAATGCGAGGTGAGGCGTACGAAGGCGAAAGACTATCGAGTCTCTCCATTGGTATTTTATCTTCAGAAAGATGCGAAGCAGAAGACTCAAATTCTTGAGGCGCATTTTTCTGTCTAAGAAACTTGTCATCTTCTGCTTTGAACTCCTCTTCTAGAGGTCTTCTGACCTCAGAGGAGACTGATCGGCTCTCAAGGGGTAACGGCATATTCTTTGCTGGTGTGATGCAGGTTCCATCTGGGAAACTATGGGATGGGTTCTGAGATGTGTATCTATCAAAGAATGTAGGGGAGCAGGCATTCATTGACATCGTCATTGCAGAAGAGGTCTGACAGTCTAGTCCATCAAACATGATTTCCTGGTAGTCCTCTGTACTGCAGGATGGTGTACGAGGAGTCTGCATGACTTCCTCATAGCTTGGACATGAAATCACAGATGCAGGAGTGGGGACCCCAGTTGGTCTGTTCTGATCAGGTCGTGGAGAAGCAGGTAGATTTTCCTTCATCTGGTGACCTGCTAGCCAGTCTTTTGAGTTCTGGCTGTCCAGTGGCTGTGACTTTCTATCAGGGGACATCATCTGGGATGAAATGCTCATATCTTTGAGTTTCTTGTCTTTCAAAGCAGAATCTAACGTGCCAGACTTCTTAGAAGAGAGATCGGTACGGTTCTTTTTCAGATCCTCGCCGGACTTGATTTTCTCTTTAAGCTTTGGATCTCCTGATTTATGCCTTAATTTCTCCATTTGCTTCATCTTCTCCTTGTGTCTCTTATGGCGCTCTTCATTCTCCTGATCTTTTAAACTAAGCATTTTGCCAAAGCTTGTTAGTCTGAGATCACCATCAACCAGAAGCTTCTCACGTGGACGAGTGTCCTTCCGGGTGGTGTCTTTTGACTGGCTGAGCTTGTCGCTGTCATTGAGCTTATCCTTGGTCTTGTTATAATCTGTTCTATCTTTGTCCGTGATGTCCCTATTTCTGTCCTTGTTTTTACTGTCAAATTTTGGACTATCTTCTTTAGACTTATCTTTCAAATTTGTGACTTGAGGGCTTTCTTTCACTCCAGATTTTTGCTCATCTTTAGTGTGTCTGAAAGACCCAAAGCCATCTGAATATTTATGTTTCTCCTCTTTTATCTTTTCCTTATGCTTCTCTTTCTTCTTTTTGTCTTTAATCTTTTCACTAGTAATTATGCTATTTGTTTTATCCTTCTTGGACATTTCCTTTTCAAACTCCAGAGTTTTGTCCAAGTCATCCTCTCCATCACCCTTCGAGTTGTATGGAAAAGTGTATGGATCAGCCTCCAGCGGCATAGGCTCTTTTTCAACAGGTAGGCTCTCTCTGCGGCCAAAGGACTCTCTAATCTCCTCTGACTTGTCCCTCTTATCGGCTTTCTCTTTCTTGCCTTTCTCCTTATCCTTGTCGTGACTCTTTTTGGATGATGAGGAGGAAGAATGTCTGTGCCTCTCTTTCTCTCTGAATTTATCCTGTGGATTGGAAATGGACAGCGACTCTCTTCGATCCTCTGACATATCCGGCAAGGTGATATTTGAGGAGTCATAGAAGCTGCTTGAGACCGGCTCATGACCCCGGTCTGTGAAACTGTCTGATGAGATCTCGCTGTTCTTATCATTGGAATCATCTTTGTAATCGTTCATGGCCTCCTCCTCTAGCTTCTCAAGCAGGGATTTCTCATTCTCACCGCTGCCCTTAGAGAGTTTTCTATCTTTCAGATGGTCTGGCTTATCTTTGTATTTGCTTTTGCTCTTTTCCTCAGTGAGTTCCCGCTTGTCTGTTGCTTTCTGTCTAATTTTCTTTTCCTGATTCGAGTCCACAGATGCCCTGTCTTTGCGGTCCTTGTGTTTTAGATCAGTTGAATCCTTGTCTTTTTTATCTTTGTGTTTTTCCATGGAGCCTTTTCTCTCTTTTCCTGCATCAAATGTCTTCTCTTTCTTTTTATCTTTATGCTCCTTTTCTTTCTTATTTTCTGTAGAGTGTAGTTTCCCCTCTCCCGAGTACTTCCTGTGTTTATCCGTCAGGATATCTATGTCATCTCTATCAGGTGTGGAATCTTTGCGGTGAGAGTCCAACAGTCCAAAGGAATCACTCAATTTTGCCACCCCTCCATTGTAATTGTCATTCTCATCTTCACTCTCGTCTGTGAATATATCCTCTATTTTATACCAGGTCTTCTCCCTCACCTTTTCAGGCTTCTTTTCTTCCTTTTTAAATTCAAGAAAATCCTTTTCCCTTTCACCATGTTTGTCCTGAAATATTTTTTCTTTCTTGTCTTTACTCTGCTCAGATGACATCTTCCTCTCCTTGTCCTTGCTGTGAGAATCTTTGTGTTTATCTTTAGCCCCATCTTTCTTGTCTTTGGAGCTCCTTTCAATGTCTTTATCTTTCAAAGACCTGTCAACTGAGTTCTTCTCAGGTTTCTCCTGGTCCAAACTTCGATCTTTAGGCTTATCTTTGTGCTTTTCGCCTTTTACCTTGTCTTTCTTTTCCACACCATCCCCTTTCTTCTCCTTTTCTTTCCCAGAGTGGTTCCTCTCCCTGGGGTCTGTCTTGGGAGTAGTTTCACTCTCTGATTTGTCTTTGAAGAAATTCTCATTGCCATATTCATCTCTCAAGCACTCTGTTTTGGTTTTGGAGTCTTTACGCTCCTTGGTAAACTCATAGGAATCTTTCCTGTCTCTGCACTCAACAGTCTCCTTTTCTTTTTTCTCCTTGATGAGCCCATCAGCTGATTCCTTTCGTTTCTTCTCCTTCTCCGAGTGACTGGAGTTCAGCTTTTGCTTGTCAGTCCAGTCTTTTTTCTTTTCGTTTCCTTTGTCGCTTCCTTTGTCTGAGGATTCCTTCTCTTTCTTCTTGGAAGTAACATCTTTCTCAAAGCGCTTGTCTCCATGCTCTGACTTCTTGTCTTTAACTTTGTTGTCCTTCTTTCTGTCCCTGTTTTCATCTTTCATCGTTTCCACTATGAGTTTGACAGAATTGTTATTTGCTTTGTACTCTTTCATGGGGGCATCCCAACTATCATCCTCATAGAGAGAGCTGTCGGAGGAAAGGTCTGATGGCCATCGATCATGATCTGATGCACTCATCTTGGTGTCCTCTAAAAAAGGATTTTTCATATCATAGTCCTCGTAATCTGGTTCTTCCTTGAGGGACTTATCCTTCTTTGACTTTTCTTCTTTTACAGTTTTGTCTTTTTCTGACTTAAAATGCTTCTCCTCCCTCTGCTCACTCTTTTTTTCTGCTTTGAGAGACTTATCCTTAGACTTTTTCTTTTTATCCTCTTTATGGGATTTTTGTTTTTCCTCCTTTGGCTTTTCTTTGTCCTTCATGCCTTTCTCTTTTTCAGTTTTTAAGGATTTGTCCTTCTCATCTTTACTCGCTCTATCTTTGTTAGACTCCTTTGTTTTCTTGGACTTCTCTTCTTTAGATACTCTCTGAACATCTTTCCCTGTCCAGTCTTTATCTTCAGTTTTAACTTTTGACAACCTGTCCTCTTTCTTAAAATGATCTTTTTCGTGTTTGGAGAGTTTGACTTTACTTTCAGAAGGTGACTCTTGTCGTGAATCATCAAAGTCAAAGGAGATGCTCTTGACAAACTTTTCATTCATGTCTTGATTCAACACTAAAGTTGTAATCTTCTCCTTTTCTTTAGTTTTGTGTTTATGTTTTACTTTGTGTTTTTTCAATACCTTTCCATCTTTGTCTGCTTTAGAAACTGTTCCATCCGTGTTTGAGTTCTTATAAAAGTCAGAGCTCTTTTTGTCTAACAAACTGGTATGCGTGTTGTTTTTCTTCTTCTCCTGCACTTTCTTCTTCACCTGTTTTATAGATTCAACACTCGAGTCTGCAGAGGAATAGTCAGACTCACTGGAAAGCCTTGTTCTGACCGAGTCGGACAAGGAGCTGACATCAGACCAAGCTGGGGAGGATACCGTCTTCCAACCGTCTGTCCTCCACTGTTTCGGGTGCTGCTCTGCCAGAGATTGTGTAAGCTTCTGAGACCCCAAACTCCCATGAGAAGAGGAGGAAGATGACACGGACAGCGAGCTGAATACACTCGATTCTTTAAGGTTCAAAGTTGAAGAATCCTTCACACAGTTCGAAACTGGCATTGAACCCTTATCATCCTCGCTCTCCATTTCGCCCGTCTCGGAGTCCGAGGTGCAGAACTTGTCGTTCACTTTGCCAAAGCGCACCTCCTTACTGACGTTATTTTTTGTCTCCTTCTTCCTCTTCTTCTTGACTTTGCTTTTGTCTTTCTGCTGCTTGGAGCACAAAGTGTTAGAGTCTCTACTCTTGGTGTTGCTCTGAGCAGCAGATTGCCTTGGCGTGGGTGTCGGTGTGAAACACAACGTCCGGTCGTCCTCATCTGAGCTGTTGCTATCTGACAGTATCCGACGCACAGGCTTCTTTGGTGTGAGTGAGTTGCATTTGGAATAGGTTTTAACCTCCATCTTGGGTATGGAGATGAAGTTGTTGGTCTTGCAGACAGGATCCTTGCGGAAATCTTTTTTGAGCAAATGTTTGTCATCCACAGGTGGGACGCGCTCCTCCTCGTCATCCTCATCAAACTCGTATTCGTCCTTGACCGGTGTGGTTGTGGATTTGGGAGGGTCAAGGGGCTTCCCTTTCAGCTTTAAGCCCTTCTCGAACTCTGAATCTGTGTTATTGCCATCAACGGAGCTAGACGGGGCAAACGATGGCGCGTCCTCCTCCTCTGAAGAGTCTCCTTCTAGCCGGCACAAACAAAAAAACAAATTACTGGACAGAACAAAATTTGTTTTTGGCTTTTTAAAATGAATGATATGTAGCACATACCTGATGAGCTCTCACTAGAGGTGTAAGTGCCTTTTCCAAGCAACAAATTGAGCATGGTTGGAGAGTTGGCAACCTTTAATGGCGTTTCCCCTCTTCTGTTGCTTTGACAAGGATCCCCTCCATACCGCAAAAGTAACTTCACCACCTGGAAATCACAAATAACCACATGAATTAAAAAAAAGAAAAGAAAAGAAAAAAAAAAGCAAGCCTGAATGAACCTCAGTCAGAGGCTGGGTTAATCAAAGAATCAGTTCACTAACTGAAAAATCTCTGAAAAAATTCAATAAAAACCAAAAACATGAAACGCTGGTTTGACATACTATCACGCTTTAGCAAAACCTTACTTTGAAGTGGCCATTGTTTGACGCGTCATGTAGAGGCGTATCATCGTCCAGGCCCTTGGTATTGACCTCGGCCCCGGCTGCCAGCAGCTGCTTGGCCACTTCGTAATACCCTCTGTTGCACGCCTCATGCAGTGCGGTCCAGCCTGGAAGACACAATGATATACATTTTTTTATTCACCTTTTTAAAAATTATATCTAATTCTTTATGTGTAGTTCAGAACAATAAAAATGTAACTCTTCAACACAATCCCTAAGCAGTAATACTGCATGGCTCAGGCTTAATTGTGAGGACGCAACAATGAATGCACTCCTCACCTGCAAAGTCTTTTACATTCACATCAGCTCCCTCGCTGATGAGCTCCTTGATGCGGCGCACCTCGCCGCGGATGGCTGCTCGGTGCAGCCGTGTTTCACCCCTCTCATTCCGCTTATTCACTTTGTCTTTGGTTTTTGAGGCAGAGTTTGGTGTTCCCTTCTGACCCAGATTTGACTGTGACTGATGCTTTGGTGTTGTGTCTGAAAATAAAACCAAATAAAACGGTATCTCTTAAGCACATGATATACAAACAGAGCAGTCTGCATACTGAACAGAACATGATGACCCACAGCTGCCTCTGGATGGCAGTCTTGTTCAACACATGCAAAATAGTGGCCTCTTATTTTCTGGGCTGATTTTTTCTTCATTTGCAAGATTAAATGGTTTGTTACAGTTTTTTTATGTACAGTATCATCCAGAATGTTAGTTACAATTCTATCTGTGATTAGTACACTAGATGCAGAAAACCACCAGGACTGAAATGGTTGCTGTAGGAACTCATTAGAAACCAAATGCTGTTAGCAGACAAGCACTTTAACCTTTTTTTCCTCTAGTCAGCAGAAAAAAATACTTTGGTGCACGGCAAGAATTTGAAATACTCACAGCAAGGATAGAGATCAAATATGTGCAACCACATGAAGAGGAAGAGGTCAGTGAGAGGCGAGCATTCTTGAATGATAAAACTATGTAATGGCTTGGTGCAGAATTCACTACTAAATCTTTTAAGACTACTCAGTGATATCCAATGCAAAAATTTTCAGTTCCCTGTTTTGACAATATCAGACTGTAAGGAAGAAAAAAAAAAAACATTTGAGCTGAAAGCTAAAGAAATGTTTACTAGAGATGTACAAACACTTCGATTGTCATAGACTATCGAAGACTATAGACTATAGATTAAGATTTTGGCCCATCTCGCTGTAGTAATGGGAATTGATGAGGGTTATCTTGTTAAATGGAATTCTAATGAAGTACTGCGGTGTGTGTTTTAATGAAGCATGGCATGAGAGAGTGCAGCAGGGACAGCGAGAGCTTGTGGGGGCTCGTAGGACGTGGCGCTCATGACAAGCACGCACCTGGACTGTTTACTGACTCCTCCGCCGTCATCTGCATAAGAAGAGCCACCTGCTGCCGCTCTGACAGCGGGTACCCAGCCCGGATTCCTGGCATGCCCATCCCGAACGGCAAGCTTGGCTTCCTGGTGTTGGTGGGCTCCTTTTTAATGCGCTTCCGCTCCAGACCTTGCTTCTCTGTGTAGGAGGAGGAGAAAATGGCCACGTTAGACCCAATGCACTGCCTCAATGACTGATTATGAGAAGGATCAGGAGCATTTTATCCAAACTGGAGTGTTTAGTGACCAATGTTTTTCCATTCTTAATCTCAGAACCATCAATTCTTTATTCTTTAAGTATTTGTTCATGTTTGATTGCGTTTTATTCTTTGGATTTTCATGCTTGGAGAATTTAACTTTAAACTATTAATTATTTTTTCCTGGAAATTCCCCCCTACACCACAATCTACAAATTCAGGCAAGCCATCTTAAATAAGAGCGAATCAGATTTTGCATTTAGTGTTTTCTTTTGTTTTTTTTGCACTTCATGGTACCTACACAAATACTAGCTATTATTTTAACGTTTGTTATCTTCATTAGAGATCCCACAGATAAGTACAAAACCACAAGTGCAGTTGAATTGACCCTCTTTTAATAGATGTTTCAAAATGACCTGAATGAGTAAAAACCTTCACAGATTGTTCTGGAAGTGAAGTGAAACCCTGCACTCCCATGTGAATTCCCTGTCTGCCCTGAGAGTCTGAGAGCCTGCAGCAGCAGAACAGGATTACCCAGAATTCCCATGGGGAGGGAGGAGCACTTAGTGTGTGTCTGTGTGCCAGTGTCTTTCTTTAAGGGTGTGACTTGGCAGCCTGACAGCAATTACAAAATGGCTGGTGTTGGTTTCATCATGGTTAAGGCAAGGTCACAGCATAGATGAGGAGCTGGACAAAAGCAGCTGCACTTCAGAAGACACGCCTGTCAATTATTTTCAGCATCTGGGTGCAAACATATCTTCCCCACAATGCACCGACAGTCCATTGCACTGCCTTCACACAAACTCTCAGCTTACACTGGCAAATGGGAAGACTGCAACTGTAAGCCTCACACTTATGAACATAACCTAACAACACAAGTACACACACACACCTGCACTGCTAATAAAAACAAATGTGCTACACCAGATGCCATCATCTAGGTTTCAGTGCTCATCTAATCTATGAAAGATCTACAAGCATTCATGCTGTTGCTTTTAACACAGTGATTTGCTCAAGGCCACAAATATAATTTATACAGAGAGGAAGCAAGGCAGCAAAAAGACTTCCTGTCACACAACTCTTTCCAGGGATTACTTTCCACAGTCAGATCTGATGAACTCTCGCCAACATCTGCAAACGATTACACTTAATGTACCCCCACCCATATGCATTCTCTCGCACACATCTGCCACTTAGACACATTCCTCTGATTCAAACTCAAACTGCAGGAGCCGCAGAAGCAGTCTAAACATGTTTTTCCACGGTGGGAAGAAAAGGCGAGCTAAAAACGCAGAGCTAGCTGTTGCAGCCTTCACAGTGAGCATGAATAGAGGGGCCTACAGGACTACAATCAGACTGCATTCACCACGATGGCTGCCTGGAGTCCGCAACTCGGCTCATTAAACCTTAACAAAACTATCCATGTTTTTCCAGAAGTCAATGTGTCATGCTTTAACATTGTCAGGATTAAAAATAAGTGTGTGAAATCTTAATATTGTCTAACACACACACACACACACACACAAACATTTCATCTGGAAGCACCGTAGAGTAGAAAGCAAAGATTCTACCCAATGCTACACACTAATAACAGAACTGCTCAGTCTGATCAAATAAACACTAGATGGAAAAAGAAACACACAGAAAACATTAAAGCACCCATGGGAGCCGTTTTTAAAAGAGCAGTAAACTACTCCAGTGCAGAAGCTTTAAATAACCATTATTAGTCTGGTGCAAAAGCCTGAGACATGGCTCATCTGATGAACTCACACAAGCCTGAAACTAAACTGAAAGGTTAAAATAGCCTCAGTGAAGCAGCTGCAGTCAGCACTCATGGTTCAGCAGTGAGACCTGAATTTGCTACATGGAGGTGACAAAAACATTTTTCTTTTTGCACACCCCACAAGCATGAGATGAGAAGCAGACAAACCTGAAATATGAAGCGAGAAAAATACAGACATTGGCTTATGTAACGATGTGTGAATGAGAATGAGTGGGCCGCTTGTCCATAATCTTATCGATGTTTCAAAAAACTGCCATCATGAAAGTAGCTAAACTCGTTTCTCTTAATCTAGTCCAGGCAGCGAAGTTGCTGGACTGGTAACGTCTAAGGACTGACAAAACAACAACAAACAAGCTTTGTTAAGGTGTGGGTTGATGTTCTGGACGGTTACATTATAAGCGATTCTGGAAAAACTCCAAAGTCCTATTCGGACTGAATTATTTTTACTGTTTTCTCGGTCATTTGCTGTAATATTGCACAAGAACACTCATGTGTGGCTATATACAGAGCGTTACAAATTCAGGTGTCAATAAAGTGATGCTGGGTTTTAAGCTCTAATGCAAAAAAAAAATAAAAAATGTAAAAAATCCCATACAAGTGTTTTATTAGTTGCAGCTCCGGTGACTACAGCACAGAGTATGACTTGCTAGGTTGCAAAGGTGCTCCATAAATCTGTTAAATTATTAAATGTTTTAACACACAAATGTCTAGGTACTGACTGCAATTTTCACCTCACATTTGGAGTAATGGAGTCTGTGGGTTTTTTTTAGCCTCTGTACTGATCCAAATGAAAGTATAAAATGGTGGGTGCTGTGGGTCTGTGTTTCTGAAGGCTGCAGAATCTGGGTCATTGGAGAGGGTGGGGACTTGCCACGGAGGGGACTTCCCATTGCCAGGGACATGAAGCACAACTGCTGTTACTGTGCTACACTGTTCACATTTACCGTTACAAACCCAGCATATAGAACATATGTCGGCCGATAGGGGCCTGTCTCGTATCTATACAAAGGAGAGTTGGAGAGTTCAGGAAGGCAAGAAGAGAAAAAAGGGAGGGGGCAGCAGTATGCCACTAACTGAATTTTTTTTTCTCAGAGTATAAATCTGAAAGCAGTGTCCAGCTGTGCTGCATAAGGCTTATATAATTTGGCCTCCCTGGACTGTTAATTCACCAGGAGAGTGTGTTATGGAAAACACATGATAAAAAAGGGAAAAGGGAAGTGAAAGAGACAAATGAGATGATATGCAATAAGCACGATATGGACAGAGATATACACACACACTCACTGAGAGACAGAGACACAGAAAGAGAGAGAGACAGAAAGAGACTCCTCTTGAGCTGCCCGGAGAAAACAGGAAATGAAGGCAGAAGAGACAGGAAGTGCCCACAGGATGTTGTGTCACTGCTTTGTGCTACAGATGAAAGAGTGCTGTGACAGAATGGAACAAAAGAGGAGGGAAGAAAAATAATGATACTGTAAAAAATGCTCTGTGATTTGTCAGGCATGAAGAGGGGGAAACTCGTGAGTGGACCACACAGGAGCATTTTTTTCATGTGAGGAGCATTGTACAAACACAACAGGACTATATCTGCAATGCATGCTTCCCACACACACCAGGGACATCCATCGAGTACACTATAAGCTCTTGGACATGCAGGACTACTCAACCAGTCTCTCTTCTGACATACAGTAATGCTTTCGGGAGACTGCAATGCTAGATTAAAGGTAAAGTGTAAAACAAAAAAAAGGGGGAAGCTAGCAGGCACACTGTGTACCAGCAGCTAGCAGATACATCTGGTAAGCATCCAAGCTTGAAACCAATTGGCTGTTTTTTTGTGTGTGTGTGTGCCAGGATTTCAGGCTGGCAGTGCTGGTGTGCACAGCAGTAGAGTGGTGAATGTTAGTGGCTCTGATAAGCCCACCCACTCATTCCAGCCAGAGTGAGAACACGCACTCCCTACATCTCCCAAACACTGTGTGCCTTTAACACTGCAGCCCCAAATCATTTACTGTGCTGCTGCAGGAAGTTCTGTTACAATTTCTGACAGAAAATGTAACAAGCTGCAGCAAGTTACCGGTTTCAATCTCATACATTATAAAACAGCAAATGTGTGACATGGGACTGGCACGATCCAAAGACTTTCAGGAAGGGGAGGAGAGAAACGAAGAGAGAGCGGGGGAAAGAAAGCAATATTCCGCAGGCCTCTTACAGAAGAGCTGCCTGCAGAAAGCACTGAAGCACGAGTGCAAGAGAGAGAGAGAGAGAGAGAGAGAGAGGGGAGGAAAAACAGTGCTGCAAAAATACCAGCTAGATGAATTATGCATCTCAAATGGAGTCTTCCAGAAAATGAAAGTGAGCAGAGCTGAGCTGAGCCAGCACAAGGCCAGCAGTGCCTCTACCGTCACTCACAGACTTTTATCTATCAGGCTTTTGGAGACAACGTGCAGCTTTATCTTTTGTGGTTTTGCTGCTTCATTCGCCAGTCCTACATAAGTATGGTTTTATAAGAGTTACACTGGTTGCATAAGAAGAAATGCCATATTTGTATGCCTGCAATGAGCAAATGACACTGGACGTGAAGTAAGAACCCATTTCCCAGACAGTTCTAGGTGCACACGTGCGCGCGCACACACAAATATATCTCCCCTATGCACAATGTGAATAAATGAACAATGGTTCTTAGATTGTTTCTTGACGGGTGAAGGGTGCGGTGCTGATCACACCAACTCATTACATAATAAAAGCACAGAGTCTCAGCTTTCACTGGCCGTGAAGGTGCTCTACAGCTAATGGCTTCCTTGCAGCTTCAAATGGCTTTCCAAGTACAGCCATTGTCTGTTTTATCTAGCTCTCCCTCTCATAATTAAGCTTGATGAAAACGTCTATGATCTGTGTGTAATAACTCAGCAGTGTGTGTGTGTCTGTCTGTTAATGTGAATATAGCACAAAGGTAGCTGGCCTGAACTGGCACATATCCCACTGCAAGAGGAAGCAAATAAGGTAAACAAACACACACACACACACACACACACACAGATTTCATGACTCAAAGCATTAAACAGAGTGGAGAAAAGGAATGGAGCCAAGTATTACAAAAATATCCACAGGGGACTGACAATGACTTGGCATAAAAATCAGGCCCAAAGCAGAAAGCCTGGTCTGAGCTGTACAACCAAATGAAAACTGTTACACACCAAACAAAGCCTACAATGAGAACTCACAGGGTTACCTGGAAGAGCTGTGAAGCCTAGTTTCTAATAACAGCATGGCAACAAAGAGAAACAACTTAAAAGCAGAATGATGGCTTGTAAATTATTATGAATCAATGGCTGACACGGTGAAAATATGGGCACGCATAATACAGCACAACAGCATAATCTGAGAGGAGAAAAAGCAGCGATAGACGTTCGGTGAGCCGGTGGGAAGATGGAGGCCCCCACCCCTGGAGTTAGCATCACAATAGGCAGTATAGGCATTGTCCGAACGGGGCGAGAGAAAGGGAAAGATTTCACGCCTAATGGGTGAAAATGGGGGGAGTAACGGCCCTGGAACAGTTACAGAGTGCCTGAGCTCAGTCTGAAAGAGCAATATGGTCCAAAAGAAGATACAACCACACTATCCCTATACACACAACCACTTCATATACTGCTACTATTAAATGCTATTCATGACTAGAAAAACAATATCCCGATAGAACAATATTCTACTGTTAATTCATTCAACAACATTCAACATAAAAAAAAACTCTGCAAGCATATACAGCTCACTGCAACCCTTCTGACAAATTCAAACACAGGATCACATTAGGCAATTTAACCTAAACCCATTTCATTAAGAAAGCTGTCTGATCTACTCATTACCAAATAATTACACCATCCGCCAAGCTGAGCTCATTAAACACAGAGCAGGCTCTTTTTATTAAAGAAAACACAGATGGATGACTTACCAAAACCCTCCTCTGCCCATTGTGTCCAATAATTTCCTATGAACTGCAGCCATGTTTATATTCTCAAGCTTGCTGATAGTCCAGGACAGTCCACTTCAGTACAGACAAAACAACTCCGTGCAGCCCTTTCCAAAACAACACCTTTCTTCCCGTTACCCACAATCCCCAGCTCAAAGGCCTGGCCCTGCCTCCTTACCTGAGTCTGAATCTTTCTGGTCTCCATTGGCTCCGACGGTGAAGGGAAGCTTCCGCTTAGGAGCCTTCTCTTTCATGTCTTTGATGCCATCGCTGCGGTCCAATTTAGGAGTCTTGTTTGACGAGCCTTTATCTTTATCCTGGGGACGTGAGACGGAAAAGATTTCAGTTGAAGTTAAGCTTATTGAGCCAATCAGCAGGGTTTTGTACTGTAAACATAAATAACTAGAGCATGGGCAAAAAATATCTGGCAACAAAAAGAAATAGTTTTTTGTCTTTTTTTTTAATCGTCATAAGAACAAATATTACCAATTTTATCAGATGAAAAAGCTGTATCCAAATTAAGTTCTTGGCTTTTAATAATCAATCATACCGTTTATTTGGGAACACAAATCTATCACTGACTAAGAAATTTATCGTAATGATTATAGCTCTGACGACTAAGCTAGCCAGCTAACCACTGACTAACCTGTAACCTGTAAAATGCATGCAGACACAGTAAATCAATACCAAGAATAACATTTTATCGGAAAGAATTTCAGCTAGTGCTATCTGTATGTTATCTACACTTATATTGCCAAAGGTATTGGGACATCCCGTCAAATCATTGAAATTCAGGTGTTGCTTTTCAACACCTTCTCATAGGTTGGGCTTGGCCCCTTGGTTCCAGTGAAAGGAACTCAATGCTTCAGCATACCAAGGCATTTTGGACAATTTCATGCTCCACTCAGCTAACTTTGCGGGAACTGTTTGGGGATGGCCGCTTCCTGTTCCAACATGACTGACCTCAACCCGATAGAACACCTTTGGAATGAATTCGAGCACAGACTGTGAGCCTTCTCGTCCAGCATCAGTGCCTGACCTCACAAATGCGCTTCTTGAGGAATGGTCAAAAATTCCCATAAACACACTCCTAAGCCTTGTGGAAAGCCTTCCCAGAAGAGTTTAAGCTGTTACAGCTGCAAAGGGTGGGCCAACTCCATATTATATTAATGTGCATGTAAAGACAGACGTCCCAAAACTTTTGGCAATATAGTGTATATGCAACACATATCTAAGTACCTGGGCATTTTAACAAGCTCTTATTCAGCTGTGCTTCCACAGTGCTTCAGTCAACTCTTAATTTAAAGCATAGCACTTTTATGACATTAGAGGGAGGATTGCTTCTCCAGTTACAGAAACCCAAAATTTAGTAGTACAAAACAACTATTACAAAACTTCATCATTACTGTTGACTGAATCAGTGTTTAATACTATAAAGTAACAAGGCCAACATTTGGCCAACAAGAGCTAAACAGCATTTAATCACAAACATCAGACTAACTGTTCCTATAAGCTTTTAGTCATTACGATAAAGGTCAGTGTTTGTGTTTTAACAGCTGCAGTGTTCAACTCCATGCTCTACTCAGATGCAGTCTAATCAGTTTCTTTACACTAAATGCTCTGCTACGTTTTATGCAAAAGCTTTGAAGAAAACAATATTTTTAAATATCTACTATGCAGTGTAAGAAGTGTTGTGTGTGTGTCAACATGCTAAACAGTAGCTAGGCATTTTTTCTTTATTTACTCCAGAAGAACGCAACTTCTAAGAGTTTTGATATTATTATTATGATATGAGGTAGTAATATAACTGAATGTAAAATCTCGGTTGGAAGCCAAAAAGTGCACGATTTCGGCTGCTCCCTGTTCGGGGTTGCCACAGTGGACCAACTGATCCGCACAACAACTTGGCACAGGTTTTACACCGGATGCCCTTCCTGACGCAACCCTCCCATTTTTACGGGCTTGGGACCAGCACTGCATCCAGTGGCTGAGGTTTGACCATTGGCTGGGAATTGAACCCGGGCCTTCCGCATGGTAGGTGAGAAACACCCTTTTAAGTACAGCTTATTTAAAGTAATAAAGAAAAACAAACATTATTTTCCTGTCAAGCTCAATAAATATTATTCCTGCTCTGCAAAAAATAAACATGGAACTTTAATGGTTAGTCATACCTTCAAAATGTTTAATGAATGTTACTGAAAATGAGTGTGAAAAGCACATGTGCAGTGTGAACTAGATGAAAGTTCATCATACACCAGTTCAAGGTTGCCAGATTGAACGCACCCTTGCTCCCTGTAAAACTAGACCTGAAGAAGTCAAATCCAGGGTCATTTTAATAACTTGGGGTGATTATAAATAGCCAAATTCTCCATGCAGTATTATACTTTCATATGGTGTATTCAATCTAAAAACCTCTTTCAAAATGCACAGCAAACGCTGTACTGGATGTCAGATCAATATTTGCAGCAGCGCACACTCGGGTGTCACTTAACCTTCAAACTCTGTGAAAGTTCTGACCGACGAACACACTTTTGCATGTTAGCGTTGGCCGGTCTAATCAGGAAAGTGCCCCGGTGTCTGTACTCGTCTGTAAAAATGAGGTAGTTGATTTACATGCTTTTAGATGAAGGCTTTTAATGTCGATGCACGGAACTTTCCTGGAAACGTGGTATAGCTTTCTTCACACATACATCATATCTGCTACCGTCTGCTCCTGCACGCACAAGAGTAAAAAACACTCGCTCTGCACACCACAACAGTGCTGATCTCTCTAAATACAAACAGTGACAATGCTTTTCTATTTCACATTTTCTCACAGTTGTCCTCTGGATGTAGGGAGTCTGGGGATTTTATATTTCACAATGAATCATTATGTAGGGGTTCAACTACCTGTAGGATTTTGTTTAGGTACACATGTACATTCATGCAGTAAACAGCCAATCATGTGACAGCAGAGCAATGCACATACATACAGATACAAGCCAAGAGCTTCAGTTAATATTTACATCAAATAGCAGAATGAGGGCAAAGTGTGATCACTCTGTGGGACTTTAACTGTGGCAGGTTTGTTGGTGCCAGATAGGTTGGTTTGAGTTCTTGTAAATCTCCAGGGAAACACACTATGAGCTATGGCTGAAGCACAGTGTTGAGAAAGATTCGAGAGAATAACCAGATTGGTTTGAGCTTATAGGAAGTCTACAATAACTCAAATCAACTCTTTACAACCTTGAAAAAAATTTTTTTTCTTCTTTTACTTTTCAACTGACCAGTTTGAGTGAGTCTGTGCCCATGATCGTCTTCTTGTTCTTGGCTGCCGAGAGAGACTTGATGTAGTGGTCTGCTGTTGAAGCTCCACCTCAATGTGCGATGTGTTGGGTGTGCTGAGCTGCTTTTCTGCTCACCATGGTTATAAAGAGTGATTATATAAATCAAAATCTTTCCTGGCAGCTCAAACCAGTCTGACCAATTTCTTCTGTCCTCTATCAACAAGGTGTTTCCACCCACAACCATTCTGTGCAACACTACAGACTTCAAGAAATCAGAAATCTCCAGAGATCAGCAGTTTCTAAAAATACTTTAACCAACCAATCTGGCAACAGCTGCCATGCTACGGTTAAAGTAACAGAGTTTTTCCCCATTCTCATGTTTGATGTGAACATTAACTGAAGCTCTTGTCCTGTACCTGCATCATTTATTTATTTTTTTTACACATAACCAGCTAATTAGATAACTTTGTGTACGCGCTCGCACGCACATTCACGCACATACACAGCCCTCCATGCCTTGCCAAAAGCAGAATGAGTGCTTGCCACCCACACCATCAGTGTAAATGTTACACACACACACACAATTTAGAAGAGCATTTTAAGTGCTGGCAAGTTCTTGGTAGTTTCAAGCTTTTCTCCTTAATCCCATCGCCCTCTTTCCACAGTAATTTACAGTTATATAACTGAGTGAACATGTGATGACGAGCTCACTACTTTCCTCCCTAATCAATGCTCTGTAATCATCCTTTGGGACAAAGCCTTTAACAGCAGCTCTTCTGGAAATCATGACAACACTATTACATAATTCAGAAATATGAATAAATACACTTACGCAATGTATAGTGTTTTTTTTATTTATTTATTTTTGCCGCCTTTTGTTTTTCTGGAGGCAGCCCGGGACAGCTGGAGCTCTGGCAGGCTGCTGGCAGTGCTAATGAAGGCTAATTAAGGAGCTCTTTGTGGAAGTTGAACATGGCAAGATAAGGTTGAGCAGGAATGCAGCGTGGCGCTGTTCCCACAATCTGCCTCTCTCCCCGCCTCCTTCTCCTACCCTCCCTCCTTCCCAAGACCAATAACACTCCCAATGTCATGAGACCATGATGTCACCGCCTTACTGTATGTGAATTCAACAGTGTGCAATAAATGCGAGAAACATCGACACACTGCCCAGGATAGCTACTAAATACAGGATAGGAAAGTAAACACATGACCGTACCGACTGTATTTATATTTATTACAGGGTGAACTATTAAAATATACACAACAAATACAGATATAGAAACATATACAGCTAGACATACACATCTGGTGCATCATAATAAACACATTTCTACAGAACTAATTCATATAACACTAAAACAGTACTGTATATTATAATATATCAGAATCAGAAATGTTTTTATTGCCAGGTACAGCAAAGGGTTCGCAGAGCACTTTACAGTACTAGGAATTTGTCTTGGTGTCAGGTGCAAACATATACACAGATAAAATTTTAAAATACTAAAATAAACTATAATAAATTAAATAAAGCTGTTAACAGCAAGTGACTTACGTGTTGCAATTTACAATGTAAGTGAAATTGAAGGAGACTGTCCAAACATATATACAGATAAAGTATGTACACAATTCAGAATGATAATAAATATGTTCACAGAAGTTTGAATGTGTGTGAAAAGAAGAGAAATTTAGAATGTAAAGTTGAGTGAAAGTGACTGTCCAAATATGTATATCCAATATGTACAATCGAGAATGAAATAAATATTGTATACAGAAGTTTGAGTTTGCAGAAGATGTAGTGCAATTTAGGATGTGAAAATGTCGTGGTTGTCTGTAAGTTCTTGGCTATGGGGGCTCGGGGGTTTGGTCATCTGGGGGTAAGTGGGGCACTGTTCAGCAGGCTGACTGCAGTGGGGAAGAAACTGTTCTTGTGGCGTGAGGTCCTGGTCCTGATGGACCGGAGCCTCTTTCCAGAGGGGAGGGACCGAAAGAGTTCATTTCCGGGATGAGAGGGGTCGGCTGCGATCTTGGCTGCACGTCTTTTGGGACCTGGAGACGTACAGCTCTTGGAGAGATGGGGGACTGCAGCCAATCACCTTCTCAGCTGAGTGGATGACACGCTGCAGTTTGGCTTTGTCCCTGGCTGTAGCTGCAGCAAACCAGACCGTGATGGAGGATGTGAGGAAAGATTCGATGATGGCAGTGTAAAAGTTAACAAACATCTTCACAGGGAGTTCTTCAGCTGCCGCAGGAAATATATCCTCTGCTGAGCCTTCTTGTTGAGAGACATGATGTTCTGCTTCCACTTGAACTCCTTGGTGATGGTGGTGCCTAGGAAACGGAAGGACTTAGCAGATGTCACCGGAGAGTCACAGAGGATGACAGGGGGGAGGGGGGCTGGGTCCTTCCTGAAGTCCACTATCATCTCCACTGTCTTTAGGGAGTTGAGCTCCAGGTTGTTCATGCTGCACCATGACACCAGACGATCCATCTCACCCCTGTAGGCCGACTCGTCCCCTTCAGAGATGAGGCCGATGAGGGTGGTGTCGTCAGCAAACTTCAGGAGTTTGACAGACTGGTGACCAGATGTGCAGCCGTTGGTATAAAGGGAGAATAGCAGAGGAGAAAGGACACAGCCTTGGGGGGATCCAGTGCTGATGTGCTGGAGGTCAGAGACATGCGTTCCCAGCCTCACGAACTGCCGTCTGTGTGTCAGGAAGTCCGTGATCCAACTGCACATGGAGGCACATTCAGCTGGAAGAGCTTGTCTCTGAGCAGAGCTGTAACGATCGCATTAAAAGCAGAACTAAAGTCCACAAACAGTATCCTGGCATAGGATCCTGGGGAATCCAGTTGCTGAAGGATGAAGTGGAGGGCCATGTTCACAGCATTGTCTACAGATCTGTTGGCTCTGTAGGCGAACTGTAGTGGATCCAGGAGAGAGTCTGTAATGTCCTTGAGGTAGGACAACACGATAATGATATATGTGCTGTATGTTCATAGACGGTGACCGTGTTCTAATAATACACGTATTGAATTACTAGTTCCCGCAAAATGCTGTAGTAAGATGAAAAAGATAAATATGCATAAATGTGCACATATGTATTATGGCCATATATGCATTACATAATATGAAATGCATAAAAACAACACAAATACTAATAATATTTGAATAGTGTTCATATGAACACAATACACTATTAATACAATGCTGTATTTGCATTCATTTGAGAGTAAAGCATGTAATGATGTAGAAAAAAGTCCACGCAGAGAGGCAGATAGAGAGAGAGAAACTGAAAACCAGGCTGAACGGAATGACAGCTGTGAGCCGCCGCTTCGCTTCAAAGCTGCCTGTGTGAGTGGCTGTGTTTAGAGACTGGTCTCCTAGCAATGCTCTCATGCTCACTCACTCTTGCTCTCGCTCCCTCCCCCTTGCAGTGTCTGATGCAATCCTGCTCAGAACTCTGTACATACACATACACATGCGCACGCACACACACGTGTGCTGGAATCGCAACTCAGAGCTCTAGCTAACCACTGACCTAACCACATTGTTCTCCATCTCGAGCTGATGTTACAGCGAGCACAATGCTGGATCATCATGAGAACACTCAGAGATACAGAACATGCACAGAAAGAGTAAACACAACTAGACACAGTGGTTTAGTGAGAAATCTAGCCAGAATAAAATATATGAGAGAGAAAAAGCACAAACAGCAATGTGGAGCAGAGAAAGCATAATGAGTGTGTGTGTGTTTCTCTCGAGGACTGAATTTAGGTCATAATCAATACAGCAGGAGCTCTTTCACGAGTCCAGTGTCAGACTGTCTCCTAACTGCGCCTAATGGTTTTATCAGGTCATCATGATGAGCTGTGTGTGTGCGTTATGAATGTAACTTCATCTCACCTTCTTCCCACCCTGCTTCTCCACCATGTCGGTGCTGAGTGGGAAGTCCTCCAGCTGGGGGGTTTTAGAACCCCCACCCTTGGGCATCGTTCAGCTCTCGCCACGCCAAACCACATTCACGCCTCCATCGCGTCGTCATCGACCGTCTGACAGAGATATAGATGGGAGGGACAGAGAAAAGAGGGAATAGAGGAAGAGACATTAGCACCTGTTTGTCTGTCTCCCCAGAAAAAAAAAAAAAAACCTTTTCTGCTCAGTCACACAACCTCAAGCTTTCCATTTCCAGCAATTACACACAGCTCGGCTGTCTCGCTCCCTCAGCAGTGCCCTTTAAGTGTAGGTTAGCTTTGATTGCTCTGCCAAACCCATGGCATTTTGTAAAAATGCAGTTAAATGCAAACCTGGAAAAAAAAACAAGCTGGGGAAAAAGGGAAAAAAAAAAAAAAAAAAACCGGAGCAAGATGATGAAATTTGTTGTCAGCATGCATGTTGGGAATTTTGCATTTAACACTAATACCCTTGGCCATGATTACACAGTAACAGTAGGGAACAATGTTACATTTGCATGTTTTTATTTGGACGACAAGTTTATGTAAATTGATTTACAAGTGAGAGCCTATAGCTGAGCAGTCCAGCTTTAAAGCTTCAGCGGCTCTCCGAAAGTCGCCACAACCTTTAAATGATGGAGCTTTAACCTCCTCTATTTCACATCTTTGGAAATGTAATTAGCCAGTCAATGTTATTTACAACCTTACTTTTAACACACACGTTAATAAAACAGACAACCAACTGCTATATTCGTGCTAAATTAAGGTACTCCGGTATATTAAATCATAAGCCCCACATGCTGTTTGCGTTTTGTCTGTTTATATGTAGCATTTAAGGATCAATACATAATTAATTTGATTTGCCATTTAATTATTCATCAAGCTGAAGGAACATAGTCTTATGGCACAGTGGGTAGCAATGCTGTCTCCGAGCTGCAGGGTCACATGTTTAATCCTGAGTTCGAGCTGCGATTTTTATGTTCTCCTCCTATCTGCGAGTTTCCTCGGGATTCACTGGTTTCTTCCCTCCTTCGTATAAACACTCCAGGTGGACTGGCTAGGTTAAATTGCCACAAGGTGTTAAGTGTGTGTGCAATGCTCTGAGATGCACTTGAGTCCCATACAGGGAGTATTCCTGCCTGTTTCCTCGTGTTCCACAGGAAGAGTATAATTTCAGTTGATAAAATGATGCTGTGTTGATGTTTCTGTCCAACACGACATACAACTGAGGCCGAGCAGTTAAGGGTCTTGCTCAAGAACCCAACAGTGGCAATGCCTACATCGCTAAACTACCACTTACCCTACATTTACCCAAAATAATTCATCATTTTATTTACTACCATGCAGCCTTAGCAAAAAAAAATCAGCTGGAAACAGCAGAGCCACCCAAACTCTAATGAAAAAAATAATCAGCAGACAGAAAAAAAGATTGGGTCTTCTTTTATTACGGTGGTGAGATCACAGGATATTAACCTTGAGAGCAAGACAGAGACGCTTGGCACACTGCAGTGCATAATACACACTGCAGAAATGTTGGCAGGGCCTTCAACATGCACACACACACACACACACGTTCTCAAGCTTCTCTGTATTCCTGCTGTGCTAAAAGCATCCTCTCCCCTGTAGGAACCGCTTGCACGATATGGAACATGAATAAATCATATGCCGAGAGGGCCATAATAATTCTTCCTGCCGTAGTGTAATTTCTCCAGAGTGCCGTGCGTAACAGAAAACAGCTCCTCCCTCCATTCCGCTCTGTTTCTCCATCTCCCTCTTGCCCTCCTTCTCTCCCTCCCTTCCCAGGAACGCTGGCACTCAGTTGTGCTGTGGCGCCACACACACGTCCTTCTGCAGCTCTCTACAGCTATTTATATCTCCTCCTTGTGCACATGCGCGCACGCACACAGACAGAGACACACACTCACACACACACACACACACACACACATACACATACACATACACATACACAAAGGCAAAGACAAATACAGCTTCTCTCTTTTCCTGGCATGAAGAACATGAGATGTGTCCTCACAAAACACACCAACTTCAAATTTCAAAGTGGCTAAAAGGTCAGTCAGTGGTGAGATAAACAGAAGCACATACACACTTCCCTGAAAATAGGTCGACACATGTTCTGGAACAATCCATGCTACTGGAGCCTATTTTAATGCAGACAACAAGTTTTGTGCATTAGCCCAATGCCTACATCGCTAAACTACCACTTACCCTAAATTTACAATGAATATCATCATAGAAGTTTGCCGTTATTCATCTACATTTCCAGAAGCTGAAAAAGAGTTAGTGTGTGTGAGCTGTGTAATTAATTTCTGTTTTTGTGAGATGTTCCTGTGTGTACTCTACTATGAGAACAGAAGTAAGAATCAGACGTTATTAGACTCTCATACTTTAACATTTCTGCTCTTATGCTTCCTGTTAGCTGTGTCTGGACAAAATTTGGAAAAGCCATTGTGTGTTGTGCAAGTGTGTTTTGTGAACTTTTGCATGGCAGGAAGAGGGACACACACGAAGAACAGCAGTTGCCTGAGAGGAAACAGTTACAGCCACTCTTCATTTCCTCTGTCTTCTTCCTCAATCATAAGTAACACAGCATCTGCTGTCAAGAGTGTGTGCTCTCACGTCTCCGACAGAGCTGCTTCTGCCTGCAGCTAGCATTAATTCATCACATGAGGCCTACTTTCTGCACTGTACCCTACTGTCCAACATGCACACATCAAAACAAACCCTTCTCCATGACAGAATATACAATGAGGTTCCTTTAACGCCAGACCTGTGAGGAGGAGGAGTCTGGAGCTCTCTTAGCTAGGTAACATTAAATGCTCTTTCTTCAGGAAATAATGTAATGCCATTAGCATGAATGATAGCTTCGTAACTCACTGTATGAGGAGCATTTATTAATTCATAGGAGCAAGTTAGCATTTAAATGATCGCTCGCTTAAGCAAAGGCGGCCAGTGCTGTCTGCCTATAGGTTGCTTATAAATGAGCGTCATAGCAGAGATTACACTCAGAAAGCATGAAGTAAAACTCTTACCAGTTTAGTGCCCTTGATCAAAGACTCATAACCAAAGCGCCAAAATCATCAACTTATCAATCACAGAGTTCACCTTGATTCACACACCAGGAATGATGGTGTAATGAATCAGAATGACAAGAAATGTCTGTAGACCATATGATCACTCTATGGTAACTCTTGGTCCTGATCACCATGTAGTAGAAATTCAGATACAGGATGTTACATTTCATTCCTAGCTGCGAGTTCATTCGCAGTTGAGGCCTCACAGGGAAAAATATGAGTGAGGTCTGAGCTTAGGGTGCTTCCTCCCGCCTGCTGACAGTGCAGAAAGGACAAACACAAAAAGCTGTATTTAATCCTGCTGTCCAAACCAGCTTGTCCCTCTGGCTCACACACACACAAAGACCACACAGATTTGAATTGGAAAACAGTGCAACATGACCATTTTGCCCTCACTGTGCTAGATTCCCTCTGAGAAGAGACGAACGGACACTTATCAATACAAATCAGTCAATGAAACAAAGACGACCCCTGAACTGAGAAACAGGAGACGTGTATATGTCAAGAGAAACACTGTGGTCTCCAGAGATTAGTTTATTTCTATAACTGGGACAAATTTCTCCCTCTCACACAGTCACCGTCAAGCCCTTTCCCAGTCTGGCTCATGTCCTGGCACAGAGCTCCATATACACAGCTCGACGCCTTCAGCATGTCTATTATAAAAAACCAAACGTATTTATAGCTGGCCTGAGTGTATAGTGGCTTAATAAGTGCAAAATGTGTCACGGTGACGGAAAAGAAACAAAGCTAAGGGAAGTGTCTTTACAGCCCCGCTTTCCCTGTATCTCTTTCTCTCCATCTCTTCTCCCCCACCTTCCGCGGTCAGGTAGAGGCCATCGCTTCGGCTCACTGCAGGACGTCTCATTCTGTCACTCTCCTGCAGGAACAGGGACACACACCGAGAGCAGCACTAATATGGGCCGACTCTGGCGACAGCGAGTGTTACAGAGATGAAAGGGCATGCTGGGCCTACTCCCCTCTTCCTCTACAAATTCCTTTCAGCATGTCTACTCCACTCTTGTATTCCACAGGGACTGAGTGCACCTGTCCCTCATGCCTCCAATGGAAAATAGCTCCAGCTCAGCAGCTGCACCAAGTCAATGGGCATTAGACAGAGCATCTGTGTGGGTGCCTGGGTGTTTACATGCACAGATGAATGTAAAGGCTGAGGGTCCTCGTCTCCTCGACTTCAGGGTGGAAGCATGCTTGTGTTTCGATGTACAGAGGGAGGTTACGGATAATCCTAGCATGCAGGGGCACTCTGGCATGAACACCTGTGCATTACATGCCCTGTGAGTCTATGGTGGTATGCGTCAATCAGCCTTCACCTTTCTTATCTGTTCCTTATCAAAGGGATTCAGAGTAATATTACCACAAATGCATTTCAAGGGCATTCTTTGCACAGGCTGCATTTTTTAAAACAATGTAGTCCATATATTAAACCTAAGAGAACAGAAGATTAAACATTAAACCTGGTAGGGCTGGTGTCTACAAATAAACATTCTCTAAGATAAAGCTCTCACATCCAGACAGCTGTAAATGAACAGCACAAACACGTGTACTTAAGGCGTCACATGCTCACAAAACTCCTCTGATTTGTCGTCGGCCATTTTGAAAATGTTTTCTTATCCAGCATCAGTGCCTGGTAGCCCCGCCCCTTTTCTACTACATTAGCAAAGCTGCGAGTGTTGTGTGCAGGAAATACCCAACATTTCACAAACGGTTTTTTTTTTTTTTTTTTTTTTACAGCTGAATAAGTGAATCATCTGGGTGCTTGTAGTGACCAACTTCCTGTTGGAATTTCAGTGTGAACACTCGCCTCACACTAAAAATTTAGTTTTCTGAAAATTCTGATCTAACAGATGTGACATTGCCAACTAGTGGAGACATGCATAAAGGCAGACATGTATTTAAGTGTCTATGTATCAGTCCTGACACATTCGCAGATATACTGTCCAGACCAGGGGCAGCGAGGCATCTGACACAACTACTGTAGCCTTGTGCTAATGTACGCTGTACAATATTAAAGGTGGAGGCTGGATGAAGCCCAGACACTCAAGCTGCATTTGATTCAGTATCCAGCTGTTTCAGCAACTGCATCCTTCAAAATGTCCCTCTCTCACTGGACAGCATTTTAATGGAAAGTTAATCCTTCAATGTCAGGTTTTGATTGCTGAGAACTTCTGTATTCATTATTCCATGTAAGCTATGACTAACTACATACACACTGTAAAATGGTGTGATGTTAGCTAACTCAGTTGAACTGCATGACTTTTGGAAACAAACAAACCCAACAATATGGTATTATTTAAAATAAATAAATAAATAAATCGACAGAGGGCAGCTGCCTTCCAGATGGGTTAGCCTTTATATAGCAAGCTGGCGGCTTACCAAAGTAGCAGACTTCTGATTTGAACAGTGCATTTCCTTTTGTGTCCTGTGTGTGCACTGTAACAGGCTATTTGCATTAGCTGTGAGTGTAGTCTGGACTTTGGTGTGTAAATAGTGTTGCTGATGTCGGCTCCTGTTTCCAGGTGACGCCGGGCTGCGATTGGCTGAACGGCTGGTGAGCGGCACTGATTCATTTCATTAGAGGCTTTTGTGCGACGAAGGGAGAAGATAAACAAGGCAGAGAAGGGGAACGAGGGGCAGAAGACTATACCTCATATCTTATTCTTCCATAATCTCTCCATCACAGAAAGGAGGGGGGAGGAAGAGTGGTGGATCTGGACACGTGGCCAAGCCCTTCATATCCTTAGTAAATATGATGAGAGGCCAGAAAGAGTGGAGCAAATGATTTGTAGTGAATTTCTGAAACATGTGGGCAGCTGAATGCTGTGTGTGTGTGTGTGTGTGTGTGTGTGTGTGTGTGTGTGTGTGTGTGTGTGTAGCACCAATATAGCCTGCGGCAGAGCTCTGCTGCATTGGAGACTACCTCTGCATCTCTTCCTCCTGCAGAATATTATCCAACCAACTCCGAGATAAACAGGAACGAAGAGCATCATGAGGGAGCTGCTCTTTCTCTCTCTCTCACACACACACACACACACACACACCACAAGGCCTGTTGCCTAGCAATGCAGGGACGAAGCACGTGCTTCTGAGGAGCTGACATAGTGAGAGAAAAACAGGAAGGGAGGCAGGGACGGCAAGCATAAGAGACTGAGAGATCTTGAAGGAGCAAGAACAGAAGTGGACTGGAGTGTTAATCAAATTGTGCGTGTATTTCTAGACGTCAGAACCAATGCGCATTCACGTCCTTTCCTTCACCTCGTGCACTTCAACAACATTAAAACAGAACGACACACAGCCTAACGAGTGCTCGTGCATGTGCGAGCCATGTGACACAAGGAGATTCCAGACTCAATTTCGGCACCGGCAGGAGCAAAGCTGTAGGCCCTCTGCCCATTTTTCGTGCTCCAATTGCCTGCTAACAAGGGAGACTCAACGCAAGGACTCATGTGATGCGCCTCTCTGGCTCCAAAACAACCCAGCGTGGGGCTGACTCTCTGGAAAGGAAACTGAATTTACAATTTAAACCAAAGATTTAATTCACAAAGCTAGAATTATGGCTTAAAGGAAAGTAAATGCAGTTCACAAGATTAGAATGAAATGCCAACACATATTTGGACACGTATACCAGTCTAATAAAAGCCTGTGTGGACGTGTTAAAATGCGCTCGGGCCGACGTTACATTTGAATGTATTTGCATGGAGAGACGCAGCAGGTCTCGACTGTAAACAGCGAGTATGTAAGTGCTCGATGCAGGGCTTAGATAACATTCTATGCGATTGGTTTGCAATGCAAAAGGTGGCTATGGTGGCTTATGTAAGCGGGGTGTAATTCAGCCTGGGATTCGTACCAGCATGCCTGACTGCAGGTTAAGCATCCGCTTAGAGCTCTGTTTCTGCAGGCAGCCTGTGTGTCTGTTCCAGCCTGCGTCACGGGACAAAAATCAGAAGATGAATCAAACGCACATTGCTCTGCACGACAGATTTGAACACAGTAGCTCCAGGTAACTTGCTCACGAGGCTGCTAAACCTATGCAACTTTTTCTTCTTAAACATCAGAAAAGTGTGTACCAGCACACCCATCTCAACGGTATGCTGTTCAAATGTAGTGTGTGTTATATGACGATTAGATAAGACGACACCAGAACGGCGCAGTCATTCATTTAACGCTGCCGTTTTTTGCCTCTGGCCTGGATTCAGCCTGGTTTCCCTGTCTGCTTTCCAAATCTGCTAATCAAAGACTGACATAAATCTTTCCAGGACATAGGCACTGTGTGTAGCTATTAAAAATAATCACGACTATGATACTGAAAGAGAGCAGGCTAGCGCTTTCTCTAAACCCTCTCATTACGTTTACAGAGAGAACAGCTGGAACGGTGGGAGAGGAGGCGGACGTTACTCTTCCATAAAAGCAACACAGATGTCATTAAAAATAAAGTTCCTTTTCACGTGTCTCTTTTCTTTCAGCCTGCAACAAACTTGCACATGCATCTCAGTTCAAAATCCTGGACGTAAAACGCTGCGCAACGAGCAAGTGGCAGAGACACGGGAACGTTTTAAAGCAAACGCAAGCCGCCCCATTGTTTTTCCATCACGGTCATGCTTAAGACTAACAGTCACAGTTATTATGATGAACCTGTATGATAACAGTGTCTACATGGTACTGTTCGTATATTTTTTAAGTAACATACGCATTTTTAAGTAACAAAAAAGTGTCTTTTCCCGTGTTAAATCTAATTTGTTTTTACACAATACTACCTCTGACCTTTTCTCTAATAAAAAATAAACAAATTAAACGAAGGCAAATGCCAATCATTCCCTTCTGACACTCTCACAGCGGTGCTAATGTTATTATGTGGTAATGACCATGTTTTTTGGCATCATTATTCCTTGTGCCTAGACTGAACCTGATTAACTAAGACCTGAGGTGTGCTGCTACTAAAAAGGCAAAACCGCATCTTGTCGTGTAGAAGCCCTAGAGCTAGGAAAACACTCTCCAGCTCTCACATGAGAAACAAACCTACTGTGAACTATAAACACACAGTGCCTTAGGTGTTCGTCAGGAAAGTAACTGGTTTGTGGACTGAAGCAGAGTCTCAGTCATTAGGCCAGTAACCTTTATGAAATTTAAAAAAAAAAAAAAAAAAAAAAAAAGTGTAGAATTGCTGCATACACCTCAGTGGTACTGACCCAATAAGAGCGGATTCTGCCTCTGCACCACTGACTGCTCACTGATCATGTGATCTTTACATGGTAACTATAAAAGTCACCTGCAAGGCCTCATGGGATTGTGGTCCTGTAGCAATAATGGGAAGAAAAATTCAAAGATTCCGACAATCCCCTATTAGAAATGATCAGCAGAGCTAAATTATGTCACAACAAATCTCTCCATCCAATGCCCAAAAACCTGGACGGATTTTTCCTCTCACTGGGATCGGGTTCAAAATACTCAAGTCTCACACAATTAAATTGGTTTGATGGGATGTATAAACTCTCATGTTTCAAAGCAACAACACTGAATTCTAAACTTTTCTGTATGTAGCATAAAAAACAACAACAACAAAAAACCATGTAATCAAAACCGCTCCAATTAGCAAAAGCATTCATCATACTGTAGAGGGCTGAGAGCAGGCAGCACTCTTCATAAAGGAACAGAGAGAATGATAAACCTGTTCAGCTGGTACAAAGACAAATGAAATACAATACGAGCTGAAATCCAATGACAAGAAACCTGCTTTCAAGCCTGGGAGACGAATTCCAAAAAGTACCATGACTCCGGACTAAAATTAGACAAGTTCACACGCACGTGTGCTCTCCGAAAAATACTCTCATATTTCAGTGACCGTGAGACTTTACAAAAAAGCTGACAGGATCCAAGCAGACGAATACATTTCACTTATAGCTCAGCATACATCCTCGTACGTGTGTATCGGTCATCCTGAGCTCTGATATCAATGTCTGAAGGTGAAGCTGAAGTCAGTGTGCGTGTGACTGTTCAGAGGAGTGTGTATGAACTCATGGGGATGCACGGAGCATTCAGGTGTGAGGCAAGTAGATTTCTGTGCCCTGAGGCTGGGCTCTAGGCGCCTCTCTCTTGCCCGGCCTGTCCGTCTCTATTCGGCGGTGGCAGCACGACTTACGAAAACCATAACTAGACACTAGCTGAACACTGCTAGTAATGAATTGAAGCAAGCTGGGAACATTTGTGCTTAAAGCTATCACAGCTGCATTACACCACAAATCACGGCATACTCCTCCTTAAATGGATTCTCTGATTAGCATCTAGATTTTAGGCCGAGTCTCATTTGGTCTGCATTCAGCCACAAGACTGTGATTACCTCGAGTCATGTTGAAAGATCTTACCAACTCTTACAGACCTGCTGTGTGCCGAAAGATGATTCACTTTGGTTTTCGGCGAGTACACTGCAACTTAAGAGTGGCATTTAGGAAAAGAAATGTAGCACACATTTGTGCGTGTGTGTGCATGTGTGTGTGTGAGCCAGAGAGATGCGAGTGGGGCTGCATTAATTAAGGATTATGGGCGGAGGTAAAAATAAGCACAGAACGTAGCTGGATAATGAACAAAGCACAGGGGAAGAACAGAGGGAGATGGGATGTGACCTTTCACAAACGTGAACATGAGCACCACATCAAATAAAAACACTGCCGAATCCTGCCGTTCCTCATCACGCCACGTTCATGAGTGATAACACTCACTCACACACATACACACCATGCTATTGTGGGTGGAAGGTGCTTGGAGTAAATGCCACTTAGATACTCCAGAAAGAAAATTTGGAAAATTCCACACACAGTATGTTAGATGTTTTATAGTAGCATTTAAAGTTGAGGTCAAACACAGTCATGGAGTTCAGTGATTACTGATGACTGTGTGCTACCTAACAGTATTAGAGAGCTTGTTAGCTAATAAACTAGCCTGCTTTATTTTCTCTCACAATGTTGAAAGGTGGGTACATGTGTTTGCAGGTGAGATATACAGCAGCTTTGCAGCAAACTTTATTTCAGTGTGTCCACATACCTGTGTGCTAATGCTATGCTAGCTAATGCTAAACCATGCTATGGTTACAGTGTCGAGGTGCAACACGTGAAGCTCACTGTGTACAAATATACACACTAAATAAAATGTTTTGCTTTGTGGTTGTTGCACATAGACACCTGGGAATGACAAATTAATAGCTCTGGACACAGAATCCGCTTGTTCTGTACAGCACTGGCCTGCTGATTTGTATTCTCTTGTTGTTTGATTTGTAATATCCAACCATTTAAAGGTGAGATTTTTTATATCTTCTGTGACTTCTCCAGCTGCAGGAAGACAGCATCTGGCTAATTTGACTCTCATAGCTTGTGTAAGTGTTAATGATATTCATAATAAGCCATTATTCCTGCTTGGGGATGAACTTTTAAACCCAGTGTTTACTGACCCCACCCTCCCCCAAAGGTCACCTCCTGATGAGCGCAATGGATTTCAGATCCCTGCACTACACAGCACAATAGCACTCAATCTTGACGTGTAGAGCTCTGTGTCCGGTTGGTTCAATCTTGCTGTTTATTGGGGTTCTCTGGTTGCTGGCTGACAGGCAGCAGTTGTTGCTGCAGGAGGAGGCTGGGTGTAAACAACACCGATGGGTGGAAACCTGATCCCTCGGAGTGGAAAAAAAAGCACGCAGGCAGACAGAACAGCAAAGCCAACACAGCCCATTATCCCTGCTCATTCCTGATGGAGCCTCTCTGGTGGGGGCGCAGGCTCAGAGGTATTAACACGCACACACACACACACACACAGAAGGACAGAATGGGGTGTGTGCATTAGGGGGCAGCATGGTGGCTGAGTGGGTAGACTAGTGAGTGTGTTGTGAGAAGGTGGAGGTGGGTGTGTGTTTTGAGTAGGCTGAGCTCAGGCAGTATGTTTCTCAGATCCTGTATGAATTAAATATTAGGGATGAAGATAAAAGAGGCCCGAGCAGTGCAAGGCATGGAGAGGAGAGGTTGGGCAACGCCCAAACTACTGTACTAAGAGCTGCATTTGACCCTAATTACTTGGCCAGAACGGCCACACATGTAAACTAAACAGAAAATAGAAATAATTAATTAAATTGTCCATCTAAACTTTCCTCATACTTTACGATCAGTGTTAGCTGGTAAATAGCGATATAAGTATGAGATATTCCTGACCAAGCGAGAAATACATTTTTAAAGAACTAAAACAAAAGAAGACAGTGCTCTCTTGTTGATTTGCTGATCCACTGATGGATAAATGACTCTGATGTGAAACAAAGCAGTGAGCAGTGCATGCACACAGGCTCTGGCCCGTGTCTCACCGTCGGCAGCTGCGCCACTGAACAATCAATGCTCTCATTAGGTAGAGTAGAGCTGCATCAATTAGCCATTTTTAGCCTTAGCTAAAATCACAAAGCTGGAGAAATGAATTCGACCAGTTAGAGCGTAGCAGATTATTAAATCAGTAATGACTTGGCCGAGGGGGTTCGAGACGAGTTGTGCAAATGAACACAACACAAAACGTCGGACTCTAGTGACTCCGGTGCTAATTTTCTCTCTAACCAACTCCTGACAACCAGCATGTTCACTTCTTATTCACCCGTTTATGATGCTTTTTTTAAATTCAACTTAGAAATGAAGCAGAATCCAGGTCGGATGTGAAGTGGCTGAGAGTTAAGCAGTCTATTCTAGGACAAAGATTTCTGACAGGGACGGAACTTGAACCTAGAACCTTCTGAGCTAGTTATACCTTTACTAAACTCTGGACTTGCTGAAAATATGAAGTGACATTCAATATACGCAATTTGCACATAACAAAAATGCAAGAAATATTGCAAAAAGTCCTTTTACTCGTGTAAGACGCATCTGAAGCTGTAGCAACAAATGGTTCATTTCTCCTTGATCTCATTTTGATTCAAATTTGGGGAAATATCTGGACACACACACAAGCTCCTAGTTGTTCTCAAGCAGGCGGGAAGCTGGAGAGAGTGAGGCAAAGCCACAGCGCCTGCTATGTGGAATAAACACAGAGAGAAGTGATGGCTGCTATAAAAGCCCTTCCCTCTCCATCTTGCCTCAGAGTGTTTCCAAGAGCCTCTACTGAATATTTCCTCAGCCCTTTAATTTACAGCGAGAGTTTATACAACACGCCACCTGTCCTCACTTCAACCAAATCAAGCCCACTCCATCTGTCCCCTTTCCCCTGGACGTGGCCACTGGACTCGGAAACTAATTTGGCTTCTGGTGTTTGGATGGGCCGAGTAAATTTCCCATGCTTCTGTGTTTCCTTTACAGCTATTACACCCTGATGCATATGAACACAGATCATCCAACTGGCACCGTGCACACGGGATGTGATAATCTGTCAAAAAGGCGCTGAGACAGCTAATTCTGTCCAAACTTCATCATGGGAAACTGGCTGCTGAACAGGCTTGTGTGTGAGTGGACGTGGAAACCAACAGGAGGCGTCCTGAATGACTTCACTGTACAGACTCACTCTCTAAAAATCCTCTCTGGCACACACACGGCTCATAAGACTTCAGCAACGTGAAAGATCTAAACACATACACACACATACAGTATACATTCTACCCACATGATGAGAACACACACATTTATGCCAATGACAAGGAACAAAAAGAAGGCTATAGCCCGGAGCTAGACAACATGACGATATAATACTTGTATCAAAATTTTAAATGGGGGGGGGCACGGTGGCTTAGTGGTTAGCACGTTTGCCTCACACCTCCAGGGTTGGGGGTTCGATTCCCGCCTCCGCCGTGTGTGTGGAGTTTGCATGTTCTCCCCGTGCATCGGGGGTTTCCTCCGGGTACTCCGGTTTCCTCCCCCGGTCCAAAGACATGCATGGTAGGTTGATTGGCATCTCTAAATTGTCCATAGTGTGTGATTGTGTGAGTGAATGAGTGTGTTTGTGTACCCTGCGATGGGTTGGCACTCCGTCCAGGGTGTATCCTGCCTTGATGCCCAATGACGCCTGAGACGCCTGACACAGGCTCCCCGTGACCCGAGTGTAGTTCGGATAAGCGGTAGACAATGAATGAATGAAAATTTTAAATGGCTTAAAGATACATAAACAACAATAAATAAGAAATAATGACAGCAAACAATTGATTCTACCATTAAAATTGAAATGTTTAAATTTTTTTCACATATTTTTTTTCTTTTTCCCGTTTTAAATATTTGCATTTATTTTTATTTTACGTATTTTCTTTTAAATATAAATATTTTTATTTTTAAAACAAAAGATACATTCAGTATAAATTTATTCATTAATAACAAACAGTAATATAACAATAAGATATCGGATATTGGAAGGAAATAAAGGATTGGATTGATTCTGTAACAAATAAAAATGAAACTGGATTTTCAAAAGTTTTTATGGAACTGGAACTGATTAAATATAAAGAGACATGATTATTTTTTTGTTTTGTTAGGGCTGTTTTATGATACTTTCAAAGCACTGTGTGCGACAGCTGTGGTTGTGCTCTTAGCTATGGACATATTCCCTGTATTTTGTTTGCTTCGGTTAAAAACAGTTAAAAAAAATATGAAAATGCCTGGTCTCTCTATTGCACGCACACACACACACACACAAAGCTGAATGTTAAGCCCTATCATATTTCAGTCAGGCCTGGAGTGGACAGCCAGACGTCCCTTCTTTACAAAGAACACACTGTCCTTCGATTTGGTCAGGCTGAGGCTCCCTAAAGTGCTGGGATGGGGGTAGAGGGTCAGCTCTGTTAGGGAAAGGTCAGGAGATGACCTCTGGAGGAGGGGTGTGTCAGCCTTTCAGCAATGAAGCACTAGCACGCATATGCACAGCACAAAATACCAAACTCAGTGGTGGCACACAGGAAGGATGATACCGTTTCTTGTTTCTTTATATTTTTTTTAAATACAAAAATGTTTACATTCATCTACAGCTGTTGTCACTAAACACCAATTTAAATGATGTCCAGCATATTCTGAATGCTGCTTCTTCATAATCACTCCCTCTGTGTGTGAGAGATTTGTTTACTCAGCTACGCTCACAAGCTTCTCAGTTTAAATAGAGAGAATTCAGGGTTTGTGACAAACATTTATCCAAGATAACACTATTATGAACCCTGAACATCACAAAATGTCATCTGTTTATCTGCACATGGCCAGTCATAAGTGAGGGAAAACACACCCTCTAACCGGCTGTGTGCAATTTTAGTAGTTATGGCTTTTTTCCTGAGCAGCCTCGCCACATCGCACCTCTTAGAAAAGCTCCAGCTCGAGCCAGTCTCTCATTACAGCACACACAGCTTACTGACCAGCTTTCACACCCAACCACTTCATAGGCTCGTCCACTGGAATGCTCCACTGCAGCCGGCCTTAAAACCTCTGAAAGCCTGTTGCAAGACCATCCTTTCCTTCCTGTGTTCAATAATAACAAGGTTATTACCTTCCAGGTCCAGAATTTAAGACTACACAAATCACAAATTGAAAAGTCTATACTATATAACTACACATCAGAGCTCTTCTTTGCTCAAGTAACCTAGTGTTGTATGGTGCTCATTTGCAGACTGGAACGTTACAGGCTATTACGTTTTCTGACACAATAACACACCCATCTGTCTGGTATTTGTCAACATTTACATTTTTAAGATAACAAGGCAAAATCATTGCGGACACACATTTCTCACTCTGGCCAGTCTGTGTGCTCAAAATAATTTCTGCAAAAGGAGAAAAGAAGCTGAGAAGCGCACTTCCAACATGTCACCATTGTGCTGCGCGTATCTGTGGTGCCATGCATGAAGCTAATGCTCAGCTGAGCAGGGATTCAGGAGCGGTGGGATCACAAAACTCAGAACAAAACGCAGCATGTAGGCAAAAGGACTAGAAGAACAATCTGAGGAGCGACAGGAAGGAAAGAGGAGGATGTGCTGTTTTAAACATTTACCTTCCTTCATAAAAATAGCGAGGTCTTAATTAATCCCATTTCTATCTTAAACTTAATTTCAAGTTCCTTTAATATGTTCTGTAAATTCTGATTTGGTCACATGTTCACTTTATGTGCAAGCATGTTGGCAAATACCTGAGAACATGTGCACACAATGTCTGAACATGTTGGCAGATTTGCAGTAGCAGATGTATAATTTAGCCCTTTACACAACACAAAGCTGAAGCACCACTCACACCCCTTAAACTTGCACTCTCTCGATCTGGAATTTCCTGTTGATGGCTTACTGCTAATGCCTAGAACTCTAAAAAATAAATAAATAAATAAAAAAATAAAAAATAACAAGCTGCAAAGATTTTCAACCTAAGCACAGAAAGGAGGGAAAAATAAGCGAGTGTAAAATCAAAGTAGACATTATAGAATACATTTCCCACATTATTCCACAAGCTGAAGCGTAATCTAGTCATTATGAGTGTCACACTGCTGCTTATTCACTAGAAATGTAGCAGAGAACAATAGACACAATAGTATTAGGACTAAGAGGTACAATGCAGCAATCTGGCTGTACATACGATGACAAGTGGGCTGTAAACCGAGAGGAAGAGCAACTTCATAGTACTCAATGTACTGAATAGTGTTTTCAGTACAAAATGCCAGACCTCTGGCCTTGCAACAGGTCATGGGATCAGAGAAAGCCTATCAGAAACCAGTACAAGGGCAGCACTGAGCCTGGGGAACAGGGGAAGCTGATCCTCATGTGCAGGTCTGTGGAATAGCCCTGTGCGCTCGGCCTGCTGTTAACACAAAGCTTCCATTTTGAGCTCTTCTAAGAGCCAACCCTTATGGTCTGCTCTATGATGTCAGCCTGCTTGCTTGAGGTTTAGTGTTTCTCGCAAACAAGTTCCGGGACCCGAATAAATGACTATCGTACATCGAGGAAACGGGAGGAGATGTAGGTTGGATTGAGATGCTATCATAATGCAGTACACCATGCGGAGACAAACGCACAGCAACGTGCTTGCAAACACTTCTAAAATTAGGTCAACGCAGCTTGACTCTTCTGGCCGTCTCCCACAGTCCGACGATAGCCGTCTGCCCCCTCGGGCCCCACAACAACCCCCCCCCTTACACGAGGGGCCCATTTTAGTGCTCTATTTCTTTCACTCTCTCTCTCTCTCACACACTCACTCACACACACAGATTCCCAGTAGAGGAGGATTGCATAACAGAAGAAGGGGTGTGGGGCCTCAGCCTGTTCTGAGGGAAACAAAGACGGAGCCAGAACTCACTTTTCTCGTAGCAGAAGGCCTCATTCATATGCAGATCTTGAACCATGTGTGCATAGAAAGTGCAGGGGTCTGCCTGGTCTGGAACCAATCACACACACACACACACACACACACACAATAATAATAATAATACTAATAATAATACTAATAATATATAAAGATAATGTTCAGAAAATTTGAAAAGCAGAGCCAAAGAAAAGGGATTACATAACATCTGAAACAACAGCAACTTAAACACGGCTGTGTTGACATGCCTACAGTACTGGACAAGACTTGTAGTCGATTTATTTATTCCATGAAAAAAACAGGAAGTTCCTCCAGTGTCGTTTTATTTTTTTATATACACCCCAAGCAGGCAAAATGACTAGATAAACTAGAAACAATAAATGATCATCAAAACACCAATCTCTAATGAAAATAGACATACCACCAAACGCCAACATTTCTCACCAGTGACACCAACATGCACCAACCATCACCTTCTCCATTAAAAACGACAAATATCCTCCAGTGCCAAAAGACCTTAAAGTTCTTTACACAGAACCCACCAATATTGTCCATCACGAAAACATACAACCTTAAATTAGTTAACATTCCCCATCCCACACCAACATTTCCCATCAAAATCCCAATATACACCCTTCCACAAACACCAACATTTATTGCCACACACCAATAATACTTATTACAGACCGACAATCCCCAACACACACCAATATTCTCCATCAAAAATCCAATATACACCATCAGATTCCAACACACATCTGACATTCCGCATCACAGACCAACCTTCTCCCAAAAAAAGCCTCAAATTCCAACATTCCCCATCAAACATTCAACATAGAGTGAATTAAAAGCTAACATTCCCCATCAAACATTCAACAGCTGGCTTTGGTGTGTGCACTGTAAGTACTGACTTTTAGGAGAAAATTCTAGAAACTACACACAGGTACACTTGTGTTTGCTGGCGTTATAGTTGGACACTCAGTCGGTTTGCTCTGGGCTTTAGACAAATAGATGTCATTCATTATTGGGGAATTGGAGAACAGGCACCAGGTGAGTTGCCTTTTGATGTGATGAGTAAAGCAGCGAGCTGTAGAGCAGCAACGGGAAGAGTAAACACACCAACACTTCAAAACCGCATGAGCAGCAATAAAGAACAAGAGATCCTACACAGCCATACTCCTTCTTTACAGGCAGCCCCTATAGAGGATTAGGAAAACCTTAGCGCAGCCTTGTGTGGTGAGCGCAGGGCTTTTTACTGGAGGACCAAAGCAAGCAATAGAAGCTAAGCCTCTCGCATGCCATCTTTAATACATGCGAGCGCAGACCAGCCAGTAAAACAGACTCATTCTGCAGTCTCCTTTATGAAGAGAGAGCTTGGGGGAGTGCAAAGCTTTAGTGCATGAAGAGGGAAAGGGGTGGGTGTGTGTGTTGCTGACGTACTGCATCCTCAAAAGCATGCATCGGGAAAGGGAGAAGGTGCTGGCCGTTTGATTCGTCCTCATTTTAGAGTTTGTGTGCTAAATCATGAAAAAAAAACAATCATAAAATCCTAAAAATAAATGTAATTTTCATCTGTTTTTCCAACATGCTAACATCTACAGCAGCACTTGAACTCCAAAAGCCAATGCCTGCAACCACAATCTTCTCTCCTGCTCATCTCATAGAAGTCATGCAGTGCAAAATACGTGGGCATGTGAAAAACAGAGAAGGAGCCAATGTGACCTACATAAACAGCACGTGGAAGAGGCTTCAGCTTCCACATAACTAAGTGTTTACTTCATTCTTTATGTGTGCAACTCCCTGAGAAGTGGAAAAGGAGGATACGGGTGAGAGCGAGCGAGCGAGAGAGAGAGAGAGAGAGCGAGCGAGCGAGAGAGAGAGAGAGAGAGAGCGAAAGAGAGAGAGAGAGAGAGAGAGCGAAAGAGAGAGCGAGAGAGAGAGAGAGAGAGAGAGAGAGAGAGAGAAGGGGAGAGCAAGACTAGTTGGGTCATAGAAGCGAGGCAATCATTATTATGTCCTCTTGATTGACAGGGACTCTTTCCCCCCTCCAGTACTGCATATCAGCTATTGAGAGGAGAAACACACTCCGCCTCCACGTCCTCATTCACCCTGCACTGCCTCGCCGGCTCCAACACCCGCACGCTCTACAATCTCATGTGAGCAATTTTGTCTGAAAGGATTGAAAGAAGAGAAGGTAGGGCATTCATTAATGCAAGAAAGAACACCACCACTAGATTAGGTGCGTCACGCTCGCTAGATAGCTTCTCGGCTCAGATAAAAACACACAAGGATTTTTACCTACGATTGAACACATGGAAGCGCAAGCTTGATAGCTGGTGGTGTTAAAATTAGAGATCTGTCTTTTTAGTCATGGGACAACTTGTGTGACTACAATCAAATAGCTAGAAGAGTCAGAATTATGGAACAGCTTCCCTGGAGAAGGATATTAGGAATACTGCAAAGAGAGGAGCAGAGAACCGGGGAACGTCGGTCACAGTCACGTGTGAGCGTGAACGTGGGCTTGTGTGGTCTAGAAAAAGAGCAATTTAAAGTTTAACCATGAAGTGCTACAGGTACTGTGGGAGGACTGAAAATCAATAAACCCAGACATTTTGCTTATTATTGGTAAAGCCATGAAGCATTTAAATTCAGGGGGGAAAAGTGCTCCACAGAAACCATTAAGGATTCAAATCCAAAACATACAAAAGCAACATGAAATGCAGCCTAATACTTAGTCCAGACAAAAGCAAGCCCCAGACCTGCCATAACAGGAAAGCCTGAAGAGCTTCTTGTGCAGCGAGACGGCCACTGCACGCTGTCTTTAATCAATATCCTCTGTGGAGGTCTTCAACTTCCTTTGAAGGCGAGACCTGGGTCTGGTTTCCTAATCAAGCTCTCAGCCCTCCCCTCTTTCCTTTCCAATACAATAGAGTCGTTGAGAGTGCGGCAGTGTGGAGGCTGTAGTGGGGGGCAAGGAAGAGAAATTGGACAGAAGCAGAGAGGTGGACCAGGAAAACGGTGACGCTCATGGAATCTTTGCTAGCAGGCTTTTAGCCAATCACGTGAGGCTTTGAGTGATTCGGCCGAGCGCACAGCGGGAAAAATCTTAGGGTCAGAGTGAATGTGTTCCAGAAAAGGCATGTAGGCAGTGGCAATGTCTGCCACTGCTCAGCTTTCACCCACACCGCAGATAAAGAAGGGAGGGAAAAAGACGAATGGTGAAAGCAAAAAGCAGCACATTGATCATCCATGGGGAGAGCGCTAAACAAACCCAGCGTGAGCAGCAGCACGGCAGTGCCGTATCGACGGCCTGAAAAATAGAGCGTTTATCGGCAACGCTTCAGCCAAATCACGTTATTACTGCCACAGCGCAGAGGAGAGCTATTAGCCAAGCCTGCTTAAGGCCACATTAGCCCACATTCGACATCGGTCTCTGGAGCGAGTGTGCTAGTGTACTCCTCACTTTCTGCTGTGTCACCACGAATGGCGCCAGAACCTGAACTGAGCATGCGCCCTAACGCACGCACACATACAGAGGCACATGCACACACAGCTATGGAAAATGGAGCAGCAACAGTACAGGCATTTAACATTCATGTGCTAATGTGATTTTATTCAGGAGGAAGTTTCATTGCTACACAACAGTTGTAAAAAGTGCATCTGAAATATAAACATGCTACAGCTCTGATAAGTTTCTGAGGCAAGAAAGCAACCAGACATGTCCAAATGAAATGTTAATATATAAGACTGCCTGCTGAGATCCTGCCGTCTAGCTGATTTCTGAAAACTTTGGAGAAAAATGGCAGTGAAGGAAAGAAAAAACTGGCACAGTGGGGGAGAGGCTGCTATTTAATGGACAAAGTTATTTGTCAAACCTTTAAAAATACTCGATTGTCATGGAGTTTTCACCCCCTCATCTCTAACCACACCTAGTTAATCACACCTCTCCATCCTGTCAAAATATCAAACTTTACCATGTGTGTGCTAACTGGCATGATAATAGTTTGCTTGTAAATGTACAGTTAGCTTGTATTGAAAAAAAACTAACAAATAAACTGAAATAAAAATATGCTCTCATTATAGAAATATGATACTAATATAATAATATTCACCAAATGCACATCATCATCATGCAATTCTATTATTAAAAGAATGTTAAACATTTCCAAAAACAGATAATTCACCTTTTACAAAATAACACAAGGGCAAAGGCGACGTAATATATCACAGTAATCATTTATTAATGCAACAAAAATAGAAATATCAGTTTAGCCAAAACTACATGCAATCCTGCCAACAATCCCACAAACAGCTTCCATATATCATGATCGTTTCTGATTCGGCAAATCCAAAACACGATGAAGCCCAAAGCAGCGCAGAGCTCTGTAGTAAACCATAGTAAACACTGAGCTCTGGTCAGGGTGAGGCCTCACAGCAGGACACCTCTGCTGCAGGTGATTATAATCGAATGCTGGTGCAAAATGGTGCAAAGTGGAAACAAAAGGATGATGTGAGAGCTGAGAAGAGAGCGCGACTCTTTAAAACCCACCAGTTGAAAAGGAACAGATCGTCTCCCCACCCTTCCATCGCAACACAACAAAGGTCTTATTACACACGATCGATACTGCAGCCACTTAATAAGGACAACCGACTGCACGCTTCTCAGCTCCAGCCATAAGAGTCTGAAGAGCTGTTCCATTGAACTTGTTTAATATAATCCTAATCCTACTGTGTGGATGAGTGAGAAGCTGGAGAACGCACAAAGTAACAGACAGCGTAATGACTGGCTTTGCTTTACAAGCTTTCCATGGGGGAGACAGCGTGTGTGTGTGTGCGCTAACTCTAAAGAGACGCTGTGAATTATTGATGGCAGAGACAGCAGGCCAGACTGTGGATCGCTAATGCACAGGAGCTCATAAAGGAGGATGGATAACATTACACATGACATCATCACCGGGCAGACGCCTAAAACCGAGCTGAGCCTCTGTGCCACTCCCCTCCCATCCCATCCCATCCCATCCCATCCCATCCCATCCACAGCAGCACACATCCAATGAAACGCAGACAACACACACTGACATAAAGCATCACCACGCAGCCTGGGCTTTGTCTCCCAGCTACACAGCCGTATAGAGCTTTCTACATTTTGACTGGAATACACACAAAGGCAGACAGGAGCCCTGTATTTAATACACACATTCTACAGAGACCATATCAGCTTCCAAACCCCTTGTGCACATATACAGGGTTTAAACACTGAGCCACTCTGACCAGAGTTTGCAGCATGCTGTGAGTGTGTGTATGTTGAAAAAGAAGTATTATTCTGGTGTTTTGTAATCAATTAGGCCAGATAACAGTGCTTCAATTCAGCACTGGAAACCACAAAGACGTCTGACCGTGTGATGCTTGACCACACCTCCCGCTTCCCTTTCATGTTAGCTACATTAGCCTCGCAGCTCTAACGCAGGACTAGAAAAGAAGTGAACTCCAGACAACTAGCGAGGGGGAAAAAGTGTGTCTTTTCATTTAAGGCGTCATTAACGGCCTGAGTAGTTTTCCTTTGCACATAATAGAGATGTTTCCCATATGGACACGCTGGTAATATAAAATAAATAAATAAATAACTAAATAAATAAATAATAAAAAATAAAAATAAAAAAAAGAAATCCAGCGCTTGGTTTTCAGTCAATAGTTTTCAGCATTAATTAAAAAAAAAAAAGCTAAAGCAATGGCTCTGATATTGGTGAGCACGGATGGTCAGGTGTGGTTGTAAATGCACACTAGTGTATCCTAGCAATCTCGCTGAGGGCTAAGAGTTTGTTTGAGCGTGTTTACAGAGTGGACCTCCCACACTTCTTACACACACACAAATGCCAAACAGCACTGTCACTTAGCTCCCTCTAACACACACACACACACACACACACACAGCAAAACAGGCTGGAGAGCGAGAGAGAGAGAGTGAGTGTGAGAGAGAGACAGAGAGAGTGAGAGTGAGAGAGAGACAGAGAGAGAGAGAGCAGGCAAAGGTGAAAAGAAGTGCAGTTTCTCCACTTTCTCATAAAACTCTGAGGAAAAATGAGGGAAAAAAGAAAGAGGCACGGAACAAAGAGATGGAGGCATGTAGTGAGCGAGGTAAAATGAGAGAAAATCTGCGTGTCCTGTGCCTGCAGCACTGAAGGCCACTCGTTTCTGTGAGCTATTCAGCTGAAGCATAAAAGAGCCTGTACACAGCACATCCACAAAAGCAACAGCCGCAGCACTCCGAAAGAGTGTGACCGAGGGGCCAGCGATGGGGAAATGCATGCTCCAATTTACCAAAGGAAAAAGCACACGCTCATCTCACACACACTTATCTATGCAAACCAAAAACACACACGATACCAAAAAACAGGGCTAGACCTTACAACCAGGATAGATAGCCGTTATTTCTGTTGGAAACTGCAGTGACTAGGAAGGTGACTGAAGAAGTGACTGAGGAAGGATCTAGCGGTGTGTCATTTCGTTCATTAACCACACAGCCCTTAACTGTCAATCAGCATCCTGTTCATCAAGAAGATTCAGGGATTGCTCCTGCACGAGTCCATCGTCTGCATACCTCTATACAGGCTGAATACATTTCTTCATTTCACACATCAAACTAATATCAGAACACATAACGGTTTGATCATGATAAACGCCAAATCAGCGCAAAAAACAATTTCAACTTCTGATTAAAAGCTAGCGGTTCAATCCAGTCTGTATCATCAAGCACTTTATTAGAATTTTATTAACATTTATGCAACACAACAGCTTGTGCTGTTATCTTCCTAAAACTGCATGCGTTTTATTCCTCTTAAACCACACTAATTTCAATTTTTTCATTTAATTAAAGAGTGGCATATTCAACTATCAGGTTATAAAACTGAACGCTCAGCTGCCTAATTTGAACCCACTGCTTATATACTCCATTTGTGTATATACTGTGAAAATTCTGTTACATACTAAGACATAAAATGTTTTTTGCCAGTAATCACTCATCCTGAGTCCTGCACTTATTAGCTGCAGAAATGTCTACAAATGTTTCTCTCTGCCTACCCATCCTGCTCTGTCTTTAGTCCGAGTGCTAAATATTGGCCATGTGGCAGAGAGTAGGTTAAACAGAGCTGTGTACAGCCACGTTATTGCAGCCTGTGTATGGCCAGCCCCCTCTCCTTCTCTCCCTGTCTGTCCCTTTTTCTCTCTCTCTCTCTCTCTCTCTCTCTCTCTCTCCCCTCCCCCTCACTGCGGCAGCGCAGATGGTAGCTGTGTGACCTCGCCGTTCCTGCCTCCTTGTTTTGATCCTGCAGTCCTGATTGTTCAGGCTAATCCCATCCTCCCTGAGTCCTTGGCTCAGAGCCAGGACTGTTATTAAGCACACAAAGCCTTTTCATTCCAGCTACTGTCATCGCCGCTGCCCGCTCCCCCTCTCCCACCCACCCCCCTCGCTCTCTACACTCACCCCTCCCTCCATCTCTCTTCTCTAGCACTCCTCTTTTCCTTTCTTGTGTTGTCTCCCTTGCCTCTGTCTTTATGGCTTCCCGCATACAGGCCTGATCAGACAGGCCTCGCACTTTGTCATTTTCCTCTTCCGCTCTCCGTCTTTCTCCCTGTGTACTTTTCTTTCCCCTCATACTCTCGTTACGTGCACGCCGTTACACGTGTGTATGGTAAAAGGTCACCGCCGTGACATTTTGCACAAAAATTAATTGTGTGTGTTGGATCATACAACAATATCAGACTGCAATTTTCAGTCTGATCTATACTTATCCTTTTTTCTCTCTCTCCGGTTTTATTTTTAAAGCTAAAGTTAAAGCTACTCAAACCTGGTCACACTCAGGCATGTTGCTAGGCAACCAATGCAAGCCACACTGCTGGTGTGTGCGTGTGTGTTTCTTTGCAGGCCTTGAGCTCTGTCCCTCTTCATCTCAGACACGTTCATGTACCTCCATTCACACACAGCAACTTGTACACACACTTCATCTTGTATGCACAGCACTCGGTAGCAGGTCTAGAGAACAGCAGCAGCCTGAGATTACAGCAGGAGATTGGAGCACTACCAGCATAACGTCCTGAATTCATGATGCAGATGCTCAGGTACAAAACACTCACACATTTCTCACGTATCAGCGTGGTGTTACAGTGTTACAGTCATAATCTCATCAGACAGCCCACCAGGCAAGTCGATACTACATACCGCTGCCCGGTCCTATGTTCTGGTTGCCTGGAAACCATTAATATTACACTTAAAGGGACCATGAAATAAGAAAGCTTTGTGAGGCAATATTTGGAGGAAACATTGCTGTGTGGCAATAACAATTCAAGCTGTGGTGTTTGTGGTGGTTCACGATTCAAAAGATAAGACAACATACATACAGCTCACAAGCATTTCAAACATAAAAGACGCAGCAGTGTATTTAGCCCAGACACTTGGACATGGGGTATTTACTGTACTATTAGTCAGACGTTACTCTGAAGCCGGTTCTTCCAAGATCTTACAAGTCAAGGTAACAATAAAAAGGAGCTGCGTCAGCTATAGGCTTGAAACGTAAATCAGATTAAAGGTAGCTGAAGTAAATGAACTCAAATCTATGATGGACTTGTTAGCCAGTTAATAGGCTAAAGACAATTGTTAAGGGAATGAGGATAATATACTGTGTGTATACATATACATATATACACATACATATACAGTGATCAGGCATAACAATGACCACCTGCCTAATATTGTGTTGGTGTTTGCATCAGTGAGCCTTGGTCGCTCATGACCCTGTCGCCAGTTCACCACTGTTCCTTCCATGGACCACTTTTGATAGATACTGACCATTTGGAGATGCTCTGATCCAGTCGTCTAGCCATCACAATTTGCCCCTCATCAAACTCGCTCAAAACCTTACGCTTGCCCATTTTTCCTGCTTCTAACACATCAACTTTGAGGACAAAATGTTCACTTGCTGCCGAATATATCCCACCCACTAACAGGTGCCATGATGAGGAGATAATCAGTGTTATTCACTTCACCCGTCAGTGCTCAGAATGTTATGCCTGGTCGATGTATGTTTATATTTATAAACAGCTCTCCAAACAGTAGTGTACCAGGAGGCAGGATTCAAAAACAAGCAGTAAACCACATCAGCATCAAAGTTAGCAGGAAGTCTGCAGAGCAGTTCAGGTCAGTCAATGTGCTGCACAGTGCCATGTTTTGGTTACATGGGAACCTAACTGTATAAAAAGTGGTAACTGGCATAATAAAGTAACTGCGAGTGACAGGCTAGATAGCTATTTCGGTGCATTAATACAGACCAAGAGAAAAAAAAATGAGGATAGAAATTTGACACTCTCACTCTCATAGTCCGATACCCCGGTCACTTCTACTGGTCTCAGGTTACTTAATTATAAATGACTGATTAGAAATGTGCCACCTTTACATGCCGGTAATATCTGAAAAAATGGAATTGAACATCTGCAATATAATTGTGAACACTTCAAACTCATTATTCCTTCAAACTATTATTCATTATCCCTGTACTGTAGTCGGGAGGAGGCCAACTAGGAAAGCTTTCAGATCTGTCCTCGGCTTTGTGAGCAATGTGTTGTAGAAGGTTTTGGGTTGTAAGACCCGGTCATAAATTGAGAAAGCTGTGGTGTTTTGGAAGGCTAGCAGATACACAGATGGAGCAGCTGCTGTTTGTGTGTGAGACATGGTGAAGCAGCACGAGATCAGGAAGGTCTGAGATCAGGAAGGACTGAGATCAGGATACTGGACAGGGAACTGTGGGAAGTCAGAACTTGGGATTATGTATGATCTGTGTTGACTGATGTAAAGGGAACATTGGTGTATAGAATGTAACCCATTTCAAAGTAAAGTAGTTCTTATTGGTTTATGCTGTGGGCGGCCATGTTGATTTGACATCATATGCTGAATTTATGGGTGTGGAGACCTTCCCATTTCGCTGTGTAAAGATTCTAAGACGAAGGGCTATTTTCTAAGGAAACTCCTACACAGACATTGGAAGTTCCAGGTTGTGAGTTAAAATCGAATGCAGTGTTTACAAAAGTGAGCTGCCTTTTACTGGATCAACTAGTGTGTGCAAGGATGTGTTTGCACTAGACTTCTTGTACCTACATAAATGAATAAATAACACCACAAACAATAAACACCAAGTGTCAGAATAGCAATTCTAAATACCAAAAGGATACAAATCCAGACTGAATTTAGTGAACAAACAAAAGTATGTTGGTGCCAAATTACAATTTCCTTCTCTGTCTGGATATAAAGCTGTTTGGTTTCATAGAGTATGCAATGAAATCAAAGCAGGACGAACCAGGACATGCCTGTGGAAAACTTCGAGCATTCATCTGTGGTGGTAACTGTGAGAGAAGCAGATTTCAGCTTCATGAGTTGAGCTCGTGACATTAGCCAGATGCTTAGTCAAGTTGGCTGAATTGGCTGTTGTGCAGGTTTACATGCTGGCTTTGTTGTGCCTCTTCATCTCTGCCTGTCTGAGACGTCTTTAAAACCGTCTTTTTCCACAATTTGAGGGCATACAACTTTTCTTTATCTGTGGATGTTTGCTGTTAGAGCCACTTCACTGGCCTGTTGGCAACATATAACAATTTAGTGTACTTAAATGCCATCATTACAGATTCAAGCTTTTGAAAAGGTAAAGAACTTTAATATCCCCTGTAGCTAGCACAAATCTCAACCCCCACAGCTGGTACACACAGAAGAAAGTGACAAATAGACATGCAGTTGCTGACACCTACACAACAGCACGTAGCCTGAAGAAAAAAATCTAATATTTTGACAGTCAGCGTCTATCACTGAAAGTGAAGCCTGTTTAGTATATCATTTTTCCTTCATCAAACCTCCTACTGAGTTTTTAAAAAAAAAAAATAGAAGGGGGGGGGGGTAATACAGCCAAACTAGAGTGCCAAAGCCTCTCATCACAGCCACATGCTTCATCGCACACACTCCAACTCTATACATCTATTAAACCCCACTCCTCACTCTTTCTGTGTGTGCGTACACACACACACACACACACACACACACACACATCACTCGATCATACACACACAGGCCTAGTTGCCAGGGCCTTGCCACAGCCTTAAATTAGCTTGCGGCAGAGGAGTAGGGTGTCAGCAGCTGAGGCGACGCCTGAGGCAAAAATCGGGACTGGAACTGCAAAGCACTAAGCCTGTGGAGACATTCTCCACCTCGAGTTTCAATTCAGAGACATTAAAGCCTGAGATAAAAAACTCTGTGAGCACAGCTGAAGAAGACATAAAAAGGAGCTTAGTGGGGCAGACGGATCTTGTAATGGCTGCTGTTTTTCTGCTGCTCTCTCTTCTTTCTGCCGGTTTTCCTGGTGGGGGAATGCTCTCGCGTGAACACTCACAGGGGCATGAAAGCTGAAGCAGGGCAAAACAGAGCCAACACCTGCTCCAGCAACAGCTGCTCTCCAGGACTTTGACACTCCTTGTTTTTTCCCCACCCGCTCCGCTCCTGTTGGTATTGCCCAACACCCGCCTGCCTGATGCTTTACACACCCACAATATGCAGACCAACAGCTCTGATCACACACACACACACCCAGTCAGAAACACAGATACACACACTGCCCAGGACGACAAACTTTAGTTTTCCCTCAAACACCTTTTACACATTATTCATCAGTAATCAAAACGTTGTTTGATGTGTGAAGCTGATTTAAAAGTAGGAGGTTGTAGGAGACCTGAATTGATCTCCTGTTGATAAATTATTTCACAAGGTTCTGCAAAAAAATCCAAAAAAATAGCAAAGACGCTCCTAGTCTCATCATTGAGATGTTATGTTGAACATGTATGTGATTATTTTTACTCTACACAACACACACACAGGCACTCTGGTATAATAAGTGAAGACACACTGGATGATAAACTCGTGCAGGACTTGATCATAAACATTTTACACATTTTAAACTGTAGGATACCTAACAGCAGATCTACTACTGCTCAGTGCTTCCCGCCTGATATAACAGTTAGATGTTGATATGTGCATTATGTTTTTGAGGAGGCACAGAGAACAAACTGCCCATTTGGCAATCGAAAGTTGATTAAATTCAGTGACGGTTGATTAGAGAGGATGCAGACCCAGCAGAAGCAACTCCTGCTTTCTAAACACAAACCAGCACGGCTTCTGTAGCACAGCCTCTGTTGTGGTTTATCCAATCACAAATGCTTCTGTAAATTATTTAGCTCAAGGAGGCTCATTGGACCAGAGTCTAGCTACAGGGCTCGAGACTTCAGCCTGCGGTCTGATTAGTGACCCGACGACGCATCTTGTTTGAAAAAGTTGAGGATGAAAACCGAGCGTTTAAAGACGACTGAGAAGAGAAATATGATTTTATTCTCGAAGTCTATGGTACTGGTCGAAAGTGCTAACATGAACTGCTCGCAAAAAACAAGCTATTTTTCATTACTGTGTCTTAGCTATAGTCATAAACTAATAAACCATTAACTGCTGATGTCTGCTAAACCAGGAATGTTATGTTACTGAGGCCTGGGTTATGAACTTTTTATTGGAATAGGAACCTGGAGATGTGGATTTCGGAGATCTCTCAGGCCAAGCTCCACTGCCTCTGCAATCATTAAGCTAACTGAAGACAGTAAATGCTGAAAAGGACATTACGGTTACCGTATCACATTTACACAGAGACTCCTGCCGCCACTCTCAGCTATATCAACAACAACTCTATACACATAGACACCACACCACCGCCCACACACACACCCTCTACACACACAAAAAAAAAATACATAAAACCCAAACATTAACTTACGTATACCCACAACACACCTGCACTGACATGCTCCAACTTGCAGCCTTCTGTGAGCGCTCTTCGTCGAAGAAAGCATTGCTGACACGTCGCATACAATATTCTTCAGTGGCACGCAAACCTGAGCGAGTGTGAATATGATAGTGTGTTCATGTACAAACGTCTAGCCATCTAATAAACCTTTCTAGGAAAACGTAAGAGCATTGACACAAGTTAAATGGAATGTATTTGCAATTGTGTTCATTCTTAGCCTATTGTTATTCGGTACAATAATGAACACGCCAACAGCACTGATGAAATACTTTAGATCTGCATTATGTTAGTATTGGTCTGTATTGCCTTGAGAAAGTCACATGACCAGCTATTCTAGAAAGCTCAGTGATACTATGCATTGTGCAAGACTATATATTTTTTTTATTTATATAATTTGAATTGTGCTGAACAGCTCAATATAATTCTAGTCTAGTCTTCTGGTTGTGCAGTAGTGCAGATTATTTACAACTGCCCCAGTTGGCTATGCAACCAGATAAATTTGGGAGAGAATTAGAAATGAATTGTCTGATAATGCAGTGACGGGAACTGTTCGTCAAAAGCTTCAGTGTCATTTCTGAGCAGGTGTGTAAATGTAGTGATTTGGGACATGCCCGGTAGCTGACTTACTGCTGCTTATCTGCCGTCTCGTCCCACAGGCCACATACACACACACTTACTCACACACACCCCCCTGCCCTCCTCCTCTTGTTCATGACATCATTTCTCTAAAGCTGATCTATATTTAGCAGATTCGGCCCATGTCGTGCCTCAGTGCCCTCCGTCCATGCCCAGCCCAGCCCGGCCCGGCCCAGACCAACACTCGGCCGCTTTCTCGCACAACCCCTCCCTCTGAAGGCTCATCATTCTACACCAAACAAAGAACCCAGATACAGTATACAGAAACACAAATAAATAAATGCTTCGACATCTAGATGGTTTCAAATGTTAAAAATACTAATATATTCACATTTATACATTTACTCACATCACCCTCATCCTAAACCAACTTTTTAAACTTTTAAAAAACGTTCTCACTTTTTACACATTTAGGTTCAGGTTCTTTTATAGGTTCAGATTTCCTGAGCCATTACATTCCCTATTTATTTCCCTGTTGAAAATTGGCCTGTCAAATACATCACAGATTCTCCTGATTCCTGCTTGCTCTCCACATACAGAGTGCACATCTCTGGGTGTTTTGAACGCAGTAATGTGTATGGCAGAGGACAGCAATGAGACCCTTGTATGGAGAAATAAGCACCAGGTCCTCATTAGAGGTGATTTAGGCACAGATTTAAAACAATTAGGCTGATCCTAAATCCTTAACATGGACAGGCACTGTAAGTCTGTGGTTGCTATGGAAACACGTGGCATTGTTGCAGCTATATTTCTGATGTGACATGTATACATGGACAGATTACAGTACTAAAATAAAACATGCTCAACATTTTAAAGCTAAGAAGTGAGAAAATACTGAAACCTACAGCAAATGAGAAGTTCTATTAAAACATAATGGCGTAAAGACGGAGATGGGAGTGGGAGGTGGATGAGATCGCCTGAGTAATAGTGCTGTAATACGGGCCTCCCTATAACCCATCTCCGACTCTATCAGTACTCTGGCCTTGTTTTTTATCCGTCTGTACGTCTGCACAGCCGAGCTTCAGCAGAGCCAGTGCTGCAAAGCTGCCTGCTGGGTGAGGACGACGCGTGGAAAGAAGAGAGGAAGAGAAAAAGTGCACAGTGTGCGTGTGACTGGCATTTCAAGCGGCACAGAATAACATCCTGGCCAGCTAATCTGTGCGAGTGTGACAATTTATTCAGGCTCACGTTACTGCCGAGTGTGAAATGCGCCGCGGAGGAGGAAGTGCAGGAAACAGTGCCTGAGCCTTTTCACTGCCATCTCTCCCCACAGCCTCACTCTTAGCCTTGTAAAGTCTTCAGCTGCCTTCAAACTTACTGACGAGCCGCACATCTGCTGTACGCCATAAACCGTAACCCCTGTGTTATAAATTTACAGGAAAATGACACCTGCCCTCGAACCATGAACAACAGAGTTACTGTGATGTGTGCTCTATACAGCCAGTCATGAGAAACTACATTAGCTGCATTCGCTTCACAGTGCAGAAGCAAAAAAAAAACAAACAAACATGGCAGGAACAGCGTGCTTGGAGTTGAAGTCTGTTTAGTGTATATTAAACAGGCAAAACCTGGGTGGAGGCAGAAACAATGCAGGCCATGATATGGTCGAACACAATCATCACGAGTCTAATCACATTTTCATAATATAAATTTTCAGGTGGTCCTTTTCCCAGTTAAACTCTGGCATAACTGGATCATACAGGCTTCTCAAGTTTGTTGTGATAACTCAGCTTTGGGCTCGAAAACAGACAGACATTTTAACATTATAGTATAACCTACATGCTGTATGTTGTTGCACAGACATGCATGATGTTTACTAGACTGCTAGTTTGCATGTCTATGTTCCGGTTAAACTGGTGCAGTCCATTCATTCCAATGCTATCTGATCGGCAGCACAAACATCAACAGATGCCCACAGCTCTGCTTAAGCCAATGCTCATATTTCCCATGAAACTTTCTAAGTTGTGATATTTTCTGGCACGTGTTTTTGTGAGATGCTGATTAGCTCGCTGGAATCTGAGGTACTTTCCCCTTCTGCATTACTACATGTCGGTCATGGTTGAAAAGGCTGAAGGTCTCAGGACATGCTAATGGCCAGAACTCTGGAAAAACCCAAGCGCTCTGCTGAAGGAGGTGGAAATCCCTGTATTGAGAACACTGGGTCTTTCATTCCTTCTCTGTGCATCAGTCCTGCTCAAGCCAGCTTGAGAGCCATGGGATTAGACAAATGACCACTTCAGCTCAGCTACTTTCATTCAGCCCACACTTTATTGCACTACAGTGTCAGGGAAAGGACAAGAGGCACAACAAACTAACAGGACACCACTGTTATTAGCGGTTCCTTGTCCCCAAGTCCTAGACGCAGACTAAAATTGACATCACTGAATATGATTATTTAACTGATTGTGACATTGAATCAGACTTTTCAACCAAACCAAATAAACAGGTTTATTTAATGCTGCTGGGAAAGTCAAATTCTGTCAGATGTTAGACAAATGTTACACTTCTTCATTTGGCAGACACATTCACATCAAGTGACTTAAAATTAGGACACATTCCAAGCAAAGTAGTAGCCGAGTAATTCAGGGTTAAGAGTCATGCCAAAAAGCCCAACAGTGGCAGGCCTGGGAGCTAAACTTGCAACCTTTTAAGCAGGTTTTACACCATGTGATTTCAGTGGCCTTTAAGGATTATTACTTGTCACACTATGCAAAATAAGACCAATAAAATCTTGGCTTAATTCTATAAGAGTAACATGTTCTAAAGGTCAGATTTTACGATAAACGTCCTCTAATGATGGCTCGCTTACGTCATCGGCCAGCATGATCCGGAGCTGGTAAAGAAAACAGGCTCGCATTAACAAACTCGTGTGAGTGTTATGTAATTCTATGCTGTGACTTTTAGTTGAGTGTTGTAGTAGCTGTGCATTTTAAATCAAAATATTTGGATATTGTTAGAACCGTCATTGCACCCAATGCTTTCTAAGCACACTGATTAGTTTAGTTAGCTGGTCATTTAAACCGAATGCCTAGATGCGCTTGATCTCTCTGCACTAAGGGTTTGAAGATTTGTATTGTTTAATCTCTAGTCAATAAAACTGCATCGGTGCAGATGACCTCAGAAATCAAGGTTTCCTAGTCCAAAATAATGAACTTTTTATTATCATTACCAGCACAGATGATAAAAGACTGGCAGTATCACGCTGACATTTTCTCTACATCCACCCCCCCACCCTTGTGTCATCTTTTCACAATCAGCCGGGCCACATGTTAGCACTTCCCTCTCTCTGATGTATTAGTCAGTGGGATTGGGAAGCAAGGCTGAGAAACAGGTGCAAATGCATTCAACTGGGAGCTCGGAGCAGATTATCTGGGCTTGACTCAGGGGAGACGAGCTGTACCTCTGCATATGTAACTCTGTGTGTGTGTGTGTCTCAGCAGGGGCAGGTGAATAGCAGATCCAGCTCATCTCATCCCCCATCACGTAGCACGCCGCTGTTTGCTCCTGCGCCTTGCGCACTATCCATGTAGTCCACTAGGCCGTTGCCAAGGTAACTGCAAATGGTGAGTGGTGCAGCCTGGGCCGATTACTGTAAACAGCACCAGAGAGATGGATAGAGATAGAGAGCGAGTGCGAGAAGGGCAGAGAGAGCAATATCTCCACTAACGGATAGCATTTATAAATACCTTGCACAATTCTGCTGTAATATAAACAGCAGTGTTCAAAATAGTCTCTGAGGAAGAAGAATAAAAACACGATGGTGGCCATGATGAAATACATTTTTTTCCTCCCTAAAACAAATATATATATATATATATATATATATATATATATATATATATATATACATAGAGAGAGAGAGAGAGAGAGAGAACACTTAAGAAAAACTAGAGCAAAAGGTTTGCGCAAGGAAAGGAGGTGTTTAAAAAAAAAAAAAAAAAAAAAAAAAACAGAAAGTGATCTGTGCTACATGAGGTCACAACAACAGAAAAACTTCTCAGCCTGGTTGTGTGGATGTGCTGATCTGCTCATCCGATTATACACAGTGCATACACACACACACACACACACAGAACTGCAAGCATACAGAGACTTAAAGCAACAGCAGCTGATAGTTGTGTAAAGCAGCAATCAGACCACACTTTCACCTTACCACCAGATTATGGGCGTTCCTGGTGTTGTTATTTTGGAAGGAACTACAGCGGCGATGTGAGCCAGATTGTGTGCTTCTTCGCATCAAAGAACAAGAAAAAAAAATAGCGAAGAGATGGATTTCCGGTGTGGCTGCGGCTCTGCTATTTTATTTATTTATTTATTTATTTATTTTTTTCAGAAAGCAGAAGTCTCTTCTGCTCTTCATGTTTACTTGGAGCATGGTTTTGAGGTTTGCAAATTCAGTGGGTTAAAATACACCTAGGAAAGAAAAGAAAAAAATTCGGCACAAAGCAGTTATTTTCAGAAACAAATTGCATTTCATTTCATGTTTGAATGTGTTGGCTCTTTGCCAGTGGAAATCTATTCACATGGGGCTTGACTATAGAGTATAGTCAGTGGTTTAGTGTGACTTTGCAGAAACAGGCTGTAATGCAGCACAAAACAGGACTGAAGACTAGTGAAAGCACAGCAGCAGGATTAATCCAGCGTGCAGACACGTCTCCTTGTCCTGACGATTTAATTCTGTCCCATTCTCCGAGAGGTTTTTTGCGCTTTGTAGCTTTTCTGTAACATGACAAGCTGTTTTATCATCTAATTAACATTAAAAGGGAACAAGAGAGCGGCTGGTGAGGAAACAACTGTTTATAGCGGCTATAAAGTAAGTGATAACAGGAACTTGTCTCGAGGATGTTCCACAGGTTGACTTAAATGTTAAGATTAAAGCTGTTAACGCTTTAGGCTGCTTCACCTTTTGCTCCCTTTCGTTTTAAATGATTCTCTATCATTTCCAGCGATGCCAATGTATCCTTCGCCCTGAAAGATCATCCTACATGGAGAAGCACGTTAAGCTCTCTTACGCTGACAAGACTCGGCCTCCCTCGGATTCCTCAAACCTGACGTAATGATGGATGCTGATGTGCTCTAATCAGAACATCTATTCATTAAGAATGCATTACACATGAATAGCAACACGAGCGGAAATATGAACAGGTCGCCGCTCTCTCACCTGTGGTGTCGGCTGAGCTCAGCAGTGGATGGAGGGGTGAAGGTGAGGAGGGCGTTTGTGCACAACAGGCACGTCTCTCTCATTCTCACTTTCTCTTTCCACCCATCATCCCTCCCTCCCTCAGTGCAGTGTGTGTAGGGTGCCGGAGTGGAAATATTCACAATGCAAGCTCATGCCTTTTAATGGACAGGGCCTTTCAGCTTCATCAGCACTGTGGTCGAGTGCAGCAAGAGCTTTGGCACAGGAAGAAAGCCTACATTACACTGGAGCCATTTCACTGACGCTTCAATGGTGCTCGGAAAAGCTTCGAAAAGAAAAGGACGAGAGACAAAGGAAGAACACCACGCAGGAACGAGCTGGAGAAAGAATGAAATGCTACACAGCTGTATAATGCAAGATGAAGGGGGGGATGAACAAGGTGGATGGAAAGCATGAAAAGGAGACGCAGTATGAGAGAGTGAGTCATAGCAAAACATACATTCAGAAGGAGAGGAAGAGAGAAAAGAGGAGAGGATTCAGATCTGAAACAAGAAGCAACCATGTGAGTGTGCACAGCGTAAGAAGAAAGTTAAGGCATATGCTGTAGCACCTCCTCCCTCTCTCTTCCTCCCTTCTCTCCCTCTCCCCATGCCTTACTCTTCTACACCAGCAACAAAACTCTCTCACTTATGAGCAGCTCAGAGTTGAGTCATGTGAGTCAGAACATGGTCACTAAACATATATTATCTAATTCTTATTCCATGGTGTGTGAAGTTCATGGATTATGGATAGCATCACACCATCCCGTGGTTGATCATTTCCTATAACAGCATGCCCAGTCATGCTATAATGCAAGTGATATAGTTACTGTTGTCGAACATCTGTAACATAAAGCTAAAACTATAACATGCATCACTTTAATAAATAAATAAAAACATTGGCAAATATCTGTGGTGTAAGAGGAGTAAAAGGCTTTAGAATGTTGAGAAGTGTTTTATACCTTGTTTGAGGAAGCGCTCTTTTAATATAGAATTTTTTTGGGGGCTGTTTAGTCGTCTCCAGCACAGCACTCTACAGCACCTCTCAGCATTTTTGGCAGAAGTCACAATTTTGTCTCATCATGTTTACGCCCATCAAAGTCGTCACTACAGTACCCAGCATGCATTACACCAATTGTTCCTACATGTTACAGCTTCTTTCTGCATTGTGTTTTGCTTCAGTGCATTTAGCAGACATCCTTACTCATAGCACCTTACAGAAGAGCTGTTTATGCTCTATGAAGAACACATGCTAATTCATCAGGACAGGAGGGAAAAAGAAAAGAGTCAGAAACAAAGGCTGTTAGGTTTTTAAACATGGAAAACATTCAAACCTAATGTGTAGGATATCTGACATGAAATATCATTTCTTTTTCTCGTCCACTTCCCTACTGCCCCATTGAGGTAAAACAGTGAAGTCAGTTCAATCTCGCAGGTTACAGCAATGAAGACGATGAAGTATTAGAAAACCCTCGTTTAAACAGTGAGAGCATGTGTGGAGCTGCATCGAGACTGCAGAGCTCATACTGGCCTTTGGATTAAATATATTGCTAAGATGAACTTCTTATCTAACACCAACACCACCAACTCATCCTCTCCTCCACAGGCCTCAGAACACTCATTGAAACCTTTTTGAACCCCCCATCTCTCTCTTAAACGAACACACAGGCCTCTTGCCTGGTCTCATTCTGTCTCACCCTGCTGCAGGCCAGCTAACAAGCGAGAGAGAGAGAGAGAGAGAGAGAGAGAGAGAGGGAGAGAGAGAGAGAGAGAGAGAGAGAGAGAGAGCGCAATAAATCTGGCTGATGCAATGTAATGGAACATTGTCTTAGGATGGGCTCAGTGCTCAGTAAATAATGGACTTCTTACAGTCAGGAAAGATAATGCTCTCACCCTGGGGAGAGAGGGAGAGAGAGAGAGAGAGAAGGAGAGGTTCAGAAACACCATTAGTGCCTTCTCAATGGAAACACACACATATTCACAGGCAGGCCACATGCGAATGCCTGGAAGGCTGCTCTGCTCCAGCTCCTGTATGCTGGTGTTAGGCAGAGGCAGTGACGGAGGGCAGCAGCAGTACTCTCAGCCTTCACGTTGATGTTGACTGGAAGCATGCTGACGGTAATGAGAGTAGGAGAGAATCTGAATGCCAAGTGTGAAAAATGACAAATGAGGCTTTGGAGAGTTGGAACTCACTCCAGGGTACCACCGTGACATGCAAGCTCAATGTAGAAGGCGCTCTGATCTGACGCCACTCTGGACAGCATCAGGAACATGTCATTTCAGCGATGTGTATTCTCTCAAGAGCGACAGAAATAGAGCGAGTGGTGCAGTCCATCAAATCGTGGCTACTCCGACATGCAGAGCACAACTTCCACATATAGCCATGGTTTAATTGCCATGTTCTCCAAACGTATGGCACACTTTGGCCTGCCAAAGCAAAAATAAACCCTGTCAAAGGGATTCCAAAGCCAGGTGTCCAATTCTACCTAAAAAAAAAACCCTTGCTAAGTACACACAAACATTCCTGTCGGTCAAGTTCAACTTTCAGCACCCAACTCTGTCCATAACTCCAGTGTGTAAAAGCACACATCGAAATCTACACAACAAAAAAGAGAAAGCCTTCCATCGGAGGCCTCCATAAGACACTAGAGTCCTGGAGAGATTTGGTCATTCTGGCTCAGACTCCAGGTTTTTCCATGCTCCAGAAAGGAGCTAGCCATCAGTCACACAAATTATGTAATTATTTGCAGGATGACCAGCTTTAGCCTCACTACAGCGGAGTTTAAAATTAACCCAAGCTATTGTGACCTCTGCTGAAGAATAGCAGAAAAGGTGCAAGCGGGGGAGAGACATAAACCTTCTCCGGGTAGTATTAAGAGGTCAGTATACCCAGACAGAGGTCAAGAAAATGGCCTATACACTGCAGAAGCAAAATGAGAAAGAGAGTAGCACAATGCTGAAGAGGAGAGAGTGTCACCCTGCCCCCCGAGCAAGTGGAGAACAGAGAAGGAGGGGAAAGGGAAGGGAGGGCAATGCGACACTTGGCCAAACCCCTGGACCTCCTTTCACGACAAATGTCAGACTGTGGTGGCCTATAGCACACAGAGCTCTCTTTTATAGCTGTGAAAAGCCCAACCCTGCATAATAAACCTAAGCTGAAAAGAACTCTAAGCTGACTCCCTTCTCAACACTCATCTGATTCAGTTTTTTTCCTCCAGGCTTACTTGAGTTTGACTGGGCCACAGGGATGACCAGGGCTTAAACCAGAGAGTAAGGAATCTTGCCAGGCATTGTCTCCAAAAACAGATGACATAACTTTGACCTATTCTTAGGAGACTTGTGGGGAAACAAGACTAAACATGAAATGAAAACACAAAAGCGGTTTGGAATGGGAAGCTCGGGAATGCGAGCCACATACAGGCATGCTTAAACCTGGGTTCAAGTTAAGATATTAAGTTAAGATGAGTTAAGATATTTACAGTGACGAACTTGAGAGTAGAAGTGAACCTGAAATACCTCAAAACTTCAAAACCCTTTATACTGAAACAGATCACCAGAGAGCCTGGAGCTCCTTTTTAATCAGGCCTCCTTGAGTCAGTATTGATCCTCTAACTGCTTTGATTTTAAAAGCTACAAGCAAATCGAAGCAGGGGACCATCCATAAAGTTTTCTCAGAGAGATTGATCATTTATATCAAGGCCATGGCTGAAAAGTATTCCAAGGAAGACAGCAGACAATGAAGTCACTGTTGCAGGTTTTAAATAAGTAACCTAATGTCCAGTGTGTACACATAGCGGGTATTCACCAGAAACACTTTATTTGTCCTTGCTGTGTAAAAAGGTGCCGGTTTCAGGCAGACACAGGTCAGGTGATGGCTCACAAGGTACATATCACATGGCACTGTTTGTATAAGTGTCAGGAAGCAGGATGTATATGAGGAGGAGTCACAGAATATAGGAGTGGATACTGAACTTCCCCTGCTTGGAGGCAAACATATGTCCCCTGATGGTCAGTAGGCAATCACAACCCCGTGAGCTCGTGAGTTGTTATGGTGGATGGAAATACAGCATGAAGAAGCAGGACTGAGATGGAGGCCTAAGCCTGCTTGAGTGGACAGATGGGGCATGTGTGGCGTGGGAAGGGTTAAAGTCTGAGGAGGCCCCATCTGCCACCTCGTCTGTTCTCCTGGCTGGCTGATGGCCGCTGCTTGGCTCCATCACAAAAAATGGACACAGTTGTACTGTGACTTCTTCTCTACTCGCAGCTGACCAATAACCATAACTAAAAGACCTAGACCCTTTCTCAAAGTCGTAATATAAAGCTGTGAAACTGTGCTACTGCTACAAGTTTTGAGGTGTGCATGTGAGCATGACTAACAAAGCCAGGACAGTAATCACGAACCAACTCTATAGCACAATCTGTTTGACTGAAATCATGCCAAAAAACACTTCAGGTACAGAGGTGACAGCAAAAAAAATGAGCTCATTCGGTGCCTACATAAAGCAAACAAAAATGCCAAATTTTCAGGGGCAAGAAACAAGAGTGGGTAGGAAGGAAAAAAATTCCAAATATGAGCTCCCTGCACAACGTACATGCTCAGACCCATTCTGTGTAGATCCGGTTAGCCAGTTGGAGCCTTTCAAAGCCACCAGCAGGGCAACGCTCAGCAATGGAGAGCCACCTGGATCCGGTAAAAATAAGAGCCCGCATTTTAGCTCAGCTCACAACAGAGCCACAACAAAAGATTTCATACCCACAGAAATGCTTTTGCAAAAGAAATGCTTTAATACTTTAGTGAAACACAACAGAAGACAATGAAACATTGTGAGACGGTATAAACAAAAATCACTAAGGTTTATGTGGATCAGAGTTTGGGTTATTAGTTTATGAAATTAAACTGACAATAAATTGCGCATACTCTGACTAAAAAGTATTGGCAATTTATTAGCATAGTAATAGGGATATATATATATATATATATATATATATATATATATATATATATATATATATATATATATATATATATATATATATATATATATATATATATATTTACACACAATGGTGTGAAAAAGTGTTGGCCCCCTTCCTGATTTCTTATTTTTTTGCATGTTTTTCACATTTTAATGTTTCAGATAATCAAACACATTTAAATATTAGTTAAAGATAACACAAGTAAACACATCATGCAGTTTTTAAATGAAGGTTTTTATTATTAAGGGAAAACAAAATCCAAAACTACATGGCCCTGTGTGAAAAAGTGTTTGCCCCCTAAGCCTAATAACTGGTTGGTCCACCCTTAGCAGCAACAACTGCAATCAAGCGTTTTCCATAACTTGCAATGAGTCTGTTACAGCGCTGTGGAGGAATTTTGGCCCACTCATCTTTGCAGAATTGTTGTAATTCAGCCACACTGGAGGGTTTTCGAGCATGAACCACCTTTTTAAGGTCATGCCACAGCATCTCAATGGGATTGAGGTCAGGAATTTGACTAGGCCACTCCAAAGTCTTCAATTTGTTTTTCTTCAGCCATTCAGAGGTGGACTTGCTGGTGTGTTTTGGATCATTGTCCTGCTGCAGAACCCAAGTTCGCTTCAGCTTGAGGTCACAAACAGATGGCCGGACATTCTCCTTCAGGATTTTTTGGTAGACAGCAGAATTCATGGTTCCATTTATCACAGCAAGTCTTCCAGGTCCTGAAGCAGCAAAACAGCCCCAGACCATCACACTACCACCACCATATTTTACTGTTGGTATGATGTTCTTTTTCTGAAATGCCGTGTTACTTTTACACCAGACGTAATGGGACACAGACCTTACAAAAAGTTCAATTTTTGTCTCGTCAGTCCACAGAGTATTTTCTCAAAAGTCTTGGGGATCATCAAGATGTTTTCTGGCAAAACTGAGATGAGCCTTTATGTTCTTTTTGCTCAGCAGCGGTTTTCGTCTTGGAACTCTGCCACGCAAACCATTTTTGCCCAGTCTCTTTCTTATGGTGGAGTCATGAACACTCACCTTAACTGAGGCAAGTGAGGCCTGCAGTTCTTTGGATGTTGTTGTTGGGTCTTTTGTGACCTCCTGGATGAGTTGTCGCTGCACTCTTGGGGTAATTTTGGTCGGCCGGCCACTCCTGGGAAGGTTCTCCACTGTTCCATGTTTTGTCCATTTGTATATAATGGCTCTCACTGTGGTTCACGGAAGTCCCAAAGCTTTAGAAATGGCTTTATAATCTTTTCCAGACTGATAGATCTCAATTACTTTCTTTCTCATTTGTTTTTGAATTTCTTTGGATCTCAGCATGATGTCTAGCTTTTGAGGATCTTTTGGTCTACTTCACTTTGTCAGGCAGGTCCTATTTAAGGGAGTTCTTGATTGCGAACAGGTGTGGCAGTAATCAGGCCTGGGTGTGGCTAGAGAAATTGAACTCAGGTGTGATAAACCACAGTTATGTTTTAACAGGGGGGCAAAAACTTTCACACAGGGCCATGTAGTTTTGGATTTTGTTTTCCCTTAATAATAAAAACCTTCATTTAAAAACTGCATGATGTGTTTACTTGTGTTATCTTTGACTAATATTTAAATGTGTTTGATTATCTGAAACATTAAAGTGTGACAAACATGCAAAAAAATAAGATATCAGGAAGGGGGCCAACACTTTTTCACACCACTGAATACACACACACACACACACACACACGCTAATAGTGAAAATATCATTGTAATATTCTAAAGTAGCACTGGGTAACATGGGGTTGTGGCAGCTCAAGTGGTTAAGGCTCTGGGTTGTTGATCTGATGGTTGAGGGTCTAAACCCCGGCACTGGCAAGCTGCCACTGTTGGGCCCTTGTGCAAGGCCCTTAACCATCTCTGCTCCATGGGCACTGCATCATAGCTGACCCTGCACTCTGACTCCACCTCCATATGCAAAGAAAGATTTCACTGCTGTGAAATGTATGTGACAAAAATAAAGGCTGCTTCTTCTGGGTGTGAAGGCAAAACTATGGCAATTCTTAAACATTTGTTTGCAGCTAAAATAAAAGAAGATAAATAATCACGAAAGGCCAGCAACATATAAACAGCTCAGCCAATTTCCTAAAATGGTTACGCAGGTCAAAGAACATTTCCAGTGCGTCCATGAACCTTACAAGGTACTAGTGAAGGAACATAAACAAGACTCATTTCATCACAAAGAGAACGAATATGAGAGATGGATGAATTTTGCCCAAGAAGGTCAGTGGACAAGGCTGGATCCTTAGTGAAATGGCTGGCAGGGGACAGAGAGAAAGACGTGCCCTGTGTCATATCACATTCAACACTTGTTTCTGCAACAGGCAGGAGGATACTGGAAATAAGCCCTTCTGGTCAGAATCAATTCCGAGTTTTCCCCACTGAAGTACTGCAGAAAGCAAAGGTCAGCACCTCTAATGAGAGGAGCGTGTGGTATGCGGACACACCATGCGATCACAAACAAGGACACACCATCCCAGGAGTGCTATTGGCTTGCTACCAGGCAAGGGACACTCGATACCAAGGTTGCAATGCTCTGCCTGGTGCTGGAGGGTGACTCTGAAACAGGCCACAGCGGGCTAGACCCCTGTATTACAACCCTCCTCGACACGATTCCTGCTCCTTCCGTGGCCATTCGGATTACTGGAAAAAATGTTAAGTGCACAGTTTCCTGAAACCAGAGCCTGAGTGACGCAAGCAATCAAAAAGACGTCTGTTATTGCAGCAATTAATATCAGAAACTGGAGACACAATGAGAACTCGTCTCTATCAAATACCTTAAACACACACCAGACGAAGAGAAACTGGGTAATGCAGTTAAGTACACCTTAAATGTCTCCATTATTTTCATAGGGACATGCTCCCAAGATGCTCCATTGTTGTCTGTAAGAGAGGTCAGGGATTTTTAAGCTCTTTTTCAAGTTCTTACTCTCCTGGCCCTGTGATCAAACGCTACATTTACTATCTCAGCTGCAGCAACACTAAAAACAGCGCAGTCATCATGACCCAGACTCAGCCAGTGCAGAGAGAGTGGAGAGCGAGAGAAAACACAGGACAGAGAGCAAGAGAGAAAAGGGCCAGGGGAAAAACCCAAACGTCACACAGGAATGAAGAGGATGAGGAGATGAGATCTGTGTGGAAAGATCAGCAGGAGAGGTGAAGAGGACATTCTGTGCTGCAGATACACAGTCCATACAAGTGGAAGACAACACACTTTCTTTAGCACAGTGTTGCTCACATTCCTGGAAGAAAAATACATCAACTAGCTTTAGAGTGCTAAAGTTAATCTGTAGTATAAATAGGTGAAAAGGCATAAATCTGGGTAGAAATCATCAGCGTTTGGTTTTGAATCGAACTCTTCTGCAGGCGATGGTGCAGCTGTTCTTTTGCTTCAAACTGCAGAAATTGACATTTCTCATAGCAAAGACAGAATAAGTCCTAGCATTGTATTTTCCAAAAAAAAAAAAAAAAAAAGGAGGATAAAATGTTGCATTTACAAAGAATCCAATTACTGTGTGCACAGAGAGCTGAAAGAGCTCCTATGAAAAAACAATGTGATGCCTCTAAAGCGCTACATGTTCTTTAATCAGTGTGTCGGAGAAGCGTACACAACATCGAACAGAAACCATGTCTACCGTGAGTCACGACGGGAGGGCTTCTTTTAAGTTCATTTAGAACAAAATCTCTCGTTTGTTCTGGGGTGGGATGGTTCATGGTTTACCGGACTCCTCTGTAATAAGCAGCTGCTGGATTATAACAAACGCTACCCGGTGGTACACCATTACAGTAGTTAAGAGACTCGGATATCCGTGTGAGTCTCAGGCATCGTTTTTTTAATATTCTTTCAGATTTCATTGAACTGTCTTGAGGTGTTCGAAAGTGCGGCTTGACAAAGGATGATATATGATCCTTTAGATAAAAATAATGAAGAGTAGTAGGATGACATGTGTAAGGTGAATCAGATCTTGTGTTGGCATATCAGCACGTGAAACAATACACTAGTACGCCATAATTACTACAATAAACTGCTGCGATGTTGTTTAAATACAGTGAGTGATTGCTAGTTTCACATGGACACGTTCAGTTCTTTTGCTATTGGCACAAAAACCTACATACACAGAGCATGTACAGTATAAGCAAATGTAGTCTCTATGGTCATCATGCTGAGGGTTTTGATTTGAGTTCAAAGGGCAAAGCTGGACAATCCAGTTTTCATGTTCCAGCTGTTCACTTGAGTGGAGAATGAAAGCACACATTTATATTATATATATAAATATAACAAACAGAACTCGAAACATACTATAGCAGACCTCATCAATGTAGCCTATGGAAAGAACTGTCTATATTTCATCAGCTTTAGCTTTGTAACCATGAACTTTTTATTTATTTATTTATTTATTTTTTATTAAAAGCAGTCAGAGCTAGAGGGGTCAGAATTTGATGAAAACAGAACAGAAAGACAAACGGATAGATACGACTTTAGGATCAGCTTTACTAACTTCTTAATCCCCATCGGTTCTGGTGGTTTAAATGGTTATTATGTTGAGAAATATAACTACGTTAGAATATATTGCTGACTGCACAGGGTAAAGGCAGAGTTTGAAGTGCAGCAAAACAAAGCAATCACTTTAAACTGCCTTATTTATAGCCATAAACTAATCCCTCAGATTTCACGTTTACCCAATGTGCCATTCTGACTTATGCAACATGACTTTTAGCTGTTCATTTGAAAAGAACTGCTCGAGTTGAGGTCGATGGTGAATGTTCTCAGACTATGGCTTTCAGTTTCAGTGGTAGTAACAAGCAAGAAGTTCAAGTGTCCAAAAAGTGATGGAAGCATCTAAAAGCCATCAGCAGTGCATCCCAAACCAAGCGAACACGCCTTCCACTGCCATAACTCATCACACATCCACATAAATCACTGCAAGCTGGCTTCCAAATTTACAGCGAGTTATAATAAACACGCAACACGCATGAGGGGGCACTTGGCTCGAGTCTTTTAAAAAGAAAAGCCCTTCGTTGCTCCACATGCACAGTACATCCAGACATTCGGTACAAATCCAGACCTTCTATAGCTGCGATGAAGCAGCAAGCCATCCGTCTCGGTGGTCTTAAAAAGATTATGTCGAGTGCTTCTCCCTCCCTCTTTCGTGTGTGGGAGGAAGACCAGAAAAAGGACAAAACGCTGGCCAAAGACTTGAACGGAGCATGAGAATCAGCTTCATTTTCCTGACATCACATTCCTTTCATTGTGCGCTGAATTTGTCTTCACTAAACAACACTCATCCTCTTTCTATTATTCGGTGGGAACGGGCAAAAACAAAAACACACATGCAGTTTTTGGGGCTTGCTTAACATTTTTCCTGAGCTGCTTTTGAGATTAATAAATCCATTCCTAACCAAGGAAACAGTCCTCCACCTGGAAAGCTCTACAGCTTTATTTAAGCACCTCCTTCCCCCCCCCCTTTACAGCCCACATCGAGTGAGCTGTTATTTCTTGAGCAAAGGTGACCTCAGGACAGTGTGGGGTGAAATGTATCATAGCCAATCAGATGCCACGGTGATGAACGGAATAGTGATCTCATTCTTTTGGATTAAGATCTTAAGAGCCGGTTCACTGCTGCCAGAACTTTAACGACGTGCAAGAGCCTGACTATAGAAAAATGGGTCCACTTCAAAATGGTCCCAGGGTTCAGCTGCTATCCTTCTTCTCTGCACTTCATCATAGAAGGTGTGCTCCTCCTATTCCTGCTTAGGTTCACTCCTGAACACTGATATAAACATCCAGGGCTCTCATTTACTGTGTACTTGCCACTGTGTTTTAAGCACAAATATGGATAGTACAGTAATGAGTAACACATCATAGACTATGCAATTATACAAAAATAATGCATACTGGGGCAGTGTGCAGCAGCTCGACGTGAAGAGTGCCATTACCACCACGACGTGACTTCTTTTCTTAATAATCACACTGTTGCGTGTTATTCTGCTTGTACTACAGCAATTTGAAAGTGATTATGTTTTATTTATTAATGAATGACACATGACTGTCATAATTATGACTAGATTTAAATCACCCAAGAGACAAGTTAGTTCCTGATATCACATGGTAAACAGATCGCTCCCCAGACTCACCAAAGCAAGGATTATACCTTCAACTTTGTTAATCAACAACATTTTTGTTTTTTTTTTATCTCTTGATTATGTTGGGCATCTGCCATAGGAGTGTTTGTGCTGTTACTATGGGAACAACAAGACAATAAAACGAGTGTGTTAATATTAACCTATAGCATTCATAATATACAAAACTTTAAAGAAACTAGATGATACTCAATATCTATATGCGTACAGGTCTGCTAACAAACAACAAAGCGGAGTTCAATTCCACGCGCTGTTGAATTCTCTATCCTGATACAAGAATAGCTGCTATAATGCAAGTGATAACAGCATCTTGTCTCTCGGATGTTTCTGAACAGCAAGACATGACATTCATTAATGAATTAAAAATCGTAATTGTTGTCAAATCACTGCAGTATAAGAGGAAAAACACTTCATGACATGCCATTAGAGGCAAATAATCATCCACTTTAGGATTCTGTAGAATCCTGTAACATCAAATAAGCTTTCGGTTTATAGACTGAAACGTTGCAAAAAGACACTGCTGTAACAGGGACATGTCAGAAATGTGTACTGTGAAGTGATAGTGATATTATATCATACTGCACCGCCATAAATAGGGGAAAAACAAACAGAAAAATTCAGCTATTCATTTGCTTTAGGTTAGTAGGACGAACTGTAGAGAAAGTGTGTGTGTGTGTGCTGTTCCAAAAGTATCCACCTTTCCATAACACAGGCTTCAGTAAAATAATCAAGACAATAACAGTATGCTGATTTCAGCCTGATTATCTGCTGATGTCCATATGGTCTGATATTTTAATACATGATGACTCACAGCCAAAAACCTCCTCTGCCCTCCGTTTCTGCATGCTGCATGCACAAGAAAATCTGGCAGGCTTTACATTCCTGCTCTTTCTTCAATCTTTGAGTGCACATGTCCACGCTTAAAGGCGCGAGTGAGATGCCATTTTGCAGGGTAATGATGCGCGTATTTCTGCTCTCTCACCACAGAGCCGGGCCTGTTCGGAGCACACAGACTCTTTGAATAGAGCATTAGCATGTGGCCCACCAGGAGGGGAAGTAGGGGAGGGGGATCGGCGAACAAAGCCCCTATAGTCGTCTCAAGCTGAGCTATGAGACTTATGTAATATGACTGGCAGGACCCACTTCCTCAGTCGGTGTGCTGCAGAATAATCCTGTTGAGGAAAAGGCCCAGGTGGGGAAGGAAGAGAGAGAGAGAGAGAGAGAGAGAGAGAGAGAGAGAGAGAGAGAGAGAGAGAGAGAGAGAGAGAGAGAGAAAATGCTTGTAATAAGCAAAGTGGCAAAGCGGTGAAACGAAGCCGATCACAAGAGAGGGCTACCTTTTATCCGCAACCAATGATAGCAGCACTAACTGACAAGACTGCGAATAATATCTGTCCTGGTGGAGGATGTACACAGGCTTCAAGGAGAAACAAGGGGGAGAGGTAGGTGGAGAGGGGGAGAGAGAGAGAGAGAGAGAGAGAGAGAGAGGTGCAGGCTTCTCTGTTAGCAACTGGCTCTGCTACACATCAGCACAAGCAGGATTTAGAGCAGTTAAAAATAAAACCTGATTCTGATTTACTGTACCCGGTGCCTGGAAATCATGTGACTGGCATCACATGAAGAGGAGGAGATTGGAAAGAAGAAATACGCTCTCACACTCTCTCTCCCCCTTACACACACACGGCTGCTGGCATAATGAGCTTTGTGATCAGTCTCCTTGGTTTCCACTGATGGTAAGCAGATAAGGGTGAACTCAAAGGGAAACAGCAGTGACTCATACAGCTGCTGACCCTAAGCTGAGAATTCTCACATGAGGAGAAAAGGTGGAGAATTGCTAAAAATCTTGAGAGAGAGGGGGGAGGAAAATATGATCACGAGTCCCAGATTTTCAACTGGAAGGGCGAGTATTGAAATTTCTTATCAGGATAATCATCGAAACCTTTTAGCTCTCAATATGTCGAAAACTGCCGTGACTGCATGTGGGCTTTCACACACCTGTGTGTTCTTTATTCTGGAAAGTTAACCTATTATCTGTTTACGTGAATGAATCTGCCCAGTATAAAGCTGGCCCGTGTGTGTAGTGCAGCAAGTGGTGGAAATCGGAGGCGTGCTCTATAGTTACCAGCACAAAATGCGTTAGGTTTGAACACAGCAAATACAAAATACCAGTGAAAACATTAACAAAGAGTAGCTTTTATTATTTTGCTGGCTCCAGCAGAGATTAGTCCAATAAAGTAGAGTAGCTGTGTTCTGTGAACCCCTGAATAAAGCATTACACACTTCGACCGGGTCACAACCATTTGATTTAGAAACATTTCTGGCTGAATAATGTGGTATATTACATATCTGATAACTGGAACATGCATACGTTCTACGAGTCTATCTATTAAAACACTAAACTAACATTAAGCAAACAGAAGTTGCATAACTCCGTTAGAAGGAAGGCTAAAAACGCTAGAAAGGAAGTGCTACATTCAGACATATTTTAGTCGAGGAATAAAGTGGCCACATGGATGTGGCTGTGAGGCGAGGGAGGATGAGGAACAATGGTTAATTCTGTCTGTGTGTGTAGGCATGAGCCACCAGGGTCTTCTGACGCAGCCGTCACATGAAGCACATGATAGAGAGGGGAAACTTCATTTGCACGACGGCGCTGACCCACTTTTTAGAGAAGAATTACTGTTTTTTTTTTTTTTTTAATCCCCCCTCACGAAGAAAACCAAAACCAAACCAAAACAGAAACAAACCACACACACACACACACACACACACAAACCCATGCAGCTCAAATCCAGAGGAAAAATCAGAATTCCTCCACACAGGAGCAGACAGGCAGGGCCTGGACATGCACTAAGCCCTGCATTTAACACACACACATTCCAGCGCACCAAACTTACATGTTTGTACTAGCACAGACGCACATACACACTTTCTAACCCAGCTAACATGATTCCAGTTCAAAAGGCCCAATGAGCAATTCATACCTTAACAACCAGGTTCATTTTCTAACTCCAGCACTAAATAAGATTATTTCAGAAGAAAAAGGCAACAGCCTGCGAGACACGCCCTAATGACAGACCGATGCTGATCCCTACAGCGTGGCCTTGGCTGCCACAGAAAAAGAAACGGCGACAAAATAAAATAAACAGCAAGCAAATGGAAGAACACCTCAGGAAGTATGAAAGAAAGGGTATATTTACCGATTCCATGGCTGTCTTCAGAGGGAAGTGATTAAAATCCAAAGGGAGAAAAAAAAAAAAAAGACGGGCTCTCACGGTGAAGTCTGAGGTATCCTGAAAAACAATAAAATGAAAAAGAAAACAGAGGTTAGTCGACTGAATGCTAGCATTTTACATTCCTAACGTGACGTAGCGTGGAAAATAAGCTTTCCCTGCTCATCATCAGCTGACTGAGTCTTACAGACATGTGGACAGATTAACCATGAGACTGAAATCGGCCTTAACTAGCCACTGACCTAGCAAGAAGAATGATTTAGTGATTTAGTATACTGGCTACATTCGGTGTGGTGTCCTGTTTGATCGAGTACTTTGGCTGTTTTTTGTTTTGTTCTACCGAGCTCCTTTAAGGCCTCTCTGTGTTGTGCTCTCAGGCCAAAAGATCATCATCAAAGTGTGCTGCAGAGCTTTCACAGCTCGAGACAGACTGTAAGTCTCTGCCTCTGAAACCGGCTAACACTGCAGCACAATCACTAAACAGTTACTTGAGCACAGGAGCAGAGAGTGATGTCTAATATCTCTTTCCTGTGACTGACTCAGTACAGTATTCACATGCACGCAAATAGATGCAGCGCTGCAACGATGCAGAATGCACACACAACTTTAACGCTCTTGCACTCTGACCTGATTGGACCGTGTTGCCAAGGATTTTGTTGTCATGGACAGCTCTAACACAAATGATCAAAAATATCAATGAGACAACATGCTTCTGCATCTCGCCTAATCTGATTCTATTAAAAAGAAATAAAATATATGTACCAGGATATTTGGGTATGCTAATAAAGTGCCAAAACAGTGTCAACATAATAAAACAGAAGGTTTTAACATCTTATTCCTTTATCCCATTTCACCTCAGCACTGTTCTGCAGCATTCTGCTCATTTCATTTCTTTTTGCGCTGCATGAGACAGAGCCGTGATTTCAGCTACAGCAAAACAACATCTAAATTCTATGCAAATGATGAATGAAACAGTCAAACGGCTCCATTCGCTTGGAACGATTTCCCAGTCCAGTTATATCGCAGGTATGGCCTGCCGTTTTTAACTTCCTCACTCGCAGCTTTAGTTCCTATATTACTGTCTGACTAAGAAAAAGTACTTAAAATCGTGGTTTCATCTTATCCTGTCATACGCGAGCTTTCATTAAATGCATACAGAACCATTACAAAGACAAATAAGGCTTTAACAGAGATTGCTGGTGCCTCTGGTGATTGTACACAGCTAGTACTGTTAAACTGTTAAACAACCAATCGCAACACTGATTTAATTTGAGTTTAATAAGCTTTAAAATTTATAAATACGAGAGTTTCTCATCTAAACTGAAATGAACTCAACATTACACACCCCTGAGCATCAATCAGTTCCTCTAGGGTTTCATGGAGTGTTTTTTTTGTGATTGTTGCTTCCAAAAACGTGTGATTTTGTGGCAGCTTTTTTCCAAATTTGTGATGCAACTTGTTTTTGTGCTTTTTTTGGCAGACAATTACTTGAATTAGTGAAATGGCAAGCAGATTATACTTCTTTTAAACTAGCACCAGTCAAGACAATCAGTGACAAATCTGAAGGTTTGCTCGATTATTTTCTGTTCATTTCTGTGATTGCTAAACGGTTCAGTCCTGGAGGATCTGGTCGATACTAGCTGCAACAAAACATTCACAAGAGACAAACTCCAAGCAACGTTAGAGACGTTTTTGAACTAAACAACAAAGATCATCAAGTTTCTCTGCTAAACCCTAGCAGTACAAAACTTTGAGATTGTAATTATAAATATATAATGTTTATAATTTAGTATAATCATGAAATATAACTAGCTGGCTAAGCAGAAATTTTAGTCCTGTGTTCAAACCTGATCAATGCTTACAGTTAATGATATTCAATATGACAGAGACCTGTGCTTGACCAACAGCAAGCAGAATTACAGCCAGTTATCGAACAAGCAAGCAAAAGCTCATTCAGAAACATGGTGGTGATAGGAATAAATTCACTTGCACCTGAATGGTAGAGAAAAGCATTCCAGCCTACAGTGTTCATGGTGAGCTGGTAAAACCAGATTACGATCAGGTCTGAGCACTGTAGTGCGCCAATGTGTATATACGAGGCCCTTGATGCTTTTCCCAGCAGCAATCTGACAGATTGGACTAATCCAGTACAGAGTGCACTGCCTCCTAAAGAGGCCTGTAATCTTACAGCACAAAAATCTCCTGACCACACACGCAGAACAGACACCGGCAAAGCCGCTAAACACAGATCAGACAGACATGGCACAGACCACCGGCCCCATCAAAAGATCTGCTGGATATTGTAAACATGAAGGGAAATGTTCCAACAAAGTCTACACTCAACGTCGCCTTTATTAGGAACACCTGTACACCTGCCCATTCATGCAGTTATTTAATCAGCCAATCATGTAGCAGTGGAGCAAAACATACAGGTCAAAAGTTTCAGCTAATGTTCACATCAAACATCAGGATGAAGATCTCATGGACTTTAACTGTGGCATGGTTGTTAGTGCCACAAAGAAGGGTTTTCTTTTGATCTCCTGAAACTTTCACTCACTGCAAATAAACAAAAACAGAAAACATCTTGTGAGCTGAGCGTCTGCTGGCTGAAACACTCTGCTTATGAGAATTACCAGACTAGTCTGAGATAAGAAGTCGTCTATAGTAACTCATATAAGCACTTATTAATGTGCTAAAGAGAAAAGCATCTCACAAAACACAAGCCATCGAACCATGGGGTGGATGAGCTACAACAGCAGACCACATCACGTTCCTCTCCAGTCAGCCTAGAACAAGAATCTGAGGCCATCATGAGCACAGACTCACCCAGTTTCTGAAAAACCGAAACCAACCCATTTGTCATCAACAACCTTGCCACAAATCAAACCTTTTCCCCATTCTCATGTTTGATGTGAACATTGACTGAAGCTCTTGACCTGCATCTTTTATGTATTGTGCTGCTGCCACATGATAACTGCATGAATGTGCAGGTGTTCCTATTAAACTGGACAGAGAGGGTGATACTCTAACCATTTAAAGAATCAACTGTGAAACACTGGAAAGGGAATGAAATTCTAACTTACATTAATACACCTCCTGACAGAACACACTCAGACAATAAGGGAATGTGTGTATTGCCACAGGCAGCTGCATCTATCAACACTAAGGCTTCAACACAGCAACACAAAAAGTTGCCAAGTTACTAGTAGCCTCAATGCAAACAAAGTTTTGTTTGTGCAACACCATCAACATCTTGGTATGGTTTACTTTTAGCCCAAAGGACACATGCATGAGAAGCTGAGAATAAAGAAGAGTACATACACCAATCAGGCATAACATTATGAGCACTGACGGGTGAAGTGAATAACACTGATTATCTCCTCATCATGGCACCTGTTAGTGGGTGGGATATATTAGGCTGCAAGTGAACATTTTTTCCTCAAAGTTGATGTGTCAGAAGCAGGAAAAATGGGCAAGCATAAGGATTTGAGCGAGTTTGACAAGGGCCAAATTGTGATGGCTAGACGACTGGATCAGAACATCTCCAAAACTGCAGCTCTTGTGGGGTGTTCCCAGTCTGCAGTGGTCAGTATCTATCAAAAGTGGTCCATGGAAGGAACAGTGGTGAACCGGAGACAGGGTAATGGGCGGCCAAGTCTCATTGATGCACGTGGGGAGTGAAGGCTGGCCCGTGTGATCCGATCCAACAAATGCTGGTTCTGATAGAAAGGTGTCAGAATACAGTGCATGAAGGGTCAGGGCTGTTTTGGCAGAAAAGGAGGGACCAGCACAATATTAGGCATGTCGTCATAATGTTACGCCTGGTTGGTGTATAATATCTGGACGTTAACCAGGCGAGTTAAAGGTACAGCTAACAGGAACATTACAGCAACTATCAAAGTAGAACAGTGTGTACACATCTATGCATAAACAAGATGATGAACTGAACTTCTGCTGTAATCTTAAAAGCATTTTTAGTTCACGTGCCAGCGTTTGAACACACATTCTGACTTCACAGTATAGACTCAGACCAGAGTAAAGATTTGTAATCTTTTTGTTGTCACCCAAAAGAGGATGTTTTCCATTTAGAGTCTGGTTCCTCTCAAGGCTTCTTCCTCATGTTGTATCAGAGAGATTTTCAGTCCACCATTTCTTCTGCCTCACTCGTCTAAATCTACATCTGGAGTCGTGTATAGCTGCTTTGTGACGACTACTGTAAAACGTGTCACACCAATAAAACTGAATTAAATGATATAGTTGATAATGTGGTGGTGTTATAAGCACAGAAGTCTCAGAGCTGGATATTAATAACCATCATCTCTGCAGGGTTTGTGGCAAAAACACAAAGAGGATGATGAGAAAGGTTAGAGTCTTGCAAAGGGTGACAAAAACTGCTATCCAGTGAGAAGTATAAACTAACAATATAAAATAGTTAGTTATAAAAAGGTCTAAAGCACGGCAGTACGGACCTAGTGACGGACAATCTCAGCAAAACCCTGGCATGTTCACAGAAATATCAATAAGTGCACTCTTCTGTGCAAAATAATACTAATAAAAGGTTTCCAAGCAATAACAAACAAGCCTGTTTCCAACCCAGATAAGAGCCTAAAAGACCGGTTAGTGGTCCACATTAGAAGTATGCACTGAGAGAAGAGGCTGTTCTTTTCAATCTCTCCCTCCCTGCGCAGAGTGCACGCACTGCTGACCTTAAAAGGGAAACTTTGGGCTCGAGGAAGAGCGCTCATGCACTCTGAATTACCCCTCAAAGGCCTGTTTATTTTTGCAGGCGAAAGAGGATGCTTTCACAATTCTCTTCGAGCAGAAAGGAAAGAAGTGGCACTCTGGGGGGGCAGGGGGTTTGCTCCGGCTACCCACATCCTGGACAACTCTAAACATCTCCATAATACTGCCCAGACCAGGCACCACGGAAAACAGCTCCCCCGCACAGATAAGGCGGCATTTAGCATGAAGGCATGGAGCGCGATGAGGATACAGTCAGGAACAGGACACTAACAGGCTTCTCACACACACACACACCAGTGTTTACATTCAGGCTTCAGTAATTGGCACAAAGCTCTATGTCCCTCAGGCATTTCATTTATTTCAATGTATTTTTAACATAAAGGGTAAAAAAAAAACAAGTATACATCATCTATGATGTCACATGACCACATCCGACAGTCTAGCTTCTCATTCTCCCATGCTATACATTAACAAATAATGTTCTGTCTGGTTAAACATCACAGAAAATAAACAGGGTAAATGTATGTAATGGCAAGTTTTGGCTTTAAAAATAATCTAACATCCTCACAAAATTAGACAGACGAACAAAATTGGTGTGAGAAGAGCGATAAAAGCAACTAGTCCTTGTGTGTGGTGTGGTTTGTTTAACTGGAGTGAGAATACAACAGAAGAGGACGGTTACCCTGGAGACATTTTAAAGCAGGAGAAGTACTGCAGTAATAATATAATACAGCGATTTCACAATTATCACTTGCTTTAGCTGTTTCGAACCCCAAGGCTGATCAAACTGACCACATTGGGGGGAAAAAAAACAACACATTCAAGTGTGGCCTCAGCATGATACTAAATGAACTCGTGTGGTTTGGATGAAGTGCAAATGCAATCCCGCATGAGTAAAAGGGGCACTGATCATTTTGGACCTGTCTGGATTCACTGTAGCACACATACACAAGCCTGTATGAGCAGAGCTGACAAGAAAATCCTAGCAAACACAGAAGAAAAAAAAGAAAGAAATGTTACCTCGACGGTGTGTGGCAGGAGATTGTGTTTCCAGGTGTGTGCTATGCAACTGTACAAAAACAATGAGGGAAAGTCTTCTGTAGATAATAAGTAGTTCCTCCATTGTTGTATTGTCCATAAACTCCCACTTGTTTTCTACTGGGTCAGAAGACCAAGGTTTGTGAACTCGCAGGCCAAACATCACTCGGATAACGACGATGTAAAGCGAAAGTACGACTACTCAATGAACACAAAGATCTTTCAGTTCTGTGCCCTTTCCCTTTCAGTGAACTAGCTGTACGCATTTGGCCTGAAGGTTGATTTAATGTTAAAAAAAATGCAACAAAGCATAGTATTCTCATATCAGCAAAAGTTGAAAAAAAAAAAAACAACGTTACATGCTACAGCTAAGCTATAGACGTTTCTACTGCTTACTGTTTGGACTGAAGCAGCAAATTATGTGGAGCTACATCTACCAGGCAATCCCCAGCCTTCCCAATCCTGTAAAACTAAAAGCTGGTATAAAAAAGCCACTAAAGCTCAGTGCTACTGATATTATTTTGGTCAAATGTCACCAAAGTTGAACTTGTGTACATGTGGATATTTTTGGCTACAAGACATCTGAGAAGCAAAAAATAAAAATAAAAAAAAAACTCCTGACACAAGACTTTTTGTGGAATTGAATGGAGGTTTGATTATGAAATCTCAGTGCTGAAAGCTGGCTTTATTGAGCTTGTCTACATTTTGCTGAAGACGTAGAAACAGCAAGATTTGTTGGAAGGACTACATTTGGAACATAAAATACATCTGTAAGAGGGTTAAAATGTGAATAAAAAAGCAGATCCTGCAGCTCAAATAATGCTCAGGCTAAGTGTTCAGCTGATGTGTACAGGCCCCAAGTGAAGGTGTTTAGTGGATTCTCCAGTGTTCATGTGTATCTGCACCATGCTGACTAATTAGGTTTGACTCAGCATGAGAGATTAAAAAGCCAACACACAAGAAAACTGCTGAGGCACAAAATGATTCAGCAAAAACACACATTTCTCCCAAATTACTAAGAGTCCCTTCATATGGACTGACAGTCGAGAAAAGAAATAACAGCATGACTCTGGCACACACACATGGATTTTACCATCCACATCTCGCACAAATACAGTTATCTGAAATAAGATCTGGAAGCCTGCTCATTGTGCACTACACCCAAACGCCAGTCTTTCCATTTAATAGAAACGGCTTCTGGCTAAAGCCGTCTGGAGCTTTTCCCCCTGCTTCTCTGTGAATTTTCTCTTTCTGCATACCAGTTGTGTCGGTAATGGCTCCAACCACAACCTCCATCTTGTTCGAGACTACATAAGGCCGTCCTGTGTCTGCCACGGAGAAGATGGAAAAGGTGCAGGACCGTTTTTCCAAGCCTCGCCTCATAAATTAGATCAAGAGCTTTTCAACATCAGAGCTGCAGTGCAGGGTTTGGGCTTGAGCACCGAATCTAAATCGAAAGGTCTTTTAAACACAGCACAGAGCTCGACCAAATGCACTAGCATCACGTCTACGTAGCTACTTAGGTAAAGAGCAGGAGAGCAAAGCGATGACTAGGTTCATCCCTTTCTTTTAATTACTCATATTCAGCGTATCTCATGCTCATTGAAGAACCACACAATACAAACGAGACAGAGTCAGACACAGAGCTTTCACTGTCTGTTCTCAAATGAATAATACAAGTTATAAGCAGTTATTATAAAGCTTAGTTTTTTAACAAAACAAAAACGTCCTAGTGTTCCTAACGTTCTCGTTTGTACTGAAGAACTGTGTAATTCTGGCATAATGTTGGTGTAACATTACATTAGCACACTGTTGACTGCATCATAGGTGGATTCTTGATTCTGATTGGTCAGATCAGGAGATGTTGATGAACTCCATATAGGAATAATATTAAATATTATTAGCTAATACACTGACTAATGTGGCTTTTTGGGTTCAATAGGACACTGAAATGATATTTGGGTCTATAATCATTTACCATAAATCTGATGTAAACATTTATAAGAATGCAATTCTTATTATTAAATCAGCATAATGTTTAGTATGAATGCTGCAAAAAAGTAATTTAAGTAATCTATAAATAGATAAAAATCTAAATAGCTCTCTTAAAAATAACAAAAATAGCTTCCCAAACATTGCCTGGAATGACGAGAATTCTCTAAACAGCGCCGCAATGCATACATTTGCATAAGTTTAGTAAAATGAAAAACTCAGTAGATTGAGGAGGGGGAGAGCTCATTCTAATGTCCAGTATGTTCTCAGCAGTCCCAAATGACTAACAGCACGTACTGGTGTAGAAAACACAGGCTTTCAGCATGTTCTCCTGCGAGACTGCTCCTATTCAGTTCATTTATTGCTGTGACTTCACTGTAAACACGCTCAAGCTGATTAATTCCTGCTTTTCTCACAAACACCGTGAAGCATGTTTGATTGGATTTACTCGACACGCGGTCCAGATTTCAACCAATCCAATAGCGCTGTGGGCAGAACGAGGCCAGTGTGGTTTCTCACCGTGGTTGTATTAGATGTCTATACACACTATATTGCCAAAAGTTTTGGGACATCTGCTTGTACATGCACATGGATGTAATATGGAGTTGGCCCGCCCTTGGCGGCTATAACATCTTCAACTCTTCTGGGAAAGCTTTCCACAAGGTTTAGGAGTGTGTTTATGGGAATTTTTGACCATTCCATTTGTGAGGTCAGGCATTGATGCTGGACAAGAAGGTCTGGCTCACAGTCTCCGCTCTAATTCATCCCAAAAGTGTTCTATCAGGTTAAAGTCAGGACTCTGTGCAGGCCAGTCAAGTTCCTCCACAACGAACTCGCTCATCCATGTCTTTATGGACCTTGTTTTGTGCAAGGGTGCGCATGTTGGAACAGTAAGGGTTCATCCCCAAAATGTTCCCATAAAGTTGGGAGCATGAAATTGTCCAAAATGTCTTGGTATGCTGAAGCATTAAGAGTTCCTTTCACTGGAACTAAGAGGCCAAGCCCAACCCCTGAAAAACAACACCTGAATTCAATGATTTGGAGGGGTGTCCCCAACCTTTTGCCAATATAGTGTACATAACAAAAAACATTTATCGTTCATTCTGTCAATCATTAAAATGCTGGATATCAGCTCTGATTACCCGCTGGGTGAATAATCAATCACCCCCAGTTTCTAATGTCATGGTGAAGTTTTCTGCAACAGACATTTATTTAGTATTTATGGAAGGAGTCTCCAGTATCAGTGCTTGATGACATACAGTGGTCAAGCATTTCCACTATGGGAGCATCTTCAGGACAGTCACTTTGTGTGGTTTCTTAGTAACAAGCTGCATCTTTGTGTGTTGTGCACTTTTAGAGGAAATAAGGGACCCGCTGTTAGAGGTGTTATCCCATCACTCAGCATGGTGATTAGCTTTTTATATCAGCATATAGGCAATAATCTTTCACACTGTAGCTAGAACTGTGATCATTACCCAATATACTGAAAAACTCGTGTAGCAATTAGACAAAGCAGCAAGGAGTGAGAATATGTGTGAAAGAATTGGTACTGAGAAACAGACGCGTGTGCGCCATTGATTTGCGGTAAGATTCGCCTCAGTCCCAACTTTAGTGTGTGTTGAACAGCAGTGGCTTTTTTTTTTAATAACCTGTAATCACAAGGAGCTTTAAAGGGAATTAATTTTTAATTTTAATATGTCCAGACTACATACTGTAATGTATTTAAAATAATTCACAACAATGGTATACAGTTAAGTTGCAGTTAAGTTGCCTTTATTTGTCACATATACACTACTGCACAGTGAAATTCTTTTCTTCGTATATATCCCATCCTTGGTGTTTGGGGTCAGAGCCCGGGGTCAGCCATGATACAGCGCCTCTGGAGCAGGGTGGGTTGGGAGCCTTGCCTAAGGGCCCAACGATGGCAGCTTGGCGGTGCTGGGGCTTAATCCCCTGATCTTCTGGTCAATGACCCAGAGCCTTACACCCCCATATCCGTTATATATAAATAACTAGTTTTAACTAGTATTATTTGAACGTTATTCAACTTTACAAATTGTTAAAATGTGTGTGATGGGTGACTGGGGGAGGGGGAAAAAATAAAAATAAAAACAGTCCAAAAGTTTAGCATTTAAAAAGAAGGACTGTCCATCAATAGGCTAACATCCTTCAATATCTTTTAAAAGAGCCCTGACAAACTCTGGCAAGGATTTACTGATTATTATTGGATGTGTTGGTGAGAGATTAATAATAAGAAACAAAAAATTCAAGGGACAAAAACCAGAGATCACTTCTAAGCTGAAATTGGTGGTCACAATTCTGACGTCTGAAGCGGCATTGAAAGAAGAAAACACGACTGACCTCACTAGTCCTGAGGCTTGAAGACAAGCAATGCAGTCAATAAAGCTGTGCACACACACACACACACACCACAGACAACAATCGTCTGTGAGCACAATGTCTTCAGTAATTTTCCACTGTGCATTAAGAAATGAGCTCCACCCACTAAAGACTTGCACCTCTACACAGGTCACATGCTCGGCGCTGACGAGAACATTGTGTGTATGATACAATATTTACTGAAGCTCAACACTAGCAGAGATTTAACCATTTAGATCCAAGCAGATCTAAAGAACAAACTAATCCATGAGAAATAATCACAATGACAGGTATTTTGAATGATTAAAAAAAAAAGACAAATGTATTTTTGCAAGAAACACATACACAGTAAGTTGAGGGATATCATAAACTGCAGAGGCATCCGAGTCAGGATTCAGCATCATTACACAGAGCTGAACTCACTGCACAACTATGTAGATTCGCTATATAGCTCACAGTACTGTACTTGGGGGGGAAAAAAACAAATGAAAACAAAAATGTCTGCCTTGAATGTGAAGAGTATATACAATGTGCCGCATAAAGTCACGCTTCCCACACACCTCTGATCGGAAGGACATTAACCTGGAATATTTATTTCACTAAGCAGTCACACTACAGGGATTTGATTTCCTCCCGACTGCAGCAAGTATCCCAACCACCCAAGCACTGTGTCATACTACACTTTATTACTGCTATCATATATTAATGGCTGACTAACGCACACAGATAAGGCCAAGGAGATTTGCTTTCGGTTTTGAGGATCACTAAAAAGCTGCAAGATGGATAAAATCATAATAATAAGACCTTTTCAAATCACTAGCATTTACTACAATTTAAAAATAGTCATACTGCACTATATTAATGTAAATACAAACCAGTATTCCTTCACATCAAACACAAACAGACTTCATACACTATATTGCCAATAGTTTTAGGACACCCCTCCAAATCATTGAATTCAGGTGTTGTTTTTCAGGGGCTGGGCTTAGTTCCCCTTAGTTCCAGTGAAAGGAACTCAATGCTTCAGCATACCAAGACATTTTGGACAATCTCATGCTCCCAACTTTGTGGGAACAGTTTGAAGGACGAGAAGGTCTGGCTCGCAGTCTCCGCTCTAATTCATCCCAAAGGTGTTCTATCAGTTTAAGGTCAGGACTCTGAAGTTCCTCCACACCAAACTCACTCATCCATCTCTTCATGGACCTTGCTTTGTGCACTGGTGTACAGTCATGTTGGAACAGGAAGGGGTCATCCCCAAACTGTTCCCACAAAGTTGGGAGTATGAAATTGTCTAAAATATCTTGCTGAAGCATTAAGAGTTACTTTCACTGCAACTAAGGTCAGAAAAACCTGGTCAGATTGTGAATTTCAGCATTCTGGAAGCTTGTGTCCTGAAAAGCGCACAAAAGACATCAGACACTCTGTATCCTGTTGGCTGAGGGGACCAGTTTACTCAACTGTGTAAAAAATACAGCCACTGAAAAGTTAAAACACAGGTCTAAAAAATCCTGTAAACCATACAAATGATCACACAGCTATAGCCAAAGCTATAAACAACCATACCATGCTCTTTTAAACAACCATATTATGTCTTTTAAACACTGCACTGTACTACTGTAAATCAATATGCAGCATAGTGTGTGTTCCAGTTCAGACGATCACTGTTGGTGTATATGGTCTACTCTTTTTGAACACACAGATCAAAGCTGTCCACAATGCATTGTGGGATTAGGGAGTGACGGGTGCTCTATTGCTACCCTCAGGACACAGCCATCCTTTATCCTAAACCCCCATGCCCCCCCAGGCCTCCCTTCCGCCCCCAAGGCTGCCTCCTCCCTTCTCCAACTCCGGGGCATCAGATTACAGGAAGTGCCACCGTTTCCACGACACACCCAGCTCCACTTATCTGAATGAAATCAGGCTAAACTCCAGACAACACTTTTCCTCCTCTTATCTCACAACACATCTGACAGAGACCCACAAACCTCACATCCACCTCACGTCCTGATTCTACAACAATGTAAAAACGTCAATTTGTTAACAATGACGCATGCCAAAGAAAAAAAAAAAGAAAAAGAAAGCGCTAGTTGAGCTAGTGGCTGACTGTGTGTGCCGTTTTGTCTGGGTCCTCCTTCTCCAGTGTCGACCATCTGCATCTGAAAGCATTTGTAATGAGCCCCTGCTCTGAACAGCAGCAATTCAATATGAGAGAAACCAGAGTGGAGTCTGCTATATTTCAGCAGATCAGGTATCAACAGCAGCAGCTTGCTTATTGTAATATCTCACTGAGGCTAAATAAATAGAGCTATCCTATCTGTCCTCAACCGGGGAAGGGAACCTGACACGGCCTCCTGAGAGAGACAAGGAGGAGCGAGTGTGTCTGTGTGTGTGGAGAGAGAGAGAGAGAGAGAGTCCCTCTTCAAAAACATCTACATTATTGATCAGACTGCCTGAGCCCCTGCTTCATATCCAAAGCACATTAAACTCAAACACATCACCCCGTGGCTCTTTCGGTTCTGCATTCAACAAAACTCCATGCAATACATACTATAAAAAACCCCCACAAGGCTGTAAGCTGGCTCTATCAGATCTAACACAGCTAGCTACATATATTCTATCTCCTCCTATGAGCAGTGCCGGACGGCATGTTTAAGATGGAAAGCCTAAGACATTGAAAGTGTTTGCAAGGCTAATTGTTGTTTCAGATCTACACCACCCCGTGAATTTCATATAGCTCGAGTCCAACCGGATAGATCGAAGGGTTTATGTGAAGGATTTTTAATGTGACTGAGCTATCCAACTTACTAACGGATTATTTGGCAACATGCAAACACACTGAATGTTATAAAACTGCAAGTACACAGTAACCTGGAGTCTTACATTAATATTACATCGCTGAATTGATGTCGTATAGCTGAATTGAGAAGCTATCAGAATAAAGAGGGAAAAGTCATGTACTTTGTTGTTATACATTTATGCTGAGTTAGGGTAACACTACTGCAAATTCTTTTCTCTGAGAAAAAAAGTTACGCCTCTGACAGGCTGAATTCTCCAGTTTACACTACAATTAACTTTAATAAAACAATTCTACAAATAAATCCGCATTCCTCATACTGCTGTATATTTATCTGTACCAGCACGGCACCCACAGAGCCAACCATGCTCCAATCACAATACAGACGAGGAAAACATTAATAAATTATAACATCAGGCACATGCTTAGGGCAGACTAATGAAGTCTTGGACAAGGAAAATTACTAGAGCTGTGTTTCAAATGATGTGCTATACTCTATGCACCAAGTACTCCACCATCTAGTGCATGAACTGTGGATGGGTAATATATATTCTCTGGACGTATGAGACTGTTATATTCTGATTCTATAGTATATACACTCTACTAATACTGTTTATACAAGAAATTGGTGTAGAATTGTTCATAAGTATGCAATTTGGGCTTCACCATTTAGTCATCAATGTACAGTAATACCCTGAAAATTCGCACTTCTGAATCTGCGGCTTCACGAATTCGCGTATTTTTTCCCCGCGGGTCCAGCGGATGTAATCTGTAGAGTTTTTCGTGACCGGCAAGTTGTATATCATTTTTAGCGTTAATTTGTTAAGAATAATAATAGAGATGATCATATAAAAATAATGTTTTGTAATAATGTTGCAATACGGTACAGTATAATTTACTAGTTTTGATACAATACAGCACGTATTAACGTATAAATGAAGCTAAATTTACTGCAATACGATACAGTACTGTAAATTATTATATTTTAGTCCTATCGCAGAAAAACCCTAAGGCCCCTCATAATATTAGAACAGAGCGCTCATACGCTATGAAAAAGCTAAATCATCTTTGCTGTGCAGCACCCTTCATCATAACGTTACTGCACAGCCGGATTCATCATCATCATCAATAAACACTTTTTATCTTACAAACATTTTAGTACTGTGTAAATATATATTTTTACTGTGTACAATACAGTACTGTGTTCTTTATTACCTGAACATTTAACTTACTTGTAATGTATGTACAGTACATACCTGCCTGAGAGAGAGAGATTGTACCAAAATGTTATCGTACAATACCCTATTGTAAACAAAGAAAATGGTAGCATAGCATTCAGTGTCTCTTAGAAAATGCGCTCACGAGAGTTCAGCGTCTCGGAGAAGACGCAGGCAGGCACAAGATGGCGGACAGTAGACGTACATGTACGTACAGTATGTACGGTATCTTACTGTATGTACTTTATAGTACAGTACTGTATATGTTTAGTTTTACCTGTACAAAGCATGTAAAGGGTCATGTAAATTATAACATCAATTTTTAAATGAACTTGAAGTGTTTTGAGGATATATTTAGTGTTTAACATATGAAGATAGGTATTTGTAGACCTTTGTTAGTTGTCCGTTCAAAATTCGCACATTTTCAAAATTTGCGGGGGGTCTTAGGAACGTAACCCCCACAAATTCCGGGGTATTACTGTATTAATTTTAATTTGCACTTATAGTCCGAGTTAACAACGAAATGAAACAACTCTAACCCGGTCAGAAGCTAAGTACATGAGCTTTGCATAATGACAAGACTTTAGACTCGGACAGATTGAGTGAGAATGAGAATGCTGATCTGCACATGCTCAATAGGAACCGAGAGGTCCATCTGGCACAGTGGACAGCTAGGCACTGCTACAGCCCACACTCCTGCTATTCTGCCAGGCAATGTGCATGAACATAACGAAAGAGAAGAAAAAAAATAATCCTGCAAGCAGAGGAAAACGTACATAGAGCAAAATAGAGGTAAGCCTCAGAATACAACAATACTGGGAAATGTAGGAAAGTCGAACATTCTCCAAATTTAAAATCTTGAATGCGCGAGAACTAAAAAAAATGCCATTCCATAGCATCTGAAAAATTTACAAATATCCTAGGTCCAATCAATTACTCATATGCACACACACAAAACACAAAACCATAAGACTTGAGTGACAGAAATAACATAACTGCGTGTGTGCAGGGGGGCGAAGGCGTTGCAAAAGAGGAAGAAGGAGGAAGAAGAGGAAGAGGAAGTAGCTGAATTGGGAATCTGCACCACGCCTGACAGTTCGCAGCTCTGTTTATTCAGTACAACCGTGCTGGGCAAAAAAAACCCTCTTCAAACACCCGCCATTCGCTAGTTGTCAAGGTAACCATTTCTCTAGACATTGAAAAAACCCCACATAATCCTAGAAATTCAAAAGCTCCATTTAATCGCAGAACGTGTGTTTCATCCAAGCAGGCTGATTTAGTAAAGAACATTACTGTAACATGTATAATTAAACATCCCATTTATTCATCACTCATTACCCTGTTCTTACTGGACAAATCACAGCGTTATTGTATTCACGCTGGACAGAATATTAACATTACCGTACTCTCAGTGGAGAGAATTTAAGCAGAAATATAATGGTAGATGGTTTTGTCCAACATGTTTTACATTTTCAGTGCGCTTAAACAGACTTAAAATAGCAGCTTAGGCAGTGTCCTCCTAAATGAAAGTGATGTGGCAAACAGTCCCATATTTTGCCCATCATCCTAATGCAATACTGAAAAACATCATACAACCAAGCACATGCCTCTTGAAGTCTCCTGCAAACTTGATAGGGAAATTTATCTGTTTAGTATAACAGATGCTATTTTTAAACCTTCCAGCTCTGAGGGAAGCTTCTGCAGAGGAATGGATTTAGACAAGCATCTGATTGGTTTCTAAACAGAATGGGAAAAAGAATTCTGTTCCCTAAATCAATTTCGAAAGCCAATATCAGGAGTGTCTGTTATAAAAGCAGACTCGGCTAGCAACCTCCAATCCTAGCACATGCTCTGCAGCCAAGTCCCTGTCACCATAGCAATTTCTAGTGACTCCAGTGCCTGAATGGCAGCTTGTCATAACGACACCACCGCTTTAGCCGTGACATTTAACACACATTCATTTCACTTTTCTGTGCAGCATTCATTCAGAAAGAAAAGATATGTAAGTGTTTAGTGTGAAGCTGCAGATTCATTTCAATATATACGTGGGGTATACAAGAACAAAAAAAAGGACAAAGGAGAAAGAGTTACAAAGTACAAAGAAACACACACACACACACACGAGCAGTGTTTCAAAATACTTAAAAAATGTAAGTGTTAGGTTTACCGTGTTCGCAAGGTGTACGTCAATACATAGTCTAATCCGATTCAACAAAATTAAATATATTTCAGTACAGAGACAGAATTCCACACTGACCATAACAAGCATTCTCTTATCACAGAATCTTGACCAACATGTCCAACAGGATACAGGCTTATATAAACTGGAGTTATTATTAGTAGTCACGTTAGAGAAGGTAAAACAGTGTATTATTTCCAGACACAGGAATATATCGTCTGAAAAAAAAAAATGATTGATTCAGACAAGACTAAAATCCCACAGATAATTACACTAAGGCATGTTCCCATGTCAAAATCTGTATAATCCTGAATAAAACAGAGCAGACGTCTAACACACTGCACAATGCGTTATTGGACGTTACCGTATTCGTCATACGGATACTATTACTACACGCCTGTAACAACTAAATGACCTGCATATGCAACAACTTGCTATACTTATTGTGTTCAAGTGTTCTCACTAATCAGTCATAGGGGTATGTGGCAATGTTGTCTAAGAAAAAATATTAAATGTCCAGAGTGATCTTTAACACAACAGGTTCATCAGTCCGATTTAAAACATTGCAAAACATATTACAATCAACTGTATGAATCAATATTACCGTCTCAGGTACAACACAGTATATGTGCTTACAGTGTAGAAGACTACATTAACTATAAGATAATGCTGCAACAGCATCATGAAAACACAATGATTTGATTTTGGACACTAGGAGAATATTATAAACGTAGCAACAGCAGTGAAATCTGCCTCGACTGGCCGTTTGTGATGGGATCAGCGAAGACAGATGTTAATACTAGACGTGAACGAGGCCACAGCCGTGTGCTGTTATATGATTGTACCTCAGAGCTGCAGTTTCTTTGATGGCAAGCTGTCAAAAATGCATGACTGTACTCATTCCAGCTTATGCTCATTCCCTATACTGTATTGATTTCAATACACCGATAACACGCAATACAAATCTTCTCTACAGGTGCTGAGGATTCACTGTGGATGGAATAAATTGCCAGCACATGCAGTGCTCGAAAAAATCCTTGACTCTTGTAAAAGCCTTTTGTTTAATAATGGCCGTTTCCTAGCAGTGGAGGAAGGTAGTGCAGCGTATCTGAAATTAAAGGGAAAGAAAGCTATTCAGCATTAAGCAGCCTATGTACTCATTTAACAAGGCTGTGAATGCCACACATCAACTTGAGAAGCACAGAGGGAGGCTTCCAGAGGGACTAATCTTCCCCCAATCTTTCTCTTTCAGGCAACTTGCATCAGGGACAGGCAGGGTCTGGGGTAATTGTCTCAGACTGGGGTTTCTAATTCTATCGCAGTGAGGGCTGGACAGGGTCTCAACCGTAATGGAAGCTGATCTGGAGGGCAAACAAAGGACTCTAGGTGTGTGTGGGCCGCCAGTCGCCTTTCAGAAAGACCCCATCTCCTACTCGGCCCCGGTGTCACTTCCAATCGTCCTCGAGCTGAGCAGCACCACGCTGGCCCCTCTTTCTCATTTTCTTCTCATCGGAAACCTGTCTCTGCAGGAGAAGTGGATATGCATGAATTAAAGCTAGGGAGAATTACGATCGAGTTAACACGAGGGACTGGGAAAATGAGTCTGGCGGCAGGAAAGGGGGAGGGTGTGAGTGAGAGTGAATATTGCTGCAAGAATTTCAAACGTGCAACTGCTCCAGCATTTAGCATAACGACATTAAGACCTTGCTGTGGTGGGGTCAAAGACTAAAAATAAAACGACGCCAAACACACACTGAATGAATTCCTTAAATTTAGCAAATCTGCAAAAAAAAAAAAAAGAAAGTAGCAAACATGGCAAACCAGCATGTTTCACCAGATTGTAGATTAAACCTAAAATCTACTTCACTAATCATAAAACACAACGGAAGGCCAGGAAACTTGCCATAAACTGACCAGCATCCAGTGACCATCACAGCAACCTACCGGCTTTAAACTGAGACAAGCAACAGATTGTTCTCATTTATCTTTTTTAAATAATGCACCATTGTGTTTATTGCTTAAGATGAACTTAAGAAGAATCATAGAGGTAAAATCCATCCTCGCTAACCGTGTCAAACACCTTACAGACACAGTGCAGCGGTTCATTTGGGGATGATGCTCAATTAGGATAATCATCACACATCACTTTTAATTATTCATATCTATCTGATTTCTGGTAAACTCTGTGTGAATAATAGTCACTTACCATAGACAGCTGTCAACTTGTCAGCGTATACAGCATTGTATCATACATCAAACCAGACGAGGACACGTCTTCAGAGAGGTTTTAAACCACTAATCACCATTCAGTAATCTATTCAGATCCAGAGCTGTATATTATCGTGTTTAAAAACAGAACTGTGTGCAGGGTACATATAAAGCTATTTTTAAAAAAAAAAAACACATCACAGTAGCACAATAAATGTCTGCTTGTGACTTTAACTGGAAGCACTAACAAGTCTCACAGCACCGCATAGAGAAATTTCCCCTCTGAACATCTGTAGCGCACTAGTGCATGTCCTTATAAGTATTAACACATTTTACATATTACATAATTTATTTACATCTTCCAAAAGTGTGCAACACAGTGAGAGAAATGATTCATTTATACTCTGTTATAGACGTCATTTGCTAGTCAGCATGATGGAACAGTACTATATTGGCAAAGATTCGTATACGCATTTCAATAAAATTTTTAGATTTGGCCGTGGGAATCTGTTCATTCAGCCCTAAGAGCATTGGCGAGATCAGGTGCTGAGGTCAGGTGAGGGGGCCAGGGGTGCAGACTGGGTTATAGTTCAGCGGGGTTTAAGGTCATCCCTCTGTACAGGACACAAACTGTGACATGTACTCAGCACACTTTAGAATGGGCAAGCGTAAGGATTTGAGTGAGTTTGGCAAATTGTGATGGTTAGACGACTGGATCAGAGCATCTCCAAAACTGCAGCTCTTGTGGGGTGTTCCCGGTCTGCAGTGATCAGTATCTATCAAAAGTGGTCCAAGGAAGTAACAGTGGTGAACCGGCGACAGGGTCATGGGCGGCCAAGGCTCATTGATGCACGCGTGGGGAGTGAAGGCTGGCCCGTGTGATCTGATCCAACAGACGAGCTACTGTTGCTCAAATTGCTGAAGTTGTTAATGCTGGTTCTGATAGAAAGCTGTCAGAATACACAGTGCATTACGGGTCAGGGCTGTTTTGCCAGCAAAGGGGGGCCAACACAATATTAGGCATATGGTCATAATGTTATGCCTGATTGGTGTAAGGTATCAGTACTGAACACAATGACACCACACTTCAATTCATTAATGAGGGTGTGACACCACAAGAAAGCAGAGGAGAAATTGTCAGAATTAAGTCCGGTAAATGACTATGGGCTATTCACACAGATATAATAGAGCACAGGTTAAAGTATTGAGCCAACACACAACAGTATTAATGCTTGATCATGGCGTGACAATAGATCAGTGCCATTTCTAAACATCTCCAACACAATGGCCAACCTGAGGGATGAAAACAGGTCGAAGCAGGAGAAAGGTAAATCAATAAATGAATGGGTGTTTGACTGGTATTAAAAGATGAACTGGTTTTTCATTCCTATACGTAAAGGCAAGATGTAATGTCAAAGCCTCGTCACTGTGAAAAATAAAAATACCTGGTGTAAAAATGTACGCACAAACCAAGCATGAAAAGATTGATCATTAATACTGGCTTTCAGATGAATAATAATAACAAGCCTGCAAGTATTTACAGGCTAAACAGCGTTCACTGCTTGCTGATAAAGGGTCATGCTGGTGAAGTACTAAATGAAAAAGGGCTAGCAGAATAAGGTGAATGTGAGGCTTGATGAAGTAAAAAGCTATAAAGAGAACGTTTAGCTCCATGTTCCCAAAAACACACAACCACAAATTGAAACTTTTTCCTACTTATTTGAGCAGTCTTATGATAAAATCTGTCCCATTTGAAAGGCAGCATTAGTAAACCTGTTTAAAGTCTATTCTTCTGCACGAGAACGTGACAGCCGTGTCACCGATGCAACCTCATTATTCCCCATATGAGAGTTTCTTTGAAAGCTTAATTTAACTGCCTGCATTTAATGAACATTTTATTCTCAGTTCTGATTACCCGCCCACCGTAAACCTGTAGTATTCGCTGTAATATAATAATTGGGATAATATTGTCAACCATAATAAAGCACTGTAATTATATGCAAATGTAATATTCTGGGGCATACCTAGTGTGCAGCTTGAGGCATATAAGCAAGTAGCACTTCATTCTTTCTCGGGTTAGATCACTCTCAACAAAAAACAGCCGAGACACAATAACGCTGCCTCACGCACCCACCTCCAGCATTACTCTACACTCATAATTCATCCACTATTAACTCAGGGTAAGAAACAATAATCAATACATCTTGATTAGCCCTTTAAACAATTCTGCAACCATGAGAGTTGAGTTCAGAATCCATCAGAGTTCAGAAGCAGAATGTTTTACACTGCATTTTAAATGAAATGATACAGTACCGTCCAGACACAACACGAAATCATATGAAATAAATAAATAAAAAGTCAAACCATGAAACATAAAAGCTTAGACTAGCGATAATGTTGCAAGATTAGCAAGGATGCCATGTGTACCGTATAAGCTATCAAAAAATCTGAGCCATCCATTTTTTAAAAATCGACTACATGGGAAAGTTTAGTATTTTATGCATAAAAAAAACAAAAAGATGTGGGAAAACATCAAAATCGCAACTCCAGACCTGTAGATGACGTAGAAAAACAAAGTCTTGTGCTCTTCCTGCTCAATAAAGAGGCAATAATCAACATAAATCTGAGAGGACAAAACAAATGACCCATTTTCATCTCAAATGTTTGTGTACCTGCTACTCAGGGTTTTACACGTTGCACAAACTAGAGCCAAGGTACAGCATTTACTTTGAGTTTTAGGAATAACAATTATGACCAGAAACTAGACACATGCCTTAAGACATTGTAAGATTGCATCATGGCGGTTGAAAAATTCGCATTGAATAGTAAGAGGCCTAAAGTTTCCCACCCTGACTAACACCCCACCCCCTGCAACACTAATCTCACTGCCCATCTTCACACTCATTTTCACACAGAATATGCAGCAAAATCTGGCTTTCCCTGTTTTCACAGACAGACACGTGGCCCTGCACACTCATACACAAACCACAGTAACACCCTGCTTCAAGCTTCCTGTCAAAAGAACGAGGCGGAGAAGCATCTTCGAAAGGGAGGTGCGAGGTCAAAAGGCCATCTTATAATAAATTGAAGAGAACATCATGCGAGCCTGCACGTGTTCAATTATTCATTTCATTTTAATGAAACAAAGAGCACAAAACATGACCACACACACACACAACCGTTCTCCCAGAGCAGAAGGCCACAAATAGAAAGATCCCAATCAACTCGGATGAAAAGCAAAAATGCTCAGGAGTACAGATAGCAAAATGGCGTGACGACGCAACCCTAAAGTGAAAGAGGTAATTTCTTCTGAATCCATGCATTTGTAATCACCAGCATGACCCTTGGGCTCTTGTTTTCCACTGCATGCACAGCCTACACACTAAAATTCTAATGAAGCTTTTAGAAGGAGGCAAGAGGACTGGTATATTCAAGTGAAAGGCATCTTTGTACTCTAGGACGGAATCAGAAGATAAAAATTTCACGGATGCAGGAAATAAGACCGCACTAACTTCCCTATCATCAGCATAAACACACAAATCCAATTTGAACAATCGGTTTATCATTTCAGTCGAGACGCAAGAGCGGAGGATTAAATAAAACAGAAAGAAGAGACTCAGACACACAGGTTAGTCACAGCAACTCTGAAAGAACACACAGCCACAAGTTGGTTTCAATACCCTTCACTTCCTGAGGAACCAGATACACACACTGCAGAGGAGAAACTAAGCATGCAGAGAGCACATCTTGGCTGCAGTAAGGACTGGTTCACATGTGAAAAGTTGAAATAGCCGATTGCTAAATCTTTTGGATTTACTGAAATTGTGCAACATTCACTTGTGGTGGTTCTGAGAGAGAACATCCTGTAACGGAAACATGTCAAGGTCACATGACTACAACAGCAACAAAACGCAAGTAACTGACAATTTTACTGGTAGCACTTATAGAAAACAATACCAATACACACTTTTCCCAGTCTTTTTACCCGAGCCGAGACTGGTACCTGAAACATGAGCTCTGGTTCTCCTGCTGGGGATAAGTGACACTAAGGGGCCCTTAAAGCTGAGCCAGGGCTCCATAACAGTGGTGTAATATCTGATAACAGCTCACTATCATCAGATATTAAACTTATTACTGCACTCTGAAAGATGCTGGCCTGTTTCACTAAATTATCTTGAGTCTCAATAAAAATAATAAATAAAAAAATCCATGTGGTTCTTCCCCTAAACTTTTCCATAACTTTGAAAGCATAGAATCATAGAAGATGTATGCTGTAGCATTGCAATTTCCCTTCACTGGAACTAATAAGCCCAAACCTGTTGCCAAGGTTGCTGTGAAAGATTTTGAACTCTACCCTACTAAACACCTTTGGGATGAATCAGAACAGTCTGCACCCTCAAGTCTCCTCATCTAACATCAGCATCTGATCTCACTAATAGCTGAATGAGGAAACCTCTACAGCCACTGGTGCAAAATCTAAAAACAGCAAAGGGCCAAAATCTGAAAGGGAATCTTCAAAAAGCATATGAGGGTGTGATTGATCACATGTCCACAAACTTTTGGCCATAATTTAAGAGTTAGAGAGAGCAAGCTCTATGGCTGCAAAAAAAACGTTTGAGAAAACCAATGTCTGATCAATCTGCAAATGAAGTTCTGGGTTTCTTCATGCACAATGCAACGTTTGAATGAGATTTCATAATCCTGCAGAGTCTTCTGTATGCCGGTGATATGACGGCTCCTGTGCTATCACTACTGCGCATCAGTGTGTGTCTAAAGCTATGAAACCACACACTGGAGCATGCTGAATGTAATCAACTGACCTTCAAGGTATAAGTGCTTTTTCTGAGAGCACCACACAAGACACGTTTCATGACAGCGTGCATGTGGTTTGCTGGTACTTTTGCACACACACACACACACACACAATACACCATTTGATATGATTTGAACACGGCTGCAGAATCACAGGAACATCATACATAATAAAAAATATAGCTATTGTTTTGCTAGCTATAGTTCAGGAGAAATTATTTGCTATAATTCCGACATTTATTCCACATCATCTTTCCTAATCTTTCTGGTCTGGTTGGTTCTCAAGAAATTCAATGGAGCTAAGACTGCACCTCAAGGGTAAAAATGCTGATGTGACAGCTTTCACTGAAATTAATGCAATGTTCACGAAGCAGGACCTAATAATCTGCTGTGTTCACGTGAAACAATTATTCTGACAGCAGATTCTGTATGGTGTACATGTATCCTACACTGTGCAGTCTACATACGTGTGTTACGTGTAATCTAATCAAAATACTGATGCGCGTTTGGAGCGAGGTTTAACATAACGGCGAGAAGCATGGGAGTCGAGTCAGTATGTTTAGTCCAATCAGCACATTTAGTTATTTCTTCGCTCTGCTTTTGTTCTTTAAAAAGTTTTACATTATGTGCATCTCAGCAAAAAATCATACGAGTGTGACTGTGTAAACAGGCATTAAGGAGAGGAGTTTGTAACCACAGTAACGTTGCTCAACAGTTTATCTGCAAAACATCCGCCATCAAATATGGACTGGCTGCTTGAGAATAATATAAAATTCACAGACACTGATTAAAAACTAAAACACCGTCACTTGTGCTAATGACGACAACATTAGAGGTTACTGTTTAAGAGTGATAATATCAGTGTTTTGTTTTACCATGTGCACCCTCTGACATTTCCACATCCGCCTTAAAACATTGTGTACAAATTGAAATTTATAGAATGAGCGCTGCTTTCTCATGGACATTTCTCGGGACAGTTTTACATTTCTGCCATTTGGCAGACGCCCTTATCCAGAGTGACTTACAATGTACCTGGACCTTGGATTTGAACTCACAACCTTCCTATCAGTAGGCCAACACCTTAACCACTAAGCTACCAAAGCACAGCTACTCAAAAGCATGTGTACATCATACAGACCATGCACTATATTGCGTTTTGGGACGTCTGCCTTTATATGCTCATGAACTTTAATGACACCACATTCTTAATCTGTAGGGTTTAATATGGAGTTGGCCCACCCTTTGCAGCCATAAACAGCTTCAACTCTTCTGGGAAGGCTTTCCACAAGGTTTAGGAGTGTATTTATGGGAATTTTTGACCATTCCTCTAGAAGCACATTTGTGAGGTCAGGCACTTGTGTTGGACAAGATGGTCTGGCTCGCAGTCTCCGCTCTAATTCATCCCAAAGGTGTTCTATCAGGTTGAGGCCAGTGAAATTCGTCCACACCAAACTCGCTCATCCATGTCTTTATGGACCTTGCTTTGGGCACTGGTGTGCAGTCATGTTGGAACAGGAAGGGGTCATCTCCAAACTGTTCACACATAGTTTGAAGCATGAAACTGTTCCATGACCTGTGTCTATGGAAATGACGAAAACGCCTGAATTCAATGATTTGAAGGGGTGTCCCAAAACTTTTGGCAATATAGTGTGTGTGTGTAAACAATAAAAGATAAAAGGTGTCAATATGTGGCTATTAAACGTATACTTAGTGGATTATTAAAGGATCACCCACCTCATGGGTTCAATGACATAGGGTCTTCATTTGGCTGCTCTCACTCAGATTCACATGAATACATGAACCTTTTAACTATTCAACCACTGTTATTAATGGATTATTACTGTGCATGTAAATATGGCTATTTTTTTAGAAAACTGAACAGTCAAAAAAGCACGACATTGTCTTATTGTCTGGACTGGAACAATAGTCTGATTCTTCTATGCAATGCTACACCAAACTCAGACACTCACCACAAAAAGCAACTTATTAGCCATGTAGGACGTTCACTGCTGAACTGCTATCACTTTTAAAGGCACACTGTATTCAAAATGTCCGGGAAAATGTGAAAAATTAACAGTGGACACCAGTTTGTTCCTTCTATTCCAAGCAAAATCAGGAGTTTAATAAAAAAAGCACTAAATACCCATCTATACTGATCAGCTATATATACTTTCCTTGTTATTGTAAAAAAAAAAACATTTTCAACATTCAATGTGACTTGCAAGTCAGCTTTGAAATTACCTTTTTTGCTTCCTGAAGAGTGTGCACAATGCTCACCCGAGGTATTTTGCCCTTTCTGAAGCATGTTTAACTAGAAACTGCAGAAACCAAACTGGTTTCTCTGCAAGCATACACTGCTACCACCACTCACAGCAGTGCACGCCTGTCAAAAACAAGCTTGCTGGTGTTATAAGTGTGGGAATGTGTACGATGTAATTTAAGCCATGACTAGCCAACTGTAAGGAGTCACTGAACATTTATTTGAAATTTTTTTTTTTTTTTTTTTACAGTGGTGTGAAAAAGTGTTGGCCCCCTTCCTGATTTCTTATTTTTTTGCATGTTTGTCACACTTTAATGTTTCAGATAATCAAACACATTTAAATATTAGTCAAAGATAACACAAGTAAACACATCATGCAGTTTTTAAATGAAGGTTTTTATTATTAAGGGAAAACAAAATCCAAAACTACATGGCCCTGTGTGAAAAAGTATTTGCCCCCTAAGCCTAATAACTGGTTGGACCACCCTTAGCAGCAACAACTGCAATCAAGCATTTTCCATAACTTGCAATGAGTCTGTTACAGCGCTGTGGAGGAATTTTGGCCCACTCATCTTTGCAGAATTGTTGTAATTCAGCCACACTGGAGGGTTTTCGAGCATGAACTACCTTTTTAAGGTCATGCCACAGCATCTCAATGGGACTGCGGTCAGGACTTAACAACCCAAGTTCGCTTCAGCTTGAGGTCACAAACCTATCGATCTATCAGTCTGGAAAAGGTTATAAAGCCATTTCTAAAGCTTTTGGACCGCCACAAACCACAGTGCGAGCCATTATCTACAAATGGCGAAAACATGGAACAGTGGAGAACCTTCCCAGGAGTGGCCGGCCGACCAAAATTACCCCAAGAGCGCAGCGACAACTCATCCAGGAAGTCACAAAAGACCCCACAACAACATCCAAAAAACTGCAGGCCTCACTTGCCTCAGTTAAGGTGAGTGTTCATGACCATAAGAAAGAGACTGGGCAAAAATGGTTTGCATGGCAGAGTTCCAAGACGAAAACCGCTGCTGAGCAAAAAGAACATAAAGGCTCATCTCAGTTTTGCCAGAAAACATCTTGATGATCCCCAAGAATTGAACTTCTTGAAAAAAAAAAAATTGAACTTTTTGTAAGGTCTGTGTCCCATTACGTCTGGTGTAAAGGTAACACGGCATTTCAGAAAAAGAACATCATACCAACAGTAAAATATGGTGGTGGTAGTGTGATGGTCTGGGGCTGTTTTGCTGCTTCAGGACCTGGAAGACTTGCTGTGATAAACGGAACCATGAATTCTGCTGTCTACCAAAAAATCCTGATGGAGAATGTCCGGCCATCTGTTTGTGACCTCAAGCTGAAGCGAACTTGGGTTCTGCAGCAGGACAATGATCCAAAACACACCAGCAAGTCCACCTCTGAATGGCTGAAGAAAAACAAAATGAAGACTTTGGAGTGGCCTAGTCAAAGTCCTGACCGCAATCCCATTGAGATGCTGTGGCATGACCTTTAAAAAGGTGGTTCATGCTCGAAAACCCTCCAGTGTGGCTGAATTACAACAATTCTGCAAAGATGAGTGGGCCAAAATTCCTCCACAGCGCTGTAACAGACTCATTGCAAGTTATCGAAAACACTTGATTGCAGTTGTTGCTGCTAAGGGTGGACCAACCAGTTATTAGGCTTAGGGGGCAAATACTTTTTCACACAGGGCCATGTAGTTTTGGATTTTGTTTTCCCTTAATAATAAAAACCTTCATTTAAAAACTGCATGATGTGTTTACTTGTGTTATCTTTGACTAATATTTAAATGTGTTTGATTATCTGAAACATTAAAGTGTGACAAACATGCAAAAAAATAAGAAATCAGGAAGGGGGCCAACACTTTTTCACACCACTGTATATTGCCCTTTACGTGAACATTTTTTCCACAACATATTTCCACAATTCCCTGGTAAACTACATAATCATGCTTCAGTTTCAATCCGTGACACCTGCAAGCCATGATACAGCTGTTATCTTTGACAATATGCTTCCTAACAAAGATTCAAAGGGTATTAAATATACTTTTAGAATGATAATCATTTTGCTTTATTCTGAGGATGTGGCCACCCAAATTAGCTCTCTATGGGAATTCATCATTTACGCATGACACCAGGAAAAGCTTTTTCCCATAGAGCATTTAACAGATCTATTCCCAGTACTGCAACATAACTGTAGCAGTGCCTCAGGGCCAGCAGCATCACAATTATTGTACATTTATCAGAAGCAGTTTATAGCTACACTAATAGCAGAGCTACTACTGACTGCCATATTGTTAGTGCACTAATTCAGAACTGCGCATAAGTATTTACTACGTGCATTAAATGAGCATTGTAAGAAAGCAGACCGTCGCTGTGTGTCCTGTGAGAATACTCTGCGTTATTCCTGTTGAATGCTGTGTATGTGTGCGTGTTCACGTCGAGTCACAGATGTTCCTGCTTCCTGACTGAGTTCCTGCGGGGCGTTCGCTGATGTGGTGCAATGTCCTAATCACATCTAATGGCAAATAATTGTCTCAATCACACAACTCAAAATAAACATTAAATGTTCCGTCATAGTGTTGCACTCCTAATGGCATTAATCACAGCAGGAGATTCAGCTACACCGATTTCATGACGTTGTTGAGCATGATATACAAAAGCTAACGAAAAAACAACCAGCAAAATGCACACTAAAAGCAATAAGTCTTTCACAAACAAACATGTCTCTATTTAAAGCATACGTAGAACACTGATCAAGCTTATGGCTCTATTATGGGATGTTCATTCTGTGACCATGGGGGGGGGGGGCAAACATGCCACACACACACACACACACACACAGCTGACAAAAATCTGATGCACACTTGCACATCTAAATGGATTGTGACTATCCCTCAACACAAAGATCTCTGTGATCAGCAAATAATAAACCTGCTTCATTCAAGCATGAGCTGCTTCATTCAAAGACCCAATCTATCTTTAAGTGCCATTAAAAAAAAATACAAAACCCTTATTTCTATATTCCACAATAATACGTGTTTATTTAAAAATAAATGCAATTGAGAGAGAGAGAGAAATAGTAAAAAAAAAATATTAAGCAATTGGAATTGTTTGATTCCTGTTTTTTTTATGGCTGAGTTAACCAACTGCCTTCTTCTGCAGCAGAAGTGCTGCCAAACGTGTTTCCAGCAATGAGCACACAACCACAGCAAACTGATGCTGTTAAAAACCCCACCCCCTAACCACAAACTGGTTTGCTGTGCTGCAATACCAGGAAATGGCAAGTTCAAAACAAGCGATGAGTCACAGGCAATCAATGGCACTAGGAGAATGCACAGGGCCTGGCACAGAGCCGGAGGGGAAGATTACCACACCTGTCCCAACGTACAGCCGTGGAAAAAAAACACCCAGCCCTATCAGAGCAATATGGCGTGATATTACAAGGTCAAAGTGCTGCATGATCTCTGTTGACACACTGGCCTGGTTTAGGTGAAATATAGTCATGTAGCCACAGGTAGTTAAGCAATATACTGTTATTTTCAACACACAAAATGATCACTGAACTCTTCAACCTTCTACCCTGACTTTCTATTCACTACACAGTTAAATCCCACATACATATGGCTGATTTATTTTTTACTAACATCACCAGAACGTAATATGAATAAAGAATTAGAGAAGTCTTGAAGGTCATATGATAAATGTAGAAGCAATGTACAGGGTTGTCTGAAAAGTAAGGAACCAATGAGAGATAAACATACATACATACATATATATATATATACATATATATATATATACACATACATACACATATATATATATATATATATATATATATATATATATATATATATATATATATATATATACATACATACACACATATATATACACATATATATATATATATATATATATATATATATATATATATATATATATATATATATATATATATATATATAAATAAAAATACATATACTTTAGTTTTACTTATTATTTACAACATATGCTGTACATGTTCTCCTCTACAATCTGGGTATTCCCTCAGCAGCTGCATCATATTTTTGGATTTTTCTCCACACATTCTGGTCGGTTACTGCCTTTTCAGACACCCAGTAGGACAGTATAATTTTATAATTATTATACCGTGCGACAGATAAGGCGTATATTCATGTTATCTAGCCCACCAGGAAAAGTCAAGTCCCACATTTTGGTTGCCTGAAAACCGCCTAGGCAATAAATATTAGCTGTAATATAATAATATAATAGAGATCGAGTTTATTAGACGTGCATTAATACAGACTAAATGAAACATTTAAGTATACAACTTTTATTCTTTTCTAACAAAGCTGTAAATGCGTTTGAGCCCTTGACAGTCAGGAAGTCTACTGGAGAACGTTTTAAGTATGAGAAATAATGTTTTGTCTCCAAACTGCTCATTATTCAATTCTAGCTAGCATTTTCACTTTTAGTCAGCCACACGGTGACAGCTAGTAGGAGAGAGAAAGCAAGCTTTGCACCAAACCATCAACCAGTTGTGTGAAGGGTAACTGTGAATAAAGAAACATGAAATCTGTCTGTTCAGCCTACATATTGGTTCTCCAGTGCACTGTTTAAATTAAACCCATGTCATAATATGCTTTGTCTAGAACAAGACATTAAATATAACTGAAAGCATAGTTTGTTAGGATACTTAAATACTGGGACAAATATGAACATGAAAATGCCTTCAAAAATCTCCATGCACAATTTTTGATCTGACATCATTTCCTATGCATAAACCATGACAAAAGATTAAGCAATCAAAGTAATCTGAAAATATAATAACATAGAATTGGGCATTATCAACAGATTAAGGAAGGACGTGCTGTTGTGAGTATTCTAAACTCATAGTAAAGCCATCACTATAATATACAGACTGCAGACGAGACAAAATCCAACAGTGAAAATTTCCTTAAAATCTGTGCTTTGCATGCAGTAATAAAACCCCCAACTCCCTTTTCATCCACAGAAAAGAGGCAACCTATAAATAACAGACAGGCATTAAAAGAGGCCGAGTAGCACGAATGGAAGGGAGGCACTTTAAGCCTTTGTGCTATACACTCGGCACCGAGCCGTAGAAAGACAATGGAGTGTCAGAGGCCTGTGGTGGCCGTGCTCCCTTTGCTCTTTGGTTAGGTGGGCTTTTCAGTCATGCACAGCGCCTGGGACCCCCATCCCCCCCTTCCTGTCACCGCCGCATTTCAATGTAAATGGACCGAATGAATGGCTGCAGCTGCCCCATCAAAAGAAGAGTAGTGCTAAAGGAGCCAGGGATTGAGAGTCAGCCAGGCCATGCTCGCCTTCTCCAAAATGCCCCAAACCCCCATGCCTCGTCAGAGAAAAAGAGCCAAATCAACAGGAAATTCCGCTTTACATTCCACGCAATTATGAACCATGATGTAAAGGCAGGTCTGTGCTTTTACTTTGTTAAGGAGCTTGATTTTTTACAAAACCTGTGCCCCTATACACAGTGCTTAATATACAGCTGACGAATCCTAAACACGACTATAACATGCAGCCAGTATGCTTGTAAAGCAGCCAAGGATTTGACAAAATCATTACAGCAATTAAACTATAATTATTACAGCTTTGGTGAGTTCTGCAGAATTTTGTAAACACCATACCACAGCCAGAAAACAAAAAATGTTTAGAAGTAATAGCAAGGCCTTTCTCAGAGAGTTTGGCCTCCACTGCAGGGAGGGAGAGAGAAAGAAGAGAGAGAGAGAGAGAGAGAGAGAGAGAGAGAGAGAGAGAAAGAGAGAGAGAGAGAGAGAGAGGGGGGATATGGCCGAAGCCACCTGTTCCTCTGCTGTAAAAACACACAATCCCTCTGTAACGTCTCTTTCTCTCTCTCTCTGTTATCAGCTCGCTTCAAACACCCAGTGAGCCACACACGGATAATACATCACTCCTTCCTCAGCACATCCAATCATAACAACTGCTGTCTTCAATCCTCCCTCCTCCTGCCTACTCACTTCAGCCCACACAAGTGAATCTGCAGTCTTTGCCATGCACACACACACACACAGCTAATATTCACAGGTCTAAAGTAGAAGGGTACCAACATACTTTGGCATCCAATGCAGTGTGTGTATGTATATGTATATATATATGTATATATATATATTTTATATATATATATATATATATATATATATATATATATATATATATACACACATACATATACATACATACATACACACACACACACACACACACACACACACACACACACACACACACAGTCCTCAAACAACACATTGGGTTTCTTTTCAAAAAGCCGTGCTGCAAAAGATGAAAAGAGACACTGGGTGAAAGCATCTCGAGCAAAAACACTGCGGCAAACGCAGAGTAGAGGAGAGAAGAGAAGAGAGGGCTCTCTTTTTGATGCTTAAGATTCAGAGATATATCAACAGTACTGCAGTGGGAGCAAAACCTAGGCTGGAGAGACAAACACCTCCCTGTAAAACCCTTCAAAATGTCCGAATCAAGTACAAATCATCACTGCAGCATCAGATCGGTAGTACCAGTGAAAGAAAGCCATTCAGCCTAGGCTGAGTTTACACATGCTTTCGCACATATCCTGTGTGCAATCGGCTACAGATTGCGCATGTCTGAAAGAATTATGCTATGCACTATGCAATAATGAATCATGTGTGGCATCTGCTTCGAATTGAACATACTATGGAGCTGTATCTCAAAATGCATACTCTAATGATTCTTGAAAACACCTCCAATGCAGCCGTTAAATCTCCTCGATTTCTAACACAGTTCATGGTAATCATGCCGACAGCAGAAAGAGAAACTACCAGAGGTCAACTGTGTGTTTCATGAGTTTTGGCTCGGCTCCATCTGATGGATACTGTTCTTAATCCTCCAGATGTACGTAAAGTAAACAGTATGTGAAGCATCAAATACAACCCCAGTCATGTGTGTGTGTGTGTGTGTGTGTGCGTGTTGCCAGGGAAGGAGGAGACCATTTCAAAAGGGGTTTAAATGGCATTTGTCTTCCAAGGAGGGGCCTATAAACCATTTAGACAAAAAGAGAAGCAAAACAGGGGCAGGAATGTTCCTGTTCACTTACACACCAAACACACAGCGCTGAAAGCAGACGGACAGTGGAAACCAACACACAATGACAACACAAGACACTTGTATTGCTCTGAAATCAGCATGAAAAGGGAAAAGAAGACATACAGCTCTCTCACACATACTCTCCCTTTTCTCACACACACACAATTTCCAATATATTCCCTAGCATATATCTTTAACATTATTAAAACCAAAGTCTGAAAAAGATCTAATAAATATTTTAGCCAATTTAAGCAACAAATACAAGACCAAAGTCATATTTGCATCAAACAACATTGTTAGTCTACGAAATCCTTATAAATAAAACAATTTTACACACAAGTAGGAGCAGTCTGTATTTACAATTGATGAAAATCAATAGTGAAACTATTATCACTCTTCTTTTACATTTAGGCCCTTCCTCCTAAAGCTTTAGGGCAGAACTGCAGAAGACAGCTGCTATTAATGATCACACATTAATCCATGATGAACCTGAAAGGTGTTCTATAAGGCTGAGGTCAGGACTCCACACCAAGATGTTCCTCCACACTAAACTCACTCATCCATGTCTTTATGGACCTTGCTTTGTGCACTGGTGTACAGTCATGTTGGAACAAGAAGGGGTCATCCCCAAACTGTTCCCACAGGTTGTGAAAATGAAATTGTCCAAATTGTATTGGTATACTGAAGCATTAAGAGTTCCTTTCACTGGAACGAAGAGGCCAAGCCCAACCCCTGAGTTCAATGATTTGGAGGGGTATCCCAAAACTTTTGGCAATATAGTGTAGCTTGTAATGGATGTCACTGTTACAAGACAGATCGTTATTGGACCTCTCGCTAGCCATGCTCCAGTGTAGCCGTGGCAACAAGAAGTGAACCAGTGTAAATACTAACAGGAGGTGGAAAATCACAGCCAGTCTTCTTGACTGATCAACTACATTTGGGCTTCAGTGGAATAAAAAAAACAAAATGCAAATTTCATTCTGGCAGAACTGATACTCTAAACAGAAAGTCTAAGCATTCGGGGCTTTCAGGGACTTTTGTCAGTGAGTACATTTTTGTTGTTGTTGCTTTGTATAAGAATTACCACATGACTAAAGTCTATCCAAATCAAAGAACCCTAGAAAACAATCCCTGAATGCGGTAAACTTTATATCTGGAGCGCCAAGTGTTTAGAAATGTTGCCTGTGTACAGTAGTCATCTACCTCCTAAAATGGAAAAGTGCATTAACAAATGTCTCTCAGACACACACACACACCAGTCTGCCACAGCCAAGTCACACACACAGGTTTCCAAAGTTCTAGTTCCAGGCATCAGTTTGGGATTTTTTTTTTTTTTTGCATAAGGGCAAAACCCAACTCTAAGATCCAAAGCTAAACCTTAAAACCGTAAACAAGCCTCTTCTGCGGTGCATGTCGATCGTCAGACTCGGTCGCTTCTCAATTCTGTTTCTAAGTCACAGTTAAGCCACAAGCACCAACACTACTTCGGAGCTAAATCTGCACATTTGCCACAAAGAAATAAACAGGTCAGCAAAACAGGCTCTCTATAAATATGGTTCAAGATTCCACAATGGGAGTCAGTCAATGTTACATTTTACATAAGATTTTTAGTAAAAATTACACCCAAAACTATGAACAACAAGCACACTAATGCGTACATGTATTTTTTTTTGTAGATTTGGAAAAAAATTATACGTTGAACACAAACTCTCAAGAACTTTTTGTTGTTAAAGTGAAGCCTAGGGATTGTTCCCATGTTACGTGAAGATGGCCAAACTCTAAACGCATCCAGAAAACCCGGTGAACCTCCCGTCCCTCACGGCGACAAGTATAACTCGTCTTGTTGTGGAGCCGAGGTTTGATTTATACGTGACGCAGATTCTGACAGCAACAGATAAAACACGCAACTAAATGTTAGCTTCACATCATCAGCAGGCAGTGAAAAGGGAAAAAACCTCAGACGTTTATCCAACCATGAATCACGGGCTTCCAAGGATGATGTGCTGATTATTTTTCTTTGGAGTGTGTCCAAGGATTCTGGCAGAATAAACGTTTCAACTTAATTAGAGAAGCAGATGTCACCTATTAAAATGTGCTACACTAGTGAAACTGTTCTCGATTTCATTTTTAGATTTTTTTTTAGTCAAAAAAACCCATCTATCTGTGTTATCTAGTCTGTCTCAAGCTATTTACAGTTTGCAAAAAAAAGAAAAAGTTTTTGCAAAGGAAAAACTGTGAAACTGGATTGTAATTCCCCCCAGAGGCTTCTCCCTGAATATTAGCAGCCTAATCATGTGCATTATTATGCTGCTTATTAGGGTTGTGCCAGATTCCAGTTTCACCGTTTCCTTCGCTTCAGAAAAAGTCTTTATTTACAAAAATAACCCAATGTGATAGGATACTACTCAATGACAGATGTAAAAAAAAAACTGTGGGAAAGAACTGAATGTCTTCATACAAATGTCACACAATATCTACAGAGTCAGACACTTATAAACACACACACACAAGCAAAAAAATGCAGATATTCTTGAATTATTGTAATGGACATATGATAGACCTTGTTCACTTTATAATTAGGCAGAGATGTACGTTTACTGGTAGGTATGTTTCAGCCTTGTGTTTATAATCATGTCCTATCACACAGCACAATTATTTGTATTTTCATTGAAAAGGAAAGTAACTGTAGCACCGTCTAGTTTCACTAAATATTCATCAGCAGACAAGTAGAACTTTTTGCTTCGACTGCTGCCCAGCTATAGCAAGTTCTGGACGCATTAAGTCAGTTTGTAACACTCAGAGAGCACGAGTCAACACAAGTGAAGCGAGCGGTGATGTAAAGTCGAAACTCTGGTCTTCAGTGACCCTACAACCTTAGTCATTTCCTTTTTCTGGTTCACAACATTGAGCCTAACAACAAGACAAGCTCCATTTTGAACGTGTCACACGTGAGGGACTGAGAAACCGACACTTAAGAAACAGGAGAAACAACTGCCACAACGCACACAGAGAGACAATAGACTATTCAGCTTCCCTTTAACAATCAGCTCAGATATGAAGAACAGAAATACACACACACACACACACACACACAAAAGAATGATAAGTGAATTTATTGATCAGACTGCAGCCTGGATCATCTCTACTCCACTACTCTATTCCAAATAATAAACAGAAACAGGATTTAAAAACATTAACACATAAACGGATGAGAGGGAAATAGACAAACAACTATCAGCAGAGTGGCGATGTTTACTAAGATGATTTCTATGCATGTTAATCCAAAGTTACACACGTGAGAAGCGAGGTTTAACGCCAGCGTTTCCATAACAACAAGCATCTTCGAGTCCGGTCAGTGCTTTCAGCTTGTAATCACGTTGCTTGAGTTTTAAATTTCCACCACAACAAAACCTCATCCGAGTCCAGGTATTAAGAATGAGAGCTTGCGAACGCAGTCTCTGGCTCGTATTTGCATCGCATTCTGTGACGAGGATCCTCTCGTTGTTGAAAACAACAAAATGTACACTAACGTAGTGCTCTTATATTGCAAATGTTTAAAGCCTCAGTTTGGGAAGAAGCAGACAGAAAATAAAGGATTATTTTTTAACCATATACATGTTGCCAAATATACATTGGGCGAATTTCAAATACTAAACCAAACTTACGTTCAATTTTAACAACCTTCCCAATGTATCCCATCTGCAGACTGTAAAATCCTCAAAGGAGATCTCTCTTTTTTTGCTCAAGGAGTGTATCATGGGCCAAACACACACGTGCAGATTCCTCACACAGATGCACAATTTCTCCATTTAACACATTACAAACACTACCACCAAATTTCATTCAGATCACCCTGATCACTTTCTGATAGAAGAATAAACACCACTGTCTTGAGTCTGATTAAGTTAGGTCTTAATGATGAGTCGGTTATGTGGCGTACAAGTGTGTTTAGTTTACTTCTGATGTTCAGAACGCTCTAACGTTTATAGAGCTTGAATATGTGCTGGGAATTACAGCAGGTATCTTTGCTGCAGTGCAGAGCACATTTTCAGTTCACTGCACCAAGTGAACAGTTTTAGCATCCTCCATCTCCATCCTGCTCCTCAATCTGCTCCTCCATCCTCTATCCTCCACCCTGCTCCTCCATCCTTGATACTGATTCCTCATCCTCCATCTCCATTCCACTCCTCCATCATCCATCCTGCACCTTCACCCTGTTCTTCCATCCTGCCCCAGTCAAATGACTAAACCCAGCAGCTCTAATCAACCTTCTGAATTAAAGCCTGAAATCTGCCTCAGGCTATCACCTTTATACAGCAAGCTCACGTTTTAAACTCATTCACCTGGACTTGGGAAAGGCAATAAATCAGCAGCTGGAAATTCAACAGCTGGAAAAGAAGAGCTCCATTTCACACAGCACTGCAATAAACAACAACAACAACAATAACAACTCAAAATCCCTGCTGCTCTTTTTGTGTACAACATAAACCAGTCGTTGGAGGACGTCCGAAGATCTAAAACATTGCAACAGTTTTCTATCTAAACCCAAATCTCCTTTAGGTAAAAAATAAGTGTATTTATTTTAATAGAAATAAGTGACTTTCCCAGCATATAGGACTCATTGTGAATGTATAGAGATAACAAGGTTAAATCACAAGAACTGGATCTCTTTCAGGCAATAAAACTGCTCTAAAATACAATCCACACATCCAATATTACAACCCATATTCAGTGTATGATCTTCTACATGAACTTCTATTTATTTAACTCCCTAAAAACACACACTAATCTCTGAGCAGCCTCAGCCAGCCTAGCTAAAACAACAACGCCACAAAAACACGGTGTATTCAGGTTACACTGTGCCCCATTTTCACCAACCTTTCCCAGCTAACTGCAGCACAGCTAGGTTGTTTCATATATATATATATATATATATATATATATATATATATATATATATATATATATATATATTATATATATATATATATATATATATATATGTGTGTGTAAACATTTACAACCACAAACAAAAACACATGAAATGTTCGCTTATATATAAAGCCGCAGTTCTTGCTTAGGGAAGAGAAAACAAACTGAAAACGTAGCTCACATTAGCACCGCTGCTAGCGCGTCTCTGTCCGGAACTTTAGCATTTAGCTTAAAGTCGTTAAACGCAGCTCGAACTGCAGCAGAAAAGGAAATTACGCCAACAAAAATGTACATTGAGTAAAAAAAACAGAAAAACAGCCTCAGTGCTTACCTTCGTCAGAAATGTGAGCTACATCTACACACTTATACTTGCTACTTCCCCCCCGACGCTTGATTTTCCCATTTGAGGCCTTCCCAATCAGCGGGCTAGAGTTCGAGGGTATACGGCAAAGGCGACACACATCTCAGTCACGGGCTCAAGAGAAGCCGCGGTGCACACAGAGTTAATTCCTCGCTTTCGATCCCACGAAAATGTTGCTCCAACTGGCTCCAGCAGGCGACCGAGAAGAAATATCATGCAATTTCCATGACTTTTGTACAAGCTAACTGCTTATTACGGTAACCGCGTATCGATTTTAAGGCTTGATTTTGGAGATTTAGGGCAAATAAAATCCAGCTTGGAGTCAAAATAATCCCCCCTTAACGTCCGTCTTCTTTACGAAACCGTATCAAGCGGCCTTTGCCTCGCACACTGCTGACGAAGAGAGGACGCAACCAGTTGAAACATGACCCGCGATAGGCTGCTGCAGATGGGCGGTCACTGTGGGCTCCACTCAGGACGTGAGCCGTGTTCCAAAATGTCTCCTCAGTGAACATGTAGTGCACTAAGAAGGCTGCAGTACCATTCAAACCCTATATAGTTTGGGTATCTAGGAAGTGAAGTGCTATTTGAGACTAAGCCAATTCGCCGCACGCCATTGTGGCTCATACGTGCAAAACATTTCTGTAGTCAGAGGAATTAGCTGAGCCGTAATGGCATGGCTGACATCATTTAAACATGCCAGGGAATTTTAAGCAAATAATGCTTTTGTTAGAAGTTATTTTACTTATTTGTAAACTAATTAGAATTTCTATTGTAGACGTTATTTTGCTTATTTGTGAAATGAAAGGAATTACAGACCGTCAGGTGGAATATATTGTGATGCATTTCGAGAGCGTTTAGATTTCAGTTTAGAACTGTTTAATATTTGTTTGTGTGTTTAAGCTTAACATTGGTATGACTTTGATTAATCCATACACCTTAATCGGTTTATAGTCTTTATTTATTGAAATAAATGCTAACTATTCTTGTATCAATATGAGAAAAAGTGTGGTGATTTTCAAGACTATATATATACTCAGTCTATATGTTTAGACTATTAATTGTTTTCTATAAATTCTAACACAAACGGGTCATAAACATTTTTACAAATATATTCACAACTTATTTGTGTCCTTATTAAACTACGTCATTATTGAATGCTGTTATTTATTGCTGCTGTAATGGCGCCATCTGCTGTACAATATAGGAAGTGTAACTTGAACCTGATGAACTGCACATACACTATATTGGCAAAGGTTTTGGGACAGCCCCTCCAAATCATTGAATTCAGGAGTTGGGCTTGGCCCCTTAGTTCCAGTCAAAGGAACTCTTAATGCTACAGAATACCAAGATATTTTGGACAATTTCATGCTCCAAACTTTGTGGGAACAGTTTGGGGATGACCCCTTCCTGTTCCAACATGACTGCGCACCAGTGCACAAAGCAAGGTCCATGAGTGAGTTTGGTGTGGAGGAACTTCCTGACCTCAACCCGACAGAACACCTTTGGGATGAATTAGAGCAGAGACTCTGAGCTATTCCAAAACTGGGACATCTGCCTTTACATGCACGAATGTAATATGGAGTTGGCCCACCCTTTGCAGCCATAACAGCTTCAACTCTTCCGGAATAGCTTTCCACAAGGTTTAGGAGTGTGTTTATGGGAATTTTTGACCATTCCTCTAGAAGCACATTTGTGAGGTCAGGCACCGATGTTGTACGAGAAGGCCTGGCTCACAGTCTCCGCTCTAATTCATCCCAAAGGTGTTCTATCAAAGTTGGGAACATGAAATTGTCCAAAATGTCTTGGTATGGTGAAGCATAAAGAGTTCATTTCACTGGAACTAAGAGGCCAAGCCCAACTCCTGAATTCAGTGATTTGGAGGGGCGTCCAAAAACCTTTTGGCAATATAGTGTAAATCAATGCATGTCTATGGAGGGCTGCATACCTTGTTGTATGATCATTTTTGTAAGTGTAACATTTTGTAAGCTTTATTACATATCATATATTGAGATATCACAGGTGACGTAACTGCAGGTATAAATGTACTGGCAGAACGCTTCAGACAGAATCACGTGATCACGGATCCGTGATTAGCCTCTGTATATGAGGTCATCCCTACAAGTGCACATTTGCTATGTAAAAGCGTTTGAACTGAAGGTGTGGTTGCTTAATATTTTAACTGCAAAGTGTCGCCATCTGCTGTACAACACGCCGGAAGTACAACTTGAGCACGAAAATGGAGCCACAGCAAGAGTTCTTTTCCGATATGCAGTTTCTGTCTTTCACAGCTTTATCCTGTGACAAATCACGCACCGTGTTAGAACACTTATTTTGCATTAACGTAATTATTTACCTGTATTAGGTAACAGTGTCCAGAAACTTAAGGTCAGTGTGTCAGGGTTGTACGTGATTTGCCAGGTCACTGTTTACTCTGCTCTTAAGTGTGCGACACAAATGATTCAGTAGGAGTGGTGTACTTTTTTAAAGTATACAGAGAAAAAAAGGTGTTTCTTGTACAGAGATTTTAGAGAGGGTTTTAGTTAGTAAAAAAAAAAAGTATATACACCGACATTATGAGCACTGACAGGTGAAGTGAATAACACTGATTATCTCCTCATCATGGCACCTGTTAGTGGGTGGGATATATTAGGCAGCTAGTGAACATTTTGTCCTCAAAGTTGATGTGTTAGAAGCAGGAAAAATGGGCAAGCGTAAGGTTTTGAGCGAGTTTGACAAGGGCCAAATTGTGATGGCTAGACGACTGGATCAGACGACTGGCTAGACGACTGGATCAGAGCATTTCCAAAACTGCAGCTCTTGTGGGGTGTTCCTGTGGCACCTGTTAGTGGGTGGGATATATTAGGCAGCTAGTGAACATTTTGTCCTCAAAGTTGATGTGTTAGAAGCAGGAAAAATGGGCAAGCGTAAGGTTTTGAGTGAGTTTGACAAGGGCCAAATTGTGATGGCTAGACGACTGGATCAGAGCATTTCCAAAACTGCAGCTCTTGTGGGGTGTTCCCGGTCTGCAGTGGTCAGTATCTATCAAAAGTGGTCCAAGGAAGGAACAGTGGTGAACAGGCAACAGGGTCATGAGCGACCAAGGCTCATTGATGTACGTGGGGAGTGAAGGCTGGCCCGTGTGATCCGATCCAACAGACGAGCTACTGTTGCTCAAATTGCTGAAGAAGTTAATGCTGGTTCTGATAGAAAGGTGTCAGAATACACAGTTCATGATGGGTCAGGGCTGTTTTTGGCAGCAAAAGGGGGACCGACACAATATTAGACAGGTGGTCATAATGTTATGCCTGATCGGTGTATTTTCATTCATTCATTTTCAGTCAGTTCTCAGGGTTCAGGAGGGTTTGGTGGATTCGAGGGAGCGCTCATGTGAAGCAAGAACTCTCGCTTTAAAGACACAGAGTCCACCTCATGCATACACACATCCACACTCTCATTCACACTTAGGGCAATTTAATCTAGCCAGTTCATCTGCCATCCTATTGGAGATGGGAGGAAACTGCTCTCCAGACCTGCCTGATCCATCCTGATGCCCTACTTCCCTTGAAAACCACTCGGTGCTGCTGAGAGATAGCCCCACATGCACAGCCTGTGGATGGATTTCCTTCTGAGTCTGGTTCCTCTCAAGGTTTCTTCCTCATATCCTCTCAGGGAGTTTTTCCGCACCAGTATCACCTATGACATGCTCATTTCTGGTACTCGTATACAAATTTATATCCTGGAGCAGCTGTAAAGCTGCTTTTTAACTATGTCCCTTGTTAAATGTGCTATACAAATAAAATTTAATTCTACCCCTGGTTGGAGTCTTGTCGCTTGTTGGTGCTCACTGCTGCTGTGGCTAGATCTACGTGAACAGCCTGTGACCCAGGTGACCGCTGTGGATAGAACCACTTGGAGACTATATCTCTGAAATGCTGTTGCAGCAGTCAGCTTTTGTCAGGAAGGAATTAGTGCTAAGTCTATAATGAACTCAGAAACTACACTGACGTATTAGTTCCTCAAGAGCTTTTAGTTGCTGTTGAAGAAAGGACATTATCAATAGTTACATTATTACATTATGTGAGCATTATTTACTGTCCAGTGTCAAACAAATGAGGATGTGGTTCTCTTCTGAGCCTGGTTCCTCTCAAGGTTTCTTCCTCATATCATCTCAAGGAGTTTTTCCTCACCACCTTCGCCTCAGGCTTGCTCATTAGGGATAAATAGTAACTTAACTTTAAATTTTATAATTTTTCTATAAATTAATAATGTTTCTATACCTCTGTAAAGCTTATTTGAGACAATGTGCATTGTTAAAAGTGCTATACAAATAAATTGAATTGAAACTGAATTGAATTTAACATCATACTCTACACATCACTGTTACTTGAATCAGAGCCTAAGCCGAAGTTACAGTACACTTTGATATGACTCATTAAGCACTAGGTCTGTCTTTAATTAGTTTTAGTGTTGTACTGTATCCATGTCCTGTGTTGTAAATGTATATATATATTTTTATTTTATACAGCAACTCAGTGAATAAAACAGTTAGTCCTTACGTTATATATAACAATCTTAAAATGCAGATTTCACAGCTAGCATGTAGGTTGTCTAACTGATGCCTTTTAACTACTAGCAGAAACAAATGAAAGTAAAATAAATATTTTAAGTATTTTAACACTAATTATTAAGCATAACATTCAGCGCTATGATAACCAAAAATACGGGGGGTTTTTTCCATTGTTGGTCTAGGCTAGATAAGCTAATTAGCATATTAACTACAATTCCCAGAATGCATCGCTGTCCGCCATTACGGACGGTTAACGGAGGTGAACGTTTTTTTTTTGTTGTTTTTTCTAAAAAAATTTTTATTTGTAAAATGTTAAACGAAGGATTATCTTAAGCATAGGTCTATCATAAAAACAGCAAATAACCAATTAACTCAATGTCGGTAATAGCTTAAATTAGGTCAGTCAGAAATTCACGCATGCGCAGCAAACATTTTGTTTGTTTTTCCACAGATTAAAATACACTTGTCTCTGCTGCAGTCAGTTACAAAGCATGACTACATACGCAGCGCAAATCGTATACATTTCAGGATCTTTTAAAATATATATATATATATTTTTTTTTTGCTTTTGTTTTTCTTTCTTTATTATCCTTTAACTCCAGTATTAAAATGTTTACACAATCGACGTAATCGAAACAGTCTGAATCTGAATTGATTCAATAGCCCCTTCATAAGTGCACTACATAGGGTATAAATGAACGGGTTTACGGCCTGCTGTAGTGCACTTTGAGTTCATAAGAGAGTGGTTTGGGATTCGCCCCCGCAGCGGAGAACATGGCGGCGTTGCTGCAACATGGAAGCCGCTACAGTAAACACATTACCACCGGACGGATTTGCTTTCTGTCGTCTCGTAGCACTGCTTTACACTGCGGCAGGGATAAAGCACTTTTCAGCACCAATTTAGAAAAGATTCCGATATGCAGTAACTGTGTTGGATGGAGAATTCTCGTGCAGCCCAGGCGGGGTGTGAAGTCTCATCTCATTCAGGTCAGTTAAGTAACATAAACCTGACTGGTACTTAAGTCTTAATGTGATTTTCATGAAATTCAGGAGTGCGAGATCTTTTTGTATGACATGGCACTCATGTTCGAATATGCATCGTGTTATTTATGTAATTACAGAGCGGCTCTGGTGACGTGTCTTTATTAATAACAAGTAATGTCCGCGACTTAGTAAGGAAAGAGACCATCAGATACAGTGACTCTAATACACCGATCAGGCATAACATTATGAGCACTGACAGGTGAAGTGAATAACACTGATTATCTCCTCATCATGACGCCTGTTAGTGGGTGGAAAAATGGGCAAGCGTAAGGATTTGAGCGAGTTTGACAAGGGCCAAATTGTGATGGCTAGACCACTGGATCAGAACATCTCCAAAACTGCAGCTCTTGTGGGGTGTTCCCGGTCTGCAGTGGTCAGTATCTATCAAAAGTGGTCCAAGGAAGGAACAGTGGTGAACCGGCGACAGGGTCATGGGCGGCCAAGGCTCATTGATGTACGTGGGGAGTGAAGGCTGGCCCGTGTGATCCGATCCAACAGACGAGCTACTGTTTTTGGCTGAAGAAGTTAATGCTGGTTCTGATAGAAAGGTGTCAGAATACACAGTGCATGACGGGTCAGGGCTGTTTTGGCAGCAAAAGGGGAAGCAACGCAATATTAGGCAGGTGGTCATAATGTTATGCCTGGTCAGTGTATATCAGCCTAATTAATTGCGTGATGGAAGTAAAAAGAACTCAATTCACTTTTTTCAGAAAACCTTCTCCTGTGTGTAGGTTATAATGCTTATGTCATCTCCTTGCTTTCATAACAGTGATCAAGTTTCATTAAGCTGTGCTCAAGATCTGTGTTATTATTTTGTGGCCACACATTTTATTGTTACAATTATTTATAATCACCAGCTGGACTCTATGTATTTAGTGCTCATTTTATTTGTTTGTTTGTTTATAGCAAATACTGAACATACCCCTGAGTCCAACATTTCTAGGGTTGAGTAAAGTGATCTACAGAAACCGCTTGCTCACTGATCCAGTGGGTTTGTGGAGGAGTCTTGGTAAGTAACATCTGAATCAGTTTACATTTACATTACGTTTACATTTCTGGCATTTGGCAGACGCCCTTATCCAGAGCTACTTACATTTTATCTTATTTTATACAACTGAGCAGTTGAAGGTTATGGACCTTGCTCAGGGACCCAGAAATGGTGGCTTGGTGGACCTGGGATTCAAACTCACAACCTCCAATGCCTTAACCATCAGGCCACACTATATTGCCAAAAGTTTTGAGACACCCCTCCAAATCATTGAATTCAGGGGTTGGGCTTGGCCCCTTAGTTCCAGTGAAAGGAATTCTTAATCCTTCAGCATACCAAGACATTTTGGACAATTACATGCTCACAACTTGGGTGAACTGTTTGGGGATGACCCCTTCCTGTTCCAAAATAACTGCGCACCAGTGCACAAAGCAAGGTCCATAAAGACATGGACAAGTGTGGAGGAACTTCAGAGTCCTGACCTCAACCCGATAAAACACCTTTGGGATGAATTAGAGCAGAGACTGTGAGCCAGGCCTTCTCCTCCAACATCAGTGCCTGACCTCACAAATGCACTTCTAGTGGAATGGTCATAAAATCCCATAAACACGCATCTAAACCTTGTGAAAAGCCTTCCCAATAGAGTTGAAGCTGTTATAGCTGCAAAAGTCGGCCAACTCCATATTGCATACATGTGTATGTAAAGGCAGACGTCCCAAAACATTTGGCAATATAGTGGATCACATTCCCCACGTTTACTTTTATGGTGAGACATATGATGTTTAAAAAAAAAAAAAAAAAAGGGGGAAAAAAGCGCATTTACCTGGATGAGACATTAATGATGTGACATTAGGGATGAGACGGTAGCTTTTTCTCACTCTCTCTCATGCTAAGAATGACTCAGCAGTATTTTCTAACTAAGTGACAGTGTTTACATTTACATGTTGTTAGGACATGCATACAACAACAGGCTTAAATTACACCGATAACTAAACATAAACTAAATATGGAGATTTGGTGGTGTTTCTTTATGTAAACAGGTGCATGTATGTTGTGTGTTGGAATTGTGTATGATTTCTGAATATCTGTTGCATACAGCTGTTGAATATCAGTTTTCAGTGTAATGCTTGTATTGGATTCTGTGTCACAGGAAAATGATTTAATATTAATTAATTGATTGATTAATTCGTTAATTTTCAACAACATTTAGTGTTAGTACTCGTATACCTGCTCCTATCCTCATGATTCTGCCTTCCTCCAATCAGATGCTGTTAATTATTTCAGCACATCATCTAACAGACAACAGAAGAAAGATGGCTCCAATAAGAAATCACCCAAAGAAGAAGAAGGTATCCTGGATGGATTTCTTTCATTCTCGTTCATTAGTCATTTCATAATGTTGCGTAATACTTAATCGTGAGTTTCTGTGTCTCTCAGAGGAAAAGAAGAGGCGTGAGCAGGAGAACCAGATGTACAAGGAGCGCTTGCGCATTCTCTTCATCATCGCTGCTTGCATGAGCTTATTGAACTTGTTCACCGCTAACGGAGGAAACATCTCCTGGAACGACTTTGTCAACGAGATGTTGGCCAAAGGCGAGGTGGCACGGGTGCAGGTGGTTCCAGAGAGCGAGATCGTGGAGATCGACCTCCACCCTGGGGCTGTGATTTTTGGCAGGCCTGTGCGTATTCGTTTTGTGTTGATTGCTTGTCGATAAAGCTTCCATGGGTCTGTGTGCTGATTTAAAGCTACACACCACTGAGTTCTCGAAGCTAAAGCTCTTTGTATTTCATAGCTCAGTGTTGTGAACTGACTCTGATTGGTCAGTAGGTGTTGATTTAGTTTACTCTAACAGCAGTTCCAGCTGTAATGTAAACAATCTGTTTGTATTAATGCATTTATTCAGTAGTGTTTCTATACTGATGACTCATTCACAGGGACTTGTATAGCAGATGCTCCACATTACATTTATGTATTTATATTCATTTATTTATTTAGCAGATGATTTTATCCAAAGTGACTTATAAATGAGGAAATACAAGCAAAGCAACATATCAGGTAGAGGACAGTACTTGTAGTGATACTGTACAAGATTTTTAACTGTGCTAGAGGAGCAAGGTGCTAGAAGTAGAGGTGTAAGAGCTAGTTTATTTTGTTGTCTGTGAGTGGGGACAAGTTAGTGATTAGTTAATGTTCACAGAAGAGGTGGCTCTTTAGCCGTTTTTTTTCTTCGAAGATGGTGACTGATTCAGCTGTTTGGTTGGACATTCATTTCACCTAATATAATTCTAATTATAAAAGGTTTCACAACTCAACTGTTATATTTAATAAAGAAGAAGGTATAATTATAAATTTGGTGATTTCTTCTCTAAGGACATATTTGTATAACTTTTGTGGAAAGATTTACCAGTGTCAGAGATTTATAATGGCTTCAGGAAAAGGAATTCCTGTGATTTTTATTTTATTTTTCTCACTCACATGATTTATATGATGTATACGTATAAATATAATTTTTTTTTTAATACATTTTTTTTTTAACTCCAAGAAAGAAGAAAAGTTTTACTATAAACTTTAAAAAAAAAAAGCCTAAAAGTCAATAATAAATTGAAAGTTTTAAATTCTTAGCAAATTGCTATGGTATGGTAGGAATAAAACACTTCAGGACATGCTGTGATAGGGGAAACATTAACGCCTCATGTTGGGCCACATCACAGCACTCCATGCTGTGTTTTAATCATAACTTGCACAATGACCCAGGAAACCTTTTAACTCCATATCCTCCACTGTTCTGATGTTGCACTAAACTGCGCTTGTGTTTTCCAGCGACTCGCCCTGACTTACCGCATGCAGGTGGCCAATATCGACAAGTTTGAGGAGAAGCTGCGTGCTGCAGAAGAGCAACTCAATATCGATCCCAAGGACAGAATACCGGTGTCCTACAAGCGGACAGGCTTCTTTGGGAAGTGAGTAGTTTGGGAAATGAGCCTGGATAACTGCAGTAATGCTGGCTGGAATTTTTTAAAATGGTAATTTAAGATTAAAGGCCAAAATTCTTGCTAGCGCTCTGAAAAATGAACTATTTGGCCTAAAGTTTGTGTCTCCTGACCATCAAACCCAGATGTGGTTCTTCCCTGAAACTGTATGTAATGTGAGCACACATTTACATTTTTGGCATTTGGCAGATGCCATTATTCAGAGTGTCTTACTCAGGGTATCTTAGTAGCAGCAGTCCACCAGGTCCACCAAGCACCAGTGGTGGACCTGGGATTCAACCTCACAACCTTCCGATCAGTAGTGCAGCACCTTAACCACTAAGCTACCACATCCACAAGGACACACAGCTGTGTAAGGTCTCTTGACAGACTCCTGAACCATTATTGCTCCTTCATCACAAAACCCTGTCCTCTGCAAATTTTTAATGGCTGACCAGGATTCTTCACTGGACCTCACTGTTAAGAAAACTCGTGTTGAGTCCAGTAACCAAGGTAAATGATTTAATAAATTGAGGTGGTGGTAGTTGTTCGGAAGATCAGAGTTCGAGCCCTAGCACTGCCAAGCTGCCACTTTTGGGCTCTTGAGCAAGGCCCTTAACCCACCCCAGCTCCAGGGGTGCTGCATCATGGCTGATCCTGTGCTCTGTCCCCAACCCACCAAGGATGGAATATGTGAAGAAAGAATTTCACTCTGCGGTAATGTACTGTATATGTAACAAATAAAGACTACTACTTAACATTAAGACACAGGGCAGAATCATCATGCATTACTAGCTGGTTTTGACCTGGATCTTTTCATCCACAGCTAAAGCTTGACCACACCCACTAAACAGAGGAAGGTTATACACACTTGTGTGAACTGTATTAACATGTAGATAAATTTCCCATTAAAATGTATTTTACTCAAAGGCTATACTGTTTAAAAGACCGTCAGCTTTCTTAATTTATAACACAACAGTGTAATAGCTGCTTCCTCGATCTTGCGTCCAACCTGTGAGTCAGATACTGCTTAAAGCTTTCTACGTTTAATCAAGTGAGGAAATGTAAGGCTTCTAGATCAAGGATTCACAATGATTTCTGACTTTTTAATGCTGTTTTGCACTGATCTGACTGACCAGCTGTTACATCCTAATCAGTCTGTGTTTACTCTTCACGACTGCAGTGCTCTCTACGCTCTCGGCATGGCTGCTGTCGGTGTTGGAATCCTGTGGTATATCTTCCGTCTGGCAGGGATGGGTGTCAGAGAGGGTGGATTCAGTGCTTTTGTAAGTTATGACTCTTAAAACACTCTCTTTAAAGCAACAACTGGCCCAGATTTTAAAAGTATGCAAATGTATGCAACTCCTCCTGAATATATTCAATATATCAGCTAAGATATGCGTGGTGTTTCATTTTTTTTCTTTGCCTAGTTTTGTGGTATAATTCTGATTGAAATAAAGAAGAAATTGTACTATAGTGTACATAAAATAGATATCTGTATTACAAAAATATGCTAATTAAAGCTATATTTATATGAATCATATGTTTTAATCTATAATCTAATTCACCTTCAGTCTTTGGGCCACACTTCCTCTGTACTGTTGTTTATCATACGTTGTCAGAAACCATATAAGGAAGTTAATTTGGGATTACTTAACAATATGTAGTGAAGCATGTAATCAAAATCTACATCTGTTGGTTTGTGGTAATATTTATTTTTAAAATACATTTTAAATGCATTTAATTGAATTAAATCTGTGATTTAGGCATGGAATGCAAAAAAACAACAACACCCAAGGCATATTTTTTATTTTATTTTATTTTGGTTTAATTTTTTTATTATTATTATTTGCATTCGCTCCATAACTAATTCAACCAACTACACAAGAAAACATGTCCTGGTTCATTGACTCTGTGTAGTGTGTGTAGCAAGTTCTTTTCGTGTCATTTCTTATTGGTTTGTTTGTTTGTTGAATAAATTTCCCTAGAATCAGTTAAAAATGGCAAAGTTCACTATCGTTGATGGAAAGTCTGGGAAAGGTGTGAGCTTTAAAGATGTAGCCGGGATGCACGAGGCCAAGATGGAGGTGAATGAGTTTGTGGATTATCTGAAGGTATTAACACACTGATGTGTTTATAGCATTGGCTCATTACCAATCAACCTATCCAAACCTATATCAATCCCAAAAGGTGCTAGAGTAGTGAAAATGATTGTGTTTATTTTTGCAGAATCCTGACCGATATTTAATCCTGGGAGCAAAGGTACCTAAAGGTGCACTGCTGCTTGGGCCACCTGGCTGTGGCAAAACCCTGCTGGCTAAGGCAGTAGCTACTGAAGCCCAGGTGCCCTTCCTCGCCATGGCTGGCTCTGAGTTTGTGGAGGTGATTGGAGGTAAGACGTTAGCCTTCTATGATATAAGATTAATGGATATGGAACAGAAAATGTCGTTTTTCCCGCAGACTGACACAGAGCTATGGGATCTGAGATAAGCTTCTTTAATTTATTCTCCTTAGAGGCAAATTATTGAATTTGTGCTGCAGTTTATAGAGCAGACGGGTGATGAAGCCTATTCAGTGGGCAGTTCTGTGGTTAGGATGTTGGACTGCTGATCAGAAGATTGTGAGTTCAAATCCCACCACTGAAGAGCTGCCACTCCTGGCCCCTTGAGCAAGACCCTTTACCGTCAACTGCTCAGTAGTATAAAATAAGATAAATGTAAGTTCTTGATAAGGGTGTCTACCAGAATGCCGTAAATGTAAACAACTCGGTACTGCTCCATTTTTGCCCTGTAGTCGCTGTTCTTCATTTCCATGACCTAGCATAATGCAATATCATGATGGAAGTGTTTTTGGTCATGTCCGTAAAGCTGATTGATTTCATCTGTTTTAGGCCTTGGTGCTGCGAGGGTGAGGAGTTTGTTTAAAGAGGCGAGAACGCGGGCACCCTGCATCGTCTACATTGACGAGATCGATGCTGTGGGTAAAAAACGGTCCACTAACATGTCCGGCTTCAGCAACACTGAGGAAGAGCAGACCCTCAACCAGCTGCTTGTGGAAATGGATGGTATGGAGGAGATGCTGAATGATTGAAATGATAAAATAATTTTCAATTGCTACTGATTTTTGATTTTTCATTGAGTCTTTTATTTGGAATGATAATTTTATGAAGTAGTGGTTAAGTTGTTGGACTATTGCCTGCCATGCTGGGCCCCTGAGCAGGGCGCTTAACCCTCAACAGCTCAGCTGTGGGGGAAAAAAAAAAGCTAACTATGGATAATAATGGCGTAATTGTACATGGTCCAAATATTTTCTGCTTACAATTATGGCTTCTTGTTTTCCTACAAAACATTTTAAATGATCTTATTGATGGTTTGATAACTGCAAACCTTAAAATCGACCAATTTGGTCAAGCAACCTGTGGATCATTCACTAGTTTTAACCCTGTTTCTGTTTTCCTTATAGGAATGGGTACGACTGATCATGTCATTGTCTTGGCATCCACCAACAGAGCAGACATTTTGGACAACGCACTGATGAGACCAGGTCGGCTAGACAGACACATATTTATTGACCTCCCCACTCTCCAGGTACTGTATGCGATGCGGTAACGTGTGCTCACTTCACTTAACGGTTGTAGAAAGAGTAATGTCTGATAGTTCTGATGATTCTAGGAGAGAAAGGAGATCTATGAGCAGCACTTGAAGATCCTGAAGCTTTCCCATCCTGCAGATTTCTACTCCTTGCGTCTGGCTGAGCTCACGCCTGGCTTCAGTGGTAGGTTTCCTGATTATAGTAACTAGAATTGTCATCCAAATTTTCTGGGCAGAAGACTAGGGATGAAGCCTTTTGGATTAGACAATACACAGACTATCTGCATGTTATTCAGGCATGAGTTTTCTCTGCTAGAACATTAACACAGTTTTCTAGAAACTTAACAACAATCTGGCTCCTTTTGTGTGTTTTGTATCTTTCTTGTCCCAGGTGCTGATATTGCAAACATTTGCAATGAAGCAGCTCTTCATGCAGCCCGTGAAGGCTACAAGTCCATAGATACCTTTAATTTTGAATATGCAGTGGAGAGAGTTATTGCAGGTAGTACAGCATCATCTGAATTACAGTTATCTTTATGAGCCTGTTTGCTGTTAGTCTTGATTTTGGTTGCGATTTGTGTAATGTGCAGGCAGTGTGAAGAAAAGCAAGATCTTGTCCAAAGAGGAGCAGAGGGTTGTGGCCTTCCACGAGTCAGGCCACGCTCTTGTTGGCTGGCTGCTGGAGCACACCGAAGCCGTCATGAAGGTACAGAACACAGTAAAACTTGTCTAAACGTATAAATTAAAACAATAACACAATGCATAATTGTTACATTGTGCAACTATGTGCTTTGCGCTTTGAATCTAAGTATATCTGGCTTGCTTGGTATGGTGGTAGGTGTCGATAGCTCCCAGGACCAACGCGGCTCTAGGCTTCGCGCAGATCCTGCCGAAGGACCAGTACCTGTTTACCAAAGAGCAGCTGTTTGAGAGAATGTGCATGGCTCTAGGTGGAAGAGCCTCTGAAGCCATTACATTCAACAAAGTCACCACAGGTAGGATTCATCCACACACTTTTACAGTGTTTAAATACAAAAACTTTTAAAGATTCGGAAGGAAAAAAGACATGACCTCTGTGGGCCTTTTCACACTTAAAATGTTTAATCCTGGGTTATTGTAAACCCTGGGTATGTGGAATCTTGTTATACATTTCACACTGCTACTTTACTTGCGATGTCAAGAACCACGATTGGATAAACAAAGTGCACAACCACCTTAAATAACAGCTTGCTCACACTGTACAGGTTTGGCACTGCAAAAGCTCTGCTAATCTTGTTCAGAACAGAGTTTCATAACCCTGGGGGAAAAAGCCGTGCTAATCCTGCTTCTAAATTACCAGCGTGAAACCTTCCTCTACCCTGGGGTTAAAAGCAGGGTTCAGAACAATGATGATCTGGGATTAAGCTCAGTGTGAAAAATACTAGTCACAGTGTCCACCAGTCCCAGAAAAGGAGGCGTGGCTTCCTAGTGTTTAAAGCTAATTCTGTTTGCTAATAATACAATCAATTTTATTTGAATAGTGTGTTTTAACAATGGCCATCGGAACAAAACAGCTTCACAGAAATGTATAAATTGATCCCTAATGAGCAAGTCAGAGGTGACTGCGGTGGGGAAAAATTCCCTGAGATGATATGAGGAAGGAACCTTGAGTGGAACCAGACTCAAAAGGAAACCCAAATGAATGGAGAGTGCATTTGAGTGTATTATATTAAATGTCGTATCACAATGTTGACGTTTGAAAACCACTAAAATATACACAGCACAGGGAATTACAACTGGGAAATACTACAATAAGCTAATTTTATTAAAAAGTAAGCCCTGTGTTCCTAGGTGCTCAGGATGATCTGCGGAAGGTGACGCGTGTTGCCTACGCCATGGTGAAACAGTATGGCATGGTGCCCAGTGTGGGCCAGGTGTCCTTCCCGGAAAACGATGAGCAGACTGGGATCGGACGCAGGCCTTTCAGCCAGGGACTTCAGCACCAGATGGATCATGTGAGTGAACACACACACACACCGGAAACCAGTCTATACAGTGGAACCTCGGCATATGAATTGAATTTGTTCTAGAGGCGAGTTCATAAGGCGGAAATTTGTATTGTGAAACAATTTTAACCATAAGAAATAATGTAAATGCAGATAATCCGTTTCAGCCACCCAAAAATATGTATTATTACATATATATAAGAAGTGTATGTAAACTGTATGGCTGCTTACAAAGAACTGACCCAAGCCAAGCATTCCATGTCAAGGGTCCTCACAGGAAGTCGTGCCACCAAGCTTGGGCTAAAAATAGAACAGACCACCCACGCCACCATTCTGTGTTTGAACTCATGCCAACGTTGGTATCATGGGTTGATTATTTCGAAACAGCTTTTGCTGACTGAAATAAAATTGTAAAACATGTAAACTTGCTTCGCTTGGCTTTCCGCTGAAGCAAACAAGTTTTGAATGGCTCCTGGACATATGTGCAACTTGGCCGGCGTTCGATTCATTTGTATTCCGAAAATGCCTCGTATGCCGATGCAAATTTCTTGTAAAATTCTTAAGGTGAAAATTCGTAAGGGAGGGCATTCGTATGCCGATGTTCCACTGTGATTTATATTTATGTCAGTAAACGGATGAATGAAGGAGATGAATTGTGATTGTGTTGTTATTCAGGAAGCTAAGATGCTAATTGCACGTGCATACAGACAAACTGAGAAACTGCTCCTGGACAACAGGGATAAACTTGTAATGGTGAGTCAAGTTCAGAGAAATTTATTATCAGCTTTTTATTTATTTCACACTTCCCTGTATGATCTCATGTAATGTGCTCTGACTTTCCCCACTCCATATTTTTTTTGCAATTGTCAGATTTCTTTTTTTTTCTGGATGATTTGGTAGAGATGAAATCAGATCTCTAAATGTACCAATGAAATGATCCATGCGCTCACATCAGCTCCTCTTTTACCCCAACCTGTAGAGTCTTTTCTACCTGAGCATACACTGTAGTGTAGCAGTCACTGTAATATCTTCTACTATTATTGTAAAAAACGGAATTTTATCTAATGCATACAGTTTGGCCATACTTATACAAGAGGTACATTTCTAGAGTTTCCTAAAAGGGGATTTTTTTTGCATTATAATTAAAACATCATGACATTAGAAACTGTAGTAAATCTGATCGTGTTGAGGTTCACTGGCAGAATTCACGAATGATAAATAAGCTGCTCCTTGTAGTAATAATTCTTGTTGAAATGCCAAGCTGTGCAACTTATTATCTTTTTAAAGCAAGCTACGAGGGAGACGTGCTCCTGCAGTTTTCCATGAGCAACACGCCACTAGAACTATGTACAAAATACACCAACACACCATACAACATTTCATGTCTCATGTATACCAACAAAAGCATTGTGGTGGCTCTGCTGTGTCATGCACACTTGCTTTTCTAGCACCAGTATACCACCAGCTGTGTTGATGCTGTTGATGTAGACATTCTGTGATCTGACAGAAAATGGGCTATTTTGTAGCTTTTATTTATTAAATTGTAATTAGGGATGTATTTTTCTTGAATCTATCATTGGTATTATTAGTACATTTTTAATAAATGACCGATCGTTTGGATCCCAATCTCAAAGTGGCAAAATAAAAATATATTTTTTGACCTGTCGGCTCTTGATATGAAGGATATAAATATTTAGGTCCGGTCTATTTCTCTGACATATTGTGTACACTTGAAACTTTAGTTCCTGTGTGTGCTTACTTCCTTGATGAATTAGTTTTCTGACAGAGTTGAGCTGAAGAGCAAACACCACAGACAAACATAACGATAGCTAGAAGTCTAGAAAGCGTCCTTGTTAAATATTACAGAAAAGATGTTCTTTTGTGCTTATAAACTATACAGTGGTTGGTGTTTATAGACTATACAGTAACTGTGTGTTTGTTTCAGTTGGCCAACGCGCTTCTTGAGCGAGAAGTGGTGAACTACGATGACATCGAGGCTCTGCTCGGTCCTCCTCCACACGGTCCCAAGAAGATGATCGCCCCTCAGAGCTGGATCGAAGCTGAGAAGGATAAGCAAGACATGGGAGACGAGGAGCCTCCAATACCGCCTCGTGCTCAGAGAAAAGACGAGGAAGAGGAGAACTTGAACCTGGGGCCAGTGTGATCCTCAGATGTAGGATGTAGCAAAAAAAGTGCATAAAAATGGAGAGTGTGAATCTCCTGCAGGGAATTATGGGTAATGTGTGCTCCTTAGCATAGAAGAGAAGAACGAGAGATTTTTTTCTGAGGATGAGAGTGAAGATGGTGCTTGTAGGAGAAAACTGGTTAGTCAGTTTATTTAGGAAGGTAAATGGGATGTGATTTTTACCTGCAGTGTTTTTACACACAGCTGCGGTGGCTTAAGCTGCTTAAGCGCGAATGGACATTAATTAATTAATTAATTAAAGCGCTGTACCCACTGTTTATTTATTTTGATATGGTGTATGTCACGAGGCTAAGTTCCATCACGAGCCGTGCTTTAATAACCTCGATCGAGAAATAATTATCGTCGTTGATTTAATTTAACACGTGAACGCCACGTGTTGAACACGTAAAAAATGCTGTACGTTTTCCTTTGAAGTGAGGCGTTATAGATGTTTATTTTTATGTTGAAGAAGTCTACCAACACTGCAATTCTATTTTTTATTCTGAACTGAAAGTTATTTTTTACAAAATACATCACGACCAGACAATTTGCTGTTTTGTAAGAAATAAATATTTAAAACAAAAACATTTCGTTTTCATTAACAAGAGTCACTAACAAACCAAGAAAAAAATTTAAAAAAAAAAGGAATTATAGCTGTGTTTGTGAGTAAAATATTCGGTAAGATTAATGAATACTGTCGTGTGAATAGTGATGATGGATAACGGTGGCAAAAACTGCAAATCTATATACAATCATATAAAAAGAAACAAAATCCATGAATAATGCATTATAATGTTATAACTTACAATGTTCCTTGTCAGAAAACCATTTCATAGTGCCATCTTTAAATCAAGGCTGTTTCAAACATTTCTACATTTATTTTGCTTTGTTTTAATCCTGAAGGGGAAAAAAAAACATTCCTGAAAATTTTTGGTTACATTTACGAGTTCACACTGCATTAGTTATCGAATCAGACCTTGCTGTTGTTGTTGGCTGTGTTAAGCCAGGACAGCAAAATGGTTCAGAAGGTCCATGGGCAGATGAATCCTGAGCTGTGTGTTGCTTCACATGTTCTTCCCATTTCCATGTTTTTCCTTTAGGTTCTGCGGTTTCCTCCTACCTGGATTGGTTATGCTGAATTGTCCTTAGTTGTGAATGTGTTTGTGGGTGTGTTTTTTGCCTCATAACCAGGATAAAGCAGTTACTGAAGATGAGTGAATGTGATGTGTTTCTAATTCCAGTCCTGGAAATCTTCAGCAAATGTTAGTGTTTTCTTGTGTAGTTCAGAGTGAAATATTCCAAATTTACTCATGTTATAAACAGGTTAAAAGCATCTGAAAGCTTTGTGTCAAATCCACTCCACTTCTAAACTAACAAAGGAGACTTCGGAAAGCACACGGCCCAGCTGATCAGTTCTATTTGAACTAAGGTGGATATTGTATATTTTCATTTTTAGCCAAATTCGACTTGTATAGGGCTTCATATGCTGGATCAAGTGTGTTACAGCAGGAAAACATCAACATTTGCAGATACAGCGTGTGCAGGAATGGAAATTGTATGGAGAATTGTATCAGAGAGTGCTAAAGCTAGCTAAGAACTGAGTTATTATGAATCTTTAAAGAAAACTGGGTTCTGTCACTTCTGTCTCATTAGTATGCACTGATCGCTGTCTGCCTTTGTTTTGGTGGAAGATGAGCTGTCATGTCATTTTGCTGAAATAGCTCACTGATCCATAACGGCACCGTGGGAGAAAAAAACAGCTCGAGCCGTCCGTCTCTCACATGACAGCGTTGACCTTTTGAAAGAACACACCACAGGCCAATTTGAAAAGCTTCTACAGATTCTCGATCGATGATCCATACACGCACACATCCATCCTCATCAGTAGTGCCTATGTCACCGACCCCAAATGTACACAATGGGGGAATGTTGAACCAGGAGGGTTTTGGTGAGAATTTATAAATGTGAAGCTCTGAGTATAGCTATGGGGTAACTAGCGGGGGTCGTACATGTTAGCCAGTTTCTTGAAGCGTGGTCCCCAGTTATTAAGGTAGTCGTAGTCCTGGTCCTCGTCTGAGCCGGAGGAGGCGAGGGAGCTCAGGCTGCCAGCCAGAGAACCGTTTCCTTCATAGTCGTAGATCAGAGCTGTGTCAAACGGAGGCACGTTAGGGTCGTTGTCTGCAACATCTAGACACTGCCGAGAAGACACAGTAAAGAGAATGCATGCTAATCATACTCAGAAAGAAATGAAGATTATTATCTGCCAATAAGAAATGTCCACTCCCTCATTAAAGACTATCCCATTCAGAGGGCATCTACTGGCATCCGCAAAACCTTAGGGTATTGGTATTCTTGTAGGTTTTCCCATAAATCTGTTCTCCAGACCAGAATTCTAAACAAATATGATGGATCACAATTGGGAAATTTTACAAATACAAGTGAATTATTCAGCTCATTTTGGATCATTCTCCAGGTAAGCTAAGGAAAACCTAGTTATCAGTAGGGACAGCACTCTAAAAGACTCTAATATGATGGCTTTGAAAAATATTTAATAATAAAGGGTACCTTTGAAGGATGTTGGTACTAAGCTACATTCAGAACTGGACAGCTAGACTGTGCATCATCTTATCTGGCCGTGTGGTTGCATATTTAAGTCATTTGTAGTCTGTATGAAAAACCCATCCTCATAATAGTAATGATAAGTCAGAAACTAAGAACACTATCAAACCGAAAACCCTGCTAAAGAGGCGTTAGTACAATGACCTAGTACATTACAAGTCAAGGGTTTTTTCCTTCTAATTTAATGGCTTGCTGAAAATGTGGGTGTTTAATCTTCTTCTGAAGACAGCCAGAGGAAGTTCAGTCTTGATGCATGTCTTCCTTGTATCTCGAGGTCAAGCTGATTCATGCTAGAAGTTTGAAGGTCATGAATTTCAAATGATATATTGGGTTTAAAAAAATTATTGTTATGCTATTTAGTGATATATTGTGTTTGCTATGTCTCTAGAAACACATTACAGTGTTCCACAACATGCTGGCTCACCTTAGAAAGAGGCTTTGGCAGTCTACTTTCATTAGTCTAATTCTATGGCAGTTTGTGTCTTTAAGCGCTTTGGTGCTTATATTTTATTATTATTGCTGCTCATACAGAATTATCAAGCTGATCATCCCTATTTGATCTAATACTTTTGTTATCTCACTGTTTTCTACATTTACCTGTGAAGCACACAGATGCTTCAAGTATGAAAGGTGCAATACAAATAAAGATTATATTCTCACGTACATCACTGATGAAATCCTCAATGTCAGTGGGTTCTCCCTGGGGTTTGCGTGGGTATGCAGGCGAGGGTAGGTTATATGGAGCGTCCTTTCGGAGTGGCTGCTTCCAATTAGGAAGACCGGATCCTGGTTGACTGAAGGATTCTGGGGGAAGAACCATGCCATTAGGGGTCCTCAGGAGATCGATGTTGAAGGCATCCTGAAAGAGACGAAAGATGGTCCTCATGAGGGAAAATGACAAAGAACATTGCTGTTTTTTAAAATTTATTATAGATCTAAATTCACTGTTTGCTATTGAACATGAAAGCTAATGCTGTTAGTAGTATGCTAGTTAGCTAAACAGACTAGAGTTATGCTTACTAGCATTGAATAAGCTTGGATGTTCTTAGCTAGATAATACAATATAATAACAACTTAGCCGTTTTCACAAACCTTTGGCAATAGCTTCCAAACATTAGCTACATATATCCTTCACACTACTGAGGGGAAGCCTAGCATGTAGCTTATTTGCTGTCTATCCAGTAAGAAACAGCTTGTTTTGCAAAGCTTACAATTTAGCTTAGCTTAAAAGCTACCAAAAAGAAAAGGTTTACACATATCTGTGAATGAACACATTAAGCACTAAATAATGAAAGATGTTCATGGACTTTACAGACACTATTATTCATCCAGTACTGGTCAGTACTAGTTAGTACTGGTCCCTGGAATTACTTTTAATTAAACATTAGGTTTAATATCTTCTACACATCTATGGCAGTTGTCTTGTTTTTAACAATTACAGTATTAAACTGACTTGACAGTTGATATGTAGGCCACAATATGGTAAAATACAACACCAGTGTGACATTGTAAAAGGCATTAAAACTATTTTAAAAATGTAGACATTCCCTGAATGCCTTTTAAATGACTTTGTGTGCATTATTAGGAGACTGAAACTGATTGTGTCAGCTGCATGAATTCCCCGAGCTAATTCAGAACTTTTCAGGCCCATACATGGTGTGTATCAGTGTTTCCCACAGACTCTCACACCAGCTGCTGCTGTCCACTCCCAACCTCACCCTGCAAATACTGTGGGCTGTTTCACATGTTTCATGCTCACACACAGCCCATATATTATATGTCATCATGCAAAGCCCACTTCCACAGTGAAGGGATCATGTTTGTGGGATTTTGCAGCGTTTGTTAACTCTCACCTCATCCTCCTCTCCTCCGCCCTGCTCATCGTAGTTGAATACATTGTCACGCACATCATCATCTGATTCGCCAATCAGCAGGCCTCCTTCTTTCTTAACACCGCGTCTGGTGCAGCTCCTCACCGCCACAGCAAGTAGCAGCAACACTGAGCACCACACACACATGTGTATATCAATTTTACACAAGGACACTGATTATTTAGATAAATAATGCTGGAATGGATAAATGCACTCTTCTCCACCATCATGTTAAAAAATTATATATGTATACTTACAAAACAGAAAAGCTACACTGGCCATGATGATCATAAGGGCAATAAAGCTGATGCCCACTCTAGCTCCAAAAATGGCCGCAGCTGTGACACTCACACACTGTCCAGCCCTGTCACATGGACACACAGTGACATTCACCAGTGCGTTGGAGGAGAGAGAAGGTGAACCCGAGTCTGATACAGTAATGGGGATGGAGAACTCCCCCTGGTCTATATCTATCACAGGCTGCAGCACCGCATGGGTCTCTGTATAAAAACAGACGTGGCAGTTGTGAAAGTCTTTAAAAACCTTTGCCAAGAAAATTGTTCATTGTAAAAAAAAGCAAACAGGGATGGTTTAAGACTCGCTATTTGCATTGATTTGCATGTGCATACAGTATATTTGCATTTTTCATTAAAAATTAATGAAACTGTTTACACTAACATTTTAACATGGATAATAATTAAGAGTGATTCATTATTATAATTATATATGATTAATTAAGATTATCTAATTTGCATACTAAATGGTCCCTAATAACATTTATTCATTAGTAATGATTTTATTGTTACGCATGGCTAGATTAAAGGATAGATGATTGATGGACTGACTGATTGGTTCTGCTAAATTATGAAACTACTGGCAAAGCTATCATCTTTATCATCAGATTTACATCTATAAAAACAAATGTTGAGGATATTTCACTGATAAAATAGTCATTTGATGGATTGATGCATGGACTGAATGGAGAGACTGTATGTACGTAAATATGTATAAATGGATGGATGGATGCATGGATGGATGCATGGATGGATGGATGGATGGATGGATGGATGCATGGATGGATGCATGGATGGATGGATGGATGGATGGTTGGATGTTTGGATGGTTGGGTTTGATAGTGAGTGAATGGATTCCTAAATAGATGTATGGATGGATGGATTATTGGATGGATGGATGGATGGATGGGTGTTTGGGTTTGATAGTGGGTGAATGGATGCATAAATAGATAGATGTAAGGATTGAATGGATGGATGGATGAATGGATAGATGGATGAATGGATGGTTGGTTTGATAGTGGGTGGATGAATGCATAAATGGAGAGATGTAAAGGATGTATGTATGGATGTATGGATGGATGGATGGATGGACGGACGAACTAAGGTCTATGGATTCTATGGATGCTGTGACTGGATAAATGGATGCTGTGATGGTTTAATGGATGGATTGATCAGTAGCACTAGGAAAATTTTTGCAATGCACACAGTGCTTAATAGAGCAGGATATATTCTTTAGTATTTATTAAAAGCAGAATTTTCAGGGTTTTTTTTTTTTTTTTTTTTTTTTACCATTGAACTGTATGATAGTCCAGTTGGATGCCATGTCTCTATCAGCCAGGTAAAAGCTGAAGGGGTCAGCATGAGGGGCGAGGTCACCATCTACAGCGCTGATCATCAGGCCGAGTCTGTCTCTCTCTCTGTTACTACAAAAGGATGCCACTCAAAGAGACAAGCACAGGGGGGAAGTCATTGGTCTCCCACAGTGTGATCTCCAGAGGGGCTATTATGGAAGTCCCGCCAGCATCTGAATGAGGAAGCAGTGATGAGTGATGATTTTTTTTTTTCACTTAAAATGAAAGGGTTTAATATTAAATTTGTTCTGCACTCACCCATGTCTGTGACCTTCACTACTGCCCTGTACTTGTTCTTCTTGATGTATGGGGAGCGGAGGCTGAAGTTCTTCCTGGCTGAAATATCCCCAGTTTCATGGTTGATCGAGAGCCATTTCTCAGGATCTTGAATAATTTCAAACCTAAAAATGAAAAAATAAAATCTCTCATGTTTGGCATTGAAGCAATGTTTGATGAGTGCAAATGTGGAGAGGCAAATTATTGATTACATTTCTAGGTCATTTAGGTTAGACTTATGTTCTAGAAATCTAGGTATATGATTATGAAGGCTTCAGTATTCCGTTTTACTAAGTAATGATATCATACCTACTATTCATTCATTGTCTACCGCTTATCCGATCTATACTTGGGTCACGGGGAGCCTGTGCCTATCTCAGGCGTCATTGGGCATCAAGGCAGGATACACCCTGGACGGAGTGCCAACCCATCGCAGGGTACACACACTCTCTTATTCACTCACACAATCACACACTACGGACAATTTAGAGATGCCAATTAACCTACAATGCATGTCTTTGGACTGGGGGAAGGAAACCGGAGTACCCGGAGGAAACCCCCGAGGCACGGGGAGAACATGCAAACTCCACACACACATGGCGGAGGCGGGAATCGAACCCCCAACCCTGGAGGTGTGAGGCAAAAGTGCTAACCACTAAGCCCCCCCCCCAAGTTAGCAACTTGATTTCTGGTATAATCTTAAATATACAGTATTGTTTTTTCTGGGGAGCTTCAAAATAACTTTCTGATCATACCATTAAAAATCTATAGTTATAAGCATTTATTTACAAACAAATCTTTCATACCTGAGCTTGGAATTCTCAACATCATGAGCAATACTAGTGATGAGGACGGTCCCTGGCTCAACAGACTCTGGGATAGAAACCTCTATGGGGTTCGAATTAAAACGTGGCGCTTCATTCTCATTAAGAACTCTGATGGTGACGATAGCCGTGCTGGTCCGACCAAATGGAGCTTTAATACTCAGAGGGACTTCGTTCTCTGCTCTCACAGTGAGCTGGTACTCTGCCCGTGACTCGAAGTCCAGGGGCTGCAAGAGAGGAGGACGGAAATTGTACTCTTCAGATCTGAGCACTAGAAAACCCGTTAAAAAGCACAGTTCAGAGAACAATGGAGATAAAACCTGCCTCTGATATTGATTCTACAGTTAGTCTTCATTTCCTTACCTGCTTTTGTAAACTTTTAAATGTTTGCATGGCTTTCGGACATCCAAGTTTAAATTGTTGAAAAAACAGCAAGTTAGGCCAAAACAGTAGTTAAGAACAATGTCTAACAGAGTCCCTTGTTTTTGTCACTCGGCATAACCAGATGTTTTACTCACAGTGTACATGAGTAAGGTAATATATGCACAAACTTTTTATATAACTTTATCATTTTCAAAATATACAAGCTTTTAATAGTTATACTGTTTGGACACCAACATTCTCTTAGCACATGATCTCATTTATTCAAAAATGAAACAAACATGAACATCAAATGACATTAATAAGAAAACACATGCATTTCCAATTAGTTTCAGACTTTTTATAATGACGTGAAATTCTGAAGCTCACAGATCAGAATATAGCACACGTCTACCTACTACTACTACTATACTGATGAGAGAACCCACCTTCACTACAGAGATAATTCCCTGGTTGGTGACCTGATCTGTCCGTATGGCAAAATTGCCAGAAGAATCTCCTTTAATGATGGAATAAGTAATCCTCCAGTTGTCACCATTCTTCTCATCTTTATCTGTAGCATTCACTCTGCCTACATCTTCTCCCACTTTATTCTCCATGGCAAACATTGTGTACTGCAAACATAGGAGCGTAACCACATTATTGTGCTAAAAAGGAAACCAGAATGTGTGTGTGTTTGTGTGTGTGTGTGTGTGTGTGTGTGTGTGTGTGTGTGTGTATGTGAGAAAGAGTGGATGTGTATTGTGTGTGTGTGTGTAGCCTCTGTCTGTCTGTGTGTGTGTGTGTGTGTGTGTGTGTGTGTGTGTGTGTGTGTGTGTGTGTGTGTGTGTGTGTGTGTGTGTGTGTGTGTGTGTGTGTGTGTGTGTGTGTGTGTGTGTGTGTGTGTGTGTGTGTGTGTGTGTGAGTGGATGTGTAGTTTAGATACCGTGGTAGGGTTAAACTGTGGAGCATGGTTGTTGATGTCAGTGATGTGGATGATGGCTCGTCCTGTGCTGGTCAGGCCCATTCCAGACATGTCGGCCACCTGCAGGGTCAGCCGGAACGACTGCACCACCTGAGCAAAAAAACAGTATTATGAAAAACCCCATAGCCACACCCCAAAATCTAGTGCTAGTGCATAAAAAGTGGAGGTCATTATAACAGTAAATGGCGACTGCATCTGGAATTGGATGTTCAAAAAGTTTGAAGTTTGGATGTTCACATACTTTTGGCAATATAGTACATCAGGAAAAAGACTATGTACACGTAAACAGGAGATTTCCGCCACCCCAAAACAGTATACACTGATCAGGCATAACATTATGACCACCTATCTAATATTGTGTCGGTCCCCCTTTTGCTGCCAAAACAGCCCTGACCTGTCAAGACATGGACTCCACTAGATCCCTGAAGGTGTGCTGTGGTATCTGGCACCAAGATGTCAGCAGCAGATCCTTTAAGTCTTGTAAGTTACAGGACTTACAGAACTTAAAGGATGCTTACAGGACTTAAAGGATACGTACAGGACTTAAAGAACTTACAGGATAAAAGGATTAAAGGATACTTTTGAGCTACAGTTTTGGAGATGCTCTGATCCAGTCGTCTAGCCATCACAATTTGGCCCTTGTCAAACTGGCTCAAATTCTTACGCTTGCCCATTTTTCCTGCTTCTAACACATCAACTTTGAGGACAAAATGTTCACTTGCTGTCTAATATATCCCACCCACTAACAGGTGCCATGATGAGGAGATAATCAGTGTTATTCACTTCACCTGTCACTGCTCATATTGTTATGGCTGATCGATGTAAACCATACAGCAACTCAAATGTCTTGCAGTGTAAGATATATATGTAAGTGTAAAATAGCTCATTTAAATTTAATGAACATAAGAAAACTGTTAAAATATTAAATCCATTATTTACATGTGTACAACAGTATTTTAGCTATCAAGCCATGGAGCTTTTTATTCACAAACCTTATGTATCCATTATTCACTGTAACAAGCTGACATTATTTATAGGCCTACTGTGTTACTGAGCTGTTGATGTTTGGATTACTCAATTTAACAGAGCAGTCAAACTATAATGAATCATTTTATTACTGGACCATAAAATGTCTACTACAATGCATAACATCATTTGAGTCAATCTGTTTAAGAAATTTTTGGTTATTTTGCAGTAAAATGTAAATGAAAATCTTCAGTAGCAGCTTCACAACAATATACTTTTCACACAACACCTACATCTCGGTCCAGTCCCACATCTCGGGTGTAGATCACTCCTGTTGCGTTATTGATGCCGAACATGGTTTTGTTGATGCTGAAAGGTGGGAAGCTCTCCTGAGCTGTTATGGAGTAGCTCAGCACTGAGTTGTCTGTGTTGGGGTCGTCAGCATCTGTTGCTGGTACAGTCAACACTGAAGTACCTGAACAGAGGAAATACTGATATGTAGATGAAAATGTTTTAAGTGGACAAGGAGAGTTTTTAAACCTTGAACATGAAAAGCCCTGCCCTCTTTCTTAATATTTATTATATCATAAGGGGGTGATTAGATCATATTGACCTGAGAATAAATTACAGCAACAGCTTTTTACAAAAATACCGAAAATACATGTGCTACTTGTGCTCTCATACTTGATTACACCTACCTGCTGGCAGCAGCATGAGAAGTGGTTTTGTGCATCTTTACTGTTTCCCTAATACAGAAATATATTCGAGGTTGCTCATTTCATATACTATTATCTACCTCAGCTGCTCAAAATCAATATGACCCATGAACAAAGTCAATATGACCAATGAACAATATGACCCATGTCCATTACTGAGAAGCAAAACATACACTCCCTAGTGTACACACTGAGCATTTCTTTCTACCTGGAATGGAGAATTCTGGCACAGAGCCAATGAACTCCTCTTTGGTAAAGGTCGGTCTGTTGTCATTCTGGTCCAGTACGTAGATCTCGATGGTGGTGGGGTTCTCCAGTCGCTCTCCACTGGGTGACAGGGCGAAGGCTTTAAGCTGAGGATGCACAATTATATTATCAATCAAACTTTACAGTTATTTATTTATTTATTTATTTATTTTTTACCAATATTTTAAATGCACACATCACATTTTTCTAAAGCACTTCACCTCTCAAAACATGAAACAGCTGTTCGTAAACTACTTCTACACATCCCAAGAGAACAATCCTTGCTATTTATGGGCTTCAGTGTACCGTGAAGCTCTTATGTGTCTCTCTGTCCAGGGGCTTCTTGCTCTTAATCCATCCCGTTTTATCATCTATTTCGAAGAGGTCCTTAGGCTCCTGGTCGACCCCGGGGCCCTCCAGCTTGTAGATCACTTCTCCAGTAAAAATCTTGTCAGATTTGATCTGCAGGCAGAGGAATGGAAATTGTTAAAGACATATGGTAAGCATCTCACATCCCAGATGTGTGTTAGAAGCAGGTCATCAGGTCGATACGTGAAAAAGATGCATTGAATATTTATATATGAAGAAAAATCTAGAGAATAAGTATAATTTAATAATAATGGTAGAGGTAGTAGAAACTGCAGGACAGCACACAATGTTTTCAGAGATACTTAAACATCTATGCTGATTATTAATTTTGATTATTAACTGGTTTCAGCTGCTGAGGGCTTTGCTTGAATGAATGATAAAGAACATTTGTCTAAGATGTTCAGGTTTTCTGGGAAATTTGTGTACTATGTTGTAATTTTTTATCACCATTTCACTTCTTACTGAAGTACTGAAGTATTCCTATTACATTTACTACTGAACTACTGAAGTATTACCAATACACTTCTTAATGAAGTACTGAACTTTTACTATTAGACTTCTTAAGTTGCAGCTGTATGAAATATATATATATATATATATATATATATATATATATATATATATATATATATATATATATATATATATAAAAAAACATGAAATCTATCATATAATTGATTTAAATGTAGGTGTGTCTCATATTATGACTTATAGTTGCATGTGGTAGTTGTTATAGTTTTGCTTCCCTCTCCATTTTTATGTCTCTGGTAATTACCTGGACCAGGTACTCAGGGACCTGCTTGCTGTTCTCAGAAACACGGATAGGTGGAATGATCCAGTCTCTCTTTACTCGGCTCAAACCTGCAGTCTTTGTTCTCCAGGGATACAGCACAACTGGGTTCAGGTTCTCTTTCCTCGACTGGGGGCTGCTCATAACCTGCAATGCATTTAACTGGCACTTTTATGGACTGCACAAAAGTCTGCAAACATCATTTATACCGAATATACACAGACAGAAATATTACAGGGATCTTTGCCACCACTTAGTGGTTAGCACGTTTGCCTCACCCCTTCCAGGGTTGGGGGTTCGATTCCCGCCTCCGCCATGTGTGCGTGGAGTTTGCATGTTCTCCCCGTGCCTCGGGGGTTTCCTCCGGGTACTCCGGTTTCCTCCCCCAGTCCAAAGACATGCATGGTAGGTTGATTGGCATCTCTAAATTGTCCGTAGTGTGTGATTGTGTGAGTGAATGAGAGTGCGTGTGTGTGCCCTGCGATGGGTTGGCACTCCGTCCAGGGTGTATCCTGCCTTGATGCCCAATGACGCCTGAGATAGGCACAGGCTCCCCGTGACCCGAGTGTAGTTCGGATAAGCGGCAGACAATGAATCTTTGCCACCATTTGTTATGACACCTGTTATGAGAATTCACAGCACAGTGAGACTGTCGTAATGTGACAGAAACATGAAGGCTGTTGCTTAATTTGAATCTGAAGCTCCTTTAATGCTGAAAGTGAAAGGTGAAACAGTTCCCTGAGCCCCATTGTGAAGCATAGCTAATGTGGAATCCAGCATCTGCACTCTTGTGAGTGAAAGCTCTCTTATGCTATCCTACTGTTCCACACACAGACACAGACACACACACATACACACACATGCCACATGCTCACCACTTGGTCATAGACACTTAAATCTAAGCACATATATTTCCTTACAGCCACTTATACACACACATACACACACACACACACACACACACACACACACACACACACACACACTTGGTGCACTTGGCACAGCTTTTCTCCTTGAGGAATGAGCTCAGTTTCCCCACCCACGGCCTGCCACACTGATACCCACATTATTCTGTACTCTACACTCCACATAACCGAGTTCAAAGGTCAAACTCTGAATCTGCTGCACTGACAGTAACCCACACACTCGCCCACAAACATATTCCCTGACACCACAGGCTGTCTTCACCTGCTTGGAAAAGTCTGGACCGTGTAATGCCTGAGCTAAAAATATGAAAGTCAAAATAATAACAGTACAAGTGAGTTCAGATTTTATTTTGTGTCCTGTCTCACATTAATGGAAACAATTTAGATCTAATAGGAAAGGGCTGAGATCTTACAGCATATACTTCATCATCATAGTCTTCAAATAAGTCCTTAAATACAAAGACTACTTTTTCCATCCTTTTAAATATTTTATAGCCACTACTAGTGATTAAACTAAAATAGATGTAATAAGCAGTCATGTGCTATACATAATATTATTTTGGAAAATTAAATTTAAAATATTCTATATTTATTTTGCAAATAAAGATTTCACTTTCGATGCACTCGTTGTATTTTCTGGAGTGTCTGCAAAATATTCGAAAAGAAAAGTTGTTGTTGTCCTCTGTTTTCACTCGAAGGTCAAAGACCTGAGAGTGAAGTGTAGGAGTCATGGATGAAACTCAACACTGAGAACAGTAGCAAGCATGTGAAGAGGGAATAAATTAGCCTCAAGAAATGGCTTTCTGACTTGGTATTTTTTACTAAATGTAGTTGTGTAACTCTCCTTGTGTTGTCTTCTGTATCCTGGTATTAAAACTTTAAAGTCACACAAAAAGAAAACAGAAAATCCTTCAGCTTATATGGAAAAAGCTAAATTAACAGCAGTCTATAAAAGTCAAAGCCATGTTTTTTTCACTCTATTGCAATCTATTGCAGGTCGTTACACATGTGATATACCACACTGACAGTACAACAAGCTCAGGATTGAACCCTGCATGGCTGTGCAACCTCATAGGGACATTGATAATGTTGTCTGCTTTCGTTTGAAACCATCTTCGAGAATGAAAATGATCAGCTATGACTTTAACGTTTGAAGCTAGTGACATTGGAGGGAACTTCTGGCACTACGGCATACCTGAGAGAAGCCGCTACAGAATGGCAGTCATGCTAAACACTCCCAGGCTGAGCTAGAGCACTAATCTTAGTCCATTTTGCATTCCTCTGTGCTCTTTTACATCCAGTCTTTCATTTTGGGAACATCAGCTCCACATGCAAATGTCAGAAACATTTCTAACAAACACCTAAGGACATAAACTGATTAATTATTCAGTCAAACGCATGAAACCTTGTCTTGGTATTTGTGATTGATCCAGAAAGTTTCTGTCAAAAATACAAATGTTTATTCATGCAAAAAAAAACAAACTATAATGATATAAACCAAGGCACTAGTGACTATCTGGGTGGTCCACAGTGGAGGTCTGTTGATGTCTTTAGCAGTAGAGGGTTCAGTTACTTTGCAGTTTTATCAATTAACCATGCCCTTTAGGCTCAGTGACAGGCCACACTTGCTCATTTCCCTAAGGACTTTATTGCCTGGTAAAGCCTGTGACTCAGATACTTCGAGCTTGTAATGTGATCCTTTGACCAGCAGCAGTGAATGAACAGTTGTAGGTACGGCTGAGGGGGAGGACATTATTTCTCTCTTCCTCTCCGTACTAGATGCCATGTTTTCCAAAAATATTTCTTTCAGAAATCAATACACTGATATCTGGATGGATGCAAAGTTTCTCATCTCCTGTCCTGATCACCTAAATAATCCCTCCCTCAAATAAGCCTGTAGGAATCAGTGATGGCAAGCTAGCTAAGTGTTTCCTGTTTTATATTATGTTTCATAAATATCTGGGCCCTTTTCAAATTCAGCCACCTCTTAGACCACTCTACTCTACTGGATAGTCAGTACGCTATTCTCCCCACAGTGAGGCCATTATCAATCAGTGAAGTTTTCAGTACAAATGGTATATCATGCTTGAATTCATTAATTGATCCAATCCAACTTGATACCTTAGGTAGTCAGTGAAAGTGTCATTTAAGTCAAGCACCAAACACTGGAACTGAAACACAGGCCCATTATTCCACGATTATTCATGTTAGTGAAAAACTTCAAGGTAACACAGACAGTCAGCTCTTGACTATGAATCAGATATAATGCTTAAATCCAAACTGGACAGCATGAGGACAGCAAGCATGAAGAGGACAGTGCATATAGTGAAGCCCTGGAATGAGCAGATACTGTATTTCAAAACACAATACAAATGCAGATACAAATATGAGGCGCACTATTTGTTTCTTTTTCTGAATTTGTCCACTTGTTTACAGTTTTAATGGAGCTCCAGCCCTGAGTTTGAGTGGCACTGATGCCTTCGATCTGAGTGATCTCAGGGCTGCTTGATCCTCTGTGCTGTGCTTTTTGCATTAGGCAGCATTTCTACATTGCGATTTCAGCTATTATTGCTTTTCTATTTTATTATTAATTTTTTTTTAAATTTCCCTGTCACATCCCAGCTCCATTTCTCTGCTCAGGGCTCCATACAAAATTATTTAAATGTTTTAAAAAAATACCTAATGTAAAATAATATAATATATGATATACAATGTTTGAATATATTTAAAGGGCAATTATGTGTACACTATAATTAATTTCTTGTTATATACTGTGCTTGCAAAAATTGACCAGCCCAGCCCTTTTTTTCCCCGGTTGTGAAAAACACTGGAAAAGAGCTGTAGATAGATTTACATTACATTACATTTATTCATTTAGCAGAAGCTTTTAAGCAACTTGAGTAAATACAAAGTTCAGTATCAAGCAGGGACAATAGAAGTAGTGCTACTTTATGCACTACAATAATATATAGCAACTGCAGATGATAAAGGTTTCACTACTTTATCTGCTGATCAGGAAGATACACTCAGAATCTGCTTGTGTAAGTAACCGTGTCTAACCTGTACACTGGATATATAATGGATTCAACCTTAATCAACAGTGGTCTATATTTCACTTAACATTTTGATTTAACAAACTTTCTCATGTCTTTCTCCTACAGGAAATAGAAACAAATGGAAGTACTCTGACTGACATAACATTTCTGGCTTGTTGCCTACAGATGCTCCCATAGTGAAGACAAATCCTTCCCCAGCCGATTTGGGTATATGTGCCAGCCTGCCAGTCTCGCAGACGCCTTCTTTCTGATATAGGATACAGTCAATGAAAGCTTATCACACAGCACTGTGGTCTGCTTTAAGACGTACTGGCTTAGATCCCAGACACGGATAATGGCACTGGAATGGGCACTATAGGGGAGAGGAAACCTCACTTAAGTTTATATTCCACTTCTAGGAATCACATGCTGCCTTGTTATAAGTAGGTGGTAAGATGAATCAGGTGTGTTAGAGCAATAAATAGTATTGAACTGAGACATGGTTTCATAAACAATGCTTTCAATAAACCCCAAAACACTCATCTATCACTCATCATCACGTTCACCACATGCACCTTGTACTGCATTTAACCCCATTTACCTTTACAAGAGTCATTCCAAAAAAGCCAATTTTGTCACTGTTAGCTGGCACATACCAAGGTGGGAAGAATTTAGGTGCACAACTAATAGGACATGATGGGGTGAATGGATGTATGTCAGGAAAAGGATATGGTAAACGCTCCACTTAATCACTTGGAATCAGTCTCTCGCTGCTGCTGTAGTTGGCCCCACGTGGACAGCCTTGATATACATGATGTCGTTGCTGTGGATGGTACCATGAGGATGGCTTTGTGATGGCAATCACCACAAACAGTTTTGCACTCAAGTCTCAATAAGTGACCATTTGAAAACTTCAACAAGACAGACTTCTTTATAAAACTAGAATGATAGAGGAATAAATAGAAGCCTTTATTTGTCACATATACATTACTGCACAGTGAAATTCTTTCTTTGCATATCCCAACTTGGAAGTTGGGGTCAGACCCAGGCAGCCATGATACAGCACCCCCAGTGCAGTGAGGGTTAAGGGCCTTGCTCAGGGGCCCAACAGTGGCAGCTTGAACCCTGATCCTCTAATCAACAACACAGAGCCTTAACCACTGAAGCTACCAGTCCCACTCACCTGGAATTTCCTGGTTACCCAATTACTTTTTTGACTATATAGTACACAAGATAAGAAATGATTAGAAGGGAAATGGTGTCAAATGAGACTTCCCTTTTGAGTCTAGTTCCTCTCAAAGATTTTTCCTCATGTCATCTCAGGGAGTTTTTCCTCACCACCATCGCCTTCGGCTTATTCATTAGAGATAAATTTAAAATGTACTATTTATATCCTGAATTTACATATTTGTTTAAAACTGCTTTGTGACTATATCTATTGTTAAACAAATAAAATGTTGTTATTTAACAAAGAAAAAATATATAATCATTAATGTACTTAGGCTTTCTGCAAGGAGACATTTACTTAACATTTATAGAAGGAGTCTCCACTGTCAGAGCTTTGTAATAGTCAGAGGTATAGCTGTTCCTTTAGATTTGCCACCATGGGAATCACTAGCGACACAATATCCATTTGGCAGATGCCCTTATCCAGAGAGACTTAAAATTGATCTCATTTTATACAACTGAGCAACTGAAGGTGAAGGGCCTTGCTCAAGGGCCTAGCAGTGGCAGTTTGGTGGATCTGGAAATTGAATTCACAACCTTACGATCCATAGTCCAGCACCATAACCAATAAGCTACCACTTCCCCCTCTTTATCCCCCGTGTTATTTTTGTCTTGTTAACTTCAAGGGAAAATCATAGAATTATAAGTGATACCAAGAACTTTTTTAAATAGACGTTCCACCACATTAAATGTAACTGTAAGTGGATAAAAAATATGACATGCCATTCTATAACTGATAAAGAAATTTAATTTTTGGTAAACTACTATGGTGTGAGTGGAATAAAACAGTTATGAATGTACTGTTATTAGAAAATATCTACTTTAAGGTAGTATCCATGGGCCAGCCCCACATTTCCCAGCTAATCTCTTTCCTCACAATCCCTCTCCAGTATCATGGCAGATGATGATGTGTCAGATACCAATGAATACTGACTATGTTTCTGTTCTGGAGGCATCTCAGGAAGCTGAACTGTGACCTACATATAGAGTGCTGTTTAGGAGGCTGTGTTTGTGCTAAGGTAAAATGAATTTATTTATCAGAACAATATCAGTTATTTGTTGTTGGTTTGAGCATGACCACGTACAAAAGAGACCATGGCGATCCTATCAGTCGTATCCTCCCTGACAAGAATTCCACAATACAGCAACTGTAAATATTTTCCTTTAAAGTTTTTTTGAACAATTTCTCTGGAAACATTTAGTATGTGCACTATAGTTCACTATCTTTACTGAAGTACACTGCAGTTATTTCCTGGATTCTTATTGAGATTTGAGCATGATAAGGCATCGCTATTATACGCAGTATTATGAGGACTTGCACAAACTTTGAGTATCTCTCTAGCCGTTGTCCTGCTGAGCTATGTGCCCGTGTGTGAATCCCAGTGGAACCTAAAACCCAGTCAGCACTTCCATCTCTAAGAGTTTGCCTTTCTTCCCAGCATTTCTCCCTCTCTATCAAACCCATCCACCATTTGTGCTTTTGTCACAGCAGCACTCCTATTTTTAGAGGGTGTCCATGTTCCACTAGAGCAGATGCCTGATCTTTATTATTGCCATCCATTATGGGGAGTGCCCTGTTCAAAATATTTTAAAGGGAAAACAGTAACAGTTGCCATACTCTGGAGTTGCAGTCAGTGCTTTGGGAAGATACTACTAGAAACATTTGTACAAGAAATAAATGATATTTAACTGATTCATCAATGTCATCCTAATTTCTCTCCCTTTACCTGAGAAGCAACACAGCTAGTGAAAAACATTTTTATGTAAGTCAATGGTTAGCTTTCTGAGATGCCTCCAGAACAGAGATATATTTACTATTCATTGGTATTTGGCACAACTTCTGCAGTGAGACTGGGGAGGGACTGTGAGGAAAAAGATTTGCCCGTAAATCGAAACCCTCCAGCTGTCTGGAGTGATTGTTTCCAATGAGCATGAGCTCAACACTGGCTGCATTATTGACCGATTTGTACGTGATTTCACGGACTCTGGGGTGCTGGCTTTCTCTTTCCGCAGTTGGGATTACTGCACAGGACAACCGGCATCGAGTAAACGCATCTGGGAACAGCTGCCATTCGTCATCACAGACTCTCAAAGTGCCTTCACTGTACAGGCACGAAGGTCCATTCTGCAAGTGCATTCTGCAAATATTCGCATGGATATGGTGCTTTCTTCTGAGATTAGTGCTTTGTGAATTAGCAGTAGCCATGGCTAAACTGTGAGGAATGCACGGAGTCTTTCATCTGGAATCTGAAGAGGGGATGTAAGCACTCCCAGGTGCTATAGTTGTCTGATAACCGTAACCAAAGGCTTCATGATCAAAGAAAGCATGCAGAAGGATGGACTTTTTTGGGAAAATAATAATAATATAAAAATATTTTTTAACCAAAGCAGAAAAAATGACAATAGGTGATGAAATAATCAAGTGAAATGCTGAGTAACTGGTAAGAGATACGGATGGGTTAAGGGTATCATATAATGGCATGCCCAGTGCTGCAATGCTTTGATCTATTTTTACCACATGACCAATCACATATTTCACATAGACTCATCCATGCCTAATTCACAGAGTCAAACTGTGACAATACAATTTCTCATTAACATACTGATCATGAATAACTGCAAAATAATTTTGTATTGCTATAATGGGATCGGACTAGAAAAAACAAAATAGTTGAAGAGGAAGGCCATCTTAATCATCACACACATTTGCTGGAGTACACTCTTTTTCACTATTAAAAGGCTTAATCATCACAATATGCCATGTTTACTTCTGTCTTGTTTATCTAAGAAAAGATGGAGGCCTCTACGGATAAGGATTTTCATTACTTCTGAGTTCCACTGCAAGCACAAACAATGCCAATAACCTGATTGTGATTAATGTTCACATGTTTATCTTCACATGATTATTATTTGTTTTTTCCCCTCATTTATTCATTTTTTCCCAATGCCATTGTTGACAAGCTGGAAGGCCCATAAACCATATTGTCAGAATTGAACACAAATCATGAAATCTGCTATTGCTATTACTGATTAGCTGTCATCATCAGTTTAATCAGCGGTACTGCATATTTGGAGCAACCACCTCCTCAGTTTGATCTGCTAGGCAGCTAATGGCTGACGTCAGGTCTCTGAACTCAAAACAAAGGAAGTTAATAATCCATTACTCTGACATGAGTTGCGATGTGTAGGTATAGATGAGTTCAGCAGCTGTGTCCTGGGGCTATAAGTGCCTCCTAAACTCTACATCACCATATCTGTTTCAAATGAGTCCACTTCAATAGCATTTTTGTTTGGCTTATAGAGTTACTGCAACTAAATTCAAAGTAATAAACACACTAAAAAATGCAAAGATTCAATGTTTAAGTAAAGCTTAACTTCATGAAGGCTTTGCAAATTTCAAACCGAGACTTATAGCATGTGTTATAATGCATCATGACTAAGCTGGTCATGGCCGAGTACAAGACCCTGAGTGTACTGACCAAAAGTTATGTAGGAAGAAGAAAAAATTTACTCGTACCTGACCCAAAGATGCCACCAGCACACACACTCCCACCAGCAGCATGACTCCCATTCTCTTTTAAGGCCTTTAGACCTCAGTAGCGGCTCTATGTCCCCGAATCACCAAGAAAAGACTGTCCTGGACAGCAATATGTCTGTTAGAGTGCTTTCTGGATGAGGATGAGTAAACCCTGCTGAAACCCCTCGGTCCCTCTCTCCCTCTCTCCCTCTCTCTCTCTCTCTCTCTCTCTCTCTCTCTCTCTTTCTCTCTCTCTTGACTGTGTGTTGGGGATATGAGTGACAGCACATGTGGTGGACTTGCCTGAGGAGGCTGTAATCCTAGCCCCCCTTCAGCTCCCCAGACTTGGACACACCCCAAAGTTTTTAGCCCAGGAAGGTTAGGCCATGGCATGAACTCTGCTCATGGAAGTGCAAACTTCTCAAAAGCAAACATTTTTAATGATTAATATTCACCCAAATGCTGATTTGCTACTGATTTGCTATAAGTTACATGGAGATAACTAACAAATCAGAACGATGCTCATTATTATTTGTTATAGAATTTGTTTTAATGATCGACTTTTGGAGGGAGAGCAGAAAAAGAGGAAAATCAGTGAAGAGCCAGAGCAGATGGCTCTGTAATGCAGAGAGCTATGTGGAAGGTCAAATTTCAGCAGGCTATTAGTCGAATATCGTACCTTCCGACCCTGACCTCCTCATTACCAGCCACCACCTGTGTCTCAGCTTAACCTTTGTCACAACTCCACAAAGATATTCATAATAACTGCATATTTGGGTAAAAGGTTCTGGTCTTCTGTGTAATGTTGTTCATTGTTTATGATGAGTGATCTCTCTGTTTCATGCTTTAGAACGTTTCTAGGCTAAAAGAGGATAATATTCAGTTCCTCAAAGCTGATTCCTTTGTCCTCCCTTTGTCCTATCTCTGTTACTTTCCAGTTTCAGGAACAGAAAGTTACATGTGTGTCATATTTCAGCATAGTTAAAGGTCTAAGTAGCTGTAGTTGTATTTCTAGAAGATAGTGTTGCTCTTGTATGGTTCAGGTTTAGGTCATCAGTATGACATGCTTTTATGCAATTTTGGATGGGAATTGTATAGAGCAACATCATCAACTTCCAGCAGCAGGAAAGAAAGTGAAATAACGCTCACCTAAAAGTAAAGATTAAATATGTAATAGTGTGGCTAACATTTTTGCCCACCACCTAAATGCAAATTATGAAATTATATATTCTTCTGTTTTATATACCTGATTTTTGCTAACTTACTAGAAGCCAGTTTAGCCATAAACACAGTTAATTCCCTCAGTTCAGTAAGATGGGGAAAACAAATATATTTAAGGATGTATTGTCAGTACTTGCTAGAGTAATTGTTATATTTCTCCATAGTAGCCAATTTTTCTTAGTCATGATGCTCTTTGAAATGAATTCATATAAAACTCTTTGTGTGATACTGTTTGCATATTTTTATGCACAGTATAAATATAAAAATATTTTGTCTTTTTACTTAATTTTCATAGCTTATATAAAGCAAAACAGACCTAGGCCTAGAGACATTTACGGTTATTCACACACTCTCTCCAGCATCTTAGCAGTGGTGCTAATCAGGGTTAGGATTTCAAAGGACAAGAATTTGCAGAGGATTTTGCACACCCAGGCAAGTCAGAATTAATCATTTGTTCCATTTGAATAGTTCTCTACCTGATTTTGTAGCCTCCAGTTGTAAGAAAATTAACTGCAAACTCAGTTTCAGGAAAGTTGCAGTCCTGGCTGCAGATTTCTGCTGTAGCATAATTCATATGGAGTCATGCTATTCAGACCTACAGATACATGCTGGGAATTCTGCTGTCATTCAGGGTTCCTCAGGCCTTCACCTCACCATGATTCATGTCCTGGGGGTTTTAGTGTTCAGGCACATTCACACGTTTAAAAGATGCTTCATGACAAAAAAAGAGTTTTCCTCATCCATCTGTTTAACTGTTTCATCCATCTGATTGCTGTCAACAAACTGAGAAACAGCATCCACACACAATGCTAGGTGTGTGTGTGTGTGTGTGTGTGTGTGTGTGTGTGTGTGTGTGTGTGTGTGTGTGTGAGTGCCAACCCATCAAAGGGTACAATCACAGACCTATTCAATTCAGATCAATTCATCAATTAATTCATTTGACATTTGATTTGTCTCAAATCAGCTTTACAGAAGTATAGAAACATAGAAAAAAATGTATAAAGTTTAAAGTTAAGTTACTTATCCCTAATGAGCAAGTCTGAGGTGACGGTGGCAAGGAAAAAAGGAGGAAGAAACCTTGGGCGGAACCAGATTCAGAATTGATCTATCCACAGCATCATTGAGCACCACCAAGTGACGAGACTCCAACCAGGGGTAGAGCATCTGGATAGATCAGGCAGGTCTGGAAAGAAGAAGTGGTCACATTGGGAACTCAGAACACTGGGAGCTCAGGAGTGGGATGTGTAGCTTGACAGAGAGAGAGAAAGATATTAGGTATGCTTGTATGCCTACTCACACACCCCTTGAAACACTACAGACCATTTAGAGATAGGAAACTGGAGTAACCAGAGGAAAACCCTAAAGTATATAGAAAAAAAATGCAAACCTAACACACACACACACACGTCTATAAGTCAAGCAGCTCTACTTGTGTTGAAAGGAACTTGAGTATGAGCATCATTGGAATTTTTGCTTTAAGTATCTCCTTTCCAACTGAAGTTATCAACTGTCCACTATCAACTGTATCAACTGTCCACTGATGGAGACTTGTAGCAGTCTGTCTTTACGCTATACATCCACAATAACATCCACATCTGTGTTTATGATGTGTATATGGCAGTGTTCACAGTAATCCCAAGCTGAGCTCTAGGCCGGCCATGCTCATCCATCTTCAGCTTCACTGAGTGATTGACAAGATGAACATGAACAAGGTAAAAGCTCTGAGTGATTAAGACAGTGTTTGTTTGTCTTTTTCTGCTAAATTGCTGAAAAGTGCTAGCTTTTCTGTAAAGTCATCTCTGAAGCTCTGTCAAAGTCTATCCGACTCCTGTGACTTTCTTTAAACACACACACACACACACACACACACACACACACACACACACACACACACACACACACACACACACACACCAGGTCCTACACAGGTTTTACATAATTAATATCATCAAAATAAGAACTTTATTATTCTGTAAGATGAAACTAACATTTTAACAAAGTTCTATTTAGTTGTTTTGGTTTATTATTGAATAACGAATAAAAGATAAAAAGACAGATTATAGGACAAGAATAAGATCATATATGCTTTTAAAATGTTTCTGAACATATTCTCTATGATCTAAGATACAAGATATTTCACGTTTTTAAAATCGGAAGTTCTTTGTTTAGGTGTGTTATGCTCCGCTATGCTCTGTGTGTGTTTTCTGTCTGTGTTTCCGTCTACTGTGTGTGTTTGTGTCCATGTGTCCAGTGCTGCATTTACTTCTGGGGTTCTGACGCACCATCCCCAACCAATTGCAGGTGTGATGATGTCATTGTCAAGGCAATATTTTAGGATAGGGGTAAACTAAATCAAACGTGCATCATCCTGAGACTCCTGTGCATGTAGCCATAAAAGAAGAATAAGAGGGTGGAGCAAATGAGGCAGTGAGGAAATGAGGCAGTGAGCTGTTAGTCCTCAGACTAACAGCTGCTGTTACTCCATTTCTGTCCCACAGCTGCTCTGGAAACACAACCCACTCCGAGTTAAATGGAGCATCTTCATTTATCTATCTGAGAAAACAACAGGTATTTATTTGTGTGTCGTACTGAAAGGTCACAGCGTGCTGGATATTGGTGTGGTGACTAAAGGCTGATTATGTGTAGAGGTATGAATGTGTGTGTGTTTGTGTGTGTGTGTGTGTGTGTGTGTGTGTTCTAAGGGATAAAGGCACACCACCTGTCTCTGTCATGCTGGGCAGCAGCTGGCTGAACCCCCAGTCAAGCATGACCATTCCCATGAGCCCTCATTGCTGCAGAGAGTGAGCGAGAGAGACAGAGAGGAAGAACTGTGTAAAACATTGCCAAATTTAATCATGCAACAGTGGTGAGAGCGGCCATGCTGTATGGTTTAGAGACAGTGTCACTGAGGAAGAGACAGGAGTCAGAGCTAGAGGTAGCAGAGCTGAAGATGTTGAGGTTGTCTTTGGGAGTGACAAGATTGGACAGGATTAGGAACGAGTACATCAGAGGGACAGCTCAGGTTGGACGTTTGGGGGACAAAGTTAGGGAGACCAGATTAAGATGGTTTGGACATGTTCAGAGGAGGGAGAGTGAGTATATTGGTAGGAGAATGTTGGACATGGAGCTGCCAGGCAGGAGGCAAAGAGGAAGGCCAAAGAGGAGGTATATGGATGGAATAAATGAGGATATGAAGCTAGTGGGTGCAAGTGTTGAGGATGCAGAAGATAGGGATAGGTGGAGAGAGATGATTCGCTGTGGCAACCCCTGAAGGGAAAAGCCGAAAGAAGAAGACATTTACATTTACAGCATTTGGCATTATGGCTCTATCCAGAGTGACATGGAAAAGTGTTTAGACATCTCTATCAGTGAGTACTCCGATACTGGTACACTAGGTGGCACAAGATACCATCAGTCTAAAACTCTGATGTAAATCTCTAGAACTCTTAACTGTCTGTATGTTTGTTGTTTCTCATGTTCTGTAAAGCTGCTTTGAGACAATGCTTTTTGTTAAAAGCACTATACAAATAAAACTGAATTGAATTAAACAAACAAGAAAAAAAAAAAGTGCTGGTTTAAGAGTTTCAGGACTTCACCCGTCATTTGAAGACCACTTGGGACTTCTGACATTGATGGGAAGTTCATTTTTTCTATGTTTCTATACTTTTGTAAAGCTGCTTTGAGACAATGTCCATTGTTGAAAGCGCTATACAAATAAATTGAATTGAATAACAAACAACAAAAGACAAGACAAGAGACAGAGCAAACAGACAAAACAATACACTACAAGACCTTTACAAGGCAGTCTTCTTGTATACCTTCCTTTTGTCCTGAGAGATGGTGGGACCAGTCGTGCAGTGCTAGATGATCCGAGGGAGCGAGGTGCAGTGCAGAGAGTGATAAGAGCTTTGAGGTAAGAGGGTGTCGGTCTGTTTTGGGTTTTTTCTAAGCACCAGTGCTTTAAATCTGATGTGTGCAGCTAAAGGAAGCTGGTGGAGAGAGTGCAGCAATGTGGTAGTGTGGGAGAGGGTTGAAACAAGTTGTGCATCAGCATTCGCTAGACCTGCTAGCAGAGAGTTGCCGTAAATCAGTCTTGAAAAGACAGGAGATTAAACAAGCACCTGAGCAGCGTGTGTGGATAAAAATGGCCTGATCCTTCTGATGTTGTACAGAAGAAACCGACACGAGCATGTCAAAGCGTGTGCAAGGAAAAGGATAGTTGTGCATGGTTACTGCAAGGTTGCGAGCAATAGCCAACAGCGAGTTGTTCTGGGCAAAAGAGTTCATGGAAAATGGTGATTTTTGCCCTCAAGTACAGTACTCAGTGGATAGGTTTGGAGAGACAGAGATTGGCATGGTTTTCAATCATCCAAATATGGAGAGATGGATGTGTTTATCTGGCTTAAAATGTGAAGTAGTTCTAAAAATTGGCCTTAAATTTCTGTGCACCTGGATTTTATGTGCACAATCTCTATCTGGATACAATCCTGGTACTCAAGATGCATAAAACACTTGAATAAAGAGTATGAGGAGAACATTATTACTATGTAAAAAAATTTAAAACACACACAGTCAGTGTCTGAGACTAGGCTGAGTTACACTGTGGCAAGATCCTAGGCAAAAGACAAAAGATGCGAAAGAGGAACAACACATATAACATCTTCTGAAAACAATACTGATTTGTTTCCCCCCTATAATACACAAGAAACAGCTTATGGTGGTAGATATATGAAAAACACCAACAATTTATCAAGAAATCTAAAGCTTATGATTACATACAATTCCATCAGGACCTTCTACAGTGCATTTACATCATTTCATACCAACAACAGTGTGATACAAAGCAGGTTCTGGCTTCATACCCCAGAACATTACATTAGAATTAAAATAAAACAATGACCTCATGATTAACTTTACATTGTAATTCAGGTCTATAGAGGCTGAACCTTCTGACTCACACCACTAAGAAAAATCCCCTTGATTAAGGAAACAGTGTAATTAAAGAAATGAATAAGATCTTAATTACAACCATTCTGTTTACCTTCTTCAGACATGACTACTCTGTTTGTTTGGAGGCTCTCAGTCTTGTGTTCACTAAGTAAGATGGAGCTCATCGGGGTTCAGGCTGACGATGAGCTCATGCACAACATGCAAAACAGAGCGTAACCTGAGCTCAGGATCAAATGCTGGACTCTGGAGCTGTTGATGTGACTAGCATGTGTCCACCTACTTCATATTTATGCCAAAATGATGTCAGGCATGCCAAGTAAATTTCTCTCTATAAGCACAAAATCAGTGTAATGTAATAACATGTCTACATCTATAGTACAACATACAGGACAGTGTTCACTTGAGCTGCAAGACACACTCTAAGCTGAACAATAAAATATACTAAACTGCACACCAAAGAGAGTCCATTATCTCTGAATTTATAAAATGCTAAAAGTTCAGTGTGGCACAGTGCTCCTTTACAGCTCCAGCATTAGTGTTTCAATTCTGAGCTCTGGTTACTGTCTGTTACATGACAGAAGTCTTTACTGTCACACATCTAAATATAGTATTGGAATGTATTTCAGTTTGTACAGACCCTGGGGTCAGAGTGCAGGGTCAGCTATGATACAGTGCTCCTGAAGCACAAAGGGTTAATCAACAGCCATAGCGTGGAAGTGCTGCAATATGAACTCATGACCTTCTGACTGGCTCTGAACCTTATTCACTCCAAGTGCTGTCTCTTTCCCCTTCACTGTGTGCATGGAGCCCTCTGCTGGACTGGTTTTACATCATGAGTCATTCCTGCCTCATTCCTGGCCCTGACTAGGACAAAGCGTGTACTGAAGATTAATGAATGCATGCAGGAAAGAAAAAAGATAAACAAAAACACTCACTGGTGCAACAGAACCATAAACTAACCCCCCCCCGTCTCTGTCTGTCTGTCTCTGTCTGTCTGTCTCTCTCTTTCTCTCTCTGTCTGTCTCTCTCTCTGTTTGTCTCACTCCCTCTCTCCCCCCTCTCTGTCTGTCTGTCTCCCTCCCTCTCTCCTCCTCTTTCTCCATCTGCCTCTCTCTGTCTGTCTGTCTCCCTCCCTCTCTCCCCCTCTCTGTCTGTCTGTCTCTCTCTCTCTCTCTCTCTCTCTCTCTCTCTCTCTCTCTCTCTCTCTCTCTCTCTCTCTCTCTCTCTCTCTCTCTCTCTCTCTCTCAGAACATTATATCATTTTGATCATCTCTGAGCTCATGTAAGTGGAAGATGGCAGTGTGTGTGTGTGTGTGTATGTGTGTGTAGTTTCTTGCAGTGGAAACTGAGGTTAGCACTCATCCTTCCTGGCTTGTAGCTTTTCTTCACATTCACAATCTGCTAGAAGCTGGGAAGTACCAAGAATAAAAACTGGGAGAAGAAAACTGAGAAAAATCACAAAAGTACATTATGCATTCTATATTTTAGCCACTAGAGTGCAGTGTTGCGCTTCATAAACAAAATCCGGAATACAACATTCAACACAATACAACATTCTTTATTCAGTTTGTCCTAAATAAAATAACCCCAAATAATGACAAAAGAAATGAACATTATTGATTGATTGATTAAAAAAACCTGTTTATAATATATAAACATAAAATAAAATAAAATAAAATGCATTTCCATTACTTTTGTTTAGGTCAAAGTCAGTGTGTATCTGTCAAAAGCAGGCATGAGAGGTGCATCACTACACACAGCTGTAATTAATACACAGCACATGAAAGAGCATCAACCTTTAGTTCTATAAGAGCCACACCGCTACTGCAGAATTGTTTTGGACCAGGATTGGCAAGGATTCATTTATGATAGAGAAAATAAATTGGCAACATGTAAGCCAGACACTTTAATATCTTATCTTTGTGGTAATAGAGAGCTTTAATCCCGGCCTTTTTTCCCTAATGCCCTTCATTGTTCTCCACGGTGCTAATGAGCGTGCAGTATTCCTTTTGTGTTCCTGTTGTGTGCTCTGAATATTCATACACACTCCAGTCTACAAAACTGCATTTATATTTGTTTGAAAAATGTCCACATTTGATACTAATGGACTAATGAGCTAATTAATGGGATGCCTACAGCTAAATATAACCTTAATCTTAACATCTTTTACTTTATCTCATAGTTTTTTAAATAAAAGCTGCAATTTTTGTAAAAAGAAAAAGAAAAAAAAACTTTCTTCAGAGAGAGAGAGAAAAGAGAGAGGGGAGAGAGAGGAGAGAGAGAGAGAGAGAAATATTAGCTTTATGCTGGTTAATATGTGAGCCTGTTTACTTTTGCCTAGTGAAAGTACGTGACTCACTCACTCACTTCACTTATTCACTCATTTATTCACTCTCACTTATTTACTCACTCACTCACTCACTCACTCACTCACTCATCTTCACTCACTCTTTCCACTCATTCACTCACTCACTCACTCATTTCTATAACTCATTCACTCACTCACTCACTCAATATAACTCACTCACGCACTCACTCACTACTCACTCACTCTATAACCCCTCACACACTCACTCACTCACTCACTCACTCACTCTTAACTCACTAAACTCACTCATTTCACTCTATAACTCACTCACTCACTCACTCACTCACTCACTCACTAAACTCTATAACTCACTCACTCACTCACTCACTCACTCACTCACTCTATAACTCACTCACTCACTCACTCACTCAAAATTTTCACTCA
>JAUCMX010000026.1:6718773-6773773 GCA_033459395.1 Hemibagrus guttatus | reverse complement strand
CACACACACACACTCCTCATAAACAGTCCAAAGAAAAGTCATACATATCTTTCTCCTCAGGCTCTGCATCTTTGCTGCATAAAATGTGTGTGTAAAAACAGGTTGAGGGAACTTTACTTACTTCTGTTTTTGAACTTGTTTTTCCTTGTGTAGGCGTGTGTTGCAGAGTCCATGGATATGTTTGTGTGTTTAAAAAAAGGGATAAAACCCTGACAGAGGTATTATATCTTGCTCTTTGTGTGTGTGTGTGTGTGTGTGTGTGTGTGTGTGTGTGTGTGTGAGGGAGGACAGTGGAGGTGGAGTGACCACACTTTGCCAATTAAAGTGAACATGATGACACAATGGTGAGTGTCTCGCCTGAATGCTACAGTGACGCGTGTGTGGAGCGAGATAATGGTGTGTGTGTGTGTGTGTGTGTGTGTGTGTGTATGTGAGCCTCAATCGATGACACTCGGTCCCCTAGTGCACAGCACACACATACAACCGCAAGAGTCACTAAAATGTCAGAGCACACACACACACACAGACACACACACACACACACACACACACACACACACACACACACACACACAAAACAGCTCACTAAACAACACTCATTAAGAGACATGCACACACAAAACAGACACTCTCTTAAGCACACACACACAGACACACACACACACACACACATTTTAATTTTAAATTTATACACAGACATGAAATTACACAATATATACATCAGTGACACTTTGATACTCTTGCTGAATGATTTGTCTCTGCTTATATATTTTCACTGTGTCTCCAACACACAGCCTAATAGTATAAATATTCATAAATCCAGTCCCTACATTCATTAATATTCATAAGTTGACATGCAAGTTACAGAATATGTCTAGCTTGTTTGACAGAATATGAAGAGGTGTCAAATTTATCTTACTTTCATTTAGTTTTTTATTTTCTCAGCATTTATTGTCTCAACACCTTACCAGAATCAGATTTTCATTCTATAGGGCCTTCAAGTGTAAATAACACACTGTGACACACACTATGCTGTGACACACACTATGCTGTGAAACACACTATGCTGGAGGATTAGCTGCCTGGTGTAGAGCAGATCTGGTGTCGTGCACTCAGCACAACGTCTCCATAGTGTCTCCATGGAGGTGTGTGTTAATCAGAGACTCTCCACAAACACACCTGCTGCCTGCGGTCAGTGGTGTTTTGCGCACGGCTGGCACGTGGTGCGGATTAGCTGTGTCCTGATGAGACAGGAAGAGGAAGATTCCAGTCCATTTTATTATCCTCTCACTTGTATACACGCACACATACACAGGTGGAGAGGATATCAGAGTGACCCAGAGGCCACACCTCCGGATCAGGCACTATATCAGTAGAAAGGAGTTATTAATGTACCACTGCTGTGTATTTGGACTGGATTCTGTTTCCTGTGTAATTTGTATCCCATTTAGCTTGAAAATGAGACGTACCACTACAGTGCTGAAACTTGTACCACTATGATGCTGAAACATAAATAAAGTTGAGGTGTGTGATATACAGTCACACTTGCACATAAAAAAAGGCCTTGTTTACATTTGTGTGTGTGTGTGTAAAGAACAGAGGACAGTGAGGGGGCACTTGGTTGTGCAGTGCTGGAGGAGTGATGATGGGGTGCTGGGGGACTGACAGTTGTCAGCCAGGGTGAAGCTAATCTTCTCCATCGGCTGTCAGTGCAGAGGACATCAAGAAACACACACACACACACACACACACACACACACACACACACACACACACACACACACACACACACACAGCTCTGCTCACTCCGCTGGCAATGTCAGCTTGTCAGGCCACATATGTTCGTCGGCTTCAGAGGAGAAGCGAGGACACGGGCAGTCTCCGTCTTTTTCCTGTCTCTCTTCTCACACGTATCTTTGCCTGCCCACCCCACTGTCCCTCCCTCCCTCCCTCTCTCTCTCTCCCTCCCTCTCTCATTCCGTCCATCCTCTCTTCTCTCCCTCCCTATTACTATTTATTTCTCTCTCATTTTTCTCCTTTACTCAATACCTCGGCTTTCTTGAAAATCTATAACTGTATTTTGTCCTCTGTGCATCTTGCAAGACTTTTATCTTTGTGTATGTGTGTGTATGTCAGAGGAGGGCCTTTTGTCGTCATTCTACTGTGGATCGATACTTCTCTCTTTGTCTTTTTTCAGATACAAGCACTTCATGTGAAAGCAGCGGCTTCCTGCTTTGCTGTTATTCACAGAGCCAGTCATAACACTTTCCTTCACAAAACCACTGTAGAGTGCTTCGCTGTTAACATAGCTGCCATTACCAGTGTCCTGTTATATCAGTGCTGTGATTCTCTCTTGAGTGTTGTGTGACAATGAGCAAAATGTGATATAAAGTAGACACCAGTTTTGGTGCTTCAAACAGGTGATTTCTGCTTTGGCCAAAGGGACAGAATCTCCACTAAACTTTACACTTGGCACAATGCAGCCAGGCAAGTACCGTTCTCCTGGAAACCGCTAAACCTGGACTCGTCCATCAGATTGCCAGACAGAGAAGCGTGATTGGTCACTCCAGAGAACATGTCTCCAATGCTCTATAGTCCAGTGGCGACAAGCTTTACGCCACTGCATCCGACTTTGCATTGCACTTGGTGATGTAAGACTTGTATGCAGCTGCTCGGCCATGAAAACCCATTCCATGAAGTTCTCTACGCACTGTTTTTGAGCTAATCTGAAGGCCACACGAAGTTCAGAGGTCTGTAGCTATTGACTCTGCAGAAAGTTCTGGGCACTGAGTGCCTCAGCATGCGCTGACCCCGCTCTGTGATTTTACGTGGCCTGCCACTTCGTCTCTGAGTTGCTGTTGTTCCCAATTGCTTCCACTTTGTTATAAAACCACTAACAGTTGACTGTAGAATGCTTAGTTCAATGAACTTTCGTTCAATGAAATTGAATGAACTTATTGCACAGGTGGCAACCTATCACAGTACCACACTTGAATTCACTGAGCTCTCGAGAGTGACCCATTCTTTCACAAATGTTTGTAGAAGCAGTCTGCATGATGTGCTTGATTTTATACACCTGTGGCCATGGAAGTGATTGGAGCACCTGAATTCAATGATTTGGAAGGGTGTCCCAAAACATTTGGCTAAATAGTGTATAAATAATTATAAAAATACTGTATCTACATGTTTGGTCTATATTAAGTTTATCATCTGGTATACATCCACAATAGTTTATTTTATTTTATTTTATTTTTTTAAAAAACCTCTTGGAAGAAACCTATGTAAATATCTCCCTCTGACTGAAATCTTTCCATTCCATTAACATTGGTGAAGACGTCTTTAACCCTAACTGGATTCTTTTTAAACAGGGATGTGGAATAATGCAGTTAATAACACTGTATCTCTGGGAATTTAGTCCCGGCCGAGTCCATCATGTCAGTCATTTTTATAGAGCGTGCATTTCCATGCCTGACATTGCTCCATCTTTTAGCTAGTTTCTATTATATTCTATTAGGAAAGACATTTAGTGCTTTTTCTACAGTACAGAGAAGCGCTCTTTATGATCAGAAAATTAGGAATTAGGTACATTATTGTATTTCTAGCATAGATATAGCCTACATAGTTTACATGCAGTATAAGTTAATGTACTATAACTTGCAGAGCCACAAGCTCTAGTAGCAAGCAGTTAGAACAAAGGTCAACATAATCATTACACTTTAAAGATTTGAAGTGTATGCAGCACACATAGAACTTTCGGTGTAAAGACCATGCATACATCATAAAGACACTCCCAAGATCCTTTTTATCCCAGGCCATGTGTCAGAAATATGTATTACAGAAGTTTTCTGACAAATGAAGTGATACATACAGCATCTAGGAATCTTATCTCGTCTCTCAAGTCTTTTCAATATCTTTGTGCTCACTGAATAATGTATTAAAATTGAAGTATAAATGTTGACCATGTTTAAAGACCAGTGGCTGGTTTTATTTAAATGGATAATTAACCAGAAAATTCAGATAATTTATCAACAGATTACAGATAATTTATCAATTTGATCATGTTCAAGAATTTATCATGTAATCCTGGATAACAATTGGCCCTGTGATGGATTAGCAGTCCATCCAGGGTGTACCTCATGTCCCCTGGGATAGGGTCCCTGTGTACAGAAATTAGATAGATGGATGGATGGATGGATGGATGGATGGAAATTCTTCCCATCAGTGTACTGACCAGCAGTGCAGTGTTCCCATCTTTCTGCTTTTGACTTCATTTCCAGTTATTCTAGGTTGGCAGGCCACTTTCTATACTGAATATAGACAACACATCAAGTCAACAGCCATTTTTTTACTGGAGGAAAACCTGCCCTTTTAGTGAATGGTGTCCAGATTGAATGGAGGGATTCACACAGTAAGATCACACAGTTTATGCATGACACTGTATTGAGAGCTAAAGCAGTGACTCACTTCAGCACATCTGATCTTTCTCTCTTTTTCTGTATACATGGATTTTGGTCCACAGTGAGAATTCTGCCTCTATATAAGCTTCATATTCCTCTTCTCTTTTCCGCTCTGATTGGCCTGGCTCGGTTTTATCTCCCTCTGTGCAGTTTGGAAACAACAAAAAGAAAAGCGATGTGTCTTGTTCAGGCACTAAATAGCTGTCTCGTTTGGCCCCCCTGAGGTGGCTGCACATCACTGGCCACCTCATTCATCAGCCCTGGCACTGCCGCCTGGCCCACTGAGCTCACGCTCCACGAATGGAATGATAAAATACTTCACCAGGCCACAGACCACAGAGAGAGCGAGAGAAAGAGAGGGAGAGAGAGAGAGTTCTATCGCTTATTCTGTATGGAGGAAAGAGAAACCAAAACATTTTTAAAATCACACACTCACACCTGCCGCTTTCCATAACCCCCCAAATCCCTTCTCTCCAGGGTTTGATTACAAACCCACATGCACACACACACACACGCACACACACACACACACACACACACACACACATTTTCCCACTGCAGTGACTGTGCCAATGGGCTGCTCTGACCGCTATAGACAAACAGCAATCTTACGTGAACTGAAACGATTTAAACAGCCTAAACACGGGAGATTGAAGTGTCCAAATAGCAGCTGCTTGCGGTCATGGCACTTTGAAGCCGAACAAACACACAAACACACATGATTGTAATGACCAAATCTTGACCTTCTTGAATCTTCTTGGACACTCTCAAGTTTTATGGTGCATTCCATCAGGCCTCCATTGTGTGGGCTTTTGTGTACATAAAGTCTTAGTTTTGTTTAGTTCTTTCATCAATCACTGATACTACTTATAAGCTTATGGCTACTATAAAGTTAACCACCTGCTGAGCTAGAGATGAAATATAACTGAGGTGCACCCTGAAAACGTGCATCATGGATGTTTGTGTTAATGTGACCGGGAATTATCATGAGCTGGACTACATGGCTCTGTGAATTAATGCTCTGATATTATATTATCATTTTTTGCATGAACCTAATTGTTATACGGTCACTGGTTAATGTTTTTATCGCAGTCATGCTACAGTAGCTGGGATGCTAGTTTGTGATCACTAGCATGACACTGAATCACTAACTAAATCTAATAGTTTTGTATCGGAAAATATTATTATCACAACCTAAATGAGTAAGTCTAGTCTTAGGTTAATGTCAAGCCTGATTTCTAGCTGTCACTCGAAAGCGTTGTCCATTTTGGCAATAAACACATCCAAGAATCAATTACTTACACAGAACGTCCGGTTAACTAATTTCTTTGTTTGCAACCTGAACAATCAGCAACAAAATGTGTCATTTGTTTATGTGAACCAACCTGGAATCATTGTAGTATACAGTAATACGACGGTTGGGAAATGCTGGGTAGGTACAATCTAAACTTTTAAATGCTGGATGCTGTGAATCCTACCAGAAGTAGCAGAAATTATTTTTCCTTACTGGTGTTTAATTGCACTACTGTGTTAAATGGGGGTGCTAACTTTACAGTAGACCACAGGGGTACAGCCAGGGGAATAGAGGGGTTCATTTGTCAGGCTGTGAGTTTAATGTTGGTCTCAGCCTCCGAGACTCCATGGGCTGTAACATTTTACTGGCCACAAGCGTTCATAATGTGCACTGGTTTCTGAATGGTAAACACACTTTTGCAAGCTTTTCAGGATTGATAGTTAGAAAACATGATACTCTTGTGAGCTTGCTTAGCTAATAAATCATATTCTATATGCTATGCTCAAGGCACTAAAACCTACTAAAGTTAATGCGAGGAACTGAAAGCAGATACTTTCCTAAGCACTTCAATTTCAACTTTTTTTTTTTTTAACTTTCCAACCGCCAGAACCAGTTGAACTAGCTTGTGCTTTTGTGCTGTTAAGTTTAAGCCTTGTTTCCTGTGCTACTGTGTATTTGCTGGTTTTGAACCTCTTATTCCTGGTCTTTAATTATAATTATTACACATTAAGCCTGAGCTCTGACTTTGATTCTTGGATTCAACCAAATAACGGCATTATGCACTTGCCCTACCACACTTTCTCCACATGTGACAATCACATTAATATAACTTTAATATGATTAACATGATCATTTTTTTTTAGGTGTGTTATGGGTTTGTTCTGACAATTCCTGATATGCTGAAGACAAAAGACAACTCTTGTCCCTGCCCATGAACCTTACAGGCACTGGTGTAATCCTGTAAAAAAAATATTTCTCTAGGAAGCTTGCAGTTATCAATGACAGGATTTGAATAATTATGATTGGTGTGACAAGCTAATGGTCCTATATACATCAAACAAACAAAAGGAAAAATGATTTAGGTATATAACACTATGTTATAGACTTTATTTCATCTCAAGAAACAATACAGTGACATGATAAAAACTAAACTAGAATACTTTTGTCATTAGTGGTGCAGCAGTACAGCAATGCCAGGTACATTAATGGGTTTTATAACAACAAAGTAATGTATGTATGTGAGAGAAAACATATCCAGGGCTTGTTTCTGCTTGGCCATGCTGATCCTTCAAGTCCTGTGCGACTATAACGCTGCATGGCAGGGGCTTCCTCCAACAGATGTTCCCTGCCACTGGCATCCTACTGCAGTGTGTGTGTATTTGTGTGTGTGTGTGTGTGTGTGTGTGTATAGAGGGAGAAATAAATCAAGTCATAGCCATTTAGTAGGCCAGGCTGCTGCGGTGTCATTAGGAATCCTGTCACAAGGGGAAGGGGTTTACATGGAAACACCACGGCCATGCAGGGGAATTTTAATTCTCCCGCATTAAACATGAGTCAGAGGTTGATGGATGGGGTGAAAGGAACGTGATGATGGGCTGATATGCATTCAGCGAGCCAGAATCTCACACACACACACACACACACACATACACACACACAGATACAGAGTAAAAGAGGTTGCAGATAAAAATGATCTCCAGACTCTGCATAGGTGTGTGTGTATGTTTGAGTGTGTGTGGAGACGGCAGGGTCGGTAATGACCTTGGACATGTCGTACATTGGCGTATATTTCTCCACCCAGCTGCCACTTTAATGAGCAGCTACAATGGCCTTCGCTGAATAATTAATACTCCAGCCCATTAAGGAGGCATTAGAATGCATGCTACCTCTTATCGATCCTCTCCACCCCACATCTCTTCCTTTTTTTTTCAGCTTTAACTCTGGTGCTAGTGTTGGAAATGTGTGTGTTACTGGGCTGAAGTGAAACATGGACAGTCTGGTTGAAATGTCAGTTGTGTAATTACATGTGCTGAAAATTGCTGGCTGAGTTATGAAACACACTGACACACTACGCAGGGTGTATAAATGATAAAGCAGACTTCAGCTAGACCTACTACATTTTTACTGCTTTATATCAGCTTTGATTAGTTTTCTGGATCTGTAGTGTTAATAGTGTATATACAGAGTATTATATTGTTGGTCTGAACGTAATGGCCTGAAAATTAGAATGTTCAGGGCATTCTAATCATTTGAGACTGGTTTTCTAACAAGATTTTAGTGGAGTGCCTACAGGGATGGTACCACAACAAGGTAAAATAAAAAAAAAAAACAGGCATTTCCTATTATCTGTGATGCAAAACAGTTACTGTTACTGTGAAATTGATTATTTTCCAATAAAAGCATGCCCTGAAGTATTTTATTCCTCTTATACCACAGCAAATATTAAACCCTAACAATTTGCTTGCGTGAAAATCATGTATAAGTCGTTACTATAGAAACGATAATGCTTTAGAACATTAATATAGACCTTGGATTTGCCTTGGTATTACAATCAGTCAACATCAAGAATATAACCATATTCAATTAAAAAGCAATTAAAGAAAATGTCCACAAAAAACCTAACTCTTTATATTTAAGGAATTATTAATTGTTCACATTTAGATCCTAATAAACCTCTGAGTGTTGTTTTATTAAAGCACGGTGCACCTGGAGGGTAAACCATATGTTAGAGGCTTGAAGTGATCAAAATCTAAGACTTTTCTCATTAGATCTAAATGGTTTCTAATAAAATAAAAACACAAACCCTTATCTGGACACCTATTCTTATTCCCTGTTTAGTGTACATGTTTGAGTTTTCAGAGAGGAGTATGATCTAAAATACTAATCTAAAAGCATTGGACATGAAGAATATACGGGTGAGACTTGTACTCCAAACAAGGAGCAAAATCAGTGCGAGGAAAGAACAAAGAATCTCTCTCTCTCTCTCTCTCTCTCTCTCTCTCTCTCTCTCTCTCTCTCTCTCTCTCTCTCTCTCTCTCTCTCTCTCTCTCTCTCTCTCACACACACACACACACACACACACACACACACACACACACACACAACACACACACACACATTAAGGGCCTTGTCAGTTAGAATGACTCGGCCTGAGTGATATTTATGTTCTGCTTCTGATTAGTTGCAATTGAAAACAAATGAACTTATATATAAGGTGTGTCCTAAATGCTTGTGTTTAATAGAATAATTCTTTTAGACATTAAAAAGATCATGTGATTTAGGATAATTTTTTGCATACTTGCATAAATACATCTGCATATATCTTATATATCTTAGTAGAAATGAGAAAAGCATGAAAGTTATCAGTCATACTGAAGAAATATCACATGTAGGAGGAGTCATGTGGTGAGAGACTTATAGGAGAAGCCATGTGAGAGGAGTCATGCTGGAGAAAGTTATGTAGGAGGAGTCATGTAGGAGGAGTCATGTAGGAGGAGTCATGTTGGAGGTGTCATGTAGGAGGAGTCATGTTTGAAAAAGTCATGTAGAAGGAGTCATGTTGGAGGAGTCATGTAGGAGGAGTCATGTTGGAGGTATCATGTAGGAGGAGTCATGTTGGAGGTGTCATGTTGGAGGTATCATGTAGGAGGAGTCATGTAGAAGGAGTCATGTTGGAGGAGTCATGTAGGAGGAGTCATGTAGAAGGAGTCATGTAGGAGGAGTCATGTAGGAGGAGTCATGTTGGAGGTATCATGTAGGAGGAGTCATGTTTGAAAAAGTCATGTAGAAGGAGTCATGTTGGAGGAGTCATGTTGGAGGAGTCATGTTGGAGGTGTCATGTAGGAGGAGTCATGTTTGAAAAAGTCATGTAGAAGGAGTCATGTAGGAGGAGTCATGTTGGAAAAAGTCATGTAGAAGGAGTCATAATGGAGGAGTCATGTAGGAAGAGTCATGTGGTGGGAGACATATAGGAGGAGTCGTGTAGGAGGAGACAAATAAGAGGAGTCAAGTGGTGAGAGACTTATAGGAGGAGTCATGTGGGAGGAGTCATGTAGGAGGAGTCATGTTGGGAAAAGTTATGTAGGAGGAGTCATGTAGGAGGAGTCATGTTGGAGAAAGTTATGTAGGAGGAGTCACATTTAAGGAGTCATGTGGTAGGAGACATAGGAGGAGTCATGTAGGAGGAGTCATGTGGTGGGAGACAGGACGAGTCATGTTGGAGGAGTCATGTTGGAGGCATGGCTTTCAGATTTTCAATATTTAATATTGAATATTCAATATTTATGTGGTTCTGAAGTCACTATTTTAAATGAACGATTTGAAATAAACACTGATCCTAAAAGCATCTTTTGAAGTGAGAGTGTAATAATTTCAACATACAGTTTGCATGAAAGAAACTTCATGCTTCACTTGCTGCATTCATTTTAAAGCTTTAGTGTAAAAGCAAGTATGACTTACCTGGATTAAAAACCATCATACATGTTAAAATACACTCTAACTCACGCAAGTGGGCTTAACGTGATTGTGAGGAAGGAGATTTTTGATCAGTAGATTAGAGCTGACAGCACGCGAGCCTCAGCTTGAATGAGAATCATGAACAAAATCAGAGTAACAAACTTGATTCACAAGTTTGTGTGCAACTGCAAGCAAAATGGACTTTTACACCATGACATTTTCCATTCGATTCTGAAATTTATTTAAAAGTAACCAAAGATGTCATGTATATGCAGATCGATAGTAAAGTGTTCAATGTGCAATAGACTGGATATTTAACAAGATTTATAGTGGTATATCTAAAAAAGGTAGATAATCAGAGTCTCATGTAATGTTTTTTATTGAGTTTTGTTGTAATAATAGCTGGCCAGCTTTGGCTAAAATACATGCAGGATTGTATGTACGGAGCATCACTGCAAGTTCTCTACATACATATTGTCCAGTGGTACATTAACCCATTCAGTCTCCCTGAAGAGCAGCATATCAATCAGAGACTGCAACACAATGTAACACATATTTGTGATTTTTTGTGTATTAAAAAGGAAAATATTTCACTTTGCAAAACTCAAAAATCTCATTTTCCACTCTTATTGTGATACAGATGGTGCAGTGTACAGAAACAGAAAAGTGCTATTTGTTCTCACTGCAGGGGTATGTGTTTGTATGTGTGTGATATGTGTGTGTATGTATCTCTACAATAGAATCATGTAGGAGCAGGTTGCTGCGATCCGTCGCACACACGCTGAGTGTCTCGATCAATCCCTGTTTAGATGGATGAGGATGCGTATAGTGATCGATGCACAGATATTGACACACAAATGCATGAAGAGAGGCGACAACACACTCCACGGTGACCTGAGACGAGTGTGAGGATCCGGTGCTGAGTAAGAGAGCAGAAAGTGCGTGAGAGATGAGGCAGATAAATATAAGCAGCTTCTGTTGTCCAGAGGGTCAATAATCAATAGGAGTTATCACAGGATGAAGCAGATGCCTACTGATTCTCATGCTCACCTGCATGTCTTACTGTACATTACACTCCATTTCCACTCGATATTACTGAACACACACTCCACACTGCAAAAAAACATACATACCACCCCTAAAAGTACGCACAATATATTTCTAAATTATAAATATGATACAGGGACACACCATTGAGTGAGGTTTCATGCCAGAACCTAGCTAAGTGTCCAGCTGTTTCACAGCAGGATTAACGATATGGTTGAGAAACAGTAGATGATCCCCTAGAAATTACTCCAGGTACCTTCAGCCCCCACATGTTGGTGTATACGTATGCTCACAGCATGGGGCGTTTACAGGTGAGAGCTTTAGGGCTCATTTATAGGGTGATTCCTCCAGCCGGGAGCCATTTGTGTATGATTCTACACTTAAAAATATGCAACAAAAGGGAAAATACATGTTAAATGTAGATAAATATCCTTCACAACAGCCTGTGCCTCTCCCAAGCCACTACAGATACACTTTAATTTAAAATACAATCATTAAAGCACTTTAAAAAGTCTCAGAATTTCATTATCAGTTGTATATTCCATTATCTGTGGTATATTCCACATGTCCATATGTCCGACAAGAAGTCACATCATCCAGGTCTTTGGAAGATTATGAGAAGAGAAGGTAAGTTTCTCTTCATTTATCTATTTTTAAAGTTATTGTACTGTAGTCTGACAAACTACAAACCAGTTACCCAAATTATAGCTAGAAAGAAAATGATTTATTAAATATTTATAAAATAAATTGTAAACATAAGAAGGTTATTATTGTCCTGATAACATCTGCTGACATTAGCAGTGATGATATTGATGATATACATTTTGTGTGTTTTGTGTGCTGTGTGTAGTGATGGTAGTGATAGTAGTTTTGATACTGATAGTAGTGATAGTATTGCTGTTAATGATGGTAGTGTTAGTAGTGATGGTAGTGATGGCAGTGTTAGTAGTGATGGTAGTGTTAGTAGTGATGCTAGTGATGGTAGTGTTAGTAGTGATGGTAGTGATGGTAGTGTTAGTAGTGATGGTAGTGTTAGTAGTGATGGTAGTGTTAGTAGTGATGCTAGTGATGGTAATGATTGTAGTGTTAGTAGTGATGGTAGTGTTAGTAGTGATGGTAGTGTTGGTAGTGATGGTAGTGTTAGTAGAGATGGTAGTGTTAGTAGTGTTGGTAGTGATTGTAGTGTTGGTAGTGTTAGTAGTGATGGTAGTGTTAGTAGAGATGGTAGTGTTAGTAGAGATGGTAGTGTTAGTAGTGATGGTAGTGATTGTAGTGTTAGTAGTGATGGTAGTGTTAGTAGTGATGGTAGTGTTGGTAGTGATGGTAGTGTTAGTAGAGATGGTAGTGTTGGTAGTGATGGTAGTGTTAGTAGAGATGGTAGTGTTAGTAGTGTTGGTAGTGATTGTAGTGTTGGTAGTGTTAGTAGTGATGGTAGTGTTAGTAGAGATGGTAGTGTTAGTAGTGATTGTAGTGTTGGTAGTGATTGTAGTGTTGGTAGTGTTAGTAGTGATGGTGGTGTTAGTAGTAATGGTAGTGTTAGTAGTTTTGCTAGTCATGGTAGTGATGGTAGTGATTGTAGTGTTGGTAGTGTTAGTAGTGTTGGTAGTGATTGTAGTGTTGGTAGTCATGGTAGTGATTGCTGACCTACAATTTCGCAATTTCGCTAAATTTTCTCGATTTGTATCTCAAATCCAGTCCTATATTATAAGTTTTATAGTACCTATAGTATCCTATAATATTCTCACTCCAAACGCGTTTTATATCGCTAGTTTTATTTGTTTTCCAAAACACTCGCTTATAGCCGGTTAGCTTAATAGCATTGCTAATTCGTTAGCCCGGCTACCACAAGTTTGTTTACGTTTTCACACCGGTTATCTCTGTTTACTACTACAACTAAACACTATGTCGGTTGTGTGTCTGCCTTTGAGTGCAGGTGAGGATTCTTTTGAGCTGCACTCGGTGGATTTGGAGCTGGAGGCCGTGGAGAAGCAGATCCGCGACCTACAGGTGAAGCAGGCCCAGCTGCAACAGCGGAAAGCCGCGTTGGAATCGTCCCGGACTGACGCTCACCTGTCCCAGATAAATTCGCGGCGTGAAACAAACACTCCCACAACCTCAACTCCGTGTGCTTCTCTGTCCAGGCCCAGCACACCAAGGACACGGCCCGCCCAGGTTTCATTCACTCCGGCGCCGAGGTACCACGCAGCCTGGATGCAGCAGCAGCGGAAGACGCGAGCCAAGCCCTGGGCGAGGACCTCTCCCTCTCCGCCGCCACCCGTCTTCGAGATCTCGACACAGAACAGCTTCGCTCCCCTTCGCGAGATGGAGTGAGACGCGGTGATCATCGGAGACTCCATCGTCCGGCACGTCCGTGCTACCGCGGCTAAAGGTAAGGTGCGCACTCGCTGTCTTCCTGGTGCTCGTGTTCTCGATGTCTCTGCACAGGTACCCGCGATCCTGAAGAAGAACATCGGAGCTGTGGTCCTCTATACTGGCACGAACGACATCGGGCTGAGGCAGACGGAGATCCTGAAGAAGGACTTCAGGAGCCTGGTGGAGAAGGTACGCACCACATCGCCCACGACGAGGATCATCGTGTTAGGACCACTTCCCACGTTCCAGCAAGGAATCGAGAGGTTCAGTAGACTATTTGCTTTTAATGAATGGTTACAGTCATGGTGTCAAGATCAGAAATTACCCTTTGTTGATAACTGGAATCTTTTCTGGGAGCGTTCTAGGCTCTACCGTCCTGATGGCCTGCACCCAAGCACAGTTGGAGCAGCAGTCCTCTCAGACAATATCTCCAGGACATTACGCACCATCTGACTGGTAAGCCATACCTCAGATTACAATTATGATAGCTACTGTTCAGCTCACCAGATTGATACAAGTGCACACATAACTCATCCTATAGAAACTGTGTCTGTTCCCCGAATAGTGAGATCAAAGAATAAATTCATTAATAGCCCTCGAAATAATCTAATCGCAGTTATGCCTGAAAAACGCCAAATAATTAAAGAAAAACAATTTCTAAAGTTTGGGCTTCTCAACATTAGGTCCCTTGCACAGAAAGCACTTACTGTTAATGAAATGATCTCAGATTATAGTTTTGATACACTCTGCCTTACTGAAACCTGGCTTAGGCCAAATGAATTCATTAGTCTGAATGAGTCCACTCCGTCAGGATTTTGCTATAAGCATGAGCCCCGTCTGACTGGTCGTGGAGGTGGCATTGCAACTATTTATAGCAACTCTCTTACCATTACTCAGAAAACAGGAACCAGGTTTAACTCATTCGAAGTGCTTGTCCTTAATGTTACACTCACAGACATAAATAAAAAATCTCTACTATATCTTGCGCTGGCCACCGTATATAGACCCCCCAGGTTCCTACGCTGATTTTGTTAAAGAGTTTGCACATTTACTCTCAGACCTACTGATTAATTTTGACAAGGTCTTGATTGTAGGAGACTTTAACATTCATGTAGACGATTCCAATGATGCCTTAGGACTCGCATTTATGGATTTATTAAATTCTTTTGGGGTTAAACAAAACATTACTAGACCAACTCATCATTTTAACCATACGCTAGATTTAATTTTATCACATGGAACAGATGTCACTGATATAGATATTTTACCTCAAAGTGATGATATCACAGACCATCACCTCTTAGTGTACGCTCTACCTGTAGAACTTATTAGACACGTCTCCCCTCGTTATCGACTCGGTAGAACTATTATCCCGACCACTAAAGACAAATTCACAAGTAATCTACCGGATCTGTCTCAACTTCTCACCAGACCCCTAAATGCAGATGACCTAGATGAATTAACTAACAGCATAGGCACTATTTTCACCAGCACACTAGATACTGTTGCCCCCATCCGATTAAAAAAGGTCAGAGATAAAACACCTGCACCATGGTACAATAGGCATACTCACGCCCTCAAGAGAGCAACCCGTAACCTCGAGCGAAAATGGAGGAAAACTAAATTAGAAGTTTTCAGAAGTGCATATAAAGACAGTATGTCCAGCTATAGACAGGCTCTAAAAGCTGCTAGGGCTGAGCATTTGAGCAAACTGATAGAAATAAACCAAAACAATCCCAGATTCTTATTTAGTACAGTGGCTAGACTAACAAAACATCAGATATCTGAAGAGAATACTCCATCACAGTTTAGTAGTGAGGACTTTATGAACTTCACTGAAAAAATCGATAGTATCAGGAACAAAATAATGGATGTTCAACCTTTGACAGCATCCGGTGATCTAGTCCAACCTAAAGCTCCACATTTAAAGCTACAATGCTTTACAAGTATATGGAAGGAAGAGCTGTATAAACTTACCACCACGGCTAATTCAACAACATGTTTGTTAGATCCAATTCCAACTAGATTACTGACAGAAGTGATACATACAGCTGGAGAGCCTCTCCTCAACATTATTAATTCCTCCTTATATTTAGGTCACGTCCCTAAACCTTTCAAGCTAGCAGTTATTAAGCCTCTTCTTAAGAAACCTAAACTAGACCCTAATAACTTATCAAATTACAGACCGATTTCAAACCTTCCGTTTATATCTAAAATATTAGAAAAGGTTGTGTCTGCTCAATTATACTCCATCTTACAGGAAAACTTTATCCTTGAAGAATTTCAGTCAGGTTTCAGGCCCCATCATAGTACAGAAACTGCACTAGTAAAAATCACAAATGACTTGTTTTTAGCTTCGGACCAAGGCTGCATCTCAATATTAGTGTTACTTGATCTTAGTGCTGCATTCGACACTATAGATCATAACATTCTCGTAGACCGCTTACAAAATCACATAGGTTTTCAGGGACAGGCATTAAAATGGTTTAGATCCTACCTGTCTGATCGATACCATTTTGTAGATTTAAATGGAGAACTGTCCAATGTAATGCCAGTGAAATATGGGGTTCCACAAGGATCAGTTTTAGGACCTCTGCTTTTCTCAATATATATGCTGCCCTTAGGCAACATCATTAGAAGGCATGGGATTAGTTTCCACTGTTATGCTGATGATACCCAGTTATATATCTCATCAAAACCAGATGAAATATCTAAACTGTCTAGATTAACAGAGTGTGTTAAAGATATTAAAGATTGGATGACTGATAATTTTCTATTACTAAATCCTGATAAGACAGAGATATTACTGATTGGTCCAAAAACCAGTACACAGAAGCTTTCACAATTCACCTTGCATTTAGAAGGATGTTCTATTACTACTAGCTCTACAGTGAAAGACCTGGGCATAATATTAGACAGCAACTTGTCCTTTGAAAAACATATTTCCAATATTACAAAAATAGCTTTCTTCCACCTCAGAAATATTGCCGAGCATAGGAACATTTTATCTGTATCTGATGCAGAAAAGCTAGTTCATGCATTCATGACCTCCAGACTGGACTATTGTAATGCATTACTAGGTGGTTGTCCTGCATCTTCAATAAACAAGCTACAGTTAGTCCAGAATGCAGCCGCCAGAGTCCTTACCAGGTCAAGAAAATATGATCATATAACCCCAATATTATCATCCCTGCACTGGCTACCTGTTAAGTTTAGAATTGATTATAAACTAGCACTTCTTACATACAAGACTCTAAATGGTTCAGCTCCCACATATCTAGCCAGTCTTCTAACACATTACAATCGATCACGCTCCTTAAGATCTCGAAATTCCGGACTTCTGGTAGTTCCCAGAATATCAAAGTCTACAAAAGGGGGTAGAGCTTTTTTGTATTTAGCTCCTAAACTTTGGAACAGTCTTCCTGACAGTGTTCGGGGCTCAGACACAGTCTCCCAGTTCAAACGTAGACTAAAGACATCTCTTTAGTTAGGCATACACCTAATAAATACCATAACTTTGTACTCCAATACATCTGATTAAATGCACATCATCATCTAGTGCCTGCTAATATTATGAATAGCAGCTACGCTAATTCCTTTCCATTTGTTTCCCTTCTTCTACCCACCCCTGAGACACACAGAGATTATGCCAGCTCCAGTGGCATCCAGAGATGGACCAGCTCCAGCTGGGTTCTGCTTTCTGAGGACTGGAGTATTCAAAGCAGCACTGCCAACCCTATGTGGACATTTTACACATAACATTCTACACATGCTGTATCTGCATCACACAACTAATGCAGAAAGGACATTGTTCATATCACACTCTCCGGTGTCACCAAGATGAGGATGGGTCCACTTTTGAGTCTGGTTCCTCTCAAGGTTTCTTCCTAATACCATCTAAGGGAGTTTTTCCTTGCCACAGTCGCCTGAGTCACCTCAGGCTTGCTCACTAGGGAAAATTTTGTCTAACATCTAGGACTGTTGGTTTGTATGTTTATTGTTTCTTATGTTCTGTAAAGCTGCTTTGAGACAATGCTCTTTGTTAAAAGCGCTATACAAATAAAATTGAATTGAATTGATTGTAGTGATGTAGTGTTGGTAGTGATGGTAGTGTTAGTAGTGATGGTAGTGTTGGTACTGTTGGCAGTGATGGTAGTGTTGGTACTGTTGGCTAGTGATGTGTTAGTGTGGTAGTGTTAGTAGTGTGGTAGTGATGGTAGTGTTGGTAGTGTTGGTAGTGTTGGTAGTGTGTAGTAGTGATGGTAGTGTTGGTAGTGTTGTAGTGTTGGTAGTGATGGTAGTGTTGGTAGTTTGTAGTGATGTAGTGTTGTAGTGTTAGTAGTGTATAGGTAGTGTTGGTAGTGTGGTGGTGTTAGTAGTGTTGGTAGTATTAGTAGTGTTGGTAGTGTTGGTAGTATTAGTAGTGATTGTAGTGTTGGTAGTGTTAGTAGTGCTGGTAGTGATGGTAGTGTTGGTAGTGATGGTGGTGTTAGTAGTGATGATAGTGTTGGTAGTGATGGTAGTGTTGGTAGTGATGGTAGTGTTGGTAGTGATGGTAGTGTTGGTAGTGATGGTGGTGTTAGTAGTGATGATAGTGTTGGTAGTGATGGTAGTGTTGGTAGTGATGGTAGTGTTGGTAGTGATGGTGGTGTTAGTAGTGATGATAGTGTTGGTAGTGTTAGTAGTCATGGAAGTGTTGGTAGTGATGGTAATGTTGTGATAGTAATGCTGGTACAGATGATAGTGTTGGTAGTGTTACCACATCACAGCTCCAGGTTTCACAGTTTGATCTTTTGTTTCTGTGCGTATTCTAAGTGTGTCGATGTGGGTTCTTTCTGGGTTCTCTGGTTTCTTTCTTTGAGTGGTGAGTCAAGACAATCACTGTCATGTCCAAGACAAGTCAAAGACCAGGACTAGCTAAGATTGAACAAAGTCTGAGTCTTATGAGGGTCAAGGCCAAGTCAAGATTGAGATCAGAAACCATCAATTAATTTTCAAGTTCAACTAGTTGGCATCATTCATGCATTGTGTCAATAATTAGGCTATGATTTTTAGAAGTTGCAATTTTTTTTGCGGACTTTCTGCACGCAGAAAAAAGACAACACAAATCAAAAAGTCAATATTTAGTGAGACCAATGCCCAGGACTGAGGAAAGTCAAGGTACATTTGCCAATAATATCCAAGACAAGACCAAATCAATACAGAAAATATCTTTATTCCAAGACTGGAGTCGAGTCCAATAGCTCTGCCTTTCCCCGGCCAAAAACATGCCAGTAGTCGGACTGACTAAGATAAATTGCTCCTGGGTATGAATAAGTGTGAATGTGTGTGTGTGTGTATGCATGGTGAGCTGCCATTTCCCACCTTGGGTGTATTCCCACCTTGCGCACAGTGTTCCTGGGACCAGCTCTGTATCCACTCTGACCCTGACTAGAATAAAGTGCTTACGGAAGATGAATGAATGAGTGAATGCATGTCTTTCAGTTAAATGATGCTCATTTAACCAGGTTTAATGGACTTGGACAGACACAAATGGCTTCTAGATTAGATCAACATGTTTAGCATTACCACAACGCAATGTTATCTATCAACTGAGTGACACTGATTAAACCCACTTTCTTATGCAGAGATCATCCAATAAATTTGAAAATGATAATTGTGTACATTTTAGGCTTTATTACTACATCTTACCTATATGATTTGGTGCGTAGGGCACACTGGGGTGTGTATGTGCTGTGGATGTGCCGCCCTCTCTGGATTGATAGCCAGGTGTTTTATAGTATTTGTGGCTGTGATCATCCATCAGAGCGATCGATCGCGCTCCAAGCCGCATTTATTAATGGCGCTGTCAGCGGGTGAAGCTCCAGGGTGTCGGAGCTCGTCTGGGATGATGGATCATTAGCCACTCTGCCTGCTATTTATTCTCCCATGACCCTGTCTCTGTCTATTGTCTAGTGCACCGAGTTATGAGTGCTGGGACATGATAATTTAATATTGATCATCGTGGCAATGAGGAGTTTAGTGCGATAGCCTTGGCCCATCAATAAAAATAGACCACAGCAATCACGACAACAGAGATGAAAGGTGACATGCAAATGAGTGCATAAGGATCATACTAATAAAAGTGCAATAAATAATGCTGCTCGCTGGCTAAAGCTTTCAAATATGTTTCCTTTCGAACTGTTTTAAATCATAGTTTAGAGTCTAGACTTTATATTACATAATACCAAGAAACCGAGAGCATTTATAAAGGTTAATAAACAGCTAATAAACGTTTCTGAGAGCATCACAAGGATCGTTAACACTTTTAAGAACACTAATCAACTAATAACTATATATTATTATGTAGCTATAATAACTATATATTATTATTATCAATATTATTATTGAACAATCGTGAATAAACGTTTGAATTAAGAATGTGGTAGCTGCTATGTTTTTTCAGGGGAAAGTACAGTAGCTAATATGTGCTCGAAAAGTTTTTGATAAACTATTTACACAAAATATCCCAAAATATAGTCAGCTATATCATCAGCTACATCAGCATGTGCAAAATTTGCAAAGCTATACTAGCTAACAAGTAATGGAAGCTTGTGCTTATGCTTAGAGCTGTGCATCTTGTCTGGCTAATTTATCACAGTTACTTCGAAAGACAGCTGATATTTGCTTAAAGATGTCTGCTATAGTTTTAGCTCTGTAATGCCTTTAATGCTAATACCAGTGTGTCAGACACCACACAAATAAATCTGTTTCAAATGACTTTACAGAGGTGTAGGCAAAGGTGTAATGATTTAGACATACTTTCCCTATTATCATCACTTGCCAGTATTGTATACTGCATTACAGAGACACTATATGGCCAGAAGTATGTAGACACCTGACCAGTCACACCCATTTGTGCTTTTATGCTTCCCGTCCCAGATGCAGTCCATCTTTGCTGTTATAATAAGCTCCACTCTACTGGGAAGAAGAGATTTTAGAGCTTGGCTGTAGGGATTCAGCAACAAGAGCATTAGTGAGGTCATGTGCAGGTCTGGCACACGGTAAGCGCTACAGTTTATCCCAAAGGTGTTGAGGGGGGTTGAGGTCAGGGCTCTGTGCAGGTCACACAAGTTCTTCATAAACCATGCTAGAACAGGTTTGGGTCTCTTGATTCCAGTGAAGGGAAATTATAACACTACAATGTTGTGTTTGAAGAAATCCTCTACAGTTGTGGGCGTCCAACTTTGTGTGTATGTTGAGACAGCGAGACAAACGAGAGAACAAAAAGAAAAAATGTGGCATATAAAGAAGTAGAAAAGGGAAAGTGGCTTTTAGCTGGAAAGCACTGAGGCCCTTGAAAAGGCAGGTTGCTTCTGATGCAGGGTATTTTATGAGCGCTGTCACATCACATACCTCTCTCAGAGTCCCTCAAGCTACAGCAGTATACTTTTACACTTTTTGTGTGTTCTGTAATTGCATGTGTGTGTTCACCGTGTGTTCCGAGGCGATTTCTTCTTCTCTCTGTTCGTCCTTAACTGCTGATACATTCAGTTCCTTTGCTCCAGCCTTGTCTTCATGTCACACATTCACTTCAAAAGTTCAAAGAACCTCTGATATAAACCGCTCTCTGGATCACTCAGAGCAAGTCGCTTTCATGTGACATGGAACTGAGACGGAAGAAGTCTACAAGAGACTGCGGGAGGGAGGGAGGGGTAGTTTGCTGAGGGGGATGAGGGCACCTTGAACAGGAGTGTGGAGTTAAAACACTGATCACTCACCCAACACACTGCTGAATTAATAGCACACAGCCACTTTCCACTCAGCCGCATGTCAGCACTCACAGCCAATCAGCTTCAGAGCCTGCTGGCATTTGCCTGAGTTTTTGAATTGTGTGTGTGTTGGACAAGTCCGGTATAACATTTGCCCTTCTCTCCACAGGACCCTGGGGCCCAATAAGCGTCCATCTGCAGACAGATTCACACACGCTTCAGCGGGCAGGCAGGCGAGGCAGTGTGTGTGTATTTGTGTGGGTGGGTGTGTTTGTGCCAGGAGTGTCTGTCTGACACTGCACACACTCCATCATCTCAGAACCCTGGGGAGTAAAGCCCCAAACCACACACACATGCAAGCACATGCACACACTCACACAAACACACACATCCTCATTACCACCAAACCTGCCGGAAGATGTGGGAGCAGGAGTGGGTGGAGTGTTGGAGGCAGGTTTTGCAGAAGATGAAGGTCTGGGAATAAGAGGAAGTTGGGCAGGTGGAGGCTTGGGGGAAGTCAGAAGTTTTCAGTTTGGAGGCAGGTTTAGGGAGAAACGGAGATACATGGTTGCATGTGGAGGCTTGGGGGCTGGACAATGATGGTCAAAGGCAGGTTCAGGACAGATGTGGGGAATGTTAGGGGCAGGTTTGGCATGCAGGGGCAGGTAGGAGAAGGGTTTTGGGGGAAATGGAGGGTCAGGTGTGGGCACAGGAGGGCAAGCAGAGGTTTGATAGCAAGTTGAGACAGAAGGTTGGCTGCAGTAGAGGTTTAGACAGGCAGGTGCAGGTCTGAGGAGGTTATCAGAACAAGTGGTGATTTGGAGGATAGTGACTTTTTGGTTTTGAGCAAGTCAGGGCAGATAATAGACATGTTTTTGGACAGGTTTGGGGGCAGATGGAGGGCAGTGGGTGAGTTTGGGAAGTCACTTGGAATTTCAAAGACAGGTTTAAGCATTAGAGGGAAGTTTGTGGGCAAGTGGAGGGTTGAGGGACTTCTACCTGTCCACAAGCCTCCACGCCTCAGCACACCTCAGCCTTTCACACCATACTGAAATCGATAGCCCTTCTCTCTTAATCAGCTCTCTGGTGACTGCAGCCAGGGGAAAGAGACACAGAGAGATCAGGAGGAAAACAGATAACCACCGTCTCCCTTACTGTCTTCTGCATGGCTAGGTCTGTTCACTCACTCTCTGTTGTAGTTCAACAGCCTAATGTCCCTGGTGACACTCTGTGCTGCCAAACGTACCATCACTTACAAGTTGTGGTGACTCATTACAACATAAACTATACACTGTACAGTGCAGCAACTGTAAAGCTGTTAGAACTAGAGCGAAATGCTAATGATACACCGACCTATAATTTTATGATATTGATGCTTGATAGTGATACTTCCATCTTACTGTAAATAGTTGCTAAATAGTTGAAATGACACATGAACTCGATCTCTGCCAGGCTTCATTTCACAGAGGAATTATTTGGCCTTTTTAAGTGAGAACTCTATTTTCTGTTAAAAAAAGTAAAAAAAAAAAAGTACCTCATGGGATAAAATTTCTACATTTACATTTCTGGCATTTGGAAGACGATCTTATCCAGAGCGACGTACAAAAGTGCTTTAAAGTCTCTATGACTGAATACATTAACACTGGTTCAATAGGTCACAGAATTAGGATACAATCAGCCTAAAAACTGAGTTGGGGATTTTATTTTTGAACATACAAAAATACATAAAAACAGAGAATGTCAGAGTGGTCATATTGTCAAAATAGGGACAAAAGACAGTAAAATGTGCCACACACACACACACACACACAGATCTGACCTGAGGAACTAACTTGCAGGCTGCTTATACGTCTCCCGAGAAAGACTGAACACTGAACAGAAGTTTCTCTGAAAAAGCCCTGGAGATGTCCTTTATTCGTCTTTTAGGAATAGAGAACAGCACTGTCCTTCAGTAGACAGTGCAGAAGTGAAGCAATGATCCTTTTACTGTTGTGTAACTTCCTAAAAATAAGGAAGGTTCTCATTTCCTGCTTATATTATATTTTCCAATAGAATATATTCAGCTCATTGGCTTGGTTGGTTAGTTTCTGGTGAGACGTGTGACATGACACTAAAATACAGACCATATTTTTTTCTACCAAAATAGTTTTTATTAAACAATTTATTTAACATAAAATGAAAAAAACAACAACAAAAAAACCCAGAAACATCTGTAATTACTAATAATTACCATTTTAATCACATCACCAAACATGGGCTACAGTCAGTGGTAAACTTTCCAAAGTGAAATATTCTGCACCTGATATATTGGTAACTAATCTATAATTTCTCTCTTTTCTTCATTTATATTTTTAACTGAATTTATGAACAATTCATCAAAACCTTTTATTTTTATTTGGCATACAGTGCATGTGTATATAAATGCAATCCGTTTCTTATACACTGCTTCTTTGATTTTTTCACCCAGATTCCCAAAGTTGTACATCTTCCCTTAGAGCAAAGCATTCTGGGTAGGCGTAGTTCACCTTAGATGTGCATGAAGCCTAACATGACATCACTGGTCCACATTATGACCAGTATGAGGCTTTGACATTACAAATGACACTGCTACAATACATCAGTACTAGTAGAGACAATATCACAATAACAATTAAAGAGTAAATACTGCCTTTTTTTCAGATCCACAGCTGCAACAGTATCTTCTCCTTCTGTCTCTCTCTGTCTCTCACTCACGTACACCTTAATGAATTGCCTTATTATCTACTCACCTGGTTGGTTAATGCCACTAGGCAACAAATATTACGCAATTCATTAAATGTTTAAAAGATGCACTATTAAAAATTCAAAAGAAATGATGACTCTTTTACTTAATAATTACTAAAACAAAGTGAGAGAAATTAGAGACATTGGAAAAAACTCTTTAAACCCTTCACTCATGTTAATACAGAAAAATCCTTCCTTACAGGAGCTGAGAGCCGAGAGCGCTGCTGTGAAGCAGTGAGAGACAGAATTACACAGATGTACAGGCGATGAGAGTGTGTGAGCAGGTTTCCTTATGATCTTTAGCGATTAGGGTAAACTGAGAGTGTCACACTGACTGCTGGTGTTCCTGTTCATGAGCTGATCCTGGATCCTTTACACACACCGGCGCACCGAAGCCAGGTCAGCGGGTAGAGTGACGAGCCGAGGAGACGGTCAGTGAGGGAAGAACTGGTGCAACAGGTCTTTCTTATTCACTTTCCCCATCTGATTTCTAGGCATGTCCTCCACCACTATCAGCCCAGTGGGGATGGTGTATGGAGCCATGTGCTCTCTGAAGGATATAAAAAAAAAACACCCACAAACTCATTATACTGTCTAGATGGAATTTTCCGTTCAATAAAATCTATTATATGTGATCTAAAATTATTCTGAATCTCTAGAAGAGATGTGCACTGTTTATAAAACACTACACTGTAACTGTATCACTGCATGTTATGTTTGCGTTATGATACAACATGTTACAGTGCAAGTTTGCATCCCCATCGCTTCAGGTGGAAATAGAAAAGAATTCCAAAATGAAATGTGCATTTACTCTGGAAGAGGAAACAACGGAAAACAAAAACACGGATAACAAAACAGCTTTCCTTTAGTTACTGAGGCTAACGTTTGGGTGAAAGCACAGCAATGATGATCTGCATTAATAATTAGGTCAGGGGAAGATCCTCACATCATTTGAGAGGGTGGGGGATGGAGGGGCAGGAGTTTTGGATTGGAGTGTATCTATAATGTCAAATGGATGCATAGACAGACAGACAGACAGGCAGGCAGGCAAACAGGCAGACATGCAAGCAGATAGAGAGACAGACAGACAGAGAGACAGGCAGGCAGGCAGATAGATGGAGAGACAGATGGAGAGACAGACAGGCAGGCAGAGAGACAGGCAGACAGACAGGCAAGCAGGCAGACAGAAAGACAGGCAGGCAGACAGATGGATGGAGAGACAGACAGGCAGGTAGAGAGACAGACAGACAGGCAGGCAAGCAAGCAGGCAGACAGAAAGACAGGCAGGCAGGCAGATGGATGGAGAGACAGACAGGCAGGCAGACAGATAGAGAGACAGATAGGCAGGCAGATAGAGAGACAGATGGACAGACAGGCAGGCAGACAGAGAGACAGATGGACAGACAGGCAGGTGGATGGAGAGACAGACAGATAGGTAGACAGATAGACAGGCAGAGAGACAGACAGGCAGACAAACGAACAGACAGGGAGGCAGGCAGACAAACGAACAGACAGGGAGGCAGGCAGACAGACAGACAGAGAGACATGCAGACAGAGCGATAGACAGACAGGTAGACAGACAGAGAAGACAGACAGACAGGCATATATACAGATGTTGATGCTGGAGAACAGTAGCTTATCTGCCCAAAACTAATGTGAAATAAGAGTGTATTCCCTGCACATCCCCATATCTTTACACCCAGCTTTTACATGCCGTGTTTCAGATCGCTTCAAGACATGTACAATTCAATTAATTCCATAAACAGTAAAATTAGCATGAAAAGAAAATAACAAAAAATAAAACCCTGAGCTGAGCGCCGAGTTAATTAAATGTGTAGACTTTGTGAAGGCATGGTTGTTATGGTAAGTCCTGGGGCCTGGAGTTTTTTTTAAACATCTCACAGTTTTTGTAGAGATTTTGTTGTGTTTTGTTTCTTCAGCACACATCCCTTCCAGCGCAGCGTATGTCTGCTTTTTTGTTTTGTCTCTTCTGTTCTCTACGCACACAATCAATTTACCTTTCACACATGTTACACTCACTGTCTGTTCTGTTGGTGCACTTCATGTGTGTGTCTCAGGGTGTGTGTGTGCACGTGTGTGTATTGGGACTCATCATATCTTGTCTCTCTGTTGGCAAAGACTGACAAATATGGAGAATGACAGCTGGAGCCGGGGCATTGAGGAATGAGCATTCTGTGTGCATGTGCAAAGAAAAAAAAAGAAATACATAATATATCTACAGGACTTTTTGTGTGGAGAACACTCACATGGACTATATAAGTGTGTAGGCATAAGAGCATATGCACAGCAGTTTTGTTACAGTAATGAAGACATTTCAAGCAGATGTTGGAAAGCAGAACTCTGATTCAAAGTCACTCAGCAACAACAAAAAAAGGTACAGTGTTTCATGTGGTGTGTGTGTCTGTGTGTGGGTTGGGATGGGGGGTGTTATGGAAATTTACCAGATGTACTGGGTACTATGGTGAAAAGAAGAGAAAAGAAAATCTTACAACCCGTCATTTACTCACACAATTAAAAAAAAGTACAAAACTATTGTTTTTGGTTCTTTATTGTGGAAAGTTAATTGATTCATAAAATAAAACCTCAGAATCAATGAGTTCAGCTGATCAAATGCTATTTAAGGCAAAGGGGAAAAATCTACTACTAATTTTCCTTCCTTTCTTTCTTTCTTTCTTTCTTTCTTTCTTTCTTTCTTTCTTTCTTTCATCCTTCCCTTTCCTTCTTTCATTCATTCTTTCTTCACTTCATTCATTCATTCATTCATTCATTCATTCATTCTTTCTTTCTTTCTTTCTTTCTTTCTTCCTTCCCTTTCCTTCTTTCATTCATTCTTTCTTCACTTCATTCATTCATTCTTTCTTTCTTCCCTTTCCTTCTTTCATTCTTTCTTTCTTCACTTCATTCATTCATTCATCCTTTCTTTCTTTCTTTCTTTCTTTCCTTCTTTCATTCTTTCTTTCTTCCCTTCCCTTTCCTTCCTTTCTTCCTTCCTTCATTCATTCTTTTTTTCTTCCCCTTCCTTTCTTTTTCTTTCTTTCTTCCCCTTCCTTTCTTTTTCTTTCTTCCCTTTCTTTCTTTCTTTCATCCTTCCCTTTCCTTCTTTCATTCATTCTTTCTTCACTTCATTCATTCATTCATTCATTCATTCTTTCTTTCTTTCTTTCTTTCTTTCTTTCTTTCTTTCTTTCTTTCTTTCTTTCTTTCTTTCTTTCTTTCTTCCTTCCCTTTCCTTCTTTCATTCATTCTTTCTTCACTTCATTCATTCATTCATTCTTTCTTTCTTCCCTTTCCTTCTTTCATTCTTTCTTTCTTCACTTCATTCATTCATTCATCCTTTCTCTTTTTCTTTCTTTTTTTCTTTCTTTCCTTCTTTCATTCTTTCTTTCTTCCCTTCCCTTTCCTTCCTTTCTTCCTTCCTTCATTCATTCTTTTTTTCTTCCCCTTCCTTTCTTTTTCTTTCTTTCTTCCCCTTCCTTTCTTTTTCTTTCTTCCCTTTCTTTCTTACTTCCCAATCCTTTCTTTCTTCCCTTTCTTTCATTCTTTATTTCTTCCCTTTCCTTCTTTCATTCATTCATTCTTCCTTTCTTCACTTCATTCTTTCATTCTTTCTTTCTTTCCTTCTTTCTTTCTTCATTCATTCATTCTTTCCCTTCCTTTCTTTTTCTTTCTTCCCTTTCTTTCTTACTTCCTAATCCATTCTTTCTTTCTTCCCTTTCTTTCATTCTTTCTTTCTTCCCTTTCCTTCTTTCATTCATTCTTTCTTTCTTCACTTCATTCATTCTTTCTTTCATTCTTTCTCTTTCTTTCTTCCCTTTCCTTCTTTCATTCTTTCTTTCTTGCCTTTCCTTCCTTCTCTTCCTTCCTTCCTTCCTTCATTCATTCATTCATTCATTCATTCATTCATTCATTCATTTTTTCTTCCCCTTCCTTCCTTTCTTTTTCTTTCTTTCTTCCCCTTCCTTTCTTTTTCTTTCTTCCCCTTCCTTTCTTTCATTCTTCCCCTTTCTTTCTTACTTCCCTTTCCTTTCTTTCTTTCTTCCCTTTCTTTCTTACTTCTTCTTCCCTTTTTCTTCCTTTCATTCATTCATTCTTTCTTTCTTCCCTTTCCTTCTTTCTTTCTTTCTTTCTTTCTTTCTTTCTCTTTCTTCTCTTTCCTTCTTTCTTCCCTTTCCTTCTTTCTTCCTTTCCTTCCTTCCTTCCTCCCTCCCACCCTCCTTTCCTTTTTAAACCAAGGCATTTCTTTACCCTTTATATACTCAGCTCCTCTATTTCCAGTGTGTCTACAGATGTCCTGAGGTTACACTTTTACATCTATTCCATGTCTTCCCACTGAACATACACACAAATACTACACATTAGGAAATCTGTCTGATTCCTCAGCAAGAAAAAAATGACTAATTACTACACCTTGCTTAGAAAGAAGTTTGACTTTTCCCCAGAAATTCCGTCAGATCAATGCACCTCAGTGTTCAACAGAGCAATGTAGCTTCACCTCTGTTTAACACGTGCCTCTGTTTACACTCACACAGTTGTATAATCGCCTGCGCCCACTCTCCACCTACTCTCATTCCACCCACTCTCCACCTACTCTCATTCCCCCCACTCTCCACCTACTCTCATTCCACCCACTCTCCACCTACTCTCATTCCCCCCACTCTCCACCTACTCTCATTCCACCCACTCTCCACCTACTCTTGTTCCCCCCCCCCACCCCTCCTTCCACCCACTCTCCACCTACTCTTTCCCCCCCCTTTTTCCCCCCACTCTCCACCTACTCTTGTTCCACCCACTCTCCACCTACTCTTGTTCCACCCACTCTCCACCAACTCTCGTTCCACCCACTCTCCACCAACTCTCGTTCCACCCACTCTCCACCTACTCTCATTCCACCCACTCTCCACCTACTCTCATTCCACCCTCTCGTTCCACCCACTCTCCACCTACTCTCATTCCACCCACTCTCCACCTACTCTCATTCCACCCACTCTCCACCTACTCTCATTCCACCCACTCTCCACCTACTCTTGTTCCACCCACTCTCGTTCCACCCACTCTCCACCTACTCTCGTTCCACCCACTCTCCACCTACTCTAATTCCACCCACTCTCGTTCCACCCACTCTCCACCTACTCTCATTCCACCCACTCTCCACCTACTTTTTCCAATTCCCACCCACTCTCCACCTACTCTCATTCCACCCACTCTCCCCCCTACTCTCGTTCCACCCACTCCCCCCTTCCGTCCCACTCTCCACCTACTCTCGTTCCACCCACTCTCCACCTACTCTCGTTCCACCCACTCTCCACCTACTCTCGTTCCACCCACTCTCTCCACCTACTCTCGTTCCACCCACTCTCCACCTACTCTCATTCCACCCACTCTCCACCCCACTCTCCTTCCACCCACTCCCCCCCGTTCCACCCACTCTCCCCCCTACTCTCCTTCCACCCACTCTCCTTCCCCCCACTCTCCAGCTACTCTCATTCCACCCACTCTCCACCTACTCCCCCAATTCCCACCCACTCTCCACCTACTCTCGTTCCCCCCGACTCTCCCCCCTACTCTCGTTCCACCCACTCTCCACCTACTCTCATTCCACCCACTCTCGTTCCCCCCCTTCCCCCTCCCCATTCCACCCACTCTCCACCTACTCTCATTCCACCCACTCCCCCCTTCCACCCCCACTCTCCACCTACTCTCGTTCCACCCACTCTCCCCCCTATTCTCCTTCCACCCACTCCCCCCTTTCCACCCCCACTCTCCACCTATTCTCATTCCACCCACTCTCCACCTACTCTCGTTCCACCCACTCTCCATTCCATTCCCCCCTTCTCCACCTACTCTCGTTCCACCCACTCTCCACCTACTCTCATTCCACCCACTCTCCACCTACTCTCATTCCACCCACTCTCCATTCCACCCCCACTCTCCACCTACTCTCATTCCACCCATTCTCCACCTACTCTCATTCCACCCACTCTCCACCTACTCTCATTCCACCCACTCTCCACCTACTCTCATTCCACCCACTCTCCACCTACTCTCATTCCACTCAAATACATTTAACACAGTTTATTAAAAATTAATGCATTCCATCCATTCTTAAAATGTCAAATAATTACAGCTAATTTTAAGGATTCACGAGCCCCCTTGTATAGAGCTGAAGTAACACACAAGGCAGGAAAAGTAACACACTGAGGTGTGTGTGTGTGTGTGTGTGTGTGTGTGTGTGTGTGTGTGTGTGTGTGTGTAATGCACTACTGCAGGCTGTGCTGGTAGGAGCAAGGACAGGGCAACACCACAGCTTCTCAAGCGTGTACACTCAAGCAAACAAACACACAACACACACAGAAAGATGGAGAGAGAGAGATAGAGAGGGAGGGAGAGAGAGAAAGAGAGAGAGAGAAAGAAAGTGAGAGAGAGAACAGGACAGGGATAAAGTGTGTGACAGAGGACAGAGAAAGAGAGAGATAGAAAGAGAGAGATAGAAAGAGAGAGAGAGAGAGAGAGACAGAGAGAGGAGAGAGAGAGAGGGGAAGGAGAGGGAGAGAGAGAGACAGAGAGAGACAGAGAGAGAGACATAGAGAGAAGAGAGAGACAGAGAGAGAGAGAGAGAGAGAGAGAGAGAGAGAGAGAGAGAGACAGAAAGAGACAGAGAGAGAGACACAGAGAGAGAGAGACAGAGAGAGAGACACAGAGAGAGATACAGAGAGAGAGAGAGAGAGAGAGAGAGAGAAAAAAGGGGACACAGAGAGACGAGAGAGAGACACAGAGAGAGAGAGACAGAGAGTTCTCTGTCTGTTCTGTATCGAGGTCACAAAACAGAGAAAAAACAGAAACTCAAAAAGTAATTAAAAAAACACACGAAAAACAAGAACCGAAGAACCCTGACCAGTGCTTCCAGACCTCACTACATGACGAAGTGTGCACTATGTAGGGTAAATATAGTAGCTGGTGCTCTGTGTGGTGCTTGTGAGCACAGAGCCGACTACATCCCTTCATTCATCTCTGGCCGGCGCGCTCAACTCACAGCTGCTTAGACTCGTAACCAGTAGCTGTGGATGTGTGTGAGTGGAAAAAAGTGTACTCATTCAAAAAGCTGTGTTCTTGAACATCCACATTGATTTGGCAGTGGCCCGGAGGGACCGTCAGCCTGCTGCGTGATTCAACACACTCCACGCTCTGACGCAAGCCTGCGTGCCTCAGCACACTCACTCACTACACAACACACTCCTCACGCTGTTTTAACTCAGTGCTGCATGTGTGGGAATAAACACGTTTCATCATCACTGTGTTTCATCAGCTGACAGATTGAGATTGAGGATTTGGAGCATGAGAAAGAAAGTTAACTAATGTGTACAGTGTTTGGAGAACTTCCCAGAGAGAATGCGCTTTAGGAGGAATGTGGACTTCTAACTGGCTCTGAAGATCCAAAGCTGAAGTTTCTCAGATGGGCCGTGAAACAATGACTAGATCTCACACACACACACACACACACGGTGGTGGTAGCTCAAGTGGTTAAGGCTCTGGGTCGTTGATCGGGGTTCAAGCCCCAGCACCGCCAAGCTGCCACTTGAGCAAGTCCTTGAGCAAGGACCCCAACCCCCCTGCTCCAGGTGCACTGCATCATGGCTGACCCCGCGCTCTGACCCCTGCGCTCTGACCCCAACCCCCAAGGATGGGATATGCGAAGAAAGAATTTCACTGTGCAGTAATGTATATGTGACAAATAAAGTCAACTTAACACACACACACACTTGCTCACTCTCTCTCTTACACAAATTGATTGAAAAGAAATGATCTCCAGTTCCGGTCACTGTGTGTTGCTGCATGTGTGTGAGCGCAGAATTAAACTGCTTTTTCAGGGGGAAATAAAGTGAAATTCATTACCTGATGATGTTTTCAATCAAGCTATAGTCATAAAACTAGCATGAGAATTAATAATAAACTGTTCTGTTATAGAAAATGATTTTTTCCCCCCTTTGCTTCTAAAAATAATTCTATTTCAAATTTTATCGTACCTTTTTATTCTACTATTCATTCTCCTGATATTTGAACAGCATTTCCTACACGTTGTACAGCGTATGCTTGTGTATGTGAAAAATTCAATCTGAACTTGATAAGACTCTGAGCTCTTAGTGTAGCCGCTCTGTGCTCCTGCCTCGAACCCCAGAAATGCTGTAACTCCTACACAACACATCCATACCTTCATTCCGAACTATAATCAGTTATTCCACAGAGCATTCACTACATCCACATGGAAATATAAATAATTCTCTTTGTTTAAATAAAAGCCAGAGAGAAAAGAGGTGCACTTCATTTTGAATGCTATAGAAAGTAATATTTTTTGCATCTTGCTCAAGATACATTAATGCTTGCTTGTTTTTCTCTTCACTCACTCTTTTTTTCCACTACCATAATGATACTGAAAACAAACTAAAGCTAGACTGAGAGTAGCAACATCCCCTGAATAAACTTGGCTTAAATACAGCGTGATACAGTATATTTAATTCATATATTTCATTATTTAGACAACAAGACAATACAATTGAGATTACGAACTCATATCAAAGTCATTTATTATATAATTTTTTTATTTTAATTTTAAAGAAAGCTATCTAGTGTTTGATCGTATACACAGTCATACTGGACAAATACACTACAATGCCAAAAGTTTTGGGCAAATCACTGAATTCAGGTGTTGTTTTTCAGGGGTTGGGTTTGGTCGCTTAATTCCAGTGAAAGGAACTCTTAATGCTTCAGCATACCAAGACATTTTAGACAATTTCATGCTCCCAACTTTGTGTGAACAGTTTGGGGATAACCCCTTCCTGTTCCAACATAGCTGTACACCAGTGCACCAAGCAAGGTCCATAAAGACATGGATGAGTGAGTTTGCTGTGGAGGAACTTGTCTGGCCTGCACTAGTCCTGGCCTCAACCTGATAGAACACCTTTGGGATGAATTAGATCAGAGACTGTGAGCCAGTCCATCTTGTCCAACGTCAGTGTCTGACCTCACAAATGTGCTTCTAGTGGAATGCTCAAAAATTCCCATAAACACACTCCTAAACCTTATGGAAAGCCTACCCAGAAGAGCTGAAGCTTTTAGAGCTGCAAAGGGCGGGCCATCTCCATGAATGGAAAAAGGAGACGCTAGTTTTACAAGTGAGATGATATTTGTGGCATCCAGTAGCATCTCCCCCGTCCTAATGTTTCCAAAGATAACACAACATTAATGATGCATCTGATACTACCATGAAACCGAACTGGATCATTTCAGTCTTCTGTTTCTATTTTTCTGGCATGCTTCACCCTCATAACAAAGCTGAGGTTTTTCCCTAAAACCCCCTTGTATGGCACAGAGTGGGTGTGGTCAGTAAGGAGAAGGTGATTTTTCAGTAAGAGTTACCTGGCCCAGGCCTTTAGCTCAGGAAGAGTGATAGTTTTCCCCTTCTTCATCTGCACAACCGCGACAACCTTCTGCCCCCAGGTGGAGTCGCGCGCCCCGATTACAGCCACATCTTACAAACAGATAAAGAAAACCCATATGATTTAATGTGAACTTGTGATTTCTGTTACTGGCTACTTTAAATGATCCAGGTTATGTGAGTTTCACTCCCTTGGGCCCAGAGCCAATCCAATCGCACGTTACGGCTCACCTCTGGAAACGCATTACAGTCATGTACCTGTGATGTCAGGGTGGGCCAGCAGGTGGCGCTCCACATTCAGAGCGCTGATCTTGTAGCCGCCACTCTTTATGATGTCGACAGAAGTTCGTCCCATGATCCAGTAGACTCCATCTTTGTAGACCGCAGTGTCTCCTGAAAAAAAATGACAAAAATCCAACTTTAGTTGCCACATATTATGATTAACAGTGTCCACTGTACACTCCATGTCCACTTCATGCAGATATCTACTCAGCCAATCATGTGGCAGCAGCACAATGCAAAAAAAAAAAAAAAATCACGCAGGTCAAGAGCTTCAGTTAATCTTCACATCAAACATCAGAAAAAGCAAGTTATGGCTGCTGGTGTCAAGTGGATTTCAGAAACTGCTGATCTCCTGGGATTCTCACGCACAGTAGTCTCTAGAGTTTACACAGAGTGGAGCAAAAGACAAAAAAAAGCACAGTTCTGTTGGCCTTGTTGATGACATAGAATCAGAGGAAAATAGTTAGACAGGTTCAAACTGCCAGACAGTATTTAATAATAACTCATATAATCACTCTTCACAACTGTGGGGAGCAGAAAATCATCTCAGCATGCACAATACATCACACCTTTAGGTGGACAAACAACAACAACAACAAAAAGATCACATCAGATTCCACTCATTACAGCCAAGAACAGGAATCTCAGGCTTCTCATCATTCTGTCTAAACTTTAGAGAAAATCGCAGAAAATCAAAAACTGTTGATTTTTCAGATCAACAGTTTCTGAAAAACTCAAACCAACCAATCTGGCACTAACAATCATGCCACAGTTCAAGTCACAGAGATCACACTGTTTCTTCATTCTGATGTCTTTTAACCTGTATCTAGATCATTTTATTTGCACTGCTGCCACATGATTGGCTGATTAGAAAACTTTGAGCGTGCAAGTATACAGGTGTTCCTAATAAAGTGGATGGTAAGTTTACATTCACTATATGAAGCTACCCAAGGTCTGTAGTAAGAGCAGTCACTCTAATCCAGTTTACACTATTTAATTATGCACACTTTTACTACTACTACCATTACTAATAGTAATAATATCATAAAAATACATCTACATCTATATAACAGGCATAACATTATGATCACCTGCCTAATATTCTGTTGGTCCCCCTTTTGCTGCCAAAACCGCCCTGACCCATAGAGGCATTGACTCTATTAGATCCCTGAAGGTGTGCTGTGGAATCTGGCACCAAGATATTAGCAGCAGATCCTTTAAGCCCTGTAAGTTGTGAGGTGGGGCCTCTATAAGGACTTACATGATTTAAAGGATACGTTTGATAGATACTGACCACTGCAGACCGGGAACAACCCACAAGAGCTGCAGTTTTGGAGATGCTCTGATTCAGTGGTGTAGCCATCACAATTTGGCCCTTGTCAAACTCGCTCAAATCCTTACGCTTACCCATTTTTCCTGCTTCTAACACATCAACTTTGAGGACAAAATGTTCATTTGCTGCCTAATACAGGTGCATCTCAATAAATTAGAATGTCGTGGAAAAGTTCATTTATTTCAGTAATTCAACTCAAATTGTGAAACTCGTGTATTAAATAAATTCAGTGCACACAGACTGAAGTAGTTTAAGTCTTTGGTTCTTTTAATTGTGATGATTTTGGCTCACATTTAACAAAAACCCACCAATTCCCTCTCTCAACAAATTAGAATATGGTGACATGCCAATCAGCTAATGATCTCAAAACACCCGCAAAGGTTTCCTGAGCCTTCAAAATGGTCTCTCAGTTTGGTTCACTAGGCTACACAATCATGGGGAAGACTGCTGATCTGACAGTTGTCCAGAAGACAATCATTGACACCCTTCACAAGGAGGGTAAGCCACAAACATTCATTGCCAAAGAAGCTGGCTGTTCACAGAGTGCTGTATCCAAGCATGTTAACAGAAAGTTGAGTGGAAGGAAAAAGTGTGGAAGAAAAAGATGCACAACCAACCGAGAGAACCGCAGCCTTATGAAGATTGTCAAACAAAATCCATTCAAGAATTTGAGTGAACTTCACAAGGAATGGACTGAGGCTGGGGTCAAGGCATCAAGAGCCACCACACACAGACATTGTACAGTTGTTGTATTCCTCTTGTTAAGCCACTCCTGAACCACAGACAACGTCAGAGGCGTCTTACCTGGGCTAAGGAGAAGAAGAACTGGACTGTTGCCCAGTGGTCCAAAGTCCTCTTTTCAGATGAGAGCAAGTTCTGTATTTCATTTGGAAACCAAGGTCCTAGAGTCTGGAGGAAGGGTGGAGAAGCTCATAGCCCAAGTTGCTTGAAGTCCAGTGTTAAGTTTCCACAGTTGTGATGATTTGGGGTGCAATGTCATCTGCTGGTGTTGGTCCATTGTGTTTTTTGAAAACCAAAGTCACTGCACCTGTTTACCAAGAAATTTTGGAGCACTTCATGCTTCCTTCTGCTGACCAGCTTTTTGAAGATGCTGATTTCATTTTCCAGCAGGATTTGGCACTGCCCACACTGCCAAAAGCACCAAAAGTTGGTTAAATGACCATGGTGTTGGTGTGCTTGACTGGCCAGCAAACTCACCAGACCTGAACCCCATAGAGAATCTATGGGGTATTGTCAAGAGGAAAATGAGAAACAAGAGACCAAAAAATGCAGATGAGCTGAAGGCCACTGTCAAAGAAACCTGGGCTTCCATACCACCTCAGCAGTGCCACAAACTGATCACCTCCATGCCACGCCCAATTGAGGCAGTAATTAAAGCAAAAGGAGCCCCTACCAAGTATTGAGTACATGTACAGTAAATGAACATACTTTCCAGAAGGCCAACAATTCACTAAAAATGTTTTTTTATTGGTCTTATGAAGTATTCTAATTTGTTGAGAGAGTGAATTGGTGGGTTTTTGTTAAATGTGAGCCAAAATCATCACAATTAAAAGAACCAAAGACTTAAACTACTTCAGTCTGTGTGCACTGAATTTATTTAATACACGAGTTTCACAATTTGAGTTGAATTACTGAAATAAATTAACTTTTCCATGACGTTCTAATTTATTGAGATGCACCTGTATATCCCACCCACTAACAGGTGCCATGATGAGGAGATAATCGGTGTTATTCACTTCAGCTGTCAGTGACCATAATATTATGCCTGATCGGTATAAATATAATTTAAAATAAAGTGTACAAAGCTTGGCTGTGGGCCTGCAGTGGAATTAATGCAAACAAAAAAAGATGATCGTTAAAACAAATGTGGTGCATATTTAGTGTAAAAATATATTTTCTATTAAGCTTTTATTTATTTCTTAAGAATAAATTCACCTGAGGTTAGAATTAAGCTAATCAACAAAGCCATTATTTCCTTTACCTCTATTTGCTTCATCTTTACAAAGGGTGCCAATAATTCTGGCTCTGACTCTAGGTCGATATACGTACACGTACAAAATGACCTCTATAAAAATCAATATGAAGGAAATCCTTCAGGGTGCTGTTAATAAGATTTGTAGAAAATCCTGAACCAGTTGGGATCATACAGAGCTGGTCAATTCTCTTTTACACACACACACACACACACACACACACACACACACACACACACACTATTGTAAGATTGTAAGGCTGGCAAAAAGAGGCACTCATCCAGCAGAAAACTCATCACACGCTAATGAAAGAAAGTGTAACACCTATTTCCTCTTCTTTCACTGTGTGCAGGACTGCAGTAAATGAGAGAGAGAGAAAGAGAGAGAGAGAGAGGGAGAGAGGGAGAGAGAGAGAGACAGGTGGGAAGAGCACTCACTGAATGATGAGGGGGCTCAGGTGGGACAGAGCAATGATGAGAAAAGAAAATGGGTCACTGTGGAGAGAAAAAGAGAGAGAGAGAGAGAGAGAGAGAGAGAGAGAGAGAGAGAGAGAGAGAGAGAAGAGTAGAAGAGACGAAAGTGAGAGTAGCGGAGGAGAGTAAACGAGAGAGGTAGAGAGTATAAGGAAAAAAGAAAAATGAGAGATATATCAAGAGAGGGAAAGTGGAAAAAGGGAGACAGATAGAAAGAAAGAAAACGATAGAGGAAAAGAGAAAAAAGGAAGAGAGATGAAAGAAAGGGAGTGATAGAGAGGTGCTGAGGGTAGTGGAGATCATTACAAGCTGCAGGCCCCAGCTGTGGTGAAGTGAGTGTGAGTGAGTGTGAGTGAGTGAGAATCTCCCTCTCTCTCTGTCTCTTTCTCTCTCTCTCACTTTCAGGGGGGGGTGTGTGTGTGTGTGTGTGTGTGTGTGTGTGTGTGACTGGCAGGTGGTGACTGGTTAGAGATGCTCAGTAGGCGATGAGTCACAGCGCTCATAAAGCCTCACCAAACAGCCTGAAGCGTCTACACACACAAACGCCCCCACACACACACACACACATACAGAGGAAAAGACACTTCAGCCAATCAGCTCACACCTGCTGCAGTGAAGAGATCAGCTGTGTGAGGGACAAAAGTGTCCACACAAACCCGGGCTTGTTAACTAAGACTCCAGTCTAAGAGCTGTGTCGCTGCCTGTCAGCACAAATATTACAAAAATCAAACAAATTAAAAGAAAAACAACACACGCCAATATTACTTAAGATGTTTAAGTGTTTAAGGTACCATGGTTTACATTTTAACTTCAAATAATTATCGAATCATGTTTTATAAACATTTTTCTAGCCTTCTGACCCATAAAGTATGAAAATCTATGTGAAACAAATTCAAGGGATTTTGGCAAACTGTATTTTCCAAATTTTTATTATTTTGTTCATTATGAACAAAGCTTGTGTGATATCAGCATGTGGTCAATTATTTACAACTTTTGTCTGTGGCTCACTATCAAACTACTGATGTAGCATACAGTCCTGGGTTTAGAATAATATTATGCATGTGGATATAGTGAGTAGGGAACTACTTAGGATTCTGCCTAACTATGCTGTAGGAGCTTAAATAAAAAAAATAAAATAAAAAAAAAAAGGCAACAAAATTTTTTTTAAATGTGGACAAGTTGTAGATTCTGCTTGTGTATAGGAAATGTAAAATAATATTTATCAGTTATATAATAATAATGATCTAATTTTAAAACATTGTTCATGATGAGTCTGTTTTTTTGCAAACAGGTTTAGGTTGAGCAAAAATGTGGTAGCTTTGAGGAGTCTGAGGCCACACCTACTTTACTGGGACTGACAGGCTTAGAAGCTATGCCTCCTCTATCATGACTGACAGGCTCAGAGGCCACGCCTCCTGTATCATGACTGACAGCCTAAGAGGCCACACCTCCTCTATCATGACTGACAAGCGCAAAGGCCGTTTCTCATGTATCATGACTGACAGGCTCAGAGGCCACGCCTCCTGTATCATGACTGACAGGGTCAGAAACCACACCTCCTGTATCATGACTGACATGCTCAGAGGCCATTTCTCATGTATCATGACTGATAATCTCCGAGGCCACGCCTCCTGTATCATGACTGACAGCCTCAGAGGCGATGCCTCCTGTATCATGACCGACAGGCTCAGATGCCACACCTCCTATATCATGACTGACAGGCTCAGAGGCCACACCTCCTATATCATGACTGACAGGCTCAGAAGCCACGCCTCCAGTATCATGACTGACTGGCTCTGAGGCCACACTTCCTGTATCATGACTGACAAGCTCAGAGGCTACAACTCCTGTACTGGGATTGACAGGCTCAGAGGCCACACCTCCTGTACTGGGACTGACAGGCTAAGAGGCCACGCCTCCTCAGCTCAGGTGAATGAAACAGAAACCTAGCTGTCTCAGGCCACGCAGTGAAATATGTGTTTTTCCTGTTTTTTCTTGTCAGTGAGGGCTCACATACTGTACTAACATTTCAGAAAGACCTTCGCTGCATCAATCACACTGAACGGCCCGTGTCTCTACAGCATGATCACTTCAGCCCCTCCTACTACATCCATCTTCCCACTGTCTACTACCGCTCACCTTTTCTATCCTTTTTTCCCCTCCACATTCATATTTCTCCTGCTCTTTTTTCTTTTCCTCCTCTAGCTCATATTCGATAAACTGTCCCTCTTTCCTTCCTCCCTCCTTCCCCCCGTGCTCTCTTCCTCTCTGCTGAGAAGCCCGGCGTCAATAGAGGGCCCATCTGTTCCCATACATCATGCTCTTCATTTCAGTTTATTAGCCGGGATAAATCATAAATATTTCATTATACATCACGGGCGGCTGTCGCCGCGCCGACACAATTTATCACGGCCGGCCCTCTCGCCGCTCCGTGCGCAGCAATAAGCTTTCCAGTCTATTAAACAAGATTGATACAGTGTGTAAATTTAGATATTGGGAATTTCTTCACACACCGCTGCTCCTCTCTGATAGGCTTGCAGGGGGTGGTGGTGGGGGTGTGTGGATGATTGTGTGTGTGTGTGTGCTTGTGTGTGTGCGTGTGTAAAAATAGAGATCAAGCAAAAAGGAGTGCGAGAGCAACAGAATCAAGACAGACACAGAGAAAGACAGAGAAAGGGAGAATGAAAGAGAATACAGAGCACAAAAGACACATAAAATAGAAAAGATGAAGCTAAGAAGACAGAAAAACAGAGTCAGAGGGGAAAATGGGAGGCAAGAAAGAGAAACAGAGGGTGACAGTAAGACAGAGGAAAGTACAAGAGGAAGAGAGACAGGGAAAAAGTCAAGAGGAAGAGAGAAAGAGATTCAAGAAAGATCAAGTCAGGGAGAGATAAGAGATACAGGGAAAAAAGGAGAAATGAAGCCAGGAAAAGAAAGACAGAAAACTGAAAGAATCAAATACAGAGAGAGAAGAGGGAGAGACAGAGGAGAGAGAGGGAGGAATGAAGCATCTTGAAAAACAAGACGAAGGGAGCATCTTGAGACAAATAGAGACCGCTCTAGACAGAGACAGGATGGAACGCGAGGAGGGAGTAAGTGAGGGAATGGGCTAGACCCCCCTCTTTGTCTTGTTTAAAAACCACACCCAAATGAAGCATGGCATCATTCAGTCACACTCTCATAATTCCCTACTGATGGAAATGAAATGGAGGAATGAGAGCCTGTTTTACATGGGGGAAGATAAGCTGCCTAAATGTGTGCATTTTCGTGTGTCTGTGTGCGCGCGCGCATGTGTGTGTGTGTAGTATGGCCATGCATTTATGAGCTTTTCAGCCTATTAAGAGATCCATAATGGATCTGTGGAGGAAGCAAAGGTCACAGGAAGTCTTAAACATGCAGGTCATGCCTCTGTTGCAACATTCTGACACTCGGTGTGTGTGTGTGTGTTTCTCAGAAGTCAGAAACACGGTAAAGACCAGGAGCTGAGACGGAGACTCGGCTCTGATTAGTGGAGAGGAGGTTGATGGGAGTTGTGTTACAGGCAGGCGGTGGTTGTGCGTCTCTCCGTCACTGCTGTTGTGGAACAGTGTGGAAGGCGATACGCTCCAACAACTTTCCTAATTAAAATGATAAGAAGCCTTATTGCACAAGCGGCCCCGTTTTCCCCCTCCTGCCAGTCTGTCGTTTTTAAGGGAAACATGTCAGAGGCTGAAAGTGAAAAACACTGAACATAACGAACTGAAAGTTCAACACATATGACTGAAAGTTCTTAAAGCTACATCTTGCACCACACACTGTGACTACTACACACTGTGTTTATCTAGAACACTAAATGTAAAAGATATTGTGTAATAAACCTAAATCTCCCTGCGTTGCAAGAAGTATTATATCTTAACATGTGAAAAATGATCAAATGCAAACAAATGTGTCTAATATTTGCAATTATTTTTATCATATACTCACATACTGTATAATATATAGTCATATTTTACTATAAAACTTTAAAATTTGTTGTTTCAAGCCCAAAACAGTGTAGTTCTGCTGGAACATGGTTTTACCAATTTTCATTGAAATAATGAATGAATAAATGAATGAATGAATCAATGAAACTCAGGTGGTAGCTCAAGTGGTTAAGGCTCTGGGTCGTTGACCGCCAAGCTGCCACCGTTCCCATCCTGCTCCAGAGGCGCTATATCATGGCTGACCCTGCGCTCTGACCCCAACCTGACAAATAAAGGCAACTTAAGTGTGAGTCCATCAGAGGGATCCATGTAAGTTTAGGGAACTGAATATGCTTTGCTAACTGGAACAGGATCAAACTGGTTCAACAAGTGAAATTGTTTCTTGAAGCTGAGTGATAAATACGTCTCGGAGCTGTAGTCATGAACAGATGTGTAAGTTCATGTGTAGAGTTCTATCAGTTTCATTTTTATACATATCTTTTTTAAGCTTTTTTAAGCTAAGTCATTTGTTTATAGACTATATGGGTAAGAGTGTAAAAAGTGTACAGAATACTAATGTATACGGAATAAAAGTCTACAGAATAATAAAGTGTTTGGAATATTGAAGTGTAAAGAACACTAAAATATAAAGATGTCTAAAGTGTATGGAATATTAAGATGGAAAGAGTACTGATGGTTATAGAATACTATGTAAGACAAAGAAATACTCAAGTGTAATGAATTCTATAGTGTATGGAATACTAAAGTGCATGGAACCCTAAATTGTAGGGAATACCAAAGTACACAGAATACTAAAGTGTTCGGAATACTGAAGTGTAGAGAACGGAAGGTGTAGGGAATACTGAAGTGTAAGGAATAGTGAAGTATAATGAATAATTAGGTGTATGGAATGCTAAAGTGTACAGAATAATGACGTGTACGGAATATTGAAATGTAGGGAATGCTTAAGTGTACATAATATTCAAGTGTATGGAATACTGAAGTGTACAGAATAGTCAGGTGTACGGAATATTGAGGTGAACGGAATGCTTAAGTGTACATAATATTAAAGTGTATGGAATACTAAAGTGTATGGAATACTGAAGTGTAGGGAATACTGAAGTGTATGGAATAGTGAGGTGAACAGAATGCTTAAGTGTACAGAATATTAAAGTGTATGGAATACTAAAGGGTATGGAATACTGAAGTGTAGGGAATACTGAAGTGTAAGGAATAGTGATGTGTATGGAAAGCTGAAGTGTACGGAATATTGAAGTTTGTGGAATACCTAAGTGTAAGGAACGGTGAAGTTATAAAGAAATAATGCAATTTAACATATTTCCTTCTGCTTCACATATACACTCAAACTCAGACATGTGAATGCTCAGGGTATTGACTGCTCAGGGAATGCGCTGACATGCATACACACAAAACCAGGCTATTTTGCTGTAAGCTCAGGAAGTAGACGAGTTGACAGCTCTGGAAAAGGGCAGTGTGACAGAGGCCATGTTCTGCATCCAGCACTCTTACACCTCAGTGCACACACACATCGCTCTGACAAGCTGCTACGCTGTTCTTCTAGGTGTTACAATCCCACTGGAGAGTGTATGTGTGTGAATGACAGCATTCTCTCTATAAGGGCACATACGGTAAAAACCTCTTCTAGAATTCAAGGTATGTATTAATGTGTCCTAAAATACACACCATCATCACTAAATAAACCACAGATGTATACAAAGCACACTCTTTATTAAACAGACTGTACATTCTGTCTATTACAGATAATATCTACTTGAATTTTAATGACAACGTTAATAAAAATAAATAGTCGAAAGTTCAGGAACCAAAATAAATATTGCTCCAAAAAGAAGATTTTGTACACATATTTACATAAAGAAGCAGCCAAACATTTGAATGCTTTATAAAAGAAATAGGTTCAGAGAATGAATCCGTAATGGGGGGAGTGTGTGTTTTTTTTTTCACAGTTAAATGGGTCCCTGGATGCACAAAGTTTAAAAACCTCTGGTCTAGACGATGCTCGCTATTTCATGAATGCAGTGCGTATTATGCATCTGGACATGAATGCAAATAACAGAGTGCATATGTGTAGCAAATGGCACCCTACTCACCATTCCCTACATTCGAGTGCACTATGTAGCATACTAATACAGGCAAAAGAATTTATGATTCAAGTAAACAACTTAGTTTTCCATCTCAATACACAGACTGTCTGGTTTTTCTGTAGCCTCTGCACACACACAACCACAAAAGTCTCGCTGTCATGTGTCACAAACCACACGCCCTATTCACTACACAGACCATAAGAACTTCTGTCCATCATCAGCCCACTGTGGCTGTGTTCTAAACCGCATGCCTTTGCCTTGTATAGGCAACATTTTGAATATCTCTCAAAAAACAGTACACTATGGGCTTTTTTCCAAACCACAATTTATTTATTTATTTTTTTTAAATCTTACCACCACATACAGTAGTTGTGTCTCAAACCATCTGCCTTATTTAAAATGTAGGCAACTTAACATAATCACATAAAGTCCAATGTGGATGTGTCCCAATCCGTTCACCCTAACCTTAGCTCCTATATAGGAATACTGTTTCATTCGTGTCCCAAACCATCTGCTGTATTCACATTACAGGCCACATGAACACCATCATCATTATCAGTCCAGAGTGGCTGTGTTTCAAACCACACACAAGGTTAATTATATAAGCCAGCATCATTATACTGCAGTGGGTGTGTCCCAAACCATACCCATATTCACTAGATGGGTCACATGTTCCACCTTTAAACAGAATTATGGGTAATTTCTACCAGCAAGCAACATTTTTGGACATTTCCCAATACATTATATTCACTGTGACCTTTCTTTTGTTTGTTTTGTTTCTTCCTTTTATTCAATTCAAATCTTCTCAGGAATGTGGAATAAGGATAAAATCCTGTTTTCAACTTTTTTCCCCACAAAGAAATGTAGCATAATATTTTAAAAGCACAATTTTTAACTAGAAAATTGATACATAATTAAATAAATGAAACTCAAGTATGGGGTATAAGGCAACCTTTGCTTATACGAAGGGCCATTAATCCAAAACAAAACAAATGTAGAAAATATCTTTAAAATTCATTCATTCATTCATTGTCTACCGCTTATCCGATCTATTCTAGGGTCACGGGGAGCCTGTGCCTATCTCAGGCGTCATTGGGCATCAAGGCAGGATACACACTGGATGGAGTGCCAACCCATCACAGGGCACACACACACTCTCATTCACTCACACAATCACACACTACGGACAATTTAGAGATGCCAATCAACCTACAATGCATGTCTTTGGACTGGGGGAGGAAACCGGAGTACCCGGAGGAAACCCCCGAGGCACGGGGAGAACATGCAAACTCCACACACACGGCGGAGGCGGGAATCAAAGCCCCAACCCTGGAGGTGTGAGGCAAACGCGCTAATCACCAAGCCACCGTGCTCCCAGCTTTAAAATTAAATTATTAAAAATATATTTTTTAAAAAAAATTACATTTTGAATATATATAGAAGAAGAAGTTGCTTTCGGCTGCTCCCTGTTCGGGGTTGCCACAGTGGACCAGCTGGTCCGCACAACAACTTGGCACAGGTTTTACGCCGGATGCCCTTCCTGACGCAACCCTCCCATTTTTCCGGGCTTGGGACCGGCACTGCATCCAGTGGCTGGGGTTGAGGCATTGGCTGGGAATCGAACCCGGGCCTTCCGCATGATAGGCGAGAAACCTACCACTGAGCCACCAATGCCTCACATTTTGAATATATATTAAAAATGAATAAAAAACGAGCAATGATTTTTTTCAATTAGTTGGACTATATTCTGAAGCACACTGACATTCATTATGCCGCAAGTATTGACGGAAAAATAGAAAATAATCGTTTTGTTTGTATTAAAGACTCACAGACCCCAACCCCACCCCCCACCCCCTTTATAGCAACATCAATGGCTATATGGCTATTTTTTAACGGTAGATTTTAATCAAATGTTCAATAAAATTCAGCTTTATTTATCTATTTTTTATTCAAATCCTTTATAACTATGTAAAAGATTTTTGAAAATTTGCTTGTCATAAAAATTGTAACGGTTTTCTTGTGTCCATCTTACAACACAGGTCTTTTAAAAGTTTGTCCTGATATAAGGTGATGTTGGTTTTTTTGGCAGACCAAAAAAAATGTGTTTTACAGTCAAGGGAGTGTTACAGTATTGACATTTGGGTGGTTCTTCACCATTCAACAAATACCCATGGGTTTGGGTGTGGTCAGTTTGGTGTTGCGTCTATGGCACTTGGTCATGTCGAGATTTAAAAGGGTAGGTGGCATATTTTTCCAACTTCAGGGTTTATTTCAAATAATCTATTTTTATTTTTTTTTACATTTTTCCCATTCTGCTTGCCGTTTGTCTGATATATAATGCTTGATTAAGGGCTTAGGTGTTAAAGGAAGGTGTTAGAAGAGTGTTACAACCACTGCGATGCTTTAAAGCATAGGAACACTTTACATTACAGTATAGTGTTAGATTTATGATACAGCTTGTGTTTGTTGTGAGGAATAATTCTACCTGTAAGCATTTGATTATGGCCTGTGTGAGAAACAGTGGCAGAGTTCAGGTCTGGAGAGAACAGAACAAGTCTGGGGCAGTGGTAGCTTAAGTGGTTAAGGCTCTGATCAGAAGGTTGGGGGTTCACGCCCCAGCACTGCCAAGTTGCCACCGTTGGGCCCCTGAGCACAGCCCTTAACCCTCTCTGCTCCAGGGTTGCTGTATAATGGCTGATCCTGCACTCCAAAGTTGGGATATGTGAATAAAGAATTTCACTGTAATGTATCATTCATTCATTGTCTGCCGCTTAGCCGAACTATTCTCGGGTCACGGGGAGCCTGTGCCTATCTCAGGCGTCATTGGGCATCAAGGCAGGATACACCCTGGAAGGAGTGCCAACCCATCGCAGGGCACACACACACTCTCATTCACGCACTACGGACAATTTAGAGATGCCAATCAACCTACAATGCATGTCTTTGAGGAAACCCCCAAGGCACGGGGAGAACATGCAAACTTCACACACACGGCGGAGGCGGGAATTGAACCCCCAACCCTGGAGGTGTGAGGCAAACATGCTAACCACCAAGCCACCGTGCCCCCACTGTAATGTATATGTGACAATAACAAAGGCTTTTTCTTCTTCGTGTCTGAAATGCAGCAAAAACGGTCCTGTGGTCAGGTACTACTGCAAAAAAACAGTGTCAAAACACAAATTACAAGAAATAAAAGTAGCACTGTAAGCTAGTTTGTTTGGCGGAATCGAACAAAAAAAAAAAGATAAACACTTCTCATGCCATTGCAAGCAAATACAAGTAATATTGTACAGCAGTTATTATATAAATAAGGTCTATACTAGTAGACTAAATGTTAATATATAAAATACAATACCATGTGCAATATCACATCATGTGCAATATCTTTTTATGTGCAGTATATTCTAGTTCCCTAGCACCTCTTTTGTACTTTGAATAAATTTTGTACTTTTGAATACATTTTTATATATAGATTATTTAATTAATTTTTCATTTATATTTCATTTACATTTATTTTTGTTGCTAACTGAAGCAGTCTCTGGTAAAATAATTTCATTCAGGATTAATAAAGTTCTATCTTATCTTATCTTACGATATTTACATATCATTTAAACCTGAATAATCAAGGAATTCATATTTATACACTTCTTTAATAATAAACTAATCAAACTAATTGCTTAATCAACGTAACGGAGCAGTGAATAAAGTGTGGTTTCATGTGCAGGTGGTGGTGCTACACTACTCAGAGACCTCAGCGTCCGGAGAAGTAACACCACGAAAGAACTTCTGATTTGTGTGACAGTTAAAAACCCAACATCACATTAAAGAGGTATAAAGTAATAATACTCAGATGAAACATGAGCAGAGCTTAAAATGAGCTTATCTTGTCTAGATGAATGAAGATGCCGCTGATTGATCCCTCTGAAGAAGCAGTAAAGCGTGTGAAGCACGTACACACACACATGAATATTAATGCCGGCGCTCAGACACAGGCAACTCACTAGAGGAGCTAATGAGGATGAATACGTGACGAGCGCTGACTAAAATGGCAGCTCTGATCGTGTTTATCTTTCTTAACTTTTGCTCTCTTTTGGAGTTTGTATTTAATGCACTACGTGAAAGAGCTCTGAAAAAGATCTGATTAGTCTAATACAATGCAATGTAACGACTTTATGCTAATAACTGTGTTCGACTGCAACATGCATGCTGAGAAACATCAAGACTGGGCTTCACCTCCTGAAATCGTATCTCTCATGAATCTCTGCTCCTGGTCTCCTCAGTGAAAATCCAGCTTTCAGGACTTGCAGCAGGAACGAAACTTCTGAAAGATGTTTTTGACCAAGTTACAGCTCCACACTATTCTAACTGATACATCGTGTTCATCAAAATACAAAAGAACACAATGAATATTCTCAAAACCATGACAGAAAAACATTTCTGGAAGGTGCCTTGTATTATTTTGAACAATAATTTGCACTTGCACTATATAAGGCATAAAACATGGCAGGTTGTGCTGTTAAAGAAAATTAATCAACAGCGGGAAGATTTGTGACCGTCTGATGAAAAGAGGAAAAACTGTTAGCATCATAAACGAGCGTGTCACACTTGAAATACCCGGGGTCAATGTAAACTCGGGGGAGCGTTACCCTTTTTTTTTTTTTTTACCTGTCTGCAAAACAAGTTAATCTTAGCAGAGTTTTTCAAACACCAGCCTCTCATATTTCTCTCAAAACAAGAAAAATGCAGTTCATCATGTCACTGACAACCAAAGACTCGCTGTAGCAGAAAGCATAAAGGAAAAAGCCCAGACACTGGAGACTCCTTCCATAAATAGTAAATAAACATCTCCTTATACACTGCTTCACTGCATTTCCTTTGTTAAATGACATTCTTAATCTGTTTATTATTAGTCTTAGGTTGTGTAGAATGTTTGCTATACATGCAAGTTTCTCTGAATTAGCTTTATTATTGCAATGATAATATATCAGACTGAGTATGTTAATGCTGTTAGAAACGCCTAGGAAAGCAGCATTTTTAGTAAAAAATTGCAAGAATGTAAGTACTTAAGAAATGCACATATATGTTGTCTTAGTGACATCATCATCTACATCATCGTCATCATCTACATCAGTATAGCACAAGTGGAACAAGACGTTTTTAACATACAATATATGCTTGCAAAAGATTTCTTGCCCAATTTATTCATGTTAAATTCCCAACCACAAGCGAGGCCTCTCAGCCCCACAACAGCTAACAATCTGGGAAGGTGTAAAACTTTTCACACAGGAGCCAGCAATCTTTCATTCAATCGTTTTTAACAAGCAGGTGTAGGCAGACAAAGTGACACAGGCGAAGCAGCAAGAGATTCAATCCTGCAAAACCATCACGTGCGCACTCAACCCAAGCGAAGACCCGTTCACCAAAAAATGTGCAGAAAACAGGAAAAGTAAACTCTGAGTAGAGGAGGTCATGTAGTTGGAGTTTTTCCAGGTGTGCATGTGTGAGTGTGTGGGCTGTAAGGGAGGCACTACTTCCGTCTGTCTTAATATACGAGTGGCAGTGAGCCACACACTGGTGTCACATAAAGCCAGGCTCCAGTTCTGACCCCGACTGCCCACCGCTCTCAGCACACACCTCTGTCAGCTCTGACATCCTCACCAGTGCATGTGTGATGTGGCATTTTGCATTTTGTTCCTAATATCCAAAACAGACTACTTTTAATGGTTTTCCATGAACATGATCAGGATTAACATCAATTCATTAAATTCCATAAGCAGACACAAAGGAGATCCAGAACAGCGCTTTTCCCAGGATATCATTCCTGCTTTTAACCTCGGGTAGAGGAACATTTCAGACTGGTAGTTTAGAAGCAGAGTGAAACTCTGAAGCTCTGGTTAGCAGCACTTTGGCAGAGTTAATCCCGCATCGCTGTGCTAAACATGTAGAGCGTGAAACGATGTGTTACGGCTAGATGCTCGGAAACAGACACCTGATCAAAAACTGAACAGAGAGTGCAGTGAGTCAAATTTCATTACTCTACATGTGTACACAATTATACAACACAGCTGTGTTTAAAACACACAAATCCTCCGTATGTTTGTGGACTAGCTTTTCCACAGCCAGGATTCAGAAACCCAAACACTCGCTCTAGCCAGAGTAAAGTGCTCCTGCCCCAAAACAATGGCGGACCAACCGAATCTCACTTTCGTTCATCACATTCTGGAGCAGAGGTGGCAGGATGGAGAGGAGGAGGCCTGCGGAGTTCAAGTATACTCTAGGGGAAATGTGATTTGATTCGAGTCAATAAAACCACTACAGTCCATCGTGAAGTGCTTCCTTGTCCCTGGCTGAGTGCGCTCTTCTCTTAATCACGCTTAAAGGATATCCAAATAAGACTCAATAAGAACAATACATGGATTTCTGCTATAGTCTGAATAAACCTGGGAGTGCCTGCTGTCAATGCTACATGAACTAGTCGATCATGGAAGACCGGTGATGGCTTTCGATCTCAAAACCGGTGAGAATATGCATGAGCAGATGGCAACGGATAGGTGAAGTAGCAACCATCCGGGAAAAGAGGGTGAATGGAGATGTTGCCTTGATTAAAGGTGCCCCATGGGGGTGTAATACTCAGGAGGGGAAGGGGGTGGGGGGTGTAATACTCAGGAGGGGAAGGGGTGGAGGGTGCTAGCTGAGGTGGAGAGACTGAATGGTCAGAGGCAGAGATCGGTGGGAACAGAAATCTCTGAAGGGCTTCTAACCATCTTTCTAAAAAAAAAAAAAGAACAGGCCATTAACTGGATTTTCAATGTAAACTGTAGTCAAGTCAGTTTGGTGTCTGAAGTGATGCTTTAGTTTTGTATACAGATAAGGTAAATGTAAGGCAAGCTTATAAGATCCAGTTTAACATCATAAATAATAAACTCATTCATTCATTGTCAGGGTCACAGGGCCTGTCCTGATCCTGGGAACACTGGGTGTGAGAAGAAAGTACATCCTGGATGGAATGCAGAAATAAATAAAAAAAAAGCAGCAGCCACGATGAAGTTCAATCATCTTCTTCATCAGTACAACAGAAGTGAAGGTGATACTGTACATAAGAACTGCATAATAAATGTCAAAGTCCTAGTTTAATTTGACATTGTCAAGCATAATGTCAGTAATGCTGACCTCGGGGACTGGACTCCACCCAAAAGCACCTTCTTCATATTAACCTATAAGGCTTCTGAGATTATTCACAGGAAAAATTTAAGGTAAGACAAATCGAAAGCCTAAAGAGCTATAGCATAAAGTGACTAAATGCCAAAACAGGAAACAAACAGCATGAAATGAGTTCCTCGGGAGCTCTTGGTTGCACAATTGCACGTGAATATAAACTGTTGTAGAAGCGACATTATTTACATTTACATTATTTACTGTCCAGTCTCACCCAAATGAGGATGAGGTTCCCTTCTGAGCCTGGTTCCTCTCAAGGTTTCTTCCTCATATCATCTCTGGAAGTTTTTCCTCACGCCGTCGCCTCAGGCTTGCTCATTAGGGATAAATGTTAGAGATAATTTAAAGTTTATCATTTTTATTCTATGTTTTTATACTTTCGTAAAACTGCTTTGAGACCATGTCCACTATATATTAATAAATTAAATTGAATTGAAATGGTGGAAACGTTACAGATGAAGAAAAGCTCATGACATCAGACCAGCAGTGCAGGAAACCATTTCTGATGCTGGATGTTCTTTACAGCAGGAAAGTGAATTTAATTAGAATTATTCAGAATAAGTTTGGTCTCCTGGTGGCTGTAATAAGCTGAGTGTAAGCTGAAGTAGATGACTGTGGTGAACTCGTTTATTATCTTTAATTAGAGGCAATTCCACACAGTGAGACATTGTGAGAGTGGCACTTGGTGTTAGATGACATGAGCAGTACAGCTAGTGTAATTTCACTAAAACTGTACATCATGTATAAATACTATGTATAATTTATATAGTGGTAAAACTGCTTCATTTCCCATTTTAAAGTTTAACTGATCATGTGATTATTATATCAGCGTGATGCTAAGAGGTGGAACATATTTGAGGCCCGGTCCAGATCGATGTAGAGGAATCTGAGGATCTCAAAACTATACACAAAGCTACAAATTCATCTATAAATTACTGCGAAACATTCATTCATTGTCCACCACTTATCCGAACTATTCTCGGGTCACGGGGAGCCTGTGCCTATCTCAGGCGTCATTGGGCATCAAGGCAGGATACACCCTGGACGGAGTGCCAACCCATCGCAGGGCACACACACAAACAGTCTCATTCACTCACACAATCACACACTACGGACAATTTAGAGATGCCAATCAACCTACCACGCATGTCTTTGGACCGGGGGAGGAAACCGGAGTACCCGGAGGAAACCCCCGAGGCACGGGGAGAACATGCAAACTCCACACACACACGGCGGAGGTGGAAATCAAACCCCCAACTCTGGAGGTGTGAGGCAAACGCGCTAACCACTAAGCCCCCAGTATAACACTTTTGATAATGGACATTTTTCACAAAAGAGCTTTACAGGAATTGAAATTCAGAATAAAAATGATAAAGTTCAAAATTTATATTTTTCCCTAATGAGCATGTCAGAGGTGAAGGTGGTGAGGAGAAACTCCCTGGGATGATGTGAGGAAGAAACCTTGAGAGGAACCAGGTTCAGAAAGAACCCTCATCTTCATCTGGGTGACACCAGAGAATGGGATTATAAATTATTTCCCTTCTATAACTGAACAAAACATAGTTAAGTGCAATTGTGTAACCAGGAGCAACTAATGAGTATTTTAAGCAACTAATGAGTATGAGCACCAGAGTAATTTGTGTCATGAGACAGCATGTTTTTTTTTGGGATGTATGTGACGCAGACTTTTAATAAAAGCTTCTGATTCTGTTTATTATAATGGTCTATTTTTATAGTATAGGTATTCCAAGTAGTATAGTATGTAGGAAGTATAGTATGTAGGAATTCCAATAAAAATGTTCTGTACAAATAGTCTTGACCTGCAGCAAAAACAATAACAAAAAAAAAAAAAAATGTATTCATTAATTCAATCATTTATTCATCCTGTGTAAGAGTAGCAGTAAATTGTGACCCTCAGGACCTGCAGGTTTTTACACTCATTTTCAGTAAAGCACAGGACAGACTTTCTTATTACAAGCAGACACAATGCACACAATGTCCAGTTTACTTAAATCAGACGAATGTTTCATTCTGAACTGGGGGTTAATTCTAGTAACAAATAATTAAAGGTTCAATAATCAATATTTTCATTGCTTACATGCACAAGAATAGGTAGAATATGAATATTTGATCAATTCAAAGAGCAATAGATTGAGCCATGGCTTTAGAAATTGTTTAGAGTTGCTGTTTTTCCTGTTGGAAAACTGATTCTGGTGTAAAAGGTTTGTTTGTGTTTCTGCTTCCTGTCAGTCATTTTTAAAGACACTCTATGAGTCACTTAAGATGCTGAGGGAAAAGCTTCACAAATACAGAGCTCAGGAAGTACAAAACAAGTATTTATAACCCAGACAGTTTTGAATATAACTGACAAATTTGAATATATATATATATATATATAAAATTGACCTTTTCCCCCCAGACTTTATATATATATATATATATATGAGGGGAAAAGGTCAATTATACTTAATGCACCTTTAAAACATTTTCAGTCAGATGATTTTTGCATGATTTCACATGATATTTGGGAATAGCTTGACTGCCCACGGTGATCATAAGAGTTGAAATACAGCTAGGATTATTTCTCTTATGTGAAAACAGAATAAACAGTCAAGAATTACAAAGAAGTACATTCCCCTGAACTGCTAATACTCCTTAAACTGGCTGAAAGCTATGACCTGTGTAATGAGGTATACACTGAGACTGGTTTTATACTGACACTGGTTATATACTGAAACCGGTTATACACTGAGACCGGTTTTATACTGAGACTGGTTATATACTGAGACTGATTATATATTAGAACTGGTTATACACTGAGGCTGGTTATATTTTAAGTCTAGTGATATATTGAGATTAGTTATATACTGAAACTGGTTTTATACTGAGACTGGTTATATGTTAAGACTAGTTATATACTGAGACTGGTTATACACTGAGACGGGTTATATACTGAGACTGGTTATATATCAAGGCTAGTTATATACTGAGACTGGTTATATACTGAGGCTGGTTATACACTGAGGCTGGTTATACACTGAGACTGGTTGTATACTGAGACTGGTTATATATCAAGGCTAGTTATATACTGAGACTGGTTATACACTGAGACTGGTTATACACTGAGACTGGTTATATACTGAGACTGGTTATATACTGAGACTGGTTATATATCAAGGCTAGTTATATACTGAGACTGGTTATACACTGAGACTGGTTTTATACTGAGACTGGTTATATGTTAAGACTAGTTATATGCTGAGTCTGGTTATATACTGAGACTGGTTATACACTGAGACTGGTTATATATCAAGGCTAGTTATATACTGAGACTGGTTATATACTGAGACTGGTTATATACTGAGGCTGGTTATACACAGACTGGTTATATATCAAGGCTAGTTATATACTGAGTCTGGTTATATACTGAAACTGGTTATATACTCAGACTGGTTATACACTGAGACTGGTTATATACTGAGGCTGGTTATACACTGAGACTGGTTATATATCAAGGCTAGTTATATACTGAGACTGGTTATATACTGAGACTGGTTATATACTGAGGCTGGTTATATACTGAGACTGGTTTTATACTGAGACTGGTTATATGTTAAGACTAGTTATATGCTGAGTCTGGTTATATACTGAGACTGGTTATATATCAAGGCTAGTTATATACTGAGACTGGTTATATACTGAGACTGGTTATACACTGAGACTGGTTATATACTGAGCCTGGTTATACACTGAGGCTGGTTATATACTGAGAGTGGTTATATACTGAGCCTGGTTATATTTTAAGTCTAGTGATATATTGAGATTAGTTATATACTGAAACTGGTTTTATACTGAGACTGGTTATATGTTAAGACTAGTTATATACTGAGACTGGTTATACACTGAGACGGGTTATATACTGAGACTGGTTATATATCAAGGCTAGTTATATACTGAGACTGGTTATATACTGAGGCTGGTTATACACTCAGGCTGGTTATACACTGAGACTGGTTATATACTGAGACTGGTTATATATCAAGGCTAG
>JAUCMX010000026.1:6678773-6716273 GCA_033459395.1 Hemibagrus guttatus | reverse complement strand
TGTGCTGGATCAAGTGGTATTTTATACATTTCTGAAAAATTATTTTAATTATATAATTTATTACAAGTATTATATAGAACACAAATATCTAATTAATAATATAATAAAAAAGTCTTTTTTTTGATTGAAGAAGCCCTAAATGCTCAATGTTGTCTCAGAATTGTGGTATTTTTTGTGGGAAAACTCCTTGAATTGGCCAAATTGCAAGCACAGGATTCTTCCTCTAAACTCCTACCAGCAAAGTCACATGTAATTACTCTCTGTGATAGCTGTACTCATGCTCCACGCACATAAAAGGACGAGGACTTTCCTGAAAGCAGGCCGTAATGATGTCACACAACACGTCTCGGCCCAAATCTGCGGTAATTCTAAAAAACTGAAAACTCCTCTATTCTGAAGGCTTCTCCAAATGCTCGAATTTTTCGTTAATTTCTGCAATCTCAAAATCGTGAAATCCAAGAGAGACTGTAATGTGATGATAACACCTACTATTCATGTAGAAGCATATTGGCAGTATACTCGACTCTTAGGTTTATTTATAATCTTCTCTCTCTACGATCATTACATTTGACAGCAAAGAAATAAAAAAACATTTGCTTCTTCAGTCCCTATTTACTATCACGGATATTTTTCAGGCTTAAAGGTGAGTGCTTGTGTTTAAATGTTGTCGTCTAGAAGCTGTTGAGAAACCCCATCTCAGAAACCTCTACTCAAGACAAATCTGGCAACCTCGGAGCCATGAACTACACACGGGTCATTTGCATAATCTAAATGACACCCTCGGAAAATCGACTTAAGCAGCTGCTCAGCTAGTCTCTAAATACATGGAACGTTCTGCACATAAATACTGACATCACGTTAAACTCAATTCTCTGAATCTAGTCCATTAGGCTGCTTTATTATTACACAGAAGTCATTTGTCCTGTTGAACACTTAAACATTACATAAAAAACATGAATTAAAATAAAACGCCAATATGAATTAAAAAACTGAAAATTTTCAGCAATATATCGCGGTGCTAGATTATTTTAAATGATGCTGTTGTAAACTCCGCCCCCTCCTTGTTTTTATTGGTCACTATGCATATTGGTGACTATCTCTCTGTTTTCTGTGTCTCTTGACTGTCCAGTAAACAGAGCTGAAATTTAAATGAAGCCATTACGAGCTGATTATTTCTATTATTGCTCAGCTCGCTCATTTTAAATGTTTATAATATCCAGTCGGCTACTGACTTTCATTTCACTAGGATCAGCAACATTCTCAGAGACCTTCTGCTGAGCAATATTTATTTTTGTCTTTGCAAGTAAACAGTTCAGGAGGGTGAAATGCTGACCCTCATTTCCAGTTGGACAACAGCAACATGTCACCAGTCCCTGATTGGTCAGCACTACTTGGCTGTTGCTTGTAATTTGCATAAAATCGACACCCTCTCGGACCTCGCAACCTCACAATGTTTTACTCAGTGTGTGTGTGTGTGTATGGAGAGACTCACAAATCAGCACTAGAAGACAAGAAGAGTAAAAGAAAGAGACACCGAGAGAGAAAACGAGAGACAGGATGACGCTAAAGACACATGGAAAATCGATGATAACGAACGAGTGTGCGAAAAGTGAGCGCTCAACAGAGTGACAGATTGTCTATGGAGGTGCCAGTCAGAGCCAGCAGCCGCACACCATTAAAGACAGAGGCGGGCACACACACATCTTATTGACTGCATTCCTCTCCCGCTCTCTCACTTTCATCTGTATCTCTCTCTCTAACTTTCTGTCTATTTTCCCCTACACCTCTCTTGCTCTCTATCTCTCTCCATCAGTTTTACACTATAAAAAATCCCAATCTGATGAATTCTATCTTCTATACAGAAGCAATATAAGAAATGCATTAATAACATACATAAAATACATTTTTACTTATATTACTGATTCAAACATCTATAAATAAAAATAGAAAAGCTTTTGGATTTCAGATATTTTGCTTTGTTCCTCTTCAGGAGCAGCATCAGAAGAAGACTAAAGGAAATCAGCCCTGATGGAACTCTACATGCAAATATTACCAAAAAAGGAAATGGAGCAAAAAACTGATTTTTTTTCCCCCCAAAAAAATGATTACATGAAAATAATAATCAAATGATAATCAAGAAGAGGATTTTGATTAACCGTGCAACACACACGCACTCACACACACACAAAAGCACACACACACAAGCACAAACACAAGCACACACACACACGTACGAGCACAAACAAATGAACACACACAAAAAAGCACACACACACTCACACATGCACGAGCACAAACAAGCACACACAAAAAAGCACACACACATGCACGAGCACACACACTCTTACACATACTCACACGCACAAAAGCACACACACACGCATACCTACATACTTGAACACAAAAAAGCACACAAACACACTCACAAATGCACAAGCACACACATACACACACACAAAACCACACAAGCAGACACACAGAACCACACAAGCACGCACACACACACGCACAAAAGCACACACATGCACGAACACACACACACACAAAAGCACGCACACAAAAGCACACACACATGCACGTACACACACACATACACTGTCACCAGGGTGAAAGGCAGAAATTAAAAAAAAGGGTGAGAATGGGAGCAGATTTGCAGAGGAGGGTGTTATATGTCAGACTGCAGAGACAGGTGACAGGTGAGGAGAAGTGGGGGGGTGAGGGGGGGTGGAAATTGTAATACCTACAGATATTCACTGCAATCAAACCCAATTAACCCTTCGAGACCGTCTGTTATCAGAGCATTACTACTCATCTACTGACTGAAAGAAATTGCTTTTCTTTCCACGCTTTTAGACTGACATTAGAATAACAAAGAATTATTGGAGGAGGAATAAATACAAGGCGTACATCTGGGGTTTGCAATTTGTGTTCTTAATTCTGCCCCAGAGATACGAGAAATTGTATATAAATGTTTACATCTGTAATCCAGGAAGCTTTCCCACTGAAACAGAGCAGGTTAACATGAAAAATCTGTGAGTTCAGTTACACTGGAACTGTGCTGTGATTTCCGTAAATGTAAACACGACTCATACTCGGGTCTGCACTCCTTCAGAGAGTAAAGTAACCTGTGAAAGCATGCGTTTCAGCCGATGACATCATCAGTAGTTTCCACAGCACACGTGTACAAGGAATAGCAGGGGAAGGTTGTGTTACTGAACACAAATAACAACAAACCCAAAAACACATGGATATGGTTTAGTGTTCTCTATACAGGTTTGTGATGATGCAAGCTGAAAACAAATGTACTCGGGCTAATGCAGTTAAAAACTAGATTTTTAAAGTTCGTCTCAACAAATTTTGATGTTGGCTTGATGAAGCTTGTAATGTCCGATGCTTTTTTGGAGGGGAGTGGATAGACAGGGTGCCAATACTTTTTGAGGCGAGTGGACAGACAGGGTGCCAATACTTTTGGAGGCGAGTGGACAGACAGGGTGCCAATAATTTTGGAGGCGAGTGGACAGATATGATGCCAATACTTTTGGAGGCGAGTGGATGGATAGGGTGCCAATACCTTTGGAAGCGAGTGGACAGACAGGGTGCCAATAATTTTGGAGGCGAGTGGATGGATAGGGCACTAAAACTTTTGGAGGCGAGTACACGGATAGGGTACCAAAACTTTTGGAGGCGAGTACACGGATAGGGTACCAAAACTTTTGGAGGCGAGTGGACAAACAGGGTGCCAATACTCTTGGAGGCGAGTGGACAAACAGGGTGCCAATACTTTTGGAGGGACGTGGATATGTCACCAGAATACACATAACCCACTCCTCCTCATTGTGCAGAGCGTTTTGATATGTCACATACGTGTAAGATTCCGTCAACTCAAGTCCATCGGAAATTTTGGGAAACTTTTCGATTGTCCACTACGGGAAAACCGAAAGTCCGATCGGTTCAGCGACTTACAGCTTCATCCGGACCAATAGCTTGAAGGACGTGGCCAAGTTTGGTAGCTCGAAAGCTTACTGAGTTATATAATTTTGAATGGAACTCTATGGGAAAAAAAGGCCAATTTGAGCTTCCGCCCCGGGAATACCGTAATTCCGATTGCTTAGAAAAGTAACAGCATAAGTAACTTCAGAATGAACAACTTTGCCGAGTTTGGTGCATGTAGCTCGAAAGCTCCAGGAGGAGAAGTGTTTAATAAAGCAATACAGAATGTTGGCTTGAAAAAGCTATTGGTCTGGATGAAGCTGCAAGTTGTTGAACCGATAGGACTTTCGGTTTTCCCGTAACGGATGATCAAAAATCCCAAAATTTTCAATAGACTTGACGGAATCTTACACATGTAACATATCAAAACGCTCTGCACAATGAGGAGAAGTGGGTTATGTGTATTCTTGTAACGTATCCACTTGACTCCAAAAGTATTGGCACCCTGTCTGTAATAAAGAAAGCTTGTAGTACTAGTAGGGAGGAACTCAGTAACACTATTACACAGCACACTGTGCCCATGCTTATGTTTATATGTAGCAGTGTTTTATAGGATGCTTTCACATATACATTACACGAAAATGTTTGAACAGAACCCTGGTCTGTTTTCTTCTTCAATGCGGTTTGCTCGAGCAGGTGAATTAACTTACTCAGACACTTGAATCTCTTCCAAATAAACTCCACTGCAATGAGGAAGCGTTTCGACGCTGAATCGACCCAAACGCAGGAGCAAGCATGGTGTGTATTTGCCAAATGCAACATTGCAGAAATTTGATGCATTGTGGATTTTAGCACTAATAAACCAAAAGAAAAACATAGGATGCGATACATAAAAAAGTTTGAAAGTAGTTATTTATATGAATATCTGATCATTAATCCAGCACAGGCACCGTGTTCTCAGTGTTCGAGTGATGCTTGTCATTTCTACATGTGCTTGTCAATGCTTTGTTTACTCTGTCATGTTTCTGTGGAATAAACTAAAGAATTTTCCAACCTATAACTGATTTCTTTAATTAACTGCTAACCAAAGCAAATAGCAAATGAAACGAAAGGTACCAATTTCTGACAAACGCAATAACAGGTGTGAAAACACCCACAGAGAGAAGAGAGGAGAGTTCAGCACATCCAGCTGAACCTGACACGGTCTGAGGTGCCAGTCAGAGATGTTATCACAGAAGATTTGGATTCACTCTAACAAGACGAAATGCATTCCTGAATAAGACGCTCTGATTGGCTCGGATAGCTCACACCACAGCCAGAAGATTAAAAGAAGGTATCTGGTCTCCTGGGCCAGACAGATGGCATTCTCTGTGCTGTGGAGAGAGAGACACTAATACACCGGTGTGTGTGTGTGTGTGTGTGTGTGTGTGTGTGTGTGTGTGTGTGTGTGTGTGTGTGTGTGTGTGTGTGAGAAAACACACATGTCCACCCTGTGAGGTTCAACAGTTAAACAAAGGATACAGTAACAGAGGTACAATGACATAGAGGTGAGGTGAAGTCATGATGGGAAATCGTATTTACGAGTTAAACGCACATGAATGCACCACATATCCGTAATTACCAGTAGAGAAACTCTTTAAGCTATGAGTTTCCGAGTTGGGGAGGAGTCACGGTCACGGTCATTGATCCCAACACAGTGGGATCAATAGAACGTCTTACCGCAGTTGACGATGAATTTATTAAAATTGAATCGCAGAAGCTTCCAGACTTTTTTTTTTTTTTTAAATATTTACAGTAAAGCTACCTGCCTATACAAAATATGACTGCACTGTACAGTTATGATATAATATGTAACAAGAAAATTTATAGCAGAAACATAAATACACCCGATGCACATTCTTTGTTATCTAGAAGTAGAGTTAAAAAACCTTGCTGTATTTTTGTATTAGTATTATAAGTAGTTAATTGGGTCATTGGTGGCTCAGTGGTAGGTTTCTCGCCCATCATGCGGAAGGCCCGGGTTCGATTCCCAGCCAATGCCTCAACCCCAGCCACTGGATGCAGTGCCGGTCCCAAGCCCGGAAAAATGGGAGGGTTGCGTCAGGAAGGACATCCGGCGTAAACATTTGCCAAGTTGTGGCGACCCCAAACACGGAGCAGCCGAAAGCATTATTAGTAGTTAATTAAGAAAAAAGTACACCATGTTGCTCCAACCGAAATGATTTGAGCACAAAACCAAAGCCGGAATTACCACTTCCCATCTCGTAAATACGAACTTCCCAGGAGGACTTGAACACTAATGTAAATGTAAATGTAACACTAGCGAGTATACGCATATTCCTCATCCTCCTTCTCTTTGCTCTGACGCAAGCATCTGTGTGATATCTGGACCAATCACATACAGGGAAAGCAGTGTGTTGTGTCTTTCTTGCTTAAACATCTTCCTTCTTTTAAATACACCACAAGCTTAATACCTGATACTTACTAGATTATCATCCTCATTTACTTTTTTTTTTTTTTTCCAAAATAATCCAATGCCTTTTGATTCCATTTATATTACCAAAGAATTTGGAAAATATTTGCAATTCTGACTTAGTTGTTAATGTCCGATAAAATAAAACCAGTTACTCTGATATTTGAAGCCTACTGTATCTGTGTATTACAAACACAGGCAGCCTGTAATACTCTATTAGTCATTTCTCTGCCACACTTTAGCCGACTTAATCATCACTCTGAGCCTGTAATCATCAGCTTTGACAGAAATGCGCTCTGAAACACGGAATATTGTGCTCCATTAAACACTTTGAGCTTGACCTGCATGGAGTCAGAGCAGACAGAGCAGAGAGAGGCAGACGACAGAGCCTCAGCCTTCACTCGCGCTTACTTTCCCCATGGTCTTAACACCAACACGCACAAGCCTGAGTTTTGACTGGAGGATGGGACCTGCATAAAGCATGCATGCACACAACACACAAACCTGTACGCTCATGCACACACACACACGCGGTCTGGAGGGAGCTGATTGCACTGTGACTCATTACAGCGTGGCTGTGTGTAATGGAGTGTGACAGCAGCGCATATACACTGCGGCTCTGTCCTCACAGCCCCTCAGCCAATTACTTACTTACACACACACACACACACACACACACACACACACACACACACACACACACACACCCACCCACCCCTCTCCACTATGTCTCCACTTCCCTCTCTCCTCTAGATGATGTTACAGGCAAATGTAAAAGTATTGGCACCCCCACTAAAAGAATGGCTACAGCTCATTTTATCTTTTAACCTTTTTCACTCAGAGAGCAGCAGAAACCCTTCCCTTTTGTACCAGTAAATAATTCTTACAAGCACTTTTTCTTTATATAACACTAAATTCCAGAAGTGTTCTTTAATATCTCACAGTAACTTAATTGCTTGCTTTGTCCATATATGAGGTGTAAAGATTTCTGTCAGCATCATCACAGGAAAAACCCAAGAGCTTTCAACACAAGAGACAGATGGGGGATAACCTACAAAACGGACGAAATGGATATATAATAATAATAATAATAATAATAATAATAATAATAATAATAATAACACTTACGTGCTTACAGATACCATTCATTACAGTTTGAGCCATAAAAGGATTAGAAAGTCTGGACTGAAAAGTGACTCATAAGCACACTGCATCCACACACGGTGATGGTATTGGTGTTAAGGAAGCTGTATGTGCTCTGGTTTGTGTAAACCACTAAACGCTGTCAAAACCAGCACACAGGTCATATGAGATAATTGGTTGAAAATCAGATAAAAGTGGTTTATTAAAAGGGTGCCAATATTTCTGAACCTAATCGTACATCCCTGTGTTCTGTCAAACATATTTATATTTCAAGCTGATTCTATCACCTATTCAAACCATGATCATTTAGAGAGAGAGAGAGAGAGAGAGAGAGGAGAGAGAGAGAGAGAGAGAGAGAGAGAGAGAGAGAGAGAGAGAGAGAGAGAGAGAGAGAGAGTGAGTGAGTGAGTGAGTGAGTGAGTGAGTTGAACAGGTACCGGTTTTGAACCAGCCGTCTTCTGTAAAACTGTCCTTCGTCTCCTGTGGTTTATTCCAGTATTCCTGAAACACGGATGAGCCTCGAACCTGCAGCTCCCCCTCACGCCCCTCCAGCCCAGGCTTTACCTGTATACACACACACACACACACACACACACACAGTCAGACAGGTTGGCAGCTAGGGTCAATGTGGATTGTCAAGTGCATTATGGGAAAGGGAGTTAATGAAGTACCCGTGTGTGCTTGCTGTTGCCCTCGGCGATGGTGATGTTGCTTATGTTTGTCATGACGATTCGCACTTCAACACCCGGGAGTGGAGCTCCGACTGCATCTGAACACACACACACACTTTAGGAAAGCGGGAACAATAAAATGAATACACTATTTAGAATGAACAGATTAAGTGTTCTATAATGCACATCTTTTTTTGTTGTGCAGTAAGTTGTGCAGTAAGACTGCGTTCCTGCATGGTGCAGCAAAAAATGATGCGTGAACAGACGGTTTTGTCTTTTGTCTGGTTAGATATGAAGCTCACAGGAAAAACCGAGAGCAGGAAAGTGTGCAGTAATGCACCGACAGCATCCCTTCATTCATTCTTAACTTAATTCATCCTTAACTGCATAGTCACAGGTTACAGTGCTTAACAAACTAAAGAATATAAATTTGTTTTAATTTTGGGGAAATATAAAATATGGCTGGCAAATACGAACAAGAAGTGAATGGGTGGAATTAAAAAGCAAACATCTGTAGTTAAAGTTGATTATAAACTCGAGCGATGTAGCTGAGGGTCAGAGCCTGAATTAATGCTTACAGTACTGATACTTCTACCTTGGTTTTTTCCCCAGTGTTTCTGTTGTTTCTGGAGGTTTAGTAGATTGCATCATTAATAAATAAATAAATAAATTTAGGCCAAGGGCACTTTGGATTTTAATTCCAATGTAGATACAGATCCAGGACATTTTGAGCACTAAACTTGATCCAGATACAAACAGAGTTCCAACCCTTCTACAGAAACACACACACAAGCACTCACACACGCAGACACACACACAAGCACAAACCCAAGCACACACATACATAAACTGTATGGCTGCTTACAAAAGAACTGACCCAAGCCAAGCATTTCATGTCCTCACAAAAAGTCGTGCCAGCATGCGTGGGCTAAAAATAAAACAGACCACCAATGCCACCAATCTGTGGCAAACAAAAAAATGTGCAAAAAATCACAAAGTGTTCGAACTCATGCCGAAGACAACGTTGGTATCATGGGTTGACTCTTTCGAGACTGCTTTCGCTGACTGAAAAAAAAAATCGGAAAATACGTAAACTCGCTTCACTTGGCTGTCTACTGACACTAACAAGTTCTGAACTGCTCCCGGACGTACGCGCAACTTAGCCGGCGTTCCGTTCGGTCGTATGCCGATGCAAATTTCTTGCAAATTTTAATTTTTACGGTGAAATTTCATAAGTCGAGGTTCCACTGTATTTATTTGGGAGTGTGGTGGACGATGTAAAATCACACACATCAGGAACAAGGGCTCAGGAGTTCACTGAGTGTTATTAAGTACACAATTTTTAACCTTTGCTCAGTCTATCAAACATTTTTGTTTCAGCTGTAAAATATTGTTCTATAAGGTCGCAATTCATCACACAGATGGTTCTTTTGGTTGGAAGGTTCTTTCGGTTTTTCAACATCTGTGGAGGGACTTAATAAGAGAGCTGCTTCTAAACAGAGGAAAGTGAAAAAGTCAGTTATGGTGTCAGCTAGGTGTTATACAATCCCTCACAAGACAAGAGATCGTCTGCATATTTGCGCCCAGATGTGCCGTGTGACATCATCAAACACAGATCCAGCCTCTTCCACTCACAAGAGCCGAACATGAGTACAGATATCACTGACAATAATTACATGTGTCTTCACTGAGAGGAGTTTAAATAAAGAAGCCTGTGCAAAAACTTTTCCAAATAAAATAAATAAATAAATAAACAAACAAACAACTAATTCTAAATAAATAAATAAATAAATAAATATACAAATAAATAAACAAACAAACAAGCAAGCAAACAAACAAATAAATGAAATAAACAAAAAAATAAATAAATAAATAAACAAACAAGCAATTAAATAAATAAATAAATAAATAATTGCATTACAAAACTTGGAGAAAAAAAAAAAAAACCCCACAATTTATGGCCACAACAATCCCCAAAAAAATCCATGACTGATTCCAGAGGCAGCTTTGTAGTTAAGGTCAAGAATGTTTTTACATGTTTAATGATGTGTTCAGGAACAAAATGAAGGAGTGACAGTCAAGGATGTAACTTTAATGCAGAAGTACTGAGTGAAACTGCGGAGTCCTCTGCTTTAATGCCTATAATTTATTCAATATAGAGTGTTTAAGCTGCTCGCTACCAACTTAATAAACATTTTGATTATTAATATGCCTACTTTTTTTTAAAATTCATATCATGAGTGATAAACGCCGATGTCAAATATTGAAGTAAACTTTAGCAGCTTTAGCTAGCTCTGCCTCTAATCATATGGCATGTAACAAAGTCTTTCTTGCTCTCTCTCTTTGTCTCTCTCTTCCTCCCTCTTGTAGGGATTGATGTGTTGCTTCTGGGATCATGGCTGACGTATCCTCCTCCTCAGAGTCCCGGCTGTGGCGAGGGAATAAAAGCCGATCGCTCTTCTCAATCATCGAGTTTTACAGAATCCCTTTAGAGCTGCGCTAAAGCAATCTCACACCCTCGGCTTTTCTTCTTTGGCCCGTGTTGCATTTAATGCACTCTGTTTTTAGTGAAAAAGAGAGAGGAAGTTAACATCTGCATCCAACACTGACACACTGAAACACTGCAATGCGGATTTTTTTTTTTATTCTATTAAGTGATTTTTTTTTTCCCACAGCTTTCCATCACTGTCTTTACCCAGCTATGATGCAATAAAAATGATATGAAACAATACATCACCAGGCTAATTATCTTTCCAGCAAACACACAGAAAGAATGTGAGCAAAAGGTAAAGGTTAAAAAGGGTTTTTATAAAGAAAATTTTTATGCATGAATGTGAGGTAAGAAATAACATATAATATAATAATATTTAAAAAATGTATATATAAAAAAATGTGTGTGTGTTTGAGAGAGAGAGAGAGGGGGGGGGGGGGGGGGGGGGGGGGGGAGAGGTCAGTATATACCAAAAGTGGCCCAAAAGAAAAGCAACTGTTGAAGCAGAGTCAGGGTTATGAGGGGTGAAGTCAAACCCGTCTGATCTGATCCCACATTAGAGCTGCTGTAACACACACTGCTGAAAACTTTGGCAGCACATGGGGGATCTACAGCTGGGCTTAATGTTGCTGATCAGTGGATAGATCGATAGATTGATAGATCAATAGATCGATAGACAGATAGATATATAGACAGATAAACAGACAGACAGACAGAAAGACAGAGACAGATAAACAGATAGATAGATAGATAGATAGATAGATAGATAGATAGATAGATAGATAGACAGACACTTGACAGACTCTTGCGTATTTTGCAAAAGAAAATGAAAAAAAAAACATTACATTACTTCAATCATGTTCAATGTCTACAAAGTGTAAATATACAGAGAGATTAAGTCAGTGTTGGAGTCAGTGTTAGAACTGCACTGGAGAGAACTGCAATATGTGAGTCAAATAAAGTGCGACTGTAATTTATAACAGTATGAATATCACATTGTCATATCCCCCATCCTGTGTGTGAATATCGGCATGCGTGTGGGCATCAGTGTGAAAGAAGCACGTCATGTTTTATTCAAAGACCCTCATATACTCCTGCAGTCAGAGACACCCATGGGGTATAAATGGGAGCAAGGGGGGAGGGAGGGAGAGAGAGAGAGAGAGAGAGAGAGAGAGAGAGAGAGAGAGAGAGAGAGAGAGAGAGAGAGAGAGAGAGAGAGAGGGAATAGTAGTGAGAGTAGTGAAAAGGATTAAACAAGACAAAACTCAATGAAAAACATACACATAGGGTTAATATGAGCAGCGATAACCAGTAAATACCTCCTAAATAAATAAATAAATAAATAAATAAATAAAAAAATAATAAATGTTGTGGCTGCAAGACAGGGTAAAAATTTCTGACGGATTATTGATGAATTTTAAATAACAAAAATCTACAAAATTGACTTAAATAAAATAAAACCCACCTTCAACTAAAAAACCATTTCTAAATGACATTCTTTTTGATTTAAAGTCATGATTTAAAAGTCACCTATACAGCTGACATTACTGTTTAATCACTACTTTACAATTCAGCAGCAATAAAAGAAAAGTCTCTCTCTCGTTTTCATTATCTGCCTCTTTCTTCAACTCCTTGATTTAAATCCATTTCTACCAAAAATCTAAAGGCAGGAGAATGACTTTTTGTGAGAAAAATCAACAAACCAATTTGGTTCGTCATCCAAGGGTCTGGAAATGAACGTGCTAAAATTGTGTGAAATGCTGCACTCATAGCCAACAATAGGGGAAAAAATCAATAGCTCATTGATCACTTTAGCTAGAGCTGATATGCTCGTTATTATTCTTGCTTAGAAATAAAAGAGTTGTGTGTGATAAATGTTTATAATTTGGAAGAAACAGGAATTTAGGGCCCTGAGGTCAATGATAATTCACTCTTTCTCTCTCTCTGAAGTTACTTCTTGGGGCTGGTTTAAGATGACAGAATCAATATTTAAAAAAATCTATTTAAAAAAAATCAGTAAAATCAATCAGATCAATATAGCTTCACATAGGAAGAAAAAAATCAGTGAATTGTAATACTGTGGGGTTTTTTATCAGCAAGAGAGACAAAACTGTTGTTAGTTGTTTGTAGGAGTTGTAACTGACATTTGTTTAATTTTAATATTTAATACCGAGACATCAGCAGCAGCAGTGGAGACTGAATTAATCGCTTCTAATTACCACTGTGGAGAATTAGCATCAGCGTTTTACCAACACGCACAGCTACGCTTTAGCATCACCTACGACAGCAGCCACTTCAAACATAAAAAAAACAAAAAAACAAAAAAAAAACACACAAAAAAAATCAAACAATGAAGAAAATCCAGCTAGCTAGACGCCACGCGACACACTTAACCGCTTTGATAGCGGTGAGCACAGAACAAGCCGACGCAGCCGATTCTGATCTACATCACTGAGAAAAAGAGACCTCTAGTATCCCAGAAGCCTTCGGGAAGCATTCTGTTCGTTTGGCTGTCATGCCTTTGTCAGAGTCAAGCGTTGTTCAAAAGAACAGCGTGTCTCATTTGTTTGGTACCAAAAGACCCAAGAAAGTCAGACAAAGAAGTCGGGAGGCTTGACGCACGACAGTGCAGCGCAGCATACAATCAGCCCGTGAGGAATTACTGTTATTTGTAGACTGCGCTTGTCAAAAAAAACGAAGAAAAAAAACCCCCCAGAAGAGGCGGTTTGTGTTCGAGGAACAAAGAAAGCCTCAAAGTAACAAAATACAGTGGCAGTTATAACAATGAGAGTTAATAAAGGCGGTAAAGGAGTTATCATTATAATAAATAGACTAGCACAGAGTCGATCAATTAGAGGAACAAGAGAAAAATGAGAGAAATTTACGGTTTAGCTTGATTCTTTAGCTCTACGCTGGAGTTACTAAAGACTAATGTAGTTAACAAATAATCATCCCTACGGTTATTCTGTGCATCTAATTCATCCAAACAGAATAAATAAACAGCAGTGCGTGTAATAACAGTGCGTCATACACTGAAAGAAACCGCATTCTGTAGATGCTTCCAGTTAAATGATCAAAATTTGATTCTTCTTTACGTGTCCTAGCCTTATAGCTTTATTTCAAAGCGTACATTTCAGTCTTTTTCTTTAAGGTCTGGAGTGTTCTGATTACCAGGGATTCGTGGTCCGTTCAGCGGGTTGGACAGTGCCATGCCGATCTCAGTCATACCGTAGCGCTCCAGCAGGACGTGACCTGTGATCTCCTTCCAACGCTCCAGAACCGTCTGCGGGAGCATGGCCGAACCCGACACCATCAACCTGCAGTGAGACATAAATGAAACGGAAATGAGCTTTAAACATACAAAACACACAGATTCTGATGGGTTTATTAAGCTGTATTATAGTGTACAGGGTAAGGTGGGAATGACGGCATACTGGGAGCTCATACTGGGAGGTTACAGGATCTGACTGGAGTGAAAGGTAAGGTGTATAACATTCAGAAGATATGCTGTTATTATTGGAAGAAGAAGAAGAAGAAGAAGAAGAAGAAGAAGAAGAAGAATTGTATACAAATATTAAGAATAATAATAGTCGTAGTAGCAGTAAAACCATGATTATTATTATTATTGTTGTATTTGTTGTTGGTGGTGCATTAATCTGTATTTCTGGTTATCACACATATGAGCGCATGTAGTTCCAAAAAAGTAAATGGGCAAAAGCAGTCATTTCCTCCCAAGGGGCCAGGGTTTTACAGTAGTTATTATATTCCATCACTGTAGGGATTATTCTTATCGTATTATCTTATATCAGTGTTTCCTGCACACAGGTTATAGTGTGGTGGTGCAGCTTGGGGGTTTAGGGGCAGAGCAAAAATACCATAAACTAAATGGCACAAGCAGCGGATGGACCTGGTAAAGATAACTGTAACACAAATCAATATGAATTTGACATACAGTAAATTACTGATAAACATGCTGTTTGCATGAGAGCCAGGATTTCTTAAAGGCAAAACTCAATTATATATTGAATTTTGTTTTGGAAACATATATGATTTTGATATGATGTCCCTTGTGGTGTAACTGCTGTGGCCCGGGTTCGATTCCCGGGCAGGAAACAAACCCAGCCAATGAGGGGTTAACTCTCAGAGTTGGACCTAAACACGGATAAAATGGGAGGATTATGTCAGGAATGGGCATTGGTGGCTCAGTGGTAGGTTTCTTGCCTATCATGCGGAAGGCCCGCGTTCGATTCCCAGCCAATGCCTCAACCCCAGCCACTGGATGCAGTGCCGGTCCCAAGCCCGGGAAAATGGGAGGGTTGCGTCAGGAAGGGCATCCGGCGTAAAACGTTTGCCAAGTTGTGCGGACCAGTTGGTCTGCTGTGGCGACCCCGAACAGGGAGCAGCCGAAAGCAACTTCTATGTCAGGAATGGTAACCCGAGTAAAATCTGTGCCAAATTAAAATATGCGAATCGGATGATCCAATGTGGACGCTGAACAGTGAGCAGCCGAGAGACAACAACAACATATGATTTTGATATGAGCTCCAATAATAATAATAGTAATAATAATAATAATAATAATAATAATAATAATAATGTCAGTATTTATTTTGCAAAAACTATAGTTCCAATCATACGCAATGCTTCCTACAACTCTATAGAGAAAAGGGATGCGATAACTGTTGCTGTAATCTATCTATAATTTATATATTCCTTTATAAATTAACCTACATCTCTTTTAAAAACTCCAGTTGTGAGAGATTAATTATGGTTGTGAGACATTAATTACTCTTGGTGGTAACTGACCAAAAGCTTTAACCTGCTTTAAGCATTAAACACTGCAGAAGGATTCAAATCAAGAGAGATATGAAAGCTTCATTACAGCTCTGCACTACACCATATACTATACTAACACTAACAGGACAAAAAGTAAACAAGGATACACCAGTACACAGGTTGTGGTGCCGTTTTAACTCGACTTATAAACCAGTTCAACCTGCATATTGTGTTTCTGTTAGGAGGCGGAGTTTACCGGATCCGTTCTTTACATGCAGCTCTGATGAAGTCCTGCACATGTGGTTGTGTGAGGTGCTGGTCGTAGTGCTGGATGAGTTTAGAGTAGATGGTGGGAACAGCCATGAACACCGTCACCACTGGAGATCGGGAACTTAGCAATTCCTCCCATACCTGAGAGAGAGAGAGGAGAGAGAGAGAGAGAGAGAGCATAGCATGTAGTAATGTGCATACAAATTCACACTCTCACAAGCTTTCCACATTCTGTAATATTACATAAATAATTATAGGATTATATGTCGTGTATCTACACATAATAGCTCATAATATTAAACAGGGTGGGTTTGCATTAGTCTGAGAAGCACCTAAGAGCCTAACTCTGAAGGGAGATCCACAGCTCACAGATGGATGAAGCCAAAGCCTGGACACTCCACAAAGCTGGGTTTTATGGAAGTGTGGTGCGAACAAATCAAGTGAAGAAAAAAAAAAAATCAGAAGGAAACACATGTTGGACTCTCAGCTAACATGTGGAGACCATATAACTTTATCACAAAGCACTACATTTGGCATAAACTCAAAGGAACACCATCCCCACGGTGAAGCACGGTGGTGGTAGAGTCATGTTATAGAGATGACCAGGGAACCTGCCAAGGGTCAAGAAGAATAGAGCCAAATACAGCTGCAAGTATTAATCTTTACAGGAAAACGGAAGAGCTCAATCTGAAAAACTCAGAAAATTGCTGTTCAGCACTCAGTCTCCATCCGAGCTGACAGAGCTTCAATCGAAAAGAAGAACAGGCAAAAACTCTCAGGATTTTTATAGGTGACTGAGACGTATCCCAGGAGACTTTTGTAGTCGAGAAGCAACAACAGTCAGTGGTTACAGCTAGCACTGAGACTGGCTGAGTGAACACTTACACAAGCAACAAATGTCTGCTTCTTTATTTAACATGCTGTGGCACAATTAAATATTTTGTACATGTAGAGTAAATCGAAACAAAAACAATTCCATTTAAGTCCATTTCAATCCAATCCATCCTCACTCACCCTATCACCCCTCACTCTCATTCACTCACCCCCTCAATCTTACTCACCCCATTACCCCCTCACTCTCACTCACTCACCCCCTCACTCTCACTCACTCACCCCCTCACTCTTACTCACCCCATTACCCCCTCACTCTCACTCACTCACTCCCCTCACTCTTACTCACCCCATTACCCCCTCACTCTCACTCACTCACCCCCTCACTCTTACTCACCCCATTACCCCCTCACTCTCACTCACTCACCCACCTCACTCTTACTCACCCCATTACCCCCTCACTCTCACTCACCCTATCACCCCCTCACTCTCACTCACCCCCTCACTCTCACTCACTCACCCCCTCACTCTTACTCACCCCATTACCCCCTCACTCTCACTCACTCACCCCCTCACTCCCTCATTCTCACTCACTCACCCCCTCACTCTTACTCACCCCATTACCCCCTCACTCTCACTCACCCTATCACCCCCTCACTCTTACTCACCCCATTACCCCCTCACTCTCACTCACCCTATCACCCCCTCACTCACCCCATTACCCCCTCACTCTCACTCACCCCCTCACTCTTACTCACCCCATTACCCCCTCACTCTCACTCACTCACCCCATTACCCCCTGACTCTCACTCACTCACCCCATTACCCCCTCACTCTCACTCATCCCCTCACTTTCACTCACTCACCCCCTCACTCTCACTCACTCACTCACCCCATTACCCCCTCACTCTCACTCTCACTCTCTCACCCACTCACCCCCTCACTCTCACTCACTCACCCCTCACTCCCACTCACCCCTAACTCTCACTCACTCACACCCTCACTCTCCCCCTAACTCTCACTCACTCATCCCCTCACTCTCACTCACCCCTCACTCCCACTCACCCCCTAACTCTCACTCACTCACACCCTCACTCTCCCCCTAACTCTCACTCACTCACCCCCTCACTCTCACTCACTCACCCATTCACCCCCTCACTCACCCTATCACCCCCTCACTCACCCATCCTCTCACACTCACTCACCCTCTCACACTCACTCACCCCCCTCCTCTCTCTCACTCACCCTCATCCTCTCTCTCACTCACCCCCTCACAGTCACTCACCCTCTCATACTAACTCATTACCTTGCACTCACTCACCATATCTCACTTTATTGCACTCACTCATCCCCTCGCACATTCACTTACCCTTTCCCTCCCTTACTGACTCCCACCCTCACCATCTCTCTCTCTCACCCTCGTCCTCTCTCTCACTCACCCCCTCACAGTCACTCACCCTCTCATACTAACTCATTACCTTGCACTCACTCACCATATCTCACTTTATTGCACTCACTCATCCCCTCGCACATTCACTTACCCTTTCCCTCCCTTACTGACTCCCACCCTCACCATCTCTCTCTCTCTCTCCTCTCTCTCTCTCTCTCTCTCTCTCTCTCTCACACACACACACACACACACACACACAGTCAGTCACCAGGCTGCACGGCTGGCTGCACCTCCACGCCGCTGTGGGAGAAAAGTGTGAATTAATTGAAGGTGAACGACAGATTCTCCTCCTCCACCCCCAACCCCCCCCAACACCCCCCCCTAAAGGAGGCTGCCTTCTTCCAGCCTTCCCTCCTCCTCACTCTCTCCATTTCATTATTTCCTGCTTCAGTGCCTCCGCTCTCTTATCAGTCTCTCTCTGTCTCGCCCCCCACACCCCCCTGCTCACATGCGCATACACACACACTCTCTCTGTAAAAGACTGCACGCGCACACACACACACTTTTATTAGCTGAAACTGATTCCCGACTTCTGTCCTCTCATTTCACCTTGCCTTTGTCTCTCTCCTATCATTTCTCAGGGTTAATAGATTTCCTGATTGTCAACATTATTCATTAACATCACCGTTTCCATGAAAAATCTCCAGAACCCTAGAAACTGCTATCAAAAATAGAGACTGGTCTATAATTATTTTTGATATACAGCAATGTTTAACGCGCCCATTACCTGAGGACACGTTTGAAGGTTTACCGAGTGTCCTCAAAAAAAACCCCCAATGCCATAATTCTGCTCACTCCATGAATACTCCACTAAAGTTATAACGACATAGTAATGCCATAATGCTACAAAAAGCCAAGAAATAACTGCGAGTGTAATAACGAGGCATCCGTAGAGGAGGCACGGCACCACTGATTCACCTTCAAAACAAAAAAAACGAGTTCCAACATCACACTACATACGAGTTTTAGCCTTTAAAGCAATACTCCAGTGTTCTTCCAACAGATCTCTTTATGTCTCAGCAATCTCAGTGCCTCTGCTGGGATTTAAATGTGGAATCTGAAGTGTTTTATCTCAAACAGTTGTAAAGTTATTCAAGCACAAACGTGTTAGGTCTTAAAGGAATACTCCAGTGTTTGTTTTTATCTACCATTTCTAAAGCGCATGTCTGATTAACAACATGAAGCAGAATTTTAATATGCATGCTGTTCTGGGGGGGGGGGGGGGGGGGGGGGGGGTAGAGGAGGGGGGGAGAGAGAGAGGGAGAGCGAGAGAGAGAGAGAGAGAGAGAGAGAGAGAGAGAGAGAGAAAGAGAGAGAGAGAGAAGCTTGTTCATGTGAAACTCATAATTAAAGGGCAAGTGCTGAATTCCGTCGACAATCAACTTGTACATAGCAATCTTGTGCGTGATGCAGTTGAAAATAATAAAGAAATTGAACAAAGTGATAGATAGATAGATAGATAGATAGATAGATAGATAGATAGATAGATAGATAGATAGATAGATAGATGTAAGGTGTGAAGGTATAAAGAATAGAGTGATATCAGATATGGACATGTGATAATACTCTGAGGTGCTGAAGTGTTAAGACACAGTCAGACAGACAGACACAGTCAGACAGACAGAAAAAGACAGACAGACACAGACAGAAAAAGACAGACAGACACAGACAGATATAGATAGACAGTCAGACAGACAGACAGGCACTGATACTGATCTGCAGGAAACCACGAGTATAAACAATTCATTGGCATTCAACAGCTGCCCTTAGACTTTTATTATAACCATTTTATTACAAAGAAATTGACATTGTTGAGTGCAATGATTTCATACACACTATCCTTCAAGTACTCCTGTCAGAATCATCCAGTGTGTCATTTTAACACTTTAACTTCCACATGAAACCTCATTCAAATGCACAACAGATACAGTGGGGCAAAAAAGTATTTAGTCAGCCACCAATTGTGCAAGTTCTCCCACTTAAAAAGATAACAGAGGCCTGTAATTTTCATCATAGGTACACTTCAACTATGAGAGACAGAATGAGAAAAAAAAATCCAGAAAATCACATTGTCTGATTTTTAAAGAATTTATTTGCAAATTATGGTGGAAAATAAGTATTTGGTCACCTACAAAAAAGCAAGATTTCTGGCTCTCACAGACCTGTAACTTCTTCTTTAAGAGGCTCCTCTGTCCTCCACTCGTTACCTGTATTAATGGCACCTGTTTGAACTGGTTATCAATATAAAACACACCTGTCCACAACCTCAAACAGTCAGACTCCAAACTCCACTATGGCCAAGACCAAAGAGCTGTCAAAGGACACCAGAAACAAAATTGTAGACCTGCACCAGGCTGGGAAGACTGAATCTGCAATAGGTAAGCAGCTTGGTGTGAAGAAATCAACTGTGGGAGCAATTATTAGAAAATGGAAGACACAAGACCACTGATAATCTCCCTCGATCTGGGGCTCCACGCAAGATCTCACCCCGTGGGGTCAAAATGATCACAAGAACGGTGAGCAAAAATCCCAGAACCACACAGGGGGACCTAGTGAATGACCTGCAGAGAGCTGGGACCAAAGTAACAAAGGCTACCATCAGTAACACACTACGCCGCCAGGGACTCAAATCCTGCAGTGCCAGACGTGTCCCCCTGCTTAAGCCAGTACATGTCCGGGCCCGTCTGAAGTTTGCTAGAGAGCATTTGGATGATCCAGAAGAGGATTGGGAGAATGTCGTATGGTCAGATGAAACCAAAATAGAACTTTTTGGTAAAAACTCAACTTGTCGTGTTTGGAGGAGAAAGAATGCTGAGTTGCATCCAAAGAACACCATACCTACTGTGAAGCATGGGGGTGGAAACATCATGCTTTGGGGCTGTTTTTCTGCAAAGGGACCAGGACGACTGATCCGTGTAAAGGAAAGGATGAATAGGGCCATGTATCGTGAGATTTTGAGTAAAAACCTCCTTCCATCAGCAAGGGCATTGAAGATGAAACGTGGCTGGTCTTTCAGCATGACAATGATCCCAAACACACCGCCCGGCCAACGAAGGAGTGGCTTCGTAAGAAGCATTTCAAGGTCCTGGAGTGGCCTAGCCAGTCTCCAGATCTCAACCCCATAGAAAATCTTTGGAGGGAGTTGAAAATCCGTGTTGCCCAGCGACAGCCCCAAAACATCACTGCTCTAGAGGAGATCTGCATGGAGGAATGGGCCAAACTACCAGCAACAGTGTGTAAAAACCTTGTGACGACTTACAGAAAACGTTTGACCTCTGTCATTGCCAACAAAGGGTATATGACAAAGTATTGTGATGAACTTTTGTTATTGACCAAATACTTATTTTCCACCATAACTTGCAAATAAATTCTTTAAAAATCAGACCATGTGATTTTCTGGATTTTTTTTTCTCATTCTGTCTCTCATAGTTGAAGTGTACCTATGATGAAAATTACAGGCCTCTCTCATCTTTTTAAGTGGGAGAACTTGCACAATTGGTGGCTGACTAAATACTTTTTTGCCCCACTGTATATTCAACACGTGCCATATGACTCTTATGAATGGTGCAGAGTTTCATCAGCGGAGGTGAATAAACTCATAATAGCTGAACTGGATTTATTTCGGCGTTTGCAAGATTTGCACTTTTTCCTCAACCTGTGACACACTGCTATTAGCGCCTTATTTTCCAGAGCACCACAGGATACTCTTTTTCATTTACTTGCTAATCTTTTAATTTTTCACATGCAATTTTTTAATCTTTATTAATAAAGTAATATTTTAATGCAAGATCATGGTAAGAGTCAATTAAATCCAAGTCATGTGACGTGGATATGTAATATCTGTACATGTTTAATATATAGAGCTGCATCCTATAAAGCTTGCTTTCTCTTTCTTTCTTTCTTTCTTTCTTTCTTTCTTTCTTTCTTCACACTCCTTTACTGAGGGGGAAAAAAACAAACTCATTCATCCCTAAATCTCTGTGTATTTTCCACTTGAGCAGGAAGCAAAATTGCATCCTAATCAGTCAAACAGCTCAGAAAAACAAAAGCGCTGCACGTATCGATTTTTCTGCTTCATTAAAAATTTCTGAAGCCTCGTGTTGTAAATAATAAAGCCAGAGAACAAAAAAAAACCCACTTTTTAAAAAAAAAACAAAAAAAAAAAAACAACAAAAAAAAAACAAAAAGAGAAACTTCATTGTCTTTGGCACATCACAAGGTCATAGCACAGAATGGAGACTTTTTGGCATGAAGGTGCTGCTGTTGTTTTGACAGAGTCCTCTCCACCCTTTGCTGTCATGCAGCACCTTGACTCCCATTAAAATCTGCAGGACCTTTAAACCTCCTCCTCTTCCAGAGCCGCCGAATCATCCTTCAACGTCAGAGCATCGATTGATCCGCTAGCGAGTCTGCCGCACTCGGATACAAAGCCGCACGAGGCAATCCATCACGCGCACTCCAACGCTTTGGTGTGACAGTCTGGTCTCGTTCTCTTGCAAACACACAAACACACACAGAGCTCCTGGCCGCTGTCACTGACGCCTACAGAGCGGCAACGTGGCAACAATTAGCACGGCCCTGTGACAACTACCCGATAAGGCTGAACACACACCACCTCTACCAAAAGCTACACACCACACACTGGCTCAGGAACACAGCCCTACACAGCCCTTAGAGATCACACACCTGAGGTGCTTAATCATCACACATAACGAACAATAAACGCAAGGGATGAAGGAAATAAAATACAGGGATTATACATAGAAAGATTACAACTGCTGAAACTACAAAAAAAGATTTTTTTTTGCTAACACACCAGAATGAGGGGGAAAAAGGTACGGGAGCAAGTAGAAAAAATTTACTATTGATTCATTTTTGCCAAAAACAACACATTTATTAGGATTTCATTTAATCCAAGACTTCATTTTAGAATGTTGCACTGGTCTGTAGTAATGTTCACTAAACAACTGGTCAAGACAAACTCTTTTTACTATCTATTCATTTTACCTGCTAAACAAACCACCAGCTTACCTTTAAACTCATCTGTACACAAAGCTAGTTCTAGGAGAATACAGAGTTACTCACCTGAGGTTATTCTTCTCTATCTCAGTCTACAGACAGATATCCGAGGTGTTTTATTCCTTTTATACTCCAGCAATTTGACAACACTAGCACTTTTTATTTATTCAAGACAAACACTCCTGTTTGTTCACTTGCTGCCTAATATATCCCACCCACTAACAGGTGCCATGATGAGGAGATAATCAGTGTTACTCACTTCACCTGTCACTGCTCACAATGTTATGCCTGATCGGTGTATTTTCCACAACAGCCACAAGAGCTTAGGAGTAGAAGGTTGGCACTGGCTGGCTTTGAGCTCTGGACCATTGCTGGACCATTGCACTACCAATCCCCCTTTAACCACTAAAAAAACACGTACATGACGTACATGGTTTTCATGTGATTGAGTTGAGGATCATGAACGCAATGTGGTTTTTGTAAATCCAACACGATTTGAGCGTGCATTTTCAAATCCCTGAAAATCAAACCCACAACGCTGCTGTTTTGCAACAGACACATTCCCACTGCACTGCTCTACCATACGTGATTTACTTTAATCTTATATTTATAATGTGGCTCCCATCAGCACCAACGTCCTCGTGAGGTTTCACTGTGTAACATGTTTACACACTTACACTACCTGAAATGATCACGCTCACTCGACACAATTCAATCCATCATTAAAAACTTGTTTAAATGAAGTTTAGTAGCAGCAGTAAAATCATGTTTTGTGTATATTTTTCAGCAGAATATTTTTTCTTGAGTCTCTTTGACCACATATTCCATTTTTTCCTCTGTAACCATAAACAGACGTTCCTTCATCAGGGACTTTTTCCTGCCTTGAACTTAAGAAGCCAAAATGCAGCTTGTCATGTTACTGTGAAAGCATAAAGCCCTTCAGAGCTAAAAGCAACAGCTTTAGACTCTTCCACAAACGTTAAATAAAAGTCAGCTCACGGAAGACTTCATGTTCAGCAAGTCCTTGCGTAAACTGTTACTATAGAAACCATGTGAGTGGCCTTGAAGCTGGAAATACTATCCTATAACTAATTTCAAGTATATGGTTATGTGCATAAAGAGGGATTTAAGCATCTATATATATTTAAATTCTTGTGCTAGAGTCGTACACTCTTATGCAGACACAGAGTGCAAATAATAAAAGCTCTTAGGTGGTACAAAAAGTAGCAAAATGATGTAAACAACGTAAGTCGTGACTATAAGCGCATGAGTACTATGCTGTTAGAAAGCTGCTGAAGTGCATCATGGATTTTCATGAGTGTAAAGATCTGTGCAGAGACACACTGCCTCTCAATTCATGCCTATCGGTGAAGGGGGCATGGCTTTGGTCCTTATCAAGCCCAGTAAAAGGCATAACCTTTGTGCTAATAAAGGAGGGGAAGCCTTTGTACCTGTTGGAGCTAATGAACAAGGCATGGTATTTATTCCTGATAGGTCTAGTGAAGGACACCTTACCTTTGGGCCACTGGAAATGTACTGGCCTAGATGACTTTTAGGGTGTGTGAAGAAGGTGTGGTTTTTGTTCTTGTCAGTCACACTGAAGAAGAATTCAGGAAAGTCAGTGGTTCAATAATGAGCAGCTATACCATTCTGAGAACACCCAATCTTGTCTGATCTCAGAAGCTAAACAGAGTTGGGCCTGGTTAGTACTTGGATGTGAGATCACCTGGGAATATCAGGTGCTGTAAGCTTTTTGGGCAGTGGTAGCTCAAGTGATTAAAGCTCTGGGTTGTTGATGACTAGGGATCAAGCCCCAGCACCGACAAGCTCCCATCGTTGGGCCCTTGAGCAAGGCCTGCTGCACCATGGCTGACCCTGAATTCTGACCCCAACCCTCCAAGGATGGGATATGTGAAGAAAGAATTTCACTGTGCAGTAATGTATATGTGACAAATAAAGGCAACTTAACTCAAACTTAACTTGAATGTTGTAGTTCATGTCACAACACTGACTTGTAACAGAAAGCTACATATTCTGATTAATCAGAACAACACAAGCCAGAGCTTTGAATACATCACAATCACATTGTAGAGCTATATATGCAATAATATACTGTACACTACCTTCTGAGGGCTGAAGTTGGGCAGCATGATGCAGGTGGCCCCCACCCACAGGGGGCACATGAGCTTATTCACGATGCCATGCACATGATGGAGGGGAAGAGTGTGCAGAATCACGTCATCTCTGCTCCAAGCCCATTGACTTACCAGGGCCTGGACCTGTGAGTGAGAGAGAGAGAGAGAGAGAGAGAGAGAGAGAGAGAGAGAGAGAGAGAGAGAGAGAGAGAGAGAGAGAGAGAGAGAGAGAGAGAGATTTTCATATCTTGTGGCTTTCAGCTTGGTCACATGATGTCTTTGTGGAAATGTCTGGTGTTAGACAGGTGTACTTGAACAAAACTCAATAAATAAGTATTATGCTTTTCAAAAGTGAGAGGGAATTAAAGGAATGGCAGGGGAATGTGAGATTAAAAACCTTGATTGAAGTTTCTTTATATTACACTTTTTACGGCCGTGCAGCTTACCTCAAAAGTCAAATGTGATTAATAATGGCCGTGCACACCGCATGACCAGCCACTGGCTTTCTTTCAGCACTAAAATATTCCGCACAGAGAAGTGGGTCAGCGGGTCTAACCAGTGTGAATACATAGTGACCTGCATGTCCAGCACATGCCTGAGGGCTGAGATGCAAGTGGTACAGAGACTCTGATGAACATCAGGCAGCTAGAGAATGATGCAGGTCATGCAAGCTGTTGATGCACTGGAGCTGATCTGAGGAACCGGTTACACATCACAGGTCCGCTTCTCTATACGCAGCTTTTCCTAACCTCACACGTAAACGTAAAACCATTGTACAGTAATGAGTAACTCACTCATTCAGGTTGACCTGAACTTATTAAAAAAAAATTATTTGAGAAATTATTTGAGATGTGTTTTCACTGACTAATTTATTAGCCAGTGCTGTATTTCCAACATTACTGTTACAGTGGTGTTCACATCCTCCATATCAAGCATAACACTCAGCACTTAAATTCTTAAAAGAATACAAGAGCTTTGCTTCTCCATCACCATTTTCAAGAGACGTTTAACATCATATTAATGAGAAATATCATGCAGAAGTACAAACACACAACTGGAACACAACACAGCTACAAGGTGTTCCTGAACACAACACAGCTACAAGGTGACCCTTGCTCAAGCAAATCTGTGTACAGAAGTGGAATGAGCTGAGAGAACTGGACAGACTACAAGTCTACAACGCTGCTGCATCGGTCTCTTTTGGTAGAAACATTGTGGGCAATTGTGGGTAATGTAGGAATCTGTTCAACAAAGTAAAAATAAACACAAATATTGATAATATAACTTCACAAAACACTACTAAAGGCACACCAAGAGACAATTCAAATAAAACAGGAAATGTACAAACTTCATTACAGCTAGATTACAGCTTCGTCTTCTTCATAACTCAAAGAAAAAAAACCATTAGACATTACACACTTCTTGACTGATTGTGTAAATGTTATTTTATTGAATTTCATTACTCTGAGACTTTGTAGTAATGATCAGAAGTGAGTTTAAATCCTGGGAAGTTCAGTGACTCATTTGAGACGCTTCCTATCAAAGCTGCTTCTTACACAGTGAGAGTTCAGCACCAAGGACAGCAACCTCCAAAGACAACATGGAAAAAAAACTGTGCACCCGTGTGGACATTCAAGCATTGCAAAGACATTCAGCATTGCATGGACACCTCGATTCACCACAAACTGCCCGGTCTAGTGGATAAGAAAGAAAGGAATGAGAGAGAAGGGGGGCCCTAACAACTTTTTCTCTGAAGAAACTTCCAATCAGCAGAGAGAACAATACTATTACTTCCCTTTCTCACTCCAACTTTCCTGAGCATTTGTTTTCTTTTCTCTACTGCTGTCTTAATCACACACAACAAGGCCCTTAATGCCTTCACTGCTCAGCTCTGTGCTCGCGCTTGGAATCTACACCACTTAAAAGAGAGGAAATTTTTCATGAGTAACTTGTAAAAAAATTCAGTGAAGCATAAACTATCACCACACTTCATTTTTGAAGAAGAATAGGCATTTAAACATTGCAATAACGTCCCAAGCAGCCGAATTAGAGCAGATTTTTATCAATAAATGTATTTCTATCTTAACTATAAAAGAGTTTAGTAAGATATTGCACAGTGATCCTTCTGATTGGTCAAGAAGGAGTTTTTCAAACTGTATTTTTTTTTAGAACTGCAGCTCTGACAATACAGTATTGCTGGAAATCAAATCACAGGTTTTTACATACTAACGCTTTACTATTAACCCTTATTAATGGCATTCAGTCCAGCTGGTGGAATGGAAATCGGCTTATCTTAAAAAAAATTATTAGAATTATTTTATGGCCACAAGTCTGATATAAAACGAGTCAGTACTCTGTTGGCTTTCAGTGTGAGACATGTGACTTTTGCAAATTCCATTGTTTGGCCTCTGATACGAACAGTTGCTGAATTCTGTAGTAACTAATTCACAGGACAACTCTGCAAATAATCTCCAATAAAAGATAAAACTATAATCATAGCAATGGAGATGCTTTCTGAGTGTTTATTTCTCCTTTATTGGAGGAGTCTCAGGGGTCGGTGCTTTGTGCCAGTCAGCAAATTGCTGTCATTAGAGAGTTTTCAGAACAAAAGACTCTGAACTTTGAACAGTTTTGTCTTATCAACTTCATGAGAAAGAGAAAACAAAAGACAGGCTGGTGAGATAGAGACTGCTTATAGCAGCTGGAACTGATCTGATAGCTTATCTAAAGAAGTGTCACATCAGTAAATATATGCACACTAGAAACTTGTTAAATGGATGATGGGGCAGATTTCAGCGATCGAACAAAATGAACATCACGAAGTGTTGTCTAAGTTGTAGCACCAAAGATAAGATAAAACTCTGTACCAGTGCCTAAAGGTTAGGAGCTTTAATGCAGGACTGCCTAAGAGACATGGCTGTGTCATCAGGTCAGAAAAAAACAGCTACTTGGAGCTACATTGCAAAAACCTCAAGAAACATATCAGACTCCAGCCTCAAACTCCAGCCACACAGAGTATTCTTTCTAAAACCCTAGATACAGAAGGTCATGTTTTCCTTACACTAGCATGCATTAAAGGTGGGTGTGGCCTGAGGCTGGATTATGGGAATGCATCTTTAAAGTGATGTGTATGATGATGTTTTGAAACACAAGCTGCATCTCAAATGATGTACAACACACTAAGCACTCAGACTGTGCGCCATGTACTCTAGTGTATAAATATTAGAAAGGTAACATCATCTCAAATGGAACACTAAGGGGAAGTTTTGATGAGACGATGGCAAATGACATCAAATGCACATAATGTAACTGCCTCTGGCTTTAGAATTTTTAAAATGCAGAAAAATAGATCACACACTGTGGGCTAATTTAAAAGTAGTTTGTAATATATGTCGTTGAAAGTTTTTCTCATTGAGTGTGAGGGCTTTGTAGCTCCGCAGAGTGATGCAGCAGAGCTTTAGTCTTTTACTCTTGCTAACTAGCCGAGTTGAGTTTCTGATATAAACAAAAGACAACTGATTAAAAGTGCGATTTAAAGCAACTAATTCTACATTTGAATTCTCATTAATATGACACTGATCATAATTGACAAATTGTGAGTGAGATACTGAGTTCTTGCACTTTATTGCTTTGAGGAGCAAAAGGAGCAGCAAAGCCTGACTGTTTTGCTGAGAATCCCTGAGCATATCCCAAATATTTCAAAATACACACTGGTCTCAAGAGGAAGGAAAGGTTTCCTTGAGGATTCTATCTGCTGTAAAGGTTTTTTATGCTCAGAGATTGCTCAATTAGAGTTGCCTTTCATGTGTGCTTTGTTATAATGAGAATTTTTTTCTTTTATCCCTGATCTTCTCATCTAGGTGCTCGTATCTAAAACAACATAATGTCACAGCACTTAAGACTTGCTCAGCTCTCTGCTTAGATTGGACTCATTTGTAAGTGCATATAAATGGATATAATGACCCCAGTCCCTTACCATTGCCTGCAGGTTGCTGTGTGTGTGCAGAACTCCTTTTGGTCTTCCTGTCGTCCCACTGGTGTAAATAATCATGGCTGGCCTCTTCGCCCAATCAGAAATCTCCTCATTTGACTGGCAGCGTGGCTCTGCTGTGTGCAATGCATCCAGACTGGCACTGGGAGGAAGATGCAGACATGGAAGCCCCAGTTTCTGAGTTAGAGGCTCCAGCGTGGTAATGTAAGGCTCACCAGCCAGCAGCAGTGAGCTCTGAGAGTCTGAGATGATGTACTCGAGCTCAGAGGCCGGGTGCATTCTGCAGAGCGGCACGGCTGTGCCGCCACACATCCATGTCGCCCACTGAGCCACGGTGTAGGATGCGTCGTTGGCACACAAAAATGAAATGCGCTTGCCCTGTAAATCTCCTGAGTGGCAGGCTAATGCTTGGTGTATTTGTGCTGCTAAGCCTTTGCTGCTGTGGTAAAGGCAACTGTAACTGTGCTTCCTGCTCTCATCTATAATGGCCACTTTGTCCTTATAAGCCAAAGCTTTGGTGAAAACTGGGGCAACTCTTTCTTGTGATCTGGTGGTTCGGGGACCAGAGGACACCCAGGCTCTATGGACTATGTTTCCCAGCAGCCATTTAAGTGAACATCTACTGGTTTTGGAGTGTAAACAGTTCTGAAAGGATCTCCATACAGCCACGGTGGAAACACACAGCATGATGAAACGTCCTTATTTCAGTATCAATATAAGGACAACCCTTAATCACTCTTTATTCAAAGAAGCTAAAGGGGGGGGGGATCAAAACATTAACATTGTATTAACATTAAGCACAATTTCAGCGATCATTTTATTTTATATTCATTATAACATTTATATTAATTATTATTAACATTAATAACATTTAGTTGACATATGAAGGGAATCAGTAATGACACCTGACAATCTGCTGTAGGTTACATGGCTATAATATAAATAGTTAATTGCAGTTTGTAAACTGTAATGCTCGTTTTCTGCTACTAACAGGATCTTTTTCCTCCAAACGTATTTTATTAATTTTGCGCATAATCTGTTGCACATGCTGCATAATTTCCAAAATATTACACGTGGAACGAAGCTGAGGAACTACATTACACACGAACCTTATAGAAGTAACACAGGAGAAATAAACTCGGTATAAAATATTGCTAAGAATTCGTTCATCCTTCTTTAAAAATAAACAAACAAATAGACAGCGCATAAGCTTTGGCATTTCACGTTACATTCGCACTAAAAAAACCAAATGGATAGAATTAACCATGACTCGAGTAGTCTGAAAATCTAATATTAACCTGCTCTTACCTAAAAGACATTGATGACCACGTACGGCGCTTTTAATGTTCCGGGTAGAAACCACGACCAGGAGGAACCTTCAGATATCACATAATCACATAAATCGCTACTTACACGTATTTTTGTGCTGGAATTAATTTATACTGATTGAAAATTGATTGTTTGCATGTACGGTAAACTTAATTAAAAAAAATATATACATATAACCGCTTTAATGCATACGTTTAATCAAAAACCTATGCGCATGCGCATATTTACTTCGCATCGGACGTCATGTACAGCTTTTGAGTGCGCTGTCAAAGAATGTTATTAGGCTACTGGTGTTCCAGTAATCATGGTTCACTAGCCTGTTTTATATTTTTATTTAAATTTTATTCTTTTATTTATTTTCATAAGACTCATTTTTCATATCTAATTGGTTAGCTACTTGGAATGAGCATGTGCAGAAAGTAAGACCTCATAAAAGACCTATAAGCCTAATACTTCTGTCAAGGCCACAGTATACATTTGACACAAATGGCTGGTCCCTGAGTGTTTTTGTGTTGTGTTTGTGTGTGAGATTATGTTTCTTTTTGACTAAATTTGCCAAGTGTAAAAAAAAAAAGTGTCACTGAATGTCCAGTTTTTATGTTTTTTCTGAAACTCCAAGGATGAAGGGTCAAAGTGACTGTTCTCACAAAAATATTATTGAGTATCATTTAAATCTGTTTACTATGGTGGTGAGAGATAACACTGTTATTTAAAAATACGTTATCATTCATTTTATGATCCATTTTAACAGTGAAACCTTCCTCTCAGGCAATAGCTCACTATATAAACAGACATGAGAGAAAAAGATTGGAGGCTGGTGTAGCCAGGAACATAAACCAAAACCAAAGTTTAATGAAAACACATCTTTATACTAACACGTTTCTGTGGGTTATCTTTGTTTTATTCAAAATACAAATAAAGCAAGAGTAGACATATGTAGGTGGCCAGACGGCACAGTTAAATTGGTGGATTGGCACCTAAACATGTGTTGTGCCAACAGGCTGTTGTTCGCCAGCCTCGGTGCGAGCCTCCTGCTTTTGGCAGCGGCTCACAGCACGGGCACATTCAGCCACCAGCTGGCAGTCGCGGGCCTCTGATAAGGACTGCGCAGAGATGGCACTCGTTCAAAAAGTTTTCCCTTCCCTAAACCCCTCCGTCGCAAACGAGGATGGCATGTTCCTGCAAACTGGAAGCTTTGTCTCAGTATCTCCGCTCCAGTTTGAGGAGTCGCATCGTCACTGAGCGGTCCATTCTCACACAAAGAAGAGAGAATGCCCTCTAGAAAACGCTTTTGCTGTGTCGTTAATTGCGAGTATGATGCTAATGGCGTGCCATCCAGCCGAACCTCAACGCGTAATATGTGATTCTTGTTTTTCCTGAGGACTATTTGGAAGGTGACCAAGTGCCTGTGACATGGTTAGCACTTGCACTCATGGGCTTCAGCCATGTTCTTGGCACAAGCCTTACGGAAAAAGGGAATACAATAACCGAAAAGGATCGCGGCGGCTGCGTGATGGGAAACGGTCCAGCCGAGCTATAGTACCGCCGACCGACGAGTATCTGCCGTGTTGAAGTTCTAAACCTGGATGTTCTTTCAAGAGGTAAAACAACGGATCCCAACTTTCCGGTAGTTTGGCACAGGATTATAGGAACAACGTTGAGACAAAGAGAGTGATCGGAGGCACCTCTTTTTATATACCATCGTGCTAGCATGGCTCGGAAATCGAGTAGCGTGCCAGAACGCGTTGGGTTGGCACCAGATCAGAATTTCTTGGCACGCTCCTCATTGCCGCCTTGTACCCCCCACCAACCCCCCCACACTTCTATGCCCTGCTCAGAACACATGGCACGGTGGTGGTGGTGGCATCTGGCCGAGCTGACTCCCGCCAGCTGCGCATTGTCTTCGCCAGTTGGGATGCTTGGCACTGCCACTTCATCAACTACCTGTAGCTCCTCCCAGGTGCAGAGGGGGGCTATGAATTATTTGGTGCTGCAGCTGCAAACTTGACTTCTTTCCAAGAAATGCAGCAGCGCAGGAAGCACACGTCAGGCGCGTGCCTTGCATGCTGATGCGCACGGCGAATGAAAGGGAGGCGGCGACAAATCCAGACCGAATTGAGTTTGCTGAAGGATGTTTATCTGTAGAGAAGCTGTAGCCTTTAAGATCCAGGGCAGATTCGGGGCTGAAATGTGGAAGGAGCTGACAGACATCAGAGGATTCAGGAAATGACCTCACCCAGAAGACAGAAGGCCATCACAATGTGGAGATATCCTCAGCAGGGATCATGTCTTCATTGGCCTTCTTTACTCTTTAGACCTCCAAGCTGGCCATGGCTCTTTCTAAAGCACTTGAAGGCTTGTTTTTTGACCACGGTGGTGATGCTGCTAATTACAATGTTTACCATGAGGAATACAGGTGTTTCCCCGTACCAGGAAAATCCCAAAGGCTTCCTCTCTTTGCAAACAGCATTTCTTCTGAGATAATTACTCTATAAGCTCTCACTACTCAAAAAGGATGCATGTTTTTTCCTATGGATAATCCTGTCATGTACTCTAAATGTTGTCAAAGTGCTAAAACCACAGGAGGGACCGAGATGGCGGAGAACTTTTGAATAAAGCATAGCCCTCAAGTGAATTGCATGGTTTGTTTATCTGGAAGTAGAGCAGCTACATCAGTACCGGGAATAGCATCTGACAAAGGCACATCATGGGTGTTATTTAATAGACGGAGACATCCGTTTCTTTTGGGAACCTTGTGATGCTTTGCTTTGAGCTCTATGACCCAGATTGGATTTTTTTATTATGTTGTATTTATATATTTTTGGGAAGAAGAGCAGATGCTTTTCTGGGAAGTTTCAAAAAGGCAGCAGATTGGTGGTGTTATTTTCGTGTTCAGCTGATGATGACCCACTGGGGTTTGGCGCCATCTGTGGTGGGCTGACCCACTTTAGCCCACGGCCATGTCCAACTGCTCTGTGTCCCAAGCATATGTGTGGTGGCAGGGGGATAAGTGATCATCAAGGCACGGCGTGAGGAAACACATTGCTGCTAGGAAACCAGAGCAGGCTCCAGACGCTAGCTATTCAGTAGCATATGCTAGCGATGCTGGACCTGCGAACCTTGCAAGATGGAGGAAACCCTGCCTTTGCCCTCTGTTCTAGGGCTTTCCTTTAGATGGCATGGGGAGAGAATAATTTATGCTCATTATGAATGTACAGGAATGTAAAAGCAATGTGTAAATGATTCTGTGTCATGCTGTCATGAGAAAAAAAAAGAGCTTTTCTTCATTTCACTCATTTAATCATATAAAATGGATTTCAGTGTATCATGGTCTGTGGTTAAGTGGCGCTGGGTTAGTAGAGATGAGTATGGGTTTGTGTCATGCATGTGAGACAAGGAGATTTAAATCACACTTGATTTTGAGTGTCCATTTTTCTTCCGAAGAACAAATAATGGTATTTCCATAAGTTCCATAGTTTCCATGGGAGCTGAACAGTTCTTTAGTGGTGACCAGACAGTTGTGAGTTCAGACCAGAGGAAATAGTTTTGGCTTACATTTCATATTGGAGATGAAAAATGAAAATGAAAAGTTATTCTGAACGAACAGATCATGAGCCTCTAACAGACACAAATACAACAGCAAATAGGAAATGCACTATTTTTAATTTGATCTATTTATTTATTTATTTTCATAAAGAGTCACATGTCATTTGTTAACTGGGGTGATGTAGCTAAGGTTAAGGAATTGTTCAGGATTTTAATAAAGCTAAGTTGTTGTGTTTTTTTCCAGCAGGCCTGTTTTAGACCACTCCCACTTGCAGATATTAATATTTGGAGCACTAAACAGTAACAAATACAGAAACAGATACTGTAGCACTAGTTCCTAGTTCATATTTGTAAGTTTAAACATGAAAGTTTTCTCCTGAAAGCATGATTTCCTGTTTCCAGCCACGGGTTAGCTAACAATGCCAGCAAATCCCTGGCAGGGTCAGAAATTAGCCCTCTAACCAGGGCAGTTAAGCAGGAAATTGCCCAGACGGTGGTGCCACAGACGGGCAGCCATGTGGAGGGTATCAATGCGCAGACCCCTGTGCCCGCTGGGACCACAGTGTGTGAGCCACATATGCAACTCCATTCTGGCGATCAGCTGATGCAGTCTGGTCTCGAATCAGTGATGAATCCTGCTTAGCAGGTGTGATTGGAAATTCTCACAGGATTTCCAAACAGAGCCAAGCAGGATTTGTTCAATCAGGGAATACGAACATGATGTGTTAATCATGGCCAGAGATTGGCTGAGGAGTGCTGATTGAGTAAAGAGAACAAAAGTTTTTTGAAGTCTTTTCACACTCCGCTTCATCACTGACTCGGCCGTGCCTTCTTAAGTGTTTTTTTTTTTCTTGGTTGCTTTTCCAGTCTGTCTGTTTATTCTCGTACTTTTGCTACATGCTTTCAGAGTTACTGCACTCTGTACTTTACTAGTTTTCCTAGTTTGATAGTTTTCACTTAATTTTCACTCTACAACACCAGCAATCTACATGTTTGACTATATACCAATATAAATATAGGAAGAAAAACATTTTTTACACTAGTACCAACACAGAAAATATTTCTATCTGACACACACTTGTATAATATTCCACATTTGCAAATGATCACAATTACTATTACAATATGACTGAAAAGAAGATATTTTCTTCTTCAAAAGCCATGAGTTCAATTCAGTTTAAGAATCAGGCATGACACGTGGCCATGTGTTTATCACCTAAAAACACCAGATGGTGGAAATGTTAATGTTCAAATATTTAGAAACACTAGTCTAAACAACATGTGGGAGAAAAAAAAAAACATGACAGAGAGCAAGGTTTGTTGTGATTTTGCTTGTTTGAGTGTGTAGAGTTTCTGTTGCTATTGCACATTAGCTCAAGAAAGAAAAAGGTCAACTATTGGATCACAGAAAACGCTGGTTGTGTGTTTGAGTCTCTAGGAAACGTGTCTGCATTCGTATACTCACATATAGGCTACATTTGTGGCTTGTTACTGCACGGCTATTAAGCAAATGTCTTATTATACTGTATTTGCTAAGATTTTAAGTACTTATTATACTGTATATACTATTAACATTACATAGCTAGCTAACACAAGCTAATCTGAAGTGATTTCTGAGAGAATTCTTAAGTAATATTTATATATTTTTATGATCTTCACTACTACTAGTAACTAGCTGACATCATTTAGCTGGCATGATACAATTCTCAGGATTATAAGATTACAAGTCTTATTTATAAATATGATAATCTATACTGCTAATACTAGTTATAGCTAGCTAACTCAGCTATTCTGACAGGATCTCTGATAGAATTTATAGCCAATTGTAGTGCCATTAAAAATAATCACTATAAGGTAGCTCACAAGCAAGCCAACACAAGGTAGCTGTCATGAGCTAACTTTTTAAAGTTTTTAAGATGTCTTAAAAATTAGATTTTTGTATACTGATAATATTTATCAAGCTAAACACAAGCTATTTCTGACAGGAGAATCTGTCATGTTTTATGATCCTCTCTACTATTGATAGCTAGCTAGCTAACAGAGATTTCCTCACAGGATTTCATATAAAGTCAACTTTCTGTTGACTTTCTGACAGGATTTCTGTGGTAACTTTATCTTGTACACAGTCAGAAAACTGCTTGGTGCTATGACCTACTCATAAGCATCCACCTCACGGATGTGTTAGTGTCTGCTCTCACTGACCCTCCTTTAATCATCTCATATTAATGATGATGATGATGGAACTTAGACAAAAAGAAAGACTGTATATTGATGTCCAACTATCTTAGATTTTTAGAATATGAAGAGTCAGGACTAGGGGTCAGTTTAGAGCTCTTATATCGTGTCTTTTCTATTAAATTCAACAAACTTGCTGTAGCTCGATTTCTCTCGGATCCTGTTTTGAGATCAGGACAGTCTGAACGTGAGGGTAACTTTCTCTATCTTCCAGCGCTGCTCTAGTCCATGTCTTCTGCCTCAGCAGACTGAGTTCTCGGCACACGTCGGCTCTGCTGATGGTCTCTCTCTAATGAGTTATCGATCCGCCCCGTTCCCTTTCAGCGCTCTCCGAAGGCTGCGGAAATGAGCGAGCAGAGAGACAATCAAGACCTTCCCTTCCTAATCAGACCCACTGCTAGCAGGTCGCTGCATAAAAGCTGAGCCTCGTTCTCTTTTGTTTATTTGGTTATTTGTTCCTTTATTTTGGAGAACAGCTCAGCCTTTTACACTTCACAACATGACAGAGAGGCTTCCAGATGGTGCGCTTAGATTCTTTTATTCGATCCAGTCATCCTGTTATACAGCAGTTCTGATTTCGTTTCGAAGGAGCGAGCGCATTATTCAGGTTTCTCCGTGCTCACAGGATGACGTTGCAAGTGATGATGCATTTTAGGAGCTGGTTATGTGACATGGTTATGAGTAAATCTCCTAAGTCATAAAACTTCCTGTCTGAAATCATCTCTCTTTCTTCCCTGCTCCCTGTAGCCCTTCATCCTTCCCGTTCATGCTCCCTTCCTTTCTATTCTCAGCTTGGCATCTGTCTGTCATGCTTTTCCCATACTCTCTCATCTCTTACTTTTGCTTATCACATATGCTCTCTCTCTCTCTCTCTCTCTCTCCCTCTCTCTCTCTCTCTCTCTCTCTCTCTCTCTCTCTCTCTCTCTCTCTCTGTGAGACTGTCACGCTGTTCTGGTGGTGTATTCACAGATAGACAGCACCATATGCTGTCTCGGTGCTCAGGGAGAGTGGCTCAGCCATGATGCAGAAAAGACACTGAGCCACCATGAAGGGACAGACACTGAGAAAGAGAGAGAGAGAGAGAGAGAGAGAGAGAGAGAGAGAGAGAGAGAGAGAGACAGAGAGATCTTTATGTTCTGAATGTTACTTGTAAATCTATCTGAAATGACCTTTCTTTTGTCCTAGGTGTTTTTTCAAACTTAAAAAAACT
>JAUCMX010000026.1:6663773-6673773 GCA_033459395.1 Hemibagrus guttatus | reverse complement strand
AATAGACTGGCAGCAGCAGTGCTACAAAACTGTTAAATTACAGTAATTTACCAGATGGTAAATTGACATAGCCGTAAAGTATTACAGTAATTAACCTTTCAGGACAACTACTGTTATTTTACAGACATTTACATTTTAATAATTGACATTATATGAATTATTATTGTAATATAACAGCACAATTGTTCTATTTCAGTTATTAGATTTTTCAGAAAAACGTCTTTTTTACATATTACAGCAATATTTTTTATTTATTTTGTTTTACACATTACATTATCATACAATAAATTCGTGATAATTTTATAATAAAGCTTTACTGTGTAATCCAGTGAGTTTGCCATAAATTATCAGTATTCCTTGAAGGATAGTAGCATTAGGTGCTTTGACCAAATAAAATCCTAGACCAAATAAAATCCTAGAAATCCTAGAACTGAGGGCAAGAAGCCATTATTATCACCACACATGCATTACAGCACAGTGGAATTCTTTTCTTCACGTATCCCAACTAAGGAAGTTGGGGTCAGAGCACAGGGGCAGTTATGATAAAGGGAGGACCTTGCTCAATTGCCTAACAGTGAAGCTTGGTGGTGCTGGGGCTTGAACCCTGATCAGCAACCCAGAGCCTTAACCTCTTGAACCACCACTGCCCCAGAAAATTATTTCAAGATTTAAAATTGCAATCTTAAAAAAAAAAAACATATTCAAATGGGATACAAATTTGTCATAAACAAACAAGCTTGCCACAAAACTAAATACAAAGCTGAAATACTGTATGCACAAGCAGTAACTAGAAATATATAATGATAAACAAGAAAGAAAGCTGAAAATCAAAGAATGTAAAGGGGAAGAGTAAATGAAGTGGATTGAAATGAGAGTGGATGTGGGCATTATACATTACACTGTACATACAGTGGGGCAAAAAAGTATTTAGTCAGCCACCAATTGTGCAAGTTCTCCCACTTAAAAAGATGAGAGAGGCCTGTAATTTTCATCATAGGTACACTTCAACTATGAGAGACAGAATGAGAAAAAATAAAATCCAGAAAATCACATTGTCTGATTTTTAAAGAATTTATTTGCAAGTTATGGTGGAAAATAAGTATTTGGTCAATAACAAAAGTTCATCTCAATACTTTGTTATATACCCTTTGTTGGCAATGACAGAGGTCAAACGTTTTCTGTAAGTCGCCACAAGGTTTTTACACACTGTTGCTGGTAGTTTGGCCCATTCCTCCATGCAGATCTCCTCTAGAGCAGTGATGTTTTGGGGCTGTCGCTGGGCAACACGGATTTTCAACTCCCTCCAAAGATTTTCTATGGGGTTGAGATCTGGAGACTGGCTAGGCCACTCCAGGACCTTGAAATGCTTCTTACAAAGCCACTCCTTCGTTGGCCGGGCGGTGTGTTTGGGATCATTGTCATGCTGAAAGACCCAGCCACGATTCATCTTCAATGCCCTTGCTGGTGGAAGGAGGTTTTTACTCAAAATCTCACGATACATGGCCCCATTCATTCTTTCCTTTACACGGATCAGTCGTCCTGGTCCCTTTGCAGAAAAACAGCCCCAAAGCATGATGTTTCCACCCCCATGCTTCACAGTAGGTATGGTGTTCTTTGGATGCAACTCAGCATTCTTTCTCCTCCAAACACGACAAGTTGAGTTTTTACCAAAAAGTTCTATTTTGGTTTCATCTGACCATATGACATTCTCCCAATCCTCTTCTGGATCATCCAAATGCTCTCTAGCAAACTTCAGACGGGCCCGGACATGTACTGGCTTAAGCAGGGGGACACGTCTGGCACTGCAGGATTTGAGTCCCTGGCGGCGTAGTGTGTTACTGATGGTAGCCTTTGTTACTTTGGTCCCAGGTCTCTGCAGGTCATTCACTAGGTCCCCCCGTGTGGTTCTGGGATTTTTGCTCACCGTTCTTGTGATCATTTTGACCCCACGGGGTGAGATCTTGCGTGGAGCCCCAGATCGAGGGAGATTATCAGTGGTCTTGTATGTCTTCCATTTTCTAATAATTGCTCCCACAGTTGATTTCTTCACACCAAGCTGCTTACCTATTGCAGATTCAGTCTACAATTTTGTTTCTGGTGTCCTTTGACAGCTCTTTGGTCTTGGCCATAGTGGAGTTTGGAGTCTGACTGTTTGAGGTTGTGGACAGGTGTGTTTTATACTGATAACCAGTTCAAACAGGTGCCATTAATACAGGTAACGAGTGGCGGACAGAGGAGCCTCTTAAAGAAGAAGTTACAGGTCTGTGAGAGCCAGAAATCTTGCTTTTTTGTAAGTGACCAAATACTTATTTTCCACCATAATTTGCAAATAAATTCTTTAAAAATCAGACAATGTGATTTTCTGGATTTTTTTTTTCTCATTCTGTCTCTCATAGTTGAAGTGTACCTATGATGAAAATTACAGGCCTCTGTTATCTTTTTAAGTGGGAGAACTTGCACAATTGGTGGCTGACTAAATACTTTTTTGCCCCACTGTATATAAAGTGTGTGGTCACCTGACCATCAAACCCATATGTGGTTCTTCCCCAAGCACATAGTTGTGTATGATGTTTTTGTATGATGTAGCATTACAAATTTCCTTACACTGGATCTGAATCCCAAACGTGTTCCAGCATGACAATGCACCAGTGCACAAAACCAGCTCAGTGAAAACATGGTTTTCCAAAACATTTTGAGTAGAAGAGTCCTGAACACATTTGGGATGAACTGGAGCACTGACTGAACCCCCTGACCTCCTCACCTGACACCAGTGTTTGATCTCACTAATGCTCTTGTAGCTGAATAAACTCAAATCTCCACATCACTCCAAATTCTAGTGGAAAGTCTTCCCAGAAGAGTGGAGGTTATTCTAACAGTAAAGGAGGACTAAATGGGCGTGGGAATGGGATGAAACAGCACAATGGGTGTGATTGTCAGCGATCCACACACTTTTGGCCATACAGTGTATATTGACTTTACACTGCTAAAATTATTCTCCTGGTCTCTCTGCCAAGTTTGTAATGGACAATGCTTCTGGCTTCAGAGCAGACTGCTTGTTGCACGTATTTTTCTTGACTACGGCTCCCTTGTTATGGTTAATGTGGAAAAAACATCTGTTGTATCATAAAAAAATCCATATTAGCAAAGCAAGCAAAATGACTTTTTATTTAGCATAAGCAAATTGTTAAGTATAGAAACTTACACAAGCACGAATAGATGAAAAAAAAAAACCTTGTGGTTATTGAGCCTTTTGTTGAGTTGTAGTCATGTGCTACTATATCCATACTTTTAGAACAACATTTCCCTTTTTTACCCACCAACCAGGTGGATGGAAACCCAGCTCCAGCTACAGGTGCGAGTGTAGGAGGAAGGAGGCCAAGACTTCAACCGCAGCAGTGTGTCCATACACGAGGTTAAGCCCTTGCAGCACATTCCCATCCATTAGTGCGCTGTTAAAGCTGTGGTCACTAAAACTTAATAGCTGCATTTGGCCACAGACTGAAATGTATTTTAATTGAGTGTGTGGTCAGCTTGTGGTGGACGGTGAGGTGTGTGAGGGAGATGAATGACTTCCCCTGGCGAGGAAGCTAGTGGTCACGTTGGCTTTCGTTCTGTTGAGTGTCTCATGTAGTTTCTGACGCCCAGAGGTCTGACGCCCTTCCCCTACAAAACGCTTTGGTTTACTTGAGATTTATTTTCATTCTTTTAAATGTTTCACCTGAACTGTGAAATGTATGTAAATTTCCATAAAGGAATGGACAAAAGGAAGAGATCTGTTGAAAAAACTGTTGTAGTGACCGTCACAGCAATACATTAGGAGTGATGCAGTTGACAATATAGTTCCAGTTATATATATATACAGATATTCGTATATATCTGTAATATGTACATATTCTGCTGTTTACTTAAACCTGTGACATAAATATACAATATTAAAAATGATACCTCTCTATATATGGTATGTATATATGTATATATAGGTATATATATATACATGTGTGTGTGTGTGTGTGTTTGTGTTTGTGTGTGTGTGTATGTGTGTTTCAGCAGACATGGGTGCTGGGAAAGCGAGTGCCTGTTCAGCTCGGCCTCCTCCAGAGTGTGAAATCAGAAATTAAACGCTCTGCCGTCACAAAGTGGTTTAGTCTGATGTGTCTTTCTTTCTTGTAATTGTTTGTTTATTGGAGTCTGTTCAAAAGGAAGCCTACAAAAGGTTGTGCTGGGCCTGGGAGCTGAAGGTCATGCTGATTTACAGAGTGAGACAGAGAGAGAGAGAGAGAGAGAGAGAGAGAGAGAGAGAGAGAGAGAGAGAGAGAGAGAGAGAGAGAGAGAGAGAGGGAGAGTGTGTGTGTGTAAGAGAGAGAGAGAGAGAGAGAGGGAGAGAGAGAGAGAGAGAGAGAGAGAGAGAGAGTATATGTGTGTGTGTCTGTGTGTGTATGTAAGACAGAGAGAGACAGAGAGAGAGGGAGAGAGAGATAGTGTGTGTGTGCGTGTGTGTGTGTGTGTAAAATATGAGAAGACAGGATAAGACATGAGGTGGCTATACGGCATCAAAATATATGAAGTTGCTTTCGGCTGCTCAGGGTCGCCACAGTGGACCAATTGGTCCACACAACAACTTGGCACAGGTTTTACGCCGGATGCCCTTCCTGATACAACCCTCCCATTTTTTCTGGGCTTGGGACCGACACTGCATCCAGTGGCTGAGGTTTGGGCATTGGCTGGGAATTGAACCTGGGCCTTCCGCATGCTAGGCGAGAAACCTACCACTGAGCCACAATGGCATGAAAATATATGAATGGCATGAAAATATGCCAAAGTCAAAACACAGTGGATGACAATAAATAAATGAATAAATAAATAAATAAATAAATAAATATTAAGCTGGCTGTGAGTCACACACTCTCCCTAAAACCAATTCTACTGTATAATAACACCACACCCCCTACCTGGGTCTGATGTTTGTGTGAATGATATGAATCTAAGTACTGGTGCTGCTCTGAGACGTCCCTCAGCCCAACTCCTCCTTCATATCTGTGTGTTTGTGTGTGTGACTTTTCAGATGCACAGTGTTAATCTGCTTACTTGTTATGTGTCACCCTAAATGACATGGCTTGATCGATCATGATTTCATCTCTTGTTAAAATTTTGCTTTAAATGATCGTTTGATTATAACCGTCTGCACTTTACACTTTAGTTGTTCGTATTTAATAGAAACCGTGATGCCAAGGCAAGGACATGTTTCAGTGTGCATGTGACAATGAAGACACAAAAGTTGCAGCTTGTCAGTCAGATAAACAACTTATTTTATTATTGGCTTTACTGACAAAACTGTGAGTAGATTTGTAGTAATCTCACCAAAAAAAACCACATAGCATTAAATCACAAACAAGTGAACACACTCAGATTATATGCAGTTATTTATGCAGCTGAATTTAAAATCTAGGTCTGTATAGTATATTATAATATCGTAGTAATCAGGGGGGTCCATAGCTGCAGGTACTGATGCTTCTAGCTACAAGTAGTGATGCTTAGCTACATTTTATATGAGTAACGTGGTACTTGATGATCTTACTGGAGTGTACCTGAGTGCTGAGGTGTATCTTAGCTTACACAGAATAACTAGGGATGAAAACAAGACTACTGAACATCTTTAACAAGGTTTACAAGTACACTATATTGCCAAAAGTTTTCGGACACCTCTCCAAATCATTGAATTCAGGTGTTGTTTTTCAGGGGTTGGGCTTGGCCGTTTATTTCCAGTGAAAGGAACTCTTAATGCTTCAGAATACCAGGACATTTTGGACAATTTCATGCTCCCATCTTTGTGGGAACAGTTTGGGAATGACCCCTTCCTGTTCCAACATGACTGCACACCTGTGCACAAAGCAAGGCCCATAAAGACATGGATGAGTGAGTTTGGTGTGGAGGAACTTGACTATCCTGCACTAGTCCTGACCTCAACCTGATAGAACACCTTTGGGATGAATTAGAGAGGAGACTGCAAGCCAGGCCTTCTCGTCCAACATCAATGTCTGACCTTACAAATGTGCTTCTAGAGGAATGGTCAAAAATTCCCATAAACACACTCCTAAACCTTGTGGAAAGCCTTCCCAGAAGATTTGAAGCTGTTAGAGCTGCAAAGGGTGGTCCATCTCCATATTACATTCATGTGCATGCAAAAAAGGCAGATGTCCCAAAACTTTTGGCAATATAATGTACAAACAATTCACACAATAAAGGAAACACATTTGTTTGTAATTTATGCAAAGCACAGGAGAGAGTACTGTAGATATCCAAAAGGACACATCAATTTAAGGACATACAGTACATAAGGGCAGGAAGCTCATTATATTTATTTATATGTTGAAACCCTACTGGTTAAGAGCGTGATCAGGAGTTATAGTGTTACCTGATGAGTGTTTGTTGAACCAGTGCAACGAGCCAGAGAACGATCTTAATCTATAGAGTATGACAGCGGAACTCAGGTACGGTTTAGCGCTGACCAATATGATATAGCAAACAGGGATGACCAACTTTATTATATACACTGCAGCAAAAATACAAATGTAATACAGCTAATTTAATGTTATTTGGGTTATTTGATACCACTGATGCTAGAAAAAAATCTGAACACAGAATAGAGAAGTATGTTTTTTTTTTACCTGGTTGTCTGCTTCAATGTATTTCGCTTATCTTTCTTATTAGCTTGTAGTTTAGCTAACTAGCATTAGTAGTTTGGTTATAGCTTTGTTTAAATAACAAACAGCTTGTAAAGTAGCTTCTGGTGCTAATATCAATATTGTAGTGAGGCTGGTGGGAACTTTGCATGGTTGGGGTCGAGAGGTCAGGATAAAATGGTCAGTCTGACCCCCTGACTTGATGCTTACACCCAATTTGACCCTAAAATTTATGACCTCACATAGACGCCACCCATCAGTCTGCTTTCTCTCTCATTTTGTGTCTCTCTTCAGTTTGAAGGTCTCCTTATTTGCCTGATGGGTTTCTGCGCAGCTCTACAAAGAACCCATGAAGAGACATACAGCAAATAAGCAACAAAACTGATACTAAGAGCAATGTGACTAGGGGTATGATCATGTGACTCTATTATGGAGTTGTGTCGCAGTATACACCGATAAGTTTGTTCAGTAATGATAATATTAAATGACATAACATATAAGTAGCGTGTGGGGTGTGTGTGTGTGTGTGTGTGTGTGTGTGTATGTGTGTGTGTGTGTGTGTGAGCTGCAGAGGGCAGTAGGAAGCTTGCACACCAGCTTACTTGCTTTCCCACGGCCAGAGTTATTGATCTGGTTAAATGGATCGCTGTCTGCATGGCCGGTGCGTCGCATGGCCTCTTCAAAAGCAGCCGTTATCCCTCTGCCCCATGCGTAAACGCCATATGCCATCTGTCAACCTTCCCCCACTGCTGCACACACACACACCACTGTGAGATATGACAACGTGTGCATGTGTGCATGAGAGAAAGCAAGGTAACAGACAGAAGTTGCTCTTGCTCAATATCTCAATGTCTAGTATCAGTAAGGTGGAGCTCCAACTAGAAAATGATGAATTACGGAAAGCCCAAACAAGAAAAAGCCACGGGGTGATGGAGCCATACAAGGTCAGCTCTTTCTGTTCTTGTCTGTTATCCCCTAGCGGGAGTGTGTGATGTGCTGAGTGACAGCTGTGTGGCGGAGAGCATGAACACACACTCCCCAATTTAACCAAACGCTTATAGTGTTAAGAAGTGCACAGCATGGCACGCGTCATCTGCCTAATAACTCCTTCCAATCACACACACACACACACACACGCGCGCGCGCGTGCGTGCACAATAAGCTAGCAACTCACCAGGGGACTCAGTAATGAAGCACCAATGGAGATGCTTATAATAATCCCCACATTAGGTGTTAAACCATTATACAGCCTTGTTATTGTGGACAATAAAAATGATATATTGCTTTTTTTTATTTTACTGTATCATGAAATAAGGGCTATTACATTACAGCGTGCAAATAAGTCCACTGATATACACCATATTTAAAGCAGCCATGTGTCCTGTACTAATATTACCCCTGTCCTGTTCATTACTGTATGACAAATAGGCAGGATGTAAATGGTTCCACAGGAGGAAAAAAAACCCTGCACGCTATAGCCGGGTAGCACTTCACTTAGCATGACAAAGCAGAGCCGAAAAGCAAGAGCTCTGTCGAGTAATTACCAATAAGTTGGAGAAGGAGCTGGAGACGAATCAGAGGAGACTCACTTTCCTGTGTGACTGTGGCTATATCAGTGGAGTGTGTCTTCTAAATAGCTCTCTTGAATAAGCAATTAAACAATCTAAGCCCAGGCTGGAGAACAGAATGCATAATAACGGGAGATAATTTGGTAAGAAACAAAGGGGCCCTGATTAGAGAGAGTATGGAGGCACGGGAGCATGTGTGTGTGTGTGTGTGTGTGTGTGTGTGTGTGTGTGTGTGTGTGTGTGTGTGTGTTTTTTTTTGGGGGGTGTCTGTGGCATGGAGGAAATTGTGTTTCACTGTGCAGTTTGATTGTATTTAGCCGGGGTGAGATGGTATAGCGACCTCCTCTCTGAACATTATATACTAAACCCAAGAGGTTAATGGATCTGGTCCAGGATCTGGCTGTGTTCAGGTTGTTTTAGTTTTTGTCCATGGGCTCAGAGAAATGATGCAATAATCATACAGGATTTTAATTAGGAACTCTCTTCTACTGCACTTGTTCATGTGAGGCAGTATGAATTGATGAATTTGTGACCATGACTTTCTGTAGGTTTAAAAGGGCCCTTCATCTTAATCTCAAACCTCTGAAACTATTACACTATACACCAAGCAACATGTAAATGAATAGCTCACTTTAGTGCTATTTTACTATACTGTATGTTGTTGTTGTCTTATGGCTGCTCCATGTTTGCTGTCGCTAAAGCTGAATCATCCTGATTTGCATATTTGATTATGGCACAGGTTTTTCGTCGGATGCCCTTCCCTCCAGGCCTGGGACAGGCACTAAGAATGAACCCCTCAGTGACTGGGTAGGTTCCCTGGCTGGGAATCGAACCTGGGTCATGCTATGAGAGTGTGGGATCCTGCCACTGGATCACCAGAGACTTATTACTATATTATTAATATATATTACTATATACCTAATACTATATTAGCATGAATATATTACTGTATAATTATGTATGTTATGTAAGTTGCTGAGATATTGCCTACCTTCCTGTTTTAAGTAATCCTCTCATGCTGCCATGAATTCTGGGTTTTTCTGCTAGAAGGTCATGTCGCTAACCATACACTACATTGCCAAACGTATTGGGACAACCCTTCCAAATCATTGAAATCAGGTGTTGTTTTTCAGGGGTTTAGCTCGGCCCCTTAGTTCCAGTGAAAGGAACCCTTTAAAGCTTCAGAAAACCAGGACATTTTGGACAATTTCATGCTCCCATCTTTGTGGGAACAGTTTGGGAATGACCCCTTCCTGTTCCAACATGACTGTACACCGTGCACAAAGCAAGGTCCATAAAGACATGGATGAGCGAGTCTGGTGTGGAGGAACTTCACAGAATCCTCACCTCAACCTCATAGAACACCTTTGGGATGAATTAGAGCGAAGACTGAGAGACCTTCTCGTTTAACATCAGTGCCTGACCTCACAAATGCGCTTCTAGAGGAATGGTCAAAAAGTCCCATAAACACACTCCTAAACCTTTTTGGAAATCCTTCCCAGAATAATTGAAGCTGTTACAGCTGCAAAGGGGGGCCAACTCCATATTACATTCATGTGCATGTAAAGGCAGGTGTCTGAAAACCTTTTTGCCATATAGTGTGTGTGCCATGTTTGGTGTCAATACATAACGACATTGATTACAATTGGCATCATCACCTCTTTGGCAGGGGGGGCATGGTGGCTTAGTTGTTAGCATATTTGCCCACACCTCCAGGGTTGGGGGTTCGATTCCCGCCTCCGCCGTGTGTGT
>JAUCMX010000026.1:6641353-6663273 GCA_033459395.1 Hemibagrus guttatus | reverse complement strand
AGTGTCTGGAATCATTTGTCTGGCACGATTCAGAAAATAGTTTTTTTTTTTTTAAATACTAAAATTATTCATTCTATCTAATTTTAGTAATCTATTTTGGGATTTTTGTTCACCCAACAACCTCCCCAACCCTCCATCATCATCTCACCTCTTTTGAGATGAAATCTTAGCATTGTTAGCTGTAGGATAAAACACATTAGGTCTCCAAGTGGAACAAAACAAAGTTTGATGCCTTTTGAATTTTTTCCATTTATTTATTGATACCTGTATTACTGTTCTCATTCTACTCCATCCACTGACAGAGAGATGCAGCTTGTGCTGTAATATTTTGCTGATGGATGAGTGAAAGGAGAAAATAGAGGCTGGAGGTGTGCATAACATATTTACCTCTCACAGGGTAGATGGAGGTGATGTACCTTCTCTTTGACGGATGTGCACACACACACACACACACACACACACACACACACACACACACAGCACATAAAGCATAATTATTAATGACTACAACACAAAAATAACATGCTATAACTCTCCAATAAACCAGCTATAACATTTATCTCTTACTAGTATGTGTGTGTGTGTGTATATGTGTGTGTCTGACTGACAGGCTATAATTATTATTCATTTACTGTCATTAACAGATTGAGAGAGAAGCAGCTCACATCAAGGCCTCCATCTAATTAATAATGCACACACACACACATACACACACACACACACACACACACACACACACACACACACACACACACGCGCACGCACACACGCACACGCACACACCAGAATGTCCAAACGGTGCCAGCTACTATCAGGACCACAGACAGGAGGGTGGGGATGAAACTAAGCCCCTCCCACCATATGCTTTAATTAAGATCTCAGCATTCAGCTTGTTAAATGTTAGAGTATTTGTACTGCAAGGTGACAGGACACGTGTTGGTACACATGAATACAGTTTATCATCAAAACCAACACATTATACCTGTATTAGAGGTTTTGAGATACTGTATGTTTGTAAAAATAGAACTAGCCTAAAAATTCCATATTGGTGGATTGCTTCATTATTTATTTTTTTAACTTTAAAAACACATATCCAGATGTTTGCTTCCTAGCTTATGGTGCTTTCACAGATTTGGAGACAAGCAGGTCACGTGGCCCGCATACTGTAACCATAAGGAACAGCTTGTGTGACTCGACTGAATGCAGCTACAGTTACAGTGGGCTCATATTGCATAGTTTCCTTGAAATTACCTTGGAACATAGAAATATCTCATAATTATCTTGCTAATTACTGAGTAATAAGACAAATCTTTTAGAAAGACTATAAACTCTATTTGTTTGTCCCCCAACCTTGACATGATTGGTAAAAAAAAAAAAGGGTTTGAGAAAAGATTTAGTGCTTTTCTGAAAGTTTTAAAGGGCTACTAAAGTGTGACTGATAAAACAAAACTTGCTTGTATCTTGTATCTCCTTTCCATAAGTTTCCGTCGATGTACTGGAGGTTGAGAAATGACACCGTATGTGAGCGCAGTAACTTTTAATCCTCCACTTTACCTGGAATTCAGATTTCAGACTACCAAAGTTCATCTGCTTTGCAGTGAGTCATGAAAAACCTGAAATAAACACAAATGAGTGCAACTACCAAATGACTTCATGCAGGGGAAGACTTCCTTATAAACAAATTCATGTAAACACTATGGAAATGATGGAGAGAGAGAGAGAGAGAGAGAGAGAGAGAGAGAGAGAGAGAGAGAGAGAGAGAGAGAGAGAGAAAGATGAAGAGAGACAGAGAGGGAGAGAGAGACAGAGAGAAAGATGGAGAGAGAGAGAGACATGAGAGAGAGAGAGAGAGAGAGAGAGAAAGAGATCGAGAGAGAGAAAGAGATCGAGGGAGAGAGCGGGAAAGAGAAAGGGAGAAAGAGATGGAGAGAGGGAGAGAAAGAAAGGGAGAGAGAGAGAGACAGGGAGAGAGAGACATGAGAGACAGAGAGAGAGAGATCGAGAGAGAGGGGGAGAGAGCGAGAAAGAGAAAGCGAGAAAGAGATGGAGAGAGGGAGAGAGAGATGGAGAGAGCGAGAGAAAGAAAGGGTGAGAGAGATGGAGAGAGAGAGAGATGGAGAGAAGGGGAGGTGGAGAGAGAGAGGGAGAGAGAGAGATGGGAGATGGAAAGAGAGAGAGAGAGAGATGGAGAGAGATCATGTAGTAGTTTATTTGCACTAGACAACAGAATGAAAGAGTCTGAGGACAGTTTTGTTTAATGCTCTTGTCGGATCTAATGCCCGGAAAACAGAGATTACAAAATTATAGGAATTTAATTGAGTTAGTGAAAGATTGACGGAACATTTAAAGGGGGATGAGATCAATAACAGTGGGGCAGAGGCCCCTAAAATGACTCTTAATGTCTTAGTGAATCACTAATGCGGGAGGCTAGAAGCATCTCCTGGTTATTAGCAGCATGAGCCAATTTGTGTAGGTTTTTTATTTTTTTTATTTTTTTTTTAATTTTGGATGAACTGTTCCTTTAAAAGATGCTGTGCTTATTTCACTTGATGGAAAAATATTGGGAACTTGGCATTTGCATTTTGTGAACCCTCCGATACACATCAGTGCAACTCTCTCTCCATCTCTCTCTCTCTCTCTCTCTCTCTCTCTCTCTCTCTCTCTCTCTCTCTCTCTCTCTCTCTCTCTCTCTCTCTGCACTTTAGCTCATCTTTATGCGCATGTGGCTTGTCAATGCTGATGATGAATCTGTTTATGAGTGCAGAGCACTGATTTCCCCCGAGTGGGATCTCTCTCTCTCACTCTCTCTCTCTCTCTCTCTCTCTCTCTCTCTCTCTCTCTCTCTCTCTCTCTCTCTCTCTCTCTCCTCCTTCTTTTTCTTCCTCTCCCTCTCTCTATATTCCATCCTCGCTCTCTTTCACCGATCACCAATCCATCATTACTGCAAATTGTATCCAATAGGATAGATGAGCAAGCCAGAGTGCCTACATTTAAAGAAACACAAAAGCTGCTCCAATTTGTTAAATACATCATGTTCCCATTAAGAATAAAATACTGAGATGTTGTACTCACAAAACAGGTGTCGGAATGAACGTCGTACGCAGGAAATGGAATCAGAAGGCATCTAAACATGTGCGTAATGTTGAGATTAAATTGAAAATCCTGCTTTAAAAAACATCAAGTGACAATTTGACCTTATCAGCAATTACAGCTCCTCTAATCCAAACTCTAATGAGGTTTTAACAAACCTTTACCTTTATCTTCACCACACCAATGATGTCAATGACTGCAAACAAAACATGGAAACATGAAACACACAATTTTCTGTGTATCATGTGATGCTTATTTAGTCTCATTATGCAGCACTAATGTTTCAAAAGGATGCCACTGAGCTAAAAACAAAACCAGCAGCCATTTTTCCTCAGTAAATAGTTTGTTATTGGTACAAGCATCAGGCTCGAGAAAATATACTTGATCTGCAGATTTGTTTTCTTAAAATGAATGTCTTTTGTGATATGTGTGAGTATCACAAAAGGTTTAGACATGATGCTAAATCAATTTTTCTAACTTGCTAGCAAAGGACAGTTACACCCTGAAGCACACTGCATGTTTTTATACTGATTCTGCTGCTAATTCTTTGAGTGATGCAAATATTTACTGTTCCACTGAGAAGTTACAGTTAAAGACTTTCAACAATTTTAAATATAAGGGATAACTAGCAGATTTTGCTGTTAGTTATAAAAAAAAAAGCTTTATTTCCTCAAATCCCATCTTCCAACAATATTTCATTTCATATTCATATCAGTTCTAATCTAGCCATGGGGGTCATAGTCCAGTGACTTCTGTGCCGGTCCCAAACCCGGATAAAAAGAGAGGGTTGCGTCAGGAAGGGCATCCGGCGTAAAACATTGCCAAAGTTAACCATGCGAATCGTCAGTACTCTCTTTGGGAGTGACAAGATTGGACAGGATTAGGAACAAGTACATCAGAGGGACAGCTCATGTTGGACGTTTGGGGGACAAAGTTAGGGAGGCCAGATTAAGATGGTTTGGACATGTTCAGAGGAGGGAGAGTGAGTATATTGGTAGGAGAATGTTGGACATGGAGCTGCCAGGCAGGAGGCAAAGAGGAAGGCCAAAGAGGAGGTATATGGATGGAATTAATGAGGATATGAAGCTAGTGGGTGCAAGTGTTGAGGATGCAGAAGATAGGGATAGGTGGAGAGAGATGATTCGCTGTGGCGACCCCTGAAGGGAAAAGCCGAAAGAAGAAGAAGAAGAAGATTCATATCAATTCCATTAAAAAAAGAAATTTTCACCTTAAAGCTTTAGACTACAATGCAGCTAGTTAGCAAGCTTAGCCAGCTAGCAAGCAGTTGACTGCAGTACTAGCATTAGCATTAGGCAGAAAGCTCAGATGAGAAGGTGAGAGATCTGGTCAGATGATGTCAAGCTGAATGATATTGTGGGGAATGTGTAGCAAACTATTAACCAAAATAAAAAAAATAGTTTAATGAAAGACATTTAAAATAAAAAAAAAGTGAACACTTTTATGATGTAGTGGATTACATGTTAATTATAAAGATTAAAAAGCAAGTCATTCAGGGTGAATTTGGCTGATTGATGACTTTTAAGTCTTAACCCAAATCCTGAGCAGCTCCACTTTGTTGTAAAGCCCACCGTCGCTGTTCACACTGCTGCGTACCAGAAGGCTGGAGGAGCTGCAGAGTTTGTAGTTTTGTGAACACATGTGAGTTAAAATTCCAGCAGCTCAGGTCTCTGTTGGAGGTGGTGAAAGAGGAGAGTGTTATCGGTTCATCTCAGCTGGCTCTGCTCTCCCAGAGACTCGGACCATATGGCTCTCTGTCAGGCCCGGCTTTTAATTTACCCGTTGTGTCTTTCCTCCATACACACGCACCAACAATTTATCCGAATTGCTGATTTAATCAGGAGTGCCAGAAGCACTGGAGAGGAGCAGGACTCCAGAGCATACACACACTCACCCACCCACATACACACACACACACACACACACACACACACACACACACACACACATATATATATGTATATATAGACCTACTCACACATGCCCTTGTAGACATGACCCTCAAGGACACTAAATGATGTGCAAGTAGCAACACATCTGAGCAGAAAAACTTATTGTGTTGCATTTACACAAATTCTACACAAATTGCTGAGACGTGAATTGCAGAGGGGGAAAAAACATTTCCCCTCTTTTTTATTTGATAAAAAATAAATCATAATATTTTTTAAATAATAATTTTATCTGAAGATTCATTTTTTTTAATTTTTTAAAATTATTGTTTATTAATGATTCATTTTTTGTGTGTATAAATTCTAACAGTGAGCATAAACAACACTGACTTGCATGAGTATTCACCCCTTAAAGTTTTCCACATTTTGTACTGCTTGTGAATGAAATTTTACCATTACATCTATACAATACGTCTAACATTTAAAGGTACAAAATATAGTGTGTGTTACTGTGATGCAAAATGTTTTTACAAAAATCCTACATACGTTTTCACTCCTCGAGGTAAATACTTGGAAGAATCACGTTTTAATGCAATTACAGCTGCAGCTCTTCTGAGTTACACATTTCTATAAGCTTTTGCACGTCTGGATGTTTATATTTTTGCCCATTCTTCTTGGCAAAAATTGCTCACAATCTGTCAGATTGGACAGAGACAGCTAGTAAACAGCAATTTTCGAATCTTTCTGCAGATTTTCAATTGAATTGAAGTCTGCAATTTGGCTGGCTTGGCAAGTCTGAACCTCTCCAGTGTAGTTAGAAGTCTCTTGCAGTCTGGAGCAGGTTTTTTTCTAGGATTGTCCTGTATTTGGTTCCATTCCTCTTGGCATCAACTCTGATCGGTCATTGCTAATAAAAAGCATCCACATAACATAACGCTTCCACTACCATGCTTCACTATAGGGAATGAGCAGTGCTGACTTTTCACCAAATTTACTGCTTTATGCCAAGGCCAGAAAGTTATATTTTTGAGTTATATATTTATAGGATTTCACATGGCTCATTTCATTAGCCCCTTTCCTCTCACCACTTTAGTAGTAAATAATATGCATGTTTTTTTGTTTTTTTTTATAATTAAGAACTAACTTTAGGCACAGAATATAAATACACACTTTTTATAAATTAGAGAGCAACATATTATAGTGTCAGTGCTATATAGTTGAATACTATTGCTAAAATAAGAAATAAAACGCAAACACTAGTCACTGACCGAGTGTTGTGATGTCATAAAATACAAATCTAGCTGTATTTGTCTGCTAATAGCACAATTAGGATTAGTTCGATACATACCTCCATTTTTTTCAAGTAGAGCCAATGAATTATTTTTATAGTACAGGTGAGACAAACACACACACACACACACACACACACACACACACACACACACACACACACACACTTCATTTTCACACATCAGATACAGCAGCTGCTGTTGAACACAGTCATTCAATTATAACTCCTTACATATGCATGCATAGATACACGCACACACACACACACACACACACACACACACACACACACACAGAAGTCAGCAGCAGTGTGTTCAGGGGTACTGTGTCTGCATAAATGCATGTTTACATCTCTTATAGTGCCTGCATAAGCATTATAGGTTCACACCTTTTCACAGTGGCAAAAACGGTGCTGTGTCTCTGCATGGTAATTACTGCAAGCGTTTTTAGGAGCGCTTCAGTTTACTGACAAACATCTGACTTCACAGCTGCAGGGTTTAGTCTACTAGTCCCTGATCCGAGATGGAATGTGAGCAAAAGATGAAAGCTGCCAAAACCTTATGACTTTATACACATATTTATCCTCCAGCTTCCATAATTACACTTTCTTGTCATTCTTACAACTGAATGCTGCGTGTTTATTTAACTACTATCTATTTTATGTGTGTAGTACTGAATGAAAAGTGTTGTTTAAATATTTCTGAAGGATCTAGAGGACCAAATTCTTCCACTTTCTGCATTTTTCAACAGTCCCTTAATAATCCAGCACTTTTTTTTTTTATTCTGGGAATCTGAGTCTTATCGCCAGACTTTTCAGCCATTCTGGGAGGATCGGCAAGCTAAGTGACATCAGAAGCAATATGGCCACCATGTAAATATGCTAAATGGAAGATTCAACATATTATATATATATGATATATTGTACACACTTACAGTAAGCCACGGCACTAAAATCTAAAATAATTATACTGGAATTTAACCAATGATATCAGAAATCCTTTTCCACGAAGCCTGCTTTTAAATGAGGTCAAAATCTTGAAAATATGCACTTGTACAAGTTTTGAGAAGTGAATGAATCTGAATGGTGCATTCACATTGCAGAATACAAAGCTTTCTGTGTTCTGCCTCTGGTTCAGTTTCAGTGAGACATGTGAACGTGTTGCATAGAGGATTGTGTGAACAACAGCAGGGAAAAGCAGGTGAGAAACGTGTAATAAAAGTTGAGAACTAGTCGAGTGTGTGTTAATGAGAAACGAATATCCGATTGCTTTATGTTGTGAGTCTCGTCATGAGTCACGCTCATGGTCAGTGCTGTGAAAAATGGAATAGACGGACAGCAGCGTGTTAGTAACTCAGCATGATTTAACTGCCACTGAAATAACTGAAAATTACTTTTCATGCCTCAGTATACCACTCAAAATTCAGAAACAGAAAAGTTTCAAAAAGTTTAAGAATACTGAAAACTTATGTATGACCCTAAGAATACGCTCTGAGCTTAAGTTATACTCAGAGGTTACACACTTCACTCTAGACAGCTATATGTGCTCGAGAAGGAAAAGGTTTCACTTCTCTGCAATGTGAATGCAATGAATTTTCTGTCTGCTTAAAAAAACATTCTTGTTACCTTCACTATATCATGCCAAACACCAAACCACCAAACCAAAATAAAAATTCATGCAGGATTTACAGGTTTCATAAATGCTGGATTTCTTGCTGAAAGCACCTGAAAAGGCCAAAATATGAAGAGAAAATATATGGAGGTGCATTCCGGGTGTGTGCTTGTAAGTCTGGCCAAAAGAAAATGTTTTAACACAAAAATGAGTTTTTTTTGTTATTGGTGGAGGCCAAACCATGACAAAGCTTTTTATAATGCACTAGATGTCATGGGAAATGGAAACGACTTATAAACTAGTCTTCATCTTCTGAAAAAAACCAAAAACAAACACACAAGTTTCTAAATATCTGTTGCCTCACATGAGCGTCATGAGCTAAGGCTTTCTTTGACCATTAGTTCTGTCTTCTGCACCTCCTCAGCTTATGGCTACCATCTACACACACCTGCTTACTCGCCTTCTTCTTTTTTTTTTTTTTTTTTTTACACACATACGTCTTAATTAAACAACTAGCCTTATTTGTCTTAAAGCGGACAATTAGATTAGGTCAACTGGCTGTCTTTATTTACTTATATGCCATTATGCTTAATGCTGTTTAGACCTTAATATTTAATTTGACAGAGTATATAAAGTTTATCTGTTTATCAGTACTTAACTCCTTGTTGCCTAAATTTATTTACAATTATATACGAGTCAACTGGCATTGCTGGGATACATACGGCACCTCGGCTGCACACACTCAGTAGGATATCTTTTTTTTTTTTCTTGAATAACAATTTTTTTGTGTGTAAATTGTGTAAAGTGTTTGCTAGATAAATGTGGTCCATTGTCTGTCTGGTTACAGTTATTCTATAGGATATTATATATTATAGATATTGTATAGTTTATTTGCAATGCAGGACATGTCTTATTTTTTTTATTATTATTATTATTATTATTATTATTATTATTATTAATAGTAGTAGTAAAAAATTGCATCAGCCACCTCACATGAAATATTATGAGCTTTCATATTATTCCAAGATAAAACTGAGAGAGAAAATGTTGAACAGTGAGAAAAGATTTCAACATTTATTCAGACTAGTGCTCCAGTGATGTAGCTGAATCAGGTCTGTTCATGAAATTCCTTTAAAAAATATTTTTTCTACCAAAAGCATATCAGAGATTCAGTTCAATAAATTTTATTTGTATAGCACTTTTAACAATGAACATTGTGCTCTTAAAGCAGCTTTACAGGAATATAAAAATTCATATTAAAAAATTACAGAGTTTAAAATTGAAATTTATATTTATGCTTAATGAGCAAGCTACAGGCAACGGTGAAGAGGAAAAACTCCCTGAGACGATGTGAGGAAGAAACCTTGATAGGAACCAGACTCAAAAAGAGTGAGATTATAATACGATAATCATTTACTTTCTACTGTATATAGTCAAGTGGAATTGTGTAACCAGGAGTTTTTCAGCAACCTATGAGTATGAGCATGAGAGTAATTTCTGAATTCATTTTAGATTTAACATCAATTTCTTCCTGCTGAAGGCATGAAATCTTCAGTGATGGAGTCCCGAGCGTAAAACCAACCGCCGCAACAGCAGTTCAAAGCCACTGCTACGGTCTCTGTGGTCTCTTTATTACATGATCTCTGAGGTATCTGACTGAGACAGTCAACTCTGGTGTCTTTTCAGTAGATACTTTACTTCTTTATAAATAACCTAAACAGCTTGTTACCAGGGTGGCTGTAGGAATTTTGAAAAATGACTTTTGCATGTTTTCACCCCCAATTTTTCCTTTGTGGAAGTTATTCAGCGTTTTCACACTGAGAGCTGATACTGGAGAGCGGTACCCAGTTCTCTAACAGGAAATAAATCGGTCATCACTAATGGACTCACAACACACAGCAAACCATGACTGATGCAGGTATACTTCAGTGAAACTGGGTGAAGGATTGGGCATTTCAGCCAATTTCAGATTAAAAAATGTGTTCCAATGATGCTTTGTTTGTCTGCCGTTAGCTGCTCAACACACTGAACACATCAGGAAGAGGAGGATTAAAGATTTTAAACCCAGGCTTGATGAGTCAGAGTCAAAGTGAATGGAAAATGATACACTTTGAAGTCAAGTGGACAATTGTAGAAAAACAAAATCCTACAAAAGCGCATCACTGTGTGTTTTAATGAGGGATTGGAAAATAAACTAGCACGGAAAATTGCAATAGAACTAAAAAGCGTTCTCGATTTATCCACAGAACAGTGGTTTATTTCCAATAAACATTTTGTGGAATAATTGCGCCTGGCTGTGGGCGATATGGCTGCTTCAGAAAAGAAAGCAGCGCTGCAACACTTCCTGCTCTGAATGCTCTTTATAGTAACACTGCTCAGAAGGTGAATAAACAACATTACCAACACAAAAGTGCCAGGAAGAAGAGAGAAAGGTTTCACACTTGCTATAACTTTCTGAACTACTCTAGTGAGCAGGCCTGCTGGCACAGTTCCAGTATTGTTTTTAATGTGCCCTTTATTACTCCTCTATATCATCTCCATTGCCATCTTAACACCCAGTACTTTATTATGTGAAGTGAAGATAACCCCTGTGAGGTCAAGGGACCGATTCTACATGAATGTAGGCTGTATATGTAAAATAAAATACCCAGAAGGCAGTGTGATCCTTCAGAAAATTTTTTTTTAAAAATAAATAAAAGGACTTTCTGGAAGAATGAACAAAAGCTACATCATAATGCATATATTTTATATGCATAGTTTATATGTAGTTTTTATAAATATAGGATACTGTATGTTAATGAAACTTGATTCTTTTTATGAGTCAGCATGACTGCCTGTTAGCACACTACCTAGTTTGCTAGTTTCAGTGGACAGAAAATGAACTCACACCCTTTAAAATAAAAACATATTGTCATGGCATGATTTAAACTTTATTGAAGCTCATGGATTTGGATGTGACTTGTTTTCTCTGATCCAAACACAAAACACTGGCTGTGTCCACGGGCTCTACCTTTGGTCAGAGTCTTGTCGCTTGGTGGTGCTCACTAAAGCTGTAGATGGATCGGTGTGGACAGCCTGTGACCAGGAGACGGCCATGGACAGAGCCACTTGGGGAGTTTCTCACAGTCACAGATCTGCCATTACATCTGTCAGCTTGTGACGGCAAGGAATTAGTGTCTATAATGAACTCAGAAACTACACTGACCTAATAGTTCCTCATGGGCCTTTGGTTTCTGTTGTAGAAAGGACATTATTTACAGTTACATTACTTACTCTTCAGTGTCAACCAAATGAGGATGGGTTCCCTTCTGAGTCTGGTTCCTCTCAAGGTTTCTTCCTCATATCATCACAGGGAGTTTTTCTTGCCACTGTTGCCACAGGCTTGCTCATTAGGGATAAAATAATAACTTTAACTTAAACTATATATATATGTATATATATAAAGTTTAATATATTTGAAAATTTTTATATATTTTTATATTTTAAAATCTTTTTTTTTGAGGCAATGTCCATTTTAATAGGTGCTATACAAATAAATTGAATTGAATATTAAATTGAATTGAAAACACATCACATGAATGCGGTGAATTAATTTTAAGCTTTTCCCTTCAGGGGTCGCCACAGCGAATCATCTCTCTCCACCTATCCCTATTTTCTGCATCCTCAACACTTGCACCCACTAGCTTCATATCCTCATTAATTCCATCCATATACCTCCTCTTTGGTCTTCCTCTTTGCCTCCTGCCTGGCAACTCCATGTCCAACATTCTCCTACCAATATACTCACTCTCCCTCCTCTGAACATGTCCAAACCATCTTAATCTGGCCTCCCTAACTTTGTCCCCCAAACGTCCAACATGAGCTGTCCCTCTGATGTACTCGTTCTTAATCCTGTCCAACCTTGTCACTCCCAAAGAGAGCCTCAACATCTTCAGCTCTGCTACCTCTAGCTCTGATTCCTGTCTCTTCCTCAGTGGCACTGTCTCTAAACCATACAGCATGGCCGGTCTCACCACTGTCCTGTACACCTTCCCCTTGATTCTCACTGATATTTTCCGATCACACAGAACTTCCGACACCTTTCTCCACCCATTCCAACCTGCCTGCACTCGCTTCTTTACCTCTTTCCCACACTCTCCATTACTCTGGACTGTTGACCCCAAGTACTTAAACTCCTGTACCCTCTTCACCTCTTCACCCTGTAACCTTACTGTTCCACTTCCCTCCCTTTCATTCACACACATGTACTCAGTCTTACTACGACTGACTTTCATTCCTCTTCTCTCCAGCGCAAACCTCCACCTCTCCAGGTTTTCCTCCACCTGCTCCCTGCTGTCACTACAGATCACAATGTCATCTGCAAACATCATTGTCCAAGGAGACTCCTGTCTGACCTCCTCTGACAACTGGTCCATCACCATAGCAAACAGGAAGGGGCTCAGAGCCGATCCCTGATGCAGTCCCACCTCCACTTTGAACTCCTCTGTCTGACCTACAGCACACCTCACCACTGTCCTGCTCCTCTCATACATGTCCTGCACCACTCTGACATACTTCTCTGCTACCCCTGACTTCCTCATACAGTACCACAGCTCTTCTCTTGGCACCCTGTCATACGCTTTCTCCAAGTCTACAAACACACAGTGCAACTCCCTCTGACCATCCCTATACTTCTCCATCAAAATTCTCAGAGCAACAGTTGCATCTGTTGTGCTCTTTCTGGGCATGAAGCCATACTGCTGCTCACAAATTTCCACTACCTTCCTTAACCTAGCTTCCACTACTCTTTTCCATAGCTTCATTGTATGGCTCATCAACTTTATCCCCCTATAGTTGCTGCACGTCACCCTTATTCTTAAAGATCGGCACTAACACACTTCTTCTCCATTCCTCAGGCATCCTCTCACTCTCTAAAACCCTGTTAAACAAACTAGTTAAAAATTCCACTGCTGCCTCTCCCAGACACTTCCAGACCTCCACCGGGATGTCGTCAGGACCAACTGCCTTTCCACTTTTCATCCTCTTCAAAGCCTTCCTGAATTCATCCTTTCTGATCTTATCTACTTTCTGTTCCACAGAGTTCAAACCTTCTACTCTTTTTTCCCCTCTCATTTTCCTCATTCATCAGCTCCTCAAAGTACTCCTTCCATCTCTATCCTTAATAACTCTAACTTGCTGCACATCCTTCCCATCTCGATCCCTCTGCCTAGCTAACCTGTACAAGTCCTTCTCTCCTTCTCTACTGTCTAACCTAGTGTACAACTCATCATATGCCTTCTGCTTGGCCTTAGACACCTCCCTCTTCACTCTGCGCTGTAACTCCTTGTATTCCTGTCTATTCTCTTCAGTCCTGTCCATGTCCCACTTCTTCTTGGCTAACCTCTTCCTCTGGATACTATCCTGAATTTCCTCATTCCACCACCAAGTCTCCTTATCTTCTTTCCTCCTTCTAGATGACACACCCAGCACCTTTCTCCCTGTCTCCCTGATCACTTCTGCTGTAGTTTCCCAGTCATCTGGCAGCACTACCTGACCACCCAGAGCCTGCCTCAACTTCTGTCTAAATTCCTCACAACATTCCTCCTTTTTCAGCTTCCACCACTTGGTTTTCTTCTCTATCTTTGACCTCTTCTTCTTGCAGAACATCAAAGTCATCCTACACACCACCATCCTATGCTGTCTGGCTACACTCTCTCCCACTACCACTTTAGAGTCACTAATCTCTTTCAGATTGCCTCTTCTACATAGGATGTAGTCTACCTGTGTTCTCCTACCTCCACTCTTGTAAGTCACTCTATGCTCCTCCCTCTTCTGAAAATAAGTGTTAACCACAGCCATGTCCATCCTCTTAGCAAAGTCCACTACCATCTGTCCTTCTAGGTTCCTTTCCTTAACTCCAAACTTGCCCATCACCTCCTCATCACCTCTGTTCCCCTCACCAACATGTCCATTAAAATCCGCTCCTATCACCACTCTCTCACCCGTGGGAATACTCTCCATCACCTCATCTAATTCTCTCCAGAATCTCTCTTTCTCCTCTAACTCACAACCTACCTGTGGGGCATAACCACTAACAACATTCAACATCACCCCTTCAATCTCTAACTTCAGACTCATCACCCTGTCTGACACTCTCTTCACCTCCAGAACATTCCTCACAAACTCCTCCTTCAGGACCACACCTACCCCATTTCTCTTACTATCCACACCATAATAAAACAGCTTGAATCCTGCTCCTATACTACGAGCCTTGCCACCCTTCCACCTGGTCTCCTGTACACACAGTATATCCACCTTCCTTCTCTCCATCATATCAGCCAGCTCTCTACCTTTCCCTGTCATAGTACCAACATTCAGAGTTCCTATTCTCAGTCCTACACTCTTACCTTTCCTCTTCTCTCTCTCTGTCTGTGCACTCTCCTCCCTCCTTTACTTCTTCGACCAACAGTAGCCCAATTTCCACCGGCGCCCTGTAGGTCAACGGCGCCTATGGCGGTCGTTGTTAACCCGGGCCTCGACCGATCCGGTATGAAATTCAGAGTACTGACGATTCGCATGGTTAAATTTGGTGATGTTTTATGCCGGATGCCCTTCCTGACGCAACCCTCTCTATTTATCCGGGCTTGGGACCGGCACAGAAGTCACTGGACTGTGACCCCCATGGCTAGATTGCAACTTCAACAACTATGATTGGATAAATACAGTGTTTGTTTTAAAGAACAGCTTGTCTCATGCTTTCACGTCAGTGAGGAAAAACGGACAGGTTTGATATCCATATTCAGCTAAATTTTCAGTGTCATGTAATCCTCCCTCGCTTGCCATCTGACTCTACTGAGCGGTGTTTGTTATATGTTAATATATCCTGGTTTGCATGTGATATAAAGTATGTGTTGTTGGGTTTCTGCTGCGAAGCACCTAGCAATAACAATCTAACACCACATTTCACACTGTACACGTTTGACACCAGAGTGTGTAGAGTTAACACAAAAGCACTGCTAATCCTACTTCAGAGCAGGGTTTCATAACCCCGAGGAAAAGGCCGTGCTAACCCTGCTTCTAAATTACCAGTGTGAATCCCTCCTTTACCTGGGGTTGAAGGCTGGGTTAAGCACTTTGTGAACAGCCCATGCGTGAGCTTGATTGTTCTAATTGTTATTAGGAAGGCTTAACCCACCAAGATATTGTATATATTGTATAAATATATATATATATTTTTTTTATTTACTCATTATAACCTTCTAGTTGCATTGCTGAACACTGAAGTAGAAAAAAAACAAACAAAAAAAACATATATATATATATATATATATATATATATATATATATAATTATTATTATTGTTTTTTAGAGAGACAGAAAGACGGAGAGATAAGATGTGTGTAAAGAGACGTGTGGATGTGGAGTCTGATTAAGAGCTGACCGGGGAGCTCATTCACACCTCTGGGACTTTATCACACGATCCGCACCTGTGCACCAAGGCTCCAACACACACGCACGCACGCACGCACACACATACACACACATACACACACACACACACACATAAATATGAAGCAAAATACAAGAATCATTGTACAAAGCAGGAAATGAAATCAGAATTAAGATTTACATTATAAATGTAGAGTTAAATTAGAATTTTAAGATTTTGAATAGATTTTGAAACATATCTCAGGATATTAAACCTCAATATCAGAGCAATTCTGAGACATGCAGATCAGACAGTGTTTGTGTTGGATCTGAGATGGCTCACCCTGCATCTTCATCCGAGTTACATATTACACAACAAGGCAGCTGATGTCACAGGAGGCAGAAAAGCTGTACATCCCTGAGGATTTGTTTATTAGCTCAAAGGAAATTAATCTGATCCTAAGCTTGTACTGGATTGTTTATTTGCATCTCAAAGTCTGTGTGTGTGATGGAGCCTCCATGGATCAGACTTTTTTCTCCAGCACATTCCACAGATGCTCTATTAGACTGAGATCTGGGAAATCTGGAGGCCAAGTCAACACCTTGTGAACTCTTTATGTCATGTTCTTCAAACCATTCCAACAATGTTTGCATTGTGGCACAGAGCATTATCTTGAGGACACTGCCATTAGAGAATGCCTGGTACTGTAGGTGGTACATGTCAAAGAATCATCCACATGATAGGACCAACAAAGCCATGAAGTCATGATTCATCAGACCAGGTCACTTTCTTCCATTGTTCCATGGTACAGTTCTGATGCTCAGATATCCATTTGTAGGTGCTTTCAGCAGTGTACAGGGGTCAGCATGGGCACTCTGACTTGTCTGTAGCTATCGACCCATTATGCTGTGTATTCTGACACCTTTCTATCATAGCCAGCATCAGCTACATTAGCTCTTCTATGGTATCAGACCTTTGGCTTGTCTTCACTCCCCACATGCATCAATGAGCCTTGGGTGCTTATGCCCTTGTCACATGGTCACCAATTGTTCTCCCATGGACCACTTTTTCCTTGTGTCTTTTTGGCTCACACCACAAAATCTGTTCTTTTGGAGAAGATCTGATCCAGTTATCTAACTATCAAAATTTAGTCCTTGTCAGAGTCACTCAGATCCTTACACTTGCTCATTTTTCTGCTACGAACACATCAACTTCAAAAACTGTTCACTAGCTGACTGATATATCCTACTGCTTGACAAGTATCACTGTAACGGGAGAATCAATGTTATTCACTTCACCTGTCGTTGATTTTAATGTTCATCCAAATCCCTGTCTAAACCTGAAGAGTGATTTATAGCTCAGGCTTTCTATGATTTTTCCAACTCCTTTTCTATCACTTTCAATTTCAGTTTATTCTGCAGACACTTTTGTCCAAAGTGACCTAGTAAGTGAGGCAGAATGCAGTCCGAACATATACCTGACCAGATAACAGTGAAGGCCACTACTCAAGAGAACAACACTGCTTCTCTGGGAGTCATGAGATTTAAACTCACAACCTCTTGGTCACTAGTATATAACCCTGACCCACTTACACTTCCCTCCTTACAACCCCTTCTTATTTCCCTTCCCATTGCTGTAGCCCTTCTTATATCCACACCAGACAGCCAGACCTCTCAAGAGACATGTTCCTTCTGCCCAGCTCGGCTCGTTACACGCGTTACTCTGGATCTCTGCAGTGTTTCCCCAGCTGACAGAGTGTGTGCGGGCCGCAGTTCGCTCAAACCTGACCCGGGCTGCATGGAAGACTCGCTCCGCCTGCTGACCTGCTGAACCATCCACTCTCAGTAGGGCCAAGGATGGAAAATCATGACTTGGACTATTCCATCAAAGCCTAGTACAGAAACAGGCCAATTTACAGCCAAGAGCTGGAAGTCCTCTGGGGAAACGGTCCAGAGAAGCAGTAAATGAAGCTGCCTACTAAATCAGAGGCAGACCGGCTGTGTCCCAATTCAACATCTCAATTTGACTAAGAATGTCACAGTCCAGTAGGTAAAGAAATGTCAACTAAATTAACTTGTGTTGCAATCACACTAAAAGCCAAGGGCATTCATGATTCTGATGCTATATATTCAATAGGAATTCATAGCTCATTTATTTTCTTGCAGAATTTGTGGCAGAAGGCAGTAGTTCATTGAACTGCAGTTAAAAAATAGTGCATAAGAGAAAAAAAGTATAAATGTGTTGAGAAAAAAACCCACTTGAAAACTGTTGGTGAGCATAGCTTTTGCAGGATGACGAAATAAATAAATAAGAGCGCACCCGCCTGGCCATGAATATTGCATTAGGGACATGAACGGAGAAGTGCAGTGCCTGGAACATCTGGTGCCGTCCGCAGGGACCCTCGTGGCGAGAAAGCCACAACTTCCAGAAAAAAATACCAATAAAACAGAAAAAGAAGACTCCATGAGCAGGCCTGCACATTATCCGCCCAATTTGTTTGGCTAATTAGATTTTTATCGCCGGTAGCCGCTGGTTTTCAGCGAACTGATGAAAGATAAACCAAGGATTCAGAGGCGGTAATATGCAGCTACTTTCAACTCGCATCATCGGTTTCAGACATGTAGGTGTGTGAAAGCGATGCTTTGCTGGGCTTTTCATGCTCTGAAACATAGCCAGGTGCTGAATGTTTTATGGAGATCTGTGCATTTTCTTTTCTGTCTGTAAAGTCTATACTGAATGGGTCTTGAATTGAATGTGTGTTTGGGTGTAATGGGGAATCATGACTGAATGGATTATTGTGCACCTCTGTGTGTGGGAGAGGACTATTCAGACAAAACGAGTGATAGACATGGAGAAACAAGGGGAAAGACTGACACAAGATCTGGAAAACAGCAATATTTACACATAGTTTTATATAAAATATAGTGTCTTAATTTTTCAGGGCTTGATCCTTAAGTTATCTGTTTCACTGTGTTCCCAGGAACAAAACCCTAAACTCTCATTAAACATCATTTTATTCTACAAAGAAAATACATTTTGAATGTCCTTTATGTCATATTTGTGCACGTGACATTTTTTTCTTCACTAATGCCTGCTATATTTGGATTTTGAACTATTTTTCAAATATTTTAACATATATTTTTTCTGATGCCGAATACAACTGGACTTCTGCTCACTAAGGTATCGTATCCTGGACAAAAAAAGAAAACACAGTTGCTTTTCAATACGTGATAAATTTTACCTTCAGTCCAAATAAATGCTGCTCAGTGCTGGATGTCTAGCTGCTTTTCGACTGGAAAATAATATAAATTTTTTGGCATGTGAGTGCCCTGAAAAATATTGGCGATGGGTAAGAGGTCTTACTCTTCCTCTGTGCCTGTGTTTCTATTTCTTATTTGACCTCCTGCAGAGCGTCTGTAGCTCTACTGACTACAGTTGTTGTTTTTCGCACACATGCAAAGCTCAGCATAGACAGCAACCTGAGGTCAGGAGTAAAACGAGGAGCCTAGAACTGTGAGATTGCTACCCAAAAAAGTTGTTAAAACATACAGTGTATCTTACAACGATAGGGATTTATTACAACTTTTTGACTGGCACAAAATTCTGGCTGTCAATACAAACACATATCTGTAAAATTAAACCCAGCAGGCTAACTAACAGAGCCCCAGTTTCTCAGTGTGTGAATTTTCTTTCTATTTTCTTTTTCTATCTAAATTGTCTATAGGTAACAAAAATCTTACCTGGCTAGATTATTGCTTCCATTAACTGTGTGCGACTCTTGTGCATACTGGTTCAAGTAAACGCTTCATGTAAATGTCAACCCTTCTCTTGGGACCCTTGCTTTCATATTAGAAGGTTTATGAGCCTGTAACAGAGAAAAGAGCCGTTTTGTGTAGAAACTCTTGGAGTAGAATATCTCTGTGTCTGTAAAAAACAATTCTTTGTTATTCTGCAACAGCAACACAGTGGTGTTTAAGGAATTCTGGGACATTGATTGCAGGCCAGCAGGATTATGCAAGATATTCATAGCTGAGAACTGAGTGATGAACACAACACAAAATTCCATCACAATGGCGTCAAATCAACATCGCCTGGAGAAATGTGTTGTTTTTTTTTACTTTTTAAGGATACTTTTGCTGAGGTGAGAGGGTAGGCTAGACTGGATTAAAATGTTTCTTTCACCGTGTGTTATACAAGCAGTATTTCCAGCCAGATGAGCACTGCATAAATGTTTTGCAGGAATTAGCAGAACAGTTTGAGATTAAAAAAGAAATAAAGAATGTCAGGAATGTAGTCTATGCAAAGAATTCACCAACACCAACAGCACACGTGGAGGACGAGATGGACAACTTTTAACTGGATGCTGTTTGCACAGTGCAAATACTAAACTGTAAGCATTAATGATTAATAAAGGAACCCATTAACCGAACAGCGCTCAGTGGGCCAGCCATATTTGAAATTTAGCTCTAAGGCATCGATATAAGGCATTCTAAAATACTGCTCTGACCTCCAGCTAATTGGTGTACCATAATGGTGTGCATGGCTGTGCAACTAATGTAAACTTTAACTGGTGAAGACGTTATTCCTGCCCCTGGTGTCACGGGTCCCTTGATTCCAAACCAGTAGGTTTATGGGCTGTAACTGAGCTGATTTTTTGCCAGCTGAGATTTTTTCTGTATGATTATGTCCTGGAAAAACCCTATGTCTGGAATTCTGGGACCCTGACAACATACTTAGCATGAAGGAATAAATTTGCACACAGGGAATATCCTATGTAATGTTTTTTCCACCCCCTCGCAGTTTCTCACAGAAAGACAATATGTGTGTGTCTTTGTCTGTGTCTGTGTGTGTGTGTGTGTGTGTGTAAGAGAGAGAGAGGCCGCAGAAATAAACTGCCATGCCATGACAATCCTCAGAGAGTGCAGCGGCGGGTTTTTGACTGCGGTCCAAGCCGACAGCTGACAGCCGCCTGTGTGACATGGTGTACAAGCAGATGTGGCGGCAGCTTTCCAAATCCTTCTTTGCTCCATTCCTCCAATCCTCGCTTCCTCCTGCTCTCGTTTCACCCCTTATCGGAAGAAATCTGTTTTTCTTCCCATTACATCTTGCTCCCTCCTCACTGATCCCAATTTTTTTCTTCACATATTTTTTTTGTATATTCCAACCCCTGAATCAACCTTTTCCCTCATTTCTTTCTACCTGTTTTTCACCACCTGCATGGTGTATGGCACCTGAGATGCACCTGACTGCACTCAAGTCCAAACATACTCTTCCACAGCCACATATGTACAGTCTCCCTCCCTCCTCCTCGCTCTCCCTCCTCTGCATTAGTTCCTAATTACCAGCTAATAAGTCATTACTCTTGCCATCCATGGGGGAATAGAGGGGCCTGCTCACCCCATTTTTAATTCTGGCACCCACTCCACATGGCTGCACGTCCACAGGGTGTGGGTGGCATCCGTACACACCCTGTGTGTGCGTGTGTGTGTGTGTGTGTGTGTGTGTGTGTTCATGCAAGATAGGCTTCATTCCAGCTAACATCTGGAATCGTTGCAGTTCAGTTGTGGGAATTGAGAAATATAATCCCAGCTTGACCAGTATGGCTGTGCATTGACAAGCTGAGCTTGAACCTTAGACCTTAACATCAAGAATTTATTTATTTATTTATTTATTTATTTATTAATAAAAAATACACATTTTTAACAGATTTTTTATATAATAATTGTACAAATAATTTTTGTAATCATTTTTGTAGGGTTTTTTTTGTTGTTGTTTTTTTGTTTGTTTTTTACAAATCTGTGATAATTACATACAGTCTGTTATGACAGTCCTCATGACACAGGTATGAATCCTATATTATAATTTGTGTGTTTACTTTGTTCCTAGAAATCCATGTTTATGTAGATTTCTCTATTGGCTCTAAATGCAAAGACATTAAAAAAACATTCACACAATCATCTGCAGTGCTGTATACGTGTAGATTGGCAGATTGGCGAAGAATCCATGTGCTGCTGAATAAATGCCGCTGATCATTTTCAGCGTGTCTGTGAAGCCGCATATTAGAGAAAAGCCTTCAGGGAAGGAGAGAGAGAGAGAAAGAGAGTGAGTGAGAGAGAGAGAGAGAGAGAGAGAGAGAGAGAGAGAGAGAGAGAGAGAGAGAGAGAGATGGCAGCAGCTGTGCTGGAATTAATATCTGCATGCCAAATTAGAAACACCATGCATCTCCGTCAAAAAAAAAAAAAAAAAAAGAAAGGGAAAGGGAAAGGAAAAAAGAACAAGTAAGAAGGAGAAAGACAGAGAGGTCTGGTGCTGAAGAATAGAAAGACAGAGTAAAACAGACTGGCACATCCTCCAGCTGTAGAGTGAATAAACACAGATGCAAGAAACAGAATTGGGGGAATTAAAAGACGGCGTTTGGATTTACAGTGTGGAACAGAGTGAGGAGTGTGGAGTACAATTCAGATAACATCTTGGCTCAGCATCAGAAATCTCATGCAGTCTGAGGAAAAGCTGATCATCTCGACAGCAGACTAATATATACTACTGACCTTAACACTTCAGACTATATACTACTGATCTTAACACTTCAGACTATATACTACTGACCTTAACACT
>JAUCMX010000026.1:6608853-6636353 GCA_033459395.1 Hemibagrus guttatus | reverse complement strand
ATGATCAAAATAAACCAGAATCTCCAAAAGGAAAGTGAAAAGCTTGCTATGTAGTATTAAGTTTGTTCTGAGAGCAACAGATGATCTACCCAGTATTAGCACAGTGAGACATTTTTTTGAAAACAGCTCTTAACTGGTCAAAAAGAGTGATGATATTTCCTTGTATGGAGCTACAGACAGAACATCATTGCAACTCACACTCAGTGTAGGCTTAAAGCTGTTTATGAATAATACATATGTATTCATTCAGCCCTTTTCATGTTTGACCTGCATACATGAGCGGACACAGCTTTTAACCTAAAACGTCCAGCTCAACCCTGTGACCTTGCATCTTATTAATTACACCACACACACACACACACACACACAAAGGGCACATCTGAACACTACTGTCTGAGGAAAAAGATCTCTCCAACAAGCTAATATTTATCTTCACAATTTACGGTCTAATAAAACTGAAGGTGTGTGTGGTTTGGTTTGGGGCAGTGCAATCAATACTGTGTCAAAGAGAAGAGCTGCATGGAAAAAAAAAAAGAAATTCAATAAAATGTTCCCTATTACAATATGCTGCATGGAAACATGACTAGTATTACCAAAACCTAGCAAGCGCTCATCTGCCATTTTAGCTTCCTCTGCTTTTTATCATTTTATGAACATATACTACTCTATCAAACTCTAACCAAAAGTACTACATAATACAGTGGAGCCTCAGCATATGAATGCCCCCCTTATGAATTTTTGCCTTAAGAATTGAAATTTTGCCAGAAATTTGCATCGGTATACAAAGCATTTTCGGCATACAAACGAGCCATAGTTGCTTGTACATCCGGGAGCTGTTCAAAACTTGTTTGCATCAGTGGAAAGATTACGAATTTTACAGGGGTTTTTTTCAGTCAGTGAAAGCTGTTTCCAAAGAGTCAACCCACGATACCAACATTGCCTTCGTCATGCATTCAAAAGCTACATGATTTTTTGTTGACAGTGGTCAGTTCTATTGTTAGGTAGCACAACTTCCTGTGAATTCCCTTGACCATTGGATATTGGTAATATTGGTATTATTTTTGGCTAGCAAGAATGGATTATCTGCATTTACATTATGTTTTTTTTCATTGTTTGTATCGCTTCTCCGATCTATCATCGGGTCACAGGGAGCCTGTGCCTATCTCAGGCGTCATCAGGCATCAAGGCAGGATACACCCTGGATGGAATGCCAACCCATCCCAGGGCACACACACTCATGCAATCACACACACTACGGGCAATTTAAATACTCCAATCAGCCTAGAAGCATGTCTTTGGACTGTGGGAGGAAACCCACCAAGCACGGAGAGAACATGCAAACTCCACACACACAGTGAGCGTGATCGAGACTCGAACCCAGGACGCTGGAGGTGTGAGGCGAACGTGCTAACCACTAAGCCACCGTGCCGCTATTTACATTATTTCTTATTGGAAAATTTGTATCACAATATGAATTTTTGCCTTAAGAACTCGGCAACAGAAAGTACTGATAACTATTAGCAATGGCTAAATACTCTGCCTTACATACCGTATGCTGCTAAGTTGCTATGTAGTAATAAGTAGTTGTGCTTCTGATTTCATAACTAGCAGTGATGTAAGTACTAGATATTCAACATAAACTAGGTAGTGAACATGAGCAAAAAGGATGAAATGGTCATTAATTGCTGTAAAGCATTTCTCTGCTTCCTTATGACATAAATTTTTGGCTTTAACTGTAAATGACACAAATTGTACTGTATAGAAATGAAGCAGCTTGAGGTCATTCTGAGGCGACTGTGTCCTCAAGTGAATGTGAAGAGAAGTCGTTTTCTCTCTCTCTCTCTCTCTCTCTCTCTCTCTCTCTCTCTATATATATATATATATATATATATATATATATATATATATATATGCAGTATACAGTATGAACAGAGCCTTTGTCTCCTACTGAAACAAAGCTTCCTCGTTTGCATCCCCCCTGTCTGAACGAGCGACACTCCCATCACCCGCACACACTCGTACACACTCAGCACCCCCCGGGAGGTGACATCTGGCGGGCCGCACGCGCTCGGCTGGTTCCAGATGCAGCGCCGGCGACACCGGAGCGCTCATTTCAATTCCATCAGCCTCTCCCAATCATCTCCACTCTCCCCTGTGCAACATTAACGAGCCTCTTTCATTTGAATACGTAATTAGCCGCCCGAGCACTCTGCTTCACTAATTTCGAGACAAAAGCATCGGGGAGCGGGGGGTAGGTGCAGAGATAGAAAAAGGGGAGAGAGAGAGAGACAGAAAGAGAGAGTGGAAAAAACATTTGCATGGCAATTTAGGACTGGGGGGATGAGGAGGGAGAGACGGCGGCATTTTCGTTTTGCACTTCCTTTGTCCCAATTTTCTGCTACTCCTGTTTTTAGCGCTGCGATGTTGTCCATTTTTATAAACATCACTGTGTTATAGAGTGTAGGAAACCGTCCAAGTGAGTCCTTTTCTGATACTGAACAGCTCTGGTGGAAGTGTAATGATTTAGCCATGCGGTTTGTTCAATGCCAAATAAGTGCTTATAAGCTTGCCTTTACTTTTTTACTCCAAAACTAATGACCAATCATGTGTCCAATTACATTCAGGGACTAAGTGAGACATTGTTTAACCATATATACATTAACATACAATATACTGCATTTTTTCCCAAACTCTTGCATTAATCTTATATATGAGTGCATTAATAACAGTAACACTCTCATTCATTAATCCTTTTATCCTTAACCTAACTGCAGTTATTGCATCGTCCCCTTATTTTTCTTATTAGCATTTTGCCATTGTTTTAACACACACACACACACACACACACACACACACACACACACACACACTGAGAAATGACAAGCCCTTGTGTCTACTGAAACCAAACCTAATTAGCAATTAGAGACACAGTAAAGACAAATGAAAGAAAACATGTTGAATTGCACAAAGCAAGCTTAAAGGAGTACAGCTTTTTTCCCAACCTAATCTAAATCTTCTACATCTGTAGCGGATGTGTGATTATCATGGAGAAGAATTACGGCAGGTTTCTTTATGTTGAGAAAAAAAGAAAAAGAGAAAAAAAACTGAAAACCTGTTCATATGAGACTCGCTTAAAAAGTGTCGGTGCATCTGTTGAATTCTTTAACAAATGAAGCAAGTGTTGGTTTATTGTGTGTTTACTGTAACTTACTGTCTTTCATGCAAATTATTGTATATTATGTATAAGTATTGTATGAATTGATGAACTCTGTGTATTTTGTATTGTATTTGTGTAAGATTCTGACTGTGAAATGTTCACAATAATAATAATAATAATAAAAAACAACACGCATTTAAAGGTATAACATTTGGTTTGAAGCAAATCAGTATACAGTCTATATTAAGAAAAAAACAAGAATGATGCTGTAGTTGCACTGTAAATAATGTACTATAAATTCAATACCTAGCATGCAGTGATGCTCTCACTTCTACTGCTGGTCTGACTAGCACTACACCCTTAAACAAAAGGGTTCTTTATAGAACCCTAGGGTTCTGTACTTGGCCAGTATAACCTTCCCCTAACAAACCCACTGCAAACAAAGGGGAAAAAAGTTCTATGTAGAAGCCTTGGAGGGCAATGAAGCTTTTATATTAAAACAGAATTAAAATTATAATGTATAAGGTGAAATCATTGGGGTTTTCACTTCTCTGGGCCCATGAGCAAAGCCCTTAACCCTCATCTGCTTAGTTGCATAAATGAGATAAATGTAAGTTGCTCTGGATAAGTGTCTGCCAAATGCTATAAATGTAGATAACACTGTGAGATGTTTATGAATAAAATATTTTAGAAAAGATCAGTTTTATTAAAATTATGAAACGATTGAAACACTTCCAAAAGAGGGAGGTTTTGTTGTTCATTACTAAGTTAATTTTTTCATAACATAATGTTGTTTTTGTTTAAACAAATTTATATACTGTATTTTGAATTTTTTTTAACAGATTATTTTGAATGTGAATGTGTTTTCTTGTCTATAATTTGTATATTAAAATAATAATAATAATAATAATAATAATAATAATAATAATAATAATAATAATGCCCTAAATTATTTTAAAAAGTACCATGTAGCTTGGATTCAAAGAGCCTTATTGGATTTTTTTCAATTAAGAAGTTGCTTTCGGCTGCTCACTGTTCGGGGTCGCCACAGCAGACCAACTGGTCCGCACAACAACTTGGCACAGGTTTTACACCGGATGCCCTTCCTGATGCAACCCTCCCATTTTTCCAGGCTTGGGACCAGCACTGCATCCACGGGCTGGATTTTTTTCAATTAACTTTTCAAAAAGAAGTATTTAGATAGAAAGGGGGCACGGCGGCTTGGTGGTTAGCATGTTAGCATGTTTGCCTCCCACCTCCAGGGTTGGGGGTTCAATTCCCGCTTCTGCCGTGTTTGTGGAGTTTGCATGTTCACCCCGTGCCTTGGGGGATTCCACCCCCGGTCCAAAGACATGCATTGTAGGTTGATTGACATCTCTAAATTGTCTGTAGTGTGTGTGTGTGAGTGAATGAAAGTGTGTGTGCCCTGCAATAAGTTGGCACTCCGTCCAGGGTGTATCCTGCCTTGATGCCCAATGACACCTGAGATATGACCCTAACCCTAGGCTCCCTGAGATACAAGAATAGATCGGATAAGCGGTAGACAATGAATGAATGAATATTTAGATAGAAGCCTTTATTTGTCACATATACGTTACAGCACAGTGAAATTATTTCTTCGCATATCCCAATTTTGGAGGTTGGGGTCAGAGCACAGTGTCAGCCATGATGCAGTGTCCCTGGAGCACTGAGGATGAAGGGCCTTGCTCAAAGGCCCAACAGTTGCAGGTTGGTGGTGCTGGGGCTTGAACCCTGATCTTCCGATCAACAACCCAGAGCCTTAATGTTGAAGATGCCAACCCTATGTGGACTTTAAGGATGACAACAACCTCTTAATTAATACACACAATAACATTCTACATATGCTTTATCCGCATCACACAACTCCAACTGACTGTATATGACTGTAGAAAGGACATTGTTCATAATCACACTCTCCGGTGTTTATAATAATTTATAATCACACTCTCCGTTGTCACCCAAATGAGGCTAGGTTCCCTTTTGAATCTGGTTCGCCTCAGGCTTGCTCATTAGGGATAATTTTGTCTAACATTAATCTTGGACCTTTGTACTATGTTTATTATGAAAAGTTGCTTTGAGACAATGTCCAATGTTAAAAGCACTACACAAATTAAATAAAATTGAATTGAATTAACCACTGCCCTTTTTGGGAGTTCCATAATAAAGTGGTAGAACCATTTTAGGTTCTCTATAGAGCCATTGCTTTTAAAAGTGTAGATGATTGCATTGAATTAATGCAAGCTAATTCAGTTAGTTGTGGTGACTCAGTCATTAAAGCTTTGACTTACACAACAGTGTGGTTGTGTGCTTGAATGAGTAAACCCCTTAACATTCTGCTCAGTTGTATTCTGCATCAGCTGTAAGGTTTTTCTGACAGTATCAGCTGAAGAAGCAAACGTGTTATTTTATACTATGTAAAATATTACAGCACTTTACTGGCAATTTTTCACAGATTATAATCTGTAATAATCCATAGCATTATAGTGGAACTCTTACAGGGAACTCAGAACTAGGTGAACATGGAGGATATAAATACTTCAACTAAACTAAGAGGAATTCAAGAAACAAAACAGCAACTCAACAGAGGCAGAGACAGGTCTCTTACTGAAAGCCGTGAAAGGAGGAACCATGACAATACATCTTAGTATGAGATATTATTCTTAGAGTTTTAAACTAGAGCAAATGTATATAAAAATAGTCATTTCAGTTACTTTCCCCATGCTTTTGTTGTAACCCTGTGTGATTAGATTATTATGCAATGCAGAGTTGGAGCTTCATTTACATTCACATATGCAGAATTGATCAATGTTTTCTACATACAAAATGTGTGTATTGACAATCCACTGTCCTTGGACAGCCATTATATATGATCTATAAAGAGTTTTTGCCATGCACTTCCAGGGTTGGGGGTTTGGGTCCCACCTCCATCCCGTGTGTGTGTGTGTGTGTGTGTGTGTGTGTGTGTGTGTGTGTGTGTGTGTGTGTGTGTGTGTGTGTGTGTGTGTGTGTGTGTGTGTGTGTGTGTGTGTGTGTGTGTGTGAATGGAGCCTGGAGTATGGTTGGTCTCCCTGTGCTTCAGGGGATTCCTCTGGTACTATGGTTTCCTCCCCAGTCTAAAGACACGCTCTGAATCATCTCTAAATTGTCTGTATTGGGTGAGTGTGTCCTGCAATGGGATGGCACCCAATCCAGGGTTCCCCCAGACTGAGGGTTGTCCTCAGTCCACTGGGGATAGGCTCCAGATTCCCTGTGACCTTGCATAAGATAAGTGCTGCTGAAAATGGATGGATGGATGGATGGATGGATGGATGGATGGATGGATGGATGGATGGATGGAGTTTTTGGCTCTTTTCTCACATAAATAAATTTTTCCTCTGTAGTAAATACACGTATGCTGGAAATGTTGAAAAACAGCAGTATATTCCCTTAAGTACACACACTGTGAAGAATCTGTGTATCCACTGAGGCTGAGTTGCTCAGCAGTAACACACACACACACACACACACACACACACACACACACACACACACACACACACACACACCTGCACAACCATTGCTATAATGTCTCATGTTTTTGTCTGTGAGTGTAACATTCATCCCGGTGTGTGTGAGATGCTGTGGTAGCACTTCACGCCCTGGCGCACACACACACACACACACACACACACACACACACACACACACACACACACACACATAAACACACACACACCTGTCTCTGAGACGTGCTTCCTAAAGGAACATCTCATTACTGTAAGCATGTGTGTATGTCAATAGTAGACAGAATATAAATATAGTGGTGTCTTTAGAGATAGAAAGTGTTCCACAACTGAAGGCTGATTGAAATTCCGGCTCTTTTCAGCAAGCCACACAATCAGCTCACTGACTTCATCTACCACATGACTCAATGCATTTTTCTCTCTCTCTCTCTCTTTTTTTTTTAATGTATATCACTAGCTATCACTTAAATCATCCTTACTGTATTTTCTGACTGACAAAAAACATTATATTTGTATTTTTTGTAACTACAAAATTTAGTAAATACAAATCCATGAGCATTCTGACATAATAGTATTGTGAATGCTGTACTTATTAACTTAATATTAACTTTCACTAGCTCTTTTTACCAGGACACCAGCGTTGAACATTTTTAATCAGCTTAAACAAATGAGCCATTTTGTCGCAAGTCTGATATAAAGTGGATCAGGACTCTGTGGGTTTTCAGTGTGAAATGTGCGTTTTGCCCTCTGTTGGAAAACCTTTTAGTTATTGAAGATAAACACCTTTAAATTTTAGATGCTTAAATAAGCACTTGGAGCATCTCAGAAAGCAGAAATGGGTTTGATATCAACATTTACTTTGAAGATAGAAATATTAGTGAAAAACTAAACTGTTGTGCGTTTTATTTTGGGAACTTTTCTACGAAGATCATTTTCCTAGTGAGCGAGGTAAAAAAAAGGAAAAATGATTAAAACAGAAATGCTACAAATTCTTAAAGCTCTGATTGTCTGCTTTCATATAAGCTTCATATTAAGCACCACTGTGGAATGTGACATGACAAAGAAATTCAATGCTGAACAACAAAACAAGCGCAAATTCCTTTTTTTTTGCCGTCTGGGAAAAGAATTAAAGTAAAGTTGCTTTCGGCTGCTCCCTGTTCGGGGTCGCCACAGCGGACCAACTGGTCCGCACAACAACTGGGCAAATGTTTTATACCGGATGCCCTTCCTGACGCAACCCTCCCGTTTTTCCAGGCTTGGGACTGGCACTGCATCCAGTGGCTGGGGTTGAGGAATCTAACCCAGGCCTTCCGCATGATAGGTGAGAAACCTACCACTGAGCCACCCATGCCCCTTGGGAAAAAGAATTAAAGTAAAATTTGAAAAATATTATACAGTACCTTTCCAATTACAATAAGGGATAAATAGCTAGTTAACTTTAAACGTTTATTTAAATTTTTTTCTGTGTTTCTATATATCTCTAAAGCTGCTTTGAGACAATTGTTTTATGTCAATTGTTATAAGCGCTATGCAAATAAATTGGGGGGAAAAATCAGCTAAACAAACTGACTTAAACAAATAATAAAATTAAATCTTTGTCCATATTTGTTTTTTTTATTATTCATTTAATTATCTATCTATCTATCTATCTATCTATCTATCTATCTATCTATCTATCTATCTATCTATCTATCTATCTATCTGTTTGTTTGTTTATTTTCATGAAATGAGAGTCAGTTGTTTCAGTTTGTTGTCTAACCAGTGATCCTTAATGTTTGCTAACTTACTAGCAAATGTGAACAGTGATTTTAATTACAGCATATAGTAAGCAGTGTATGTAAAAAAAACAAACAAAAAAAAAATTGTTTTTTAAAATATAACAGTTTGCCTAATTTTAGTGAGGAAACTTGGCTAGCTATGCATTTTTATAAAGCTAATTTTCGATTTTATTATTAGACAAACAAACTAGCTAGAACAGTACTCAGTCTAGCTTAGCTAATGATGTTAGATAATCATATACATCAGCGAAAACCACTGTGTTTAATGGTTATTTACTGAAGCTCACACAATATGATGTCAAACGATCAAAGTGAAAGAATTCACTTCATAAGATCAGCACATGTCTCGTGCACACAGCAGACACACAATTAACTCACATCTAAACAGGTTTTTTGTTCCTATTATAGCCCACACCAAATCAACACCTCGCTCATTAGAGTGGAGTTCATTTTCCACCATGAAACCCTGGACCACCCCAGAGACCAAGATATTTAGTAGAGGTGAACACAATAATAGGACTATTATAACAGTATAGAACTCCCAGTTTGTATGGAGGTTTTTGTGCTTAAGTATTTATTGCAGCTAGAGTTTACAGTTTCACTGACTGACTCGAATCACTGAAGAATCATTGAGTTACACCAGGAGTTCCTTAAAATCTCCTCACATACAATATTAACTCATGAGCTACCATTATCCTATATACACTGTACCCCTTTACTGTACAACAGATTAATTATCTGTTACTGCTATGTCTCCCTGGCAATGGCATTAGTGACAGTACAGCAGTTTTCCTCACAAATTTTCACACCTGATCCAGGTCGTAAAAGGTCGGATAATTAGCTGATGAGTTAAAGCAGGTGTGTTAGACTGATGTGTACACAGTATAAGGTTTTAGGAGTAGAATGATCAAAGCAATGACGCACAACCATTTATCTGTCACACAGAGAAACATTAGTTACTTTACAGTTTGGAAAATATGTGTTATGCAGCCCTGCTTCTTTGAACAAGATTTTCAATAGCATACACACACTTCTGATCTCTATATTCTTCTTCTTCTTCTTCTTCTTCTTCTTCTTCTTTCGGCTTTTCCCTTCAGGGGAATCATCTCTCTCCACCTATCCCTATCTTCTGCATCCTCAACACTTGCACCCACTAGCTTCATATCCTCATTAATTCCATCCATATACCTCCTCTTTGGCCTTCCTCTTTGCCTCCTGCCTGGCAGCTCCATGTCCAACATTCTCCTACCAATATACTCACTCTCCCTCCTCTGAACATGTCCAAACCATCTTAATCTGGCCTCCCTAACTTTGTCCCCCAAACGTCCAACATGAGCTGTCCCTCTGCTGTACTTGTTCCTAATCCTGTCCAATCTTGTCACTCCCAAAGAGAACCTCAACATCTTCAGCTCTGCTACCTCTAGCTCTGACTCCTGTCTCTTCCTCAGTGACACTGTCTCTAAACCATACAGCATGGTCGCTCTCAACACTGTCTTGTACACCTTCCCCTTGATTCTCGCTGATATTTTCCTATCACTTCTGAGCTTTATATTAATATATTGCATTGCAAAATAATGTACATTGTAAGGAAATATGACACGATTAATCAAAGCTGCATAGAAACAAGCACAAGAAGTTGCAGTCTGATGAATGAAACTGTACAAAATTAAAACAAGCTGCTTAAATACTGTAAAATCATGCCATGCTGTTATTCACTAACATTAAATTAATACATGCCTTGTTTTCTGTAAATGAGCAGTCCACCTCAAAAAATCACTTGGAAGACAAAAAAATCTGTCTGGTTTCTTCTCAGGAAAAATCCCCTAGCATGGTGTATCCAAATTCTGCTCTGTTTTCACTAACACTGATTAGTATCAGCTATCATACTTTGTCCCTTCTAAAATGTCCACAGACATATATTAGAAACACACGTATTTTTGTTTTAACAGACCCTTGACATTTGACATAAAAATATGCTGCTACATTCACACATGGTACAAATCCAGAGTACAGTGGAGGTTAAGGCTTTGGGTTACTGCTGAGAAGGTCATAGGTTCAAGCCTCTGCTCCTGTTGGGCCCTTGAGAATGGCCCTTAACCTTCTCTACTCCAGAGGTGCTGTAACACAGCTGACCCTGTGCTTTGACCGCAGCTTCCTAACAAGCATGATGTTAGAATGTGTGTAGAAAAGAATTCCACTGTGCTGTAATGTACAGTACATGTCACAAATAATGACTTAAAGCTTCACTGGATGGATTCAAGATATCAATAATAATAATACAATTGTATAAAATCTTTCATATAAAGTGCTTAAAATAGGAATACGGCAGTTTTATAAATGGATTTTTTTTTAAACCAGCAGCATTACATCCTATTACATTCTCAAAATGAACCCCATGGATAAGCAGCATCTTGGAAAATACAGTATAATAATAGCACAATGAACGTGCTTGGTTATAGGTTTTGAAAAATTGCAAAAGGAAGTAATGCTCTTCTTATGAACAGGGAACAGGAAATGTTAGACTTTAGTCTCGATGACAAACACAGCAGCTAGTCAAGCACATGGCTATGTATCCACTCATTCATCTTCCTAATAAAAAAACAAAACAAAACACTGAAACTAATAAACATGGAGTGAATGAGAAGTAAGCGTCCACTCTGTCTTTTCCTCATCATCGAGCAGGTCATAGGTCTGTCCTTCTGTCTTGACTTCCAGTAGGGTCGTGACCCCTTGCTCTGTGCTTCTTACCTGAGGGAAGAACAGTATGGATCAGGCTGGTCCTCAGGGACACACCTCCACTGCGGTCCTCACTTAACACACACTGTCACCTCCACCACCAATTAAATATTTACAGAGAGATTAGTAGTTGATTAGTAGTTTCTATTTATTTATTTATTTATTTATTTATTTATTTATTTATTTATTGCACATAGAAAAAGTGGCCTTTGGATTCTTCTGGCTTATTTATAAATCACAATTCTGTTATGCGAATGCTTGATTCTGATTGGTTAATTTCATTTTCCAATTTAAATTAATTCATAAATAAATATTAGAAATATTTTGAGTAATTTCCTATAACCAGTTTATCAACTATTATCGTATTCATAGTAATAGCTATTATCAGATTTTGTAATTGTTGATAATGTTTTCAAGGTGGATTTGTTTAGTTATCAGTTTACAGCTGAAGGCAAAGCAATTCCTTTAAGACTTCAGGGAAAGCCTTTAGGAAGGACGACACTAACAAGACAATCTGCATTTTTATTTATTTTTATTATTCATTTTTGAGAATGAAAAACGTGGCCCGGCCGGACCAGGATCGACCTTGAACCAGGAAGTAACTTGTTTTGCAGAAGTTCCAAGACATTAAATGTTACTATAAATCCGTGAGTATGATGTGATGTTCTTCACGGAATAAAAACATAATCACACACAGATTCCTTGATATAACTGGAATAAACACGTGTTCTGTGTGCTGTTACTGGAATATCCTCAGCTCCCGGGTTGGTTACAGGAACTTTGAGTCTCAGCCCCACATCATTGATTCATTGACTGAGTTCCTTTAACAGCAAGCCCTGTCATGGTTCAGTCCCTGCTTAGCTTTCTTAATGGCTTCTACTTGGAAAGCTATCTATCACAGCATTCTAAACACAACCTGTACGGACCTTCTCCCCCAAATATCCCTCTTTCAGCTCTCTCCATTACACTATCACTTCTGTCTCCGCCACTTGGTTCTCTGTGTATCTTACAATATCTGTGTCTCAAGCTTTAGCTTTTCATCACACCATCTTTTGTTCTTTCTGCTTCCTGACATCTGTTCTTCATCTCCATCTCCATCTGCATCGCTCCTTATCCTCCTCCCTGACACATCCTCCCTCCATCTTTCTGTTCCACTTTCACACTCTGTCCATCACTCAATCTTTTTCACCTTCCATGTCTTTTTAGATACATTATTCTTTCAATCACCCCATCTCTCCATCTCTTTCTTTATTTTCTTGTCCCGATATTTTTCTGATAATTATTCTCTCTTTCTACATGTACTGTATTGATATATTTTAATTCCGGAACCTAATTTCTCAATCTCTTTTTGTCCTTTTCTGTTGGTTTCTCTGTTCATTTCTCTGCACTTCTCTCTCTGGCTGCCTGGCCTTACTCTCTCTCTCTCTCTCTCTCTCTCTCTCTCTCTCTCTCTCTCTCTCTCTCTCTCTCTCCTTTCTTTCTTTCTTTCTTTCTTTCTTTCTTTCTTTCTCTCTCTCTCTCTCTCTCTCTCTCTCTCTCTCTCTCTCTCTCTCTCTCTTTCTTTCTTTCTTTCTTTCTCTCCATTCTTTCTTTCTTTCTTTTGTTCTTTCTTTCTTTCTTTCTTTCTCTCTCTCTCTCTCTCTCTCTCTATTCTTTCTTTCTTTCTTTCTTTCTTTCTTTCTTTCTTTCTTTCTTTCTTTCTTTCTCTTCTCTTCTCTCTCTCCATTCTTTCTTTCTTTCTTTCTTTCTTTCTTTCTTTCTTTCTTTCTTTCTCTTCTTTCTTTCTTTCTTTCTCTTCTTTCTTTCTTTCTTTCTTTCTTTCTTTCTTTCTTTCTTTCTTTCTTTCTCTCTTTCTCTGTATCACCTCATTGTTCTCTACATTTCAGTTTTGTAGTATAACTAATAACTTTAGGGAGCATTCCCAAACACATACCAGTGGTTTGATGTGTGTGTGTGTGTGTGTGTGTGTGTGTGAGTGTGTGTGTGTGTGTGTGTGTGTGTGTGTGTGTGTGTGTGTGTGTATGTGTGTGTGCGTGCAATAAGGCAGACTGCGTTCCTGCCTTTCTCTCATTGCTGACTCCACAACGACCCTGATCAGGATGATCAATTATCAAGTGGATTTGTAACGAAAAGCACAGAAAATAATATTTTTATGAGATCGTGTAGCTAAACAATGGCATTATGAGCAAGCAGACGAAGATTTGTGTTTGTATGTAGGTGTGTATGTAATGATTTAGCAGAGAGACAGAGACTTTTTAGTCTTATTGTGTCCTTTATTTACAGTACAGGGAATGTTGTGTCTCTTCATTATCACTGGCCCTTTACTAACTAATTGCCTTCATGATGGACTAGGGTGGAGCTTCACACTGGGACGTCACACACACACACACACACACACACACACACACACACACACACACACACACAGAACAAGGAGATCAAATGTCAAGCATATCAACCAAAAGCATGTAGAAATAAATCAGTGTGACTCAGCCAAGTGTATTTAAAAGCTCTCAGTATCAGAGCCACAGTGAACTGAACATCTGCTTGTGTTCTGTGTTCATCAGCAGGTTCATGTGTCTGTTATATTTAGCCATGATGCTGGGCTGATGTGTGTCTCTGTACTGACACACACACACACACAAACACACACACACACACACACACACACACACAGACAGACAGTGTTGATGGAGTGATGGAGAGGAGAGGGTTAATGGTGCCTCCACCATGTGTTTGTCTCTGCATCAGTGTACATTATGTACTCCTTATTTGCATACTGCAGCGCGAGCTCAATTAAAACGAACTTTTAATTTCTTACAAGTAAATTAGTTTTGCATGTGATGCGTGCAAATGTCGGGATAATGGAGGCTTTTTAATGAGCTCCGAGCCCAGCGACTCCATGTGCTCCGGGACACGGAGACAGACAGGGACACATGCCCAGGAGAGACACTCCATCCCTCCATCTCTTAATGTCTCCATCACTCTATCCCACTATCCCTCCATCCCTCTATCTCTTTATCACCAGGAGAGACACTCCATCCCTCCATCTCTCTATCTTTTCATCACCAGGAGAGATACTCCATCTCTCTGTGTCCATCACTCTAATACTCCATCCCTCCATCTCTCTATCTTTTCATCACCAGGAGAGATACTCCATCCCTCCATCTCTCTATGTCTCCATCGCTCTAATATTCCATCCCTCCATCTCTCTATCTTTTCATCACCAGGAGAGACACTCCATCCCTCCATCTCTCTATTTCTCCATTCCTCCATCCCTCTATCTCTTCATCACCAGGAAAGACACTCCATTCCTCCATCTCATTATGTCCCCATCACTCTAACACTCCATCCCTCTGTCTCTTTATGTCTCCATCACTCTAACACTCCATCCCTCCATCTCTCTATGTCCCCATCATTATAACACTCCATTCCCCCATCTCTTTATGTCTCCATCTCTCTATCTCTTCATCACTCTATCTCCCTATATTTTCATCACCAGGAGAGACATATTCCATCCTTTTATCTCTCCATCAATCAATATCTCAATTAATATCTTTTTTTTCTTGTTCTCTGTCTATCACTCCAGTTGTTTTTTTTCTATTTTGGTCATTTCTTTCACTCCACTTCTCCTTCTATTTACATTTCTCTCATCACTTCATTACTGTTTCTCTCCATCCTTATGTTTCTCTCTTTCTGTCATCCACAGATATCATTCTTTATCTTCATCCCACTTTTAATTCCTCCTTTCATTCTTTGCTACTCCCACAATCACTCTATCTCTTTTATTACTGCAACCATCCACTTCTCTACTTATTTTGCATTTCCCCATCTCTGTATCACTCCATCTCTTGCTCTTTTCCATCTCTCCATCCATCTCTAATCTCTCAAGCATTTTATGCCTTCCAGTCTTTTCATCTTCTTTAACTCTCTTCACAGAATTCCTTCTCTCTACCTGTTCCTAGCTCTCAGCATCCCTCCATCTCTCCTCCACGTTCCACCTCTTTCACCTTTTGTTTTTTTTTTGTTTTTCTCCCCAGAGCTCCATCTCTTTCCTTTCTTCCTTATTATCATCCATGTGTATCACACTCCATCCATCCATCTGTCTCCATCAGTCATTTCTCTCTGTAACTTCATCAATCTTCATCTCTCTCCCTCTCTCTCTAGTTTTTTCCCTGATATTTACACCTACTCAGCTTCATCTCTCTCCACCTCTTCACTCAAATTCCTTCATGGCTTTCATCCTCACTACACTATAAGACTTTTCAATGCTTTTTAAAAGTAATAGACCGTTGCATTGGAATCAGTTTGCTGCTCAGTATTTTCCTGATTTCTGTTCATATATATGATATTAAACCACATTGGGATCCATTCCAGGAATCTGAATCTACATGATCACCAAAACTGTACAGTTTGGACCCCAGTGTGTCTGGGGTAACAGTGTACTGATTTCACTCTCTGCCTTGTTCTCAGCTCATCCGCCCATTTTTATTGCTTTCTATTCCTTCTCCTTCTTTCTCCAGGTCTCTTTCCTTCAGTCCATCTCTCTCTCTCTCTCTCTGCAGCTTCATCTCTCTCTCTCTCTCTCTCTCTCTCGCTCTCTTTCTCTCTCTCTCACATTCACTTTATTTCTCTCCATCACCTCATATTTACCCCCCCCCCCTTCTTTGTCTAAAAGTATGAGGCAGCATGTGTGTCTGTGTGTGTGTGTGTGAGTGTGTGTGTGTGTGTTTTCTGCAGGACAGAGGTGTTCTTTGTCTCCTGTGTGTATCTGATGTTTTGGCCTGAGCAGGTGCACAAGCAAAAAGAGCTCTGTTGTTTTTGTCGCCACGGCTGCGTAAACAAACGCACACACACACACACACACACACACACACACACACACACACACACACACACACACTTTGCATTGGACTGATATTGTCATCCACCTGAAAATACACACACACAGACACACACACACACACACACACACACACACACACACACACACACACACACACACAGAGCTGGCACAGTTTGATGGCAGTGTGAGCAGATTTATGGGTATGATTGGTATTACAAAGAACTGCACTAGAACTGGAGAATTTGTAGGTCCGAATAAATCTGATCACTTATTAATAAAGCATTAATAAAGCATTAATAAAATTTGATCAAATGTAAGTTGCTCTGGATAAGCGCACCGGCCACGTAGTGTAAATGTAGTTCTCTCGTTGCTGTTCTAATTATCTTCACTCTTCTTGGAAGTGTTTCCACTAACATCCCTGGTTTGATCTGTTTACAGTCTGTGTTTTTTTTTTTGCATGTTCTCCCCAGGTCTGCTTGGGCTTTCTCTGGTTGTCTAGCTATGCCGAATTAGCCCTAAATTGGTGTGACTGTGTATGTACACGTAGTCCTGCAATGCACTGACATCCCATGCAGCTCACATTCCCACCAAGCAGCCAGTATTTCTAGAAAACACATGAATGTTTAGGCTTTTGTGAACAGATCCAGATCCCCATATGTGTTAGCTGTTAGTGGGTTAATGAGTCTCACTAGCTGACAGAAAAGACTTGGGTTCTTGAGTCCTTTTTTTTATTGATATAATCAACAGAAATCAGATTCAGGTCTACATGTTTTAGTTTAGAATATTTAGTATAATTCTAGAAAAATCTACAAGTATGTTTACATTTACATTTCTGGCATTTAGCAGATGCTCTTATCGAGAGTGACGTACAAAGTGCTTTAAAGTCTCTATCAATGAATACATTAACACTGGTTCAATAGGTCACAGACTTAGAATACAATCAGCCTAACAAGTGTGTTGGGAAGGTTTTTGTTTTTTAAATCAACCTACAACATACAACAATACATAAAACAAACAGGGACAATAAGAGCTAGTTTACGTGTTTCAGGAAGAGGTAGGTCTTCATCTACAGACATCTAGGAGAAGTTCATTCCACCACCTCGGTGCCAGAACAGAGAAGAGTCTAGATGTATACCTAGGTTGTACCCTGAGAGACGGTGGCAACAGTCAAGCAGTGCTAGTAGATCTGAGGGAGTGAGGTGCAGTGTGAGGAGTAATAAGAGCTTTGAGGTAAGAGGATGCTGGTCCATTCTTGGCTTTGTAGGCAGTTTTGAATCTGATGCATGCAGCTACCGGAAGCCAGTGGAGGGAACGCAGAAGTGGGGTGGTGTGGGAGAACTTAGGCAGGTTGAATGTAAGTCATGTAGCTGCCTTCTGATGTTGTAAAGAAGAAACAGACATGAATGTGTGACATTAGTAACATGGGAGGAAAAGGACATTTGATTGTCCATGGTTACCCCAAGGATGCGAGCAGAGGCTGAAGGGGAGATCAGAGAGTTGTTCAGAGTTATCACAAGATCCTGGGCTGGGGATGAATGATGTATGTGGAATGCTTTTCCCATTTTGTTGTAGTCCAGCATCCTGACTGAGACCCCAAACCTGATATCTAAACAGGGCAACATGGGAAATAACACCATCTAATTATTTGAACCTTCTTTTTTTTTACTGGAATGTCTACACTGTGATTGTCTGGCTATGCAGTCCTATGAAATGCACCAGTGTTGTGTGTCTCAGAGTTATAAAATGGTGTGGTCTGGTGTGTAAGCATTTTATTAGGTTACAGTCTTGACCGTATTGCTCAGATTGAGAGTATTGCTCCAGCAGGTCCAGGTGCTGCTACAAGCCTTGCTTACTGTGGGACAGAAACACCAAGGTGTCTAAGCAAAACATTTAACTTCAATAAAGCGAGAAGACTATGTATATCTATGTATAGCATGTTCTCTCTCTTTCTCTCCATTCCACCATCACTTTATACCTTTCAACATTATTTCAACTCCATCATTCTCTCTTTATCTCCATCCTATTAACTCTGGACATGTTTTTATCTCCATCCCTCAGTCTCAGTCTCCATCTCTTCCTCACCTTGATATCTGTATTTCTTTCAACATCCTTTTATTCCTCCATTTATCCACCTGTCTCTCTCTGTCCTTTCTCTACATCTCTATATCACTTTCTGTCCATCCAATATCTATCTTCTCTCCATCTCTTCTTACCCTGTTTGTTCCTTCATTAATTTGTCTCTCCTTCTATCTACACTGTTTCTGCTTGAAGGCTCTCTCTCTCTCTCTCTCTCTCTCTCTCTCTCTCTCCCTTCAGCACAGCTGCACAGGCCTGGATTATCTCTGCCGTACCTGAGGGGGAGTGCTAGCACACGCTGCATGCTAAAACCCAATCAGCTAATGTTGATAAAGGAGGTGGGGTAGGGACATCTGTTCACACACGATGCACAACTCATTCAAATCACAAGATGAAATGGCTCACATCTGGTAGATTGGAAAACATCCTCATGTTCGTCTGACTCCTCTCCTCTCCTCCACTCTTCCCTCACTCCAATCTGCACTTGTTCTAATATGGGCTGGCCGCTCTCGAGCAGGAGCCATTTTGAGTGGCCTGCCTCAAGGAAGTGTGTCGGTTTCCCCTTCAGAGGAACAAATAAAGATGGGAGACACTCGTGTGAACACACACCTGCGCATAATAGATACATGATGTTAGCATTCGAGCTATTGAATAGGGTGTAAACATCTTACTAACATCAATTGATTTTATGTTGTCAGATAATAAAAACTAATACAAATGAATTCTATTTCTCACACATAACATATACTGGGAAGTGGGAAGGGAAGTGGTAGCTCAGTGGTTATAATGTTAGACTACTGTTTAGAAAATTGAGTTCAACTCACTGGACCACCACGCTGACACTGTTGGGCCCTCAAGCAAGGCCCTTAACCCTCTGCTTAGCTGTATAAATGAGATATATTTAACTCTGGATACGAGCATCTACAAGATCCCAGAAATCCATCTGTTTTAGATGCAGGTTGTCCTACACAGGGTTGCAGAAAACCTGACGCCTATCTCAGAGGACACTGGACACAAGTTGGGTTGCCAACTCAACACAGGGCACAATCACACACTCATTCACACATTACAGACAATTTAGACATGCAAATCAGCCTAAAACACAGGTCTTTGGCCTGGGGGAGAAAACCAAAGTGCCTCAGACCTTCAGTCCTAGCGGTGCATGCGTCTGTGAAGGTTCTCAGTCATCATGGTGCAGTTATCTGGAAGTTGAGTCATGTTAACTGGACATCTTTCTAATTAGATCGAAACGTTTCACTACCTGCTCAGGTGAGTAGTGAAACACTTTGATGTAACTAGAAAGAAGTCCAGTTGACATGACACAACTTCCAGACTAGAGGTGCATGGATACCTGGTAACCACTAAGCCATTGTGGTAACAATAGATAGAACTCATAAGGTTTATCATGTATGTAAAAAACATTAAAAACACCCAAAAAACCCTGAGACAAAAGAATTTCCATCATGGGATCAAATCTATCTATCTATCTATCTATCTATCTATCTATCTATCTATCTATCTATCTATCTATCTATCTATCTAATGTTCTATAAATTAAAAGTTCTTTGTTCTCTAACATACAATCTACTGGAGTTGTGCAGCACCATCGCAACCCACCGCAACCACACCCCCAAGTACAGGAACTGCTTAAAAAATCTTTGGAATGTATTTAAACTTAATAGAAGGACATTTAAGGCAGTTATAGAGTTATAGCAGACTCAGGTTTTGCCTAAAACCCATACTATAACCTAATACTTACATAAGAATAGAAAGTACAAAGTAAAAATTATTTTCTGTGCAACACACACTACACAATCAAGCACTAATCATTTTGATATATGAACAGAGGCAGAAGATGTGACACAGATGAAAAAAGAGGAATTTTTGATGATCAGGCAACCTCGATCCTTTTACTGTTCTACTTTCTTTGTGTTTCTCAATGTTTACATTAAAATATAAAACCTTCTATCATCTTAGATAGTAGAAAATGAATTATGTATGATATATCTGTCTCCGTAACACAATGATATGAGTATCGACATATTATATCAATAGATGTATAGAAAAAAAAATACAGAAGCATGACTATTAGACTAGTTCTATGTGCTTTAAGAGGAAACGTGGTGGCTGTGTGTCTACACACTCTATTGAATACTTAGCGATTCCTCCATTTAATCGAATTTTTCTAAAATAGAGAGGCCACAGCATGCCTTCAGGTTCATAACAAGCAGGATTTTACCTGTAGTCAGACTAAACAATCGTTCGTGATTGTTATTATCTTAATAAAGACCACAGAACGAGTCCATGCCTTTTTGTAATTAATATCATTGTGTTGGTGGAAAAATAAAAGTGAGAACTTTTCAAGTGTCAAGATTTGTAAGACAAGAGACTGGATAGACTGCTGTGTGATCATTATTTCTGCCTTCTCACCACACACACACACATACATACACACACACACACACACACATATACACAAGCCCCCAGGTCTTTTTTTGCTTGAGCAATTATGAAGCCATGACTGGCTGGAGATGAAACGTGTGACTGTCATCAGCCGTGTACAACACACACACACACACACACACACACACACACAAGCTTAAAAGCATCATTGCAAGTATGTAGTCGGTAAACTAGTGTGTGGTTCACATAACGATTAAAGCCACACTGATATAATCAAGCATAAACTTACACATAAACACAAAATGTAAGTAAACATGTAATAATCTGTCCTCAAATTTACCGCTTAAGGCTCTGTGATTTTGCCTTTTACTAATTATCCATTTGAAACAGGAAGTTAGGTTGGGGCGTCAAAATAAGCTGATTTTTCCACAGTATCCAACACAGCCAATAGCATTTACAGTGAAATACGCCACAGCCTCGGCTAATTCTATACAAACTTGACAATAGCTCCCTGTTAGCTTACTAGCCAAGCAAACAGGAGAATTTGGTCTTGGCTTGTGTTATCACCGGCAATTATACCAATATCTGATCCGACGCTCAATAGAAAAGTACGAAGGAGCGAATTTGTGTGAAATACAGAAAAAAAATCTAGAGCAAATCAGTTGTTTAAAATATGCCTGTCTTGTTGGTGTAACACATCTGTTAGTTCTCAGACTCACTCAGCTGAAGAGAGAGAGACATGTGTATTATAGGTGGCCCTTCTCTCTCTCTCTCTCTCTCTCTCTCTCTCTCTCTCTCTCTCTCTCTCTCTCTCTTTTTTCCCCTGTCTATATAGCGGTGGTGAATTATGAATGGTCGAGGCCTCTCAGCAGGCAGTAGGCCTGAAGTAATTGCATCCTGGACAGCTGGCGCGTGGTGGCTGCGTTCGTCTCCATCTGTGACGAGACTGCGCTTGCATATTTTTCTGTGTGTGCGTCTCTGAGGATGCACTAGTGAGACAATGCAAACACAGAAACACCCATCGGAGAAGCAGCAGATGGTTATTAATATATAAAATGTTTAGATATTCCTGAAGAATAACGCTGAATGGAGAATAGAAATGAACTCAAATAGGAATAGAGTATTTCATACACACACCTGGACTGAGAAAGATAAATGACGATGATTGTATTTGCCAACTGCTGTGGAGAACATGAACCAGAATGAGAATCAGGAGATCTATAAATGAATGATTTTCATTAAGATGAAGCTCCAGGTAGATAGTTAGGCAGGAATCCTTTCCACTGATACAGTAGCTTACAGTAGATCTGTAAAATGATAGCAAAACTCAGCATCGCTGTAGATCAGGGCTCACATTTTCACCGATTTTCACGACGAATTAAGTGAGCTCAAAGACTTTTCTCTGCATCATTCAGCTATGCAAATATTCGCAATGTTATTTTTTTATTTTTTAGTGTTTTTTTTCCCATGGAAGCTCAATTAAAGGCTTTTACTCATGAAATGTTTTTCTATGTGCCTGCTATCAGCTTTAGAGATGCTTTGTATACACACACACACACACACACACACGGTCTATTTTGACTGAAATAGCTATAACAGGTCTATGTAAAAATATCACGTGTCTTGGAACAGGATGTTTTTGCCCTCTCGTGTGTGTGTGTGTGTGTGTGTGTGTGACTCTAATATTATTCATGTGTTTATGAGTGTGTTCAGTGTGTGCAGTTAGTGTGTGAGCTTGTAGCTTTGGGCGTGCATATTTTCTTAGTACATGAGTGATGATTAGCACAGCTCTGCCAATCACTGAAATTTACATTAAACCTGAAATTAATTTCATACTTTTTCTCTCTCCCTCTCTAATTATGCCAACATCTGCTGCGTAGCCGAGCTGCGTGCATGAATTTTAATAACCGCATGCTTTTTTTTTTTCTCCAATTCCCAGTGAACTCTGGGGGAAAAACAGCTTTTCTTCTTTTTCCACAGAAACACAAAGAAGCAGTGAAGAAGAATAGACTTGATCAATTAGTGTCCCCTGGCTTCATTTCACACTGCAGCTTTGTCTCATCCACGTGCCCTGAAACGAACATATTAGACATAACACCCAAGCTCACAGACCTCTACCAACCCCCCACCACACACACACACACACACACACGCAAGCAGAGTTCACTTCTACATTTACACAATTATACATATTTATATTATATTATATTATAAATAAATGTACACAAATATAGAAAACCACTGACACACCCACAGACTCGATGTAAAGCCTACTCATTCACACACTCTCTACTGCACTGATCAGAAGCTCCTGCATCTGTACTGAGCAGCTCATTTATACATAAATTGAAAAACACTAAGTATGTTATGAGAATAGCGATGGGGTTTAAACTCGCTAAACAAATAACTAATCATCTGTATCACCTGTATCAACAAATTTCTTTTATTGTCGATAGAAAAAGAAAGTTCTGTTTTCTCTGAAATAATTCATAATGTTAGTGTGAAGCTCTAATATCCTGAATAGCCCCAAGAGGGAAAACTTGGCCTGCATACACAATAAAATCCATATTAACACTGTTGTAATAATTAAAGTAAGTATACATCAATACGCATTATTCTAATAGCACATATGTCACATTTTCTTTTATTTTAAATGATCTGAAGCTTACCCTAACATCTCAGAACAGATAAAAGTGTATGTGCAGTGTGTAGAAAAATAATGTATATTATTATAATAATTATTGCCTCACACCTCCAGGGTTGGGGGTTCGATTCCCGCCTCCACCATGTGTGTGTGGCGTTTGCATGTTCTCCCCGTGCCTCGGGGGTTTCCTCCGGGTACTCCGGTTTCCTCCCTCGGTCCAAAGACATGCATGGTAGGTTGATTGGCATCTCTAAATTGTCCGTAGTGTGTGATTGCGTGAATGAATGAGAGTGTGTGTGTGCCCTGCGATGGGTTGGCACTCCATCCAGGGTGTATCCTGCCTTGATGCCCTATGATGCCTGAGATAGGCACAGGCTCCCCGTGACCCGAGTGTAGATCAGATAAGCGGTAGATAATGAATGAATGAATAATAATAATTAATAATAGTTATAATCAATAAATAATAAATAATAATAATAATTAATAATAGTTTATAAGTACGTGTTACTGACTTACTGACAAAACACCGACACTCCAGACACGTCCGTAAACATATAACATCACTCTCTAAATCTGATTATTATTAGATTTAATATATGGACATACAGTATATCAGAACAAGTTTATTAATATAAACATATTTATGGTACAGCCGTAAAGACTGCGAGCTGCTGTTATAGGAAATGACTTGATTAAAGTAAATAAATAAATAAATCGATAAATAAATACATACATAAACAAACAAACAAATAAATAATTGTATAGCGCCTTTTACAATGGACATTGTCTCAAAGCAGCTTTACAAAGGTAGAGAAACAGAGAAAGGAGGACATTTTTTTAAATAAATAAATAAATACCTTTAAAAAAAAAAAACCTTGGTATTTGGTATACAAAGAAAAATATGAAGATTAAATATTTGAAAAAATGAATGAATAAATAATTAATACAATTGAACATATTTTCATTCGATTTAAATGCATTAAAAATTATATTAAATGAACTAAAGTGCATTAAATGGTGTAGATACAAATGTGTACAGTAACATCATGTAGAAATTTATTTCATTTACATAATCAATGCTAGTATTTATTATACCCCAAATTGTACTATCATTTCATACATACACCAAATAGTGGTTTTAGACCCGTGTCTGTGTGTGTGTGTGTGTGTGTGTGTGTGTGTGTGTGTGTGTGTGTGTGTGTGTGTGTGTGTGGTTGGGGTGAGTAGCCACACTTCATTTGTCTTTATATCCATGTCATCTCCTAACGAGTGTTTAAATAGGGCACCTGCCCCTCTGAGCTAACAGCCACCAGGCCAATTGCCTTTACTCCACACACGGCTCACACACCCTGCTGGGATAAACCATTCATCACACACACACACACACACACACACACACACACACACACACACATGCACACTCACCTACACACTCACCTACACACAAACACACATTCTCATACGTATGCACAAAGTAACACTGATTTAAAAAAAACCCACACATACTTGTGTACACACACACTCACACACACACACACACACATGCACACTCACCTACACACATACACACACAGCGATATACACTGAGAAATAATCACTAAACATAAACCAAAACACACTCTCAATTTCATAAATATGACACAAACAAATACACACATACACACACACCTACACGCATATACACACATATACACACATGCACACTCCTCTACACAAACAAACACAAACACACTCACCTACACACATATAGAGACATCACACTCAACTACACAAACACACACAAACACACTCACCTACACACATATAGAGACATCACACTCAACTACACAAACACACACAAACACTCACCTACACACATATACATACATGCAAACTCCTCTACACAAACACACACAAGCACACTCACCTACACACATATACCTATATGAAGCACACTCACCTACACACATATACATACATGCTTACTCAGCTACACAAACACACACACAAACACACTCACCTACACAAACACACACAAGCACACTCACCTACACACATATACATACATGCACACTCAGCTACACAAACACACACAAGCACACTCAGCTACACAAACACACACAAACGCACTCACCTACACAAACACACACAAACACACTCACCTACACAAACACACACAAACACACTCACCTACACACATATACATACATGCACACTCAGCTACACAAACACACACAAGCACACTCACCTACACAAACACACACAAGCACACTCACCTACACACATGTACATACATGCACACTCAGCTACACAAACACACACAAAACACACTCACCTACACAAACCACACTCACCTACACAAACACACATACAAACACACTCACTTACACAAACACACACAAGCACACTCACCTACACACATGTACATACATGCACACTCAGCTACACAAACACACACACAAACACACTCACCTACACAAACACACACAAGCACACTCACCTACACAAACACACACAAACACACTCACCTACACAAACACACACAAACACACTCACCTACACAAACACACACAAACACACTCACCTACACAAACACACACACAAACACACTCACCTACACACATATACATACATGCACACTCAGCTACACAAACACACACACAAACACACTCACCTACACAAACACACACAAGCACACTCACCTACACACATATACATACATGCACACTCAGATACATAAACACACACAAACACACTCAGCTACACAAACACACACAAACACACTCACCTACACACATGTACATACATGCACACTCAGCTACACAAACACATAAAAACACACTCACCTACACAAACACACACACAAACACACTCACCTACACACATATACATACATGCACACTCAGCTACACAAACACACACAAGCACACTCAGCTACACAAACACACACAAACGCACTCACCTACACAAACACACACAAACACACTCACCTACACACATATACATACATGCACACTCAGCTACACAAACACACACAAGCACACTCAGCTACACAAACACACACAAACGCACTCACCTACACAAACACACACAAACACACTCACCTACACAAACACACACAAACACACTCACCTACACACATATACATACATGCACACTCAGCTACACAAACACACACAAGCACACTCAGCTACACAAACACACACAAACGCACTCACCTACACAAACACACACAAACACACTCACCTACACACATATACATACATGCACACTCAGCTACACAAACACACACAAGCACACTCACCTACACAAACACACACAAGCACACTCACCTACACACATGTACATACATGCACACTCAGCTACACAAACACACACAAACACACTCACCTACACAAACACACACAAACACACTCACCTACACAAACACACACACAAACACACTCACTTACACAAACACACACAAGCACACTCACCTACACACATGTACATACATGCACACTCAGCTACACAAACACACACACAAACACACTCACCTACACAAACACACACAAGCACACTCACCTACACACATGTATATATATGCACACTCAGCTACACAAACACACACAAACACACTCACCTACACAAACACACACAAACACACTCACCTACACAAACACACACAAACACACTCACCTACACAAACACACACAAACACACTCACCTACACAAACACACACACAAACACACTCACCTACACACATATACATACATGCACACTCAGCTACACAAACACACACACAAACACACTCGCCTACACAAACACACACAAGCACACTCACCTACACACATGTACATACATGCACACTCAGCTACACAAACACATAAAAACACACTCACCTACACAAACACACACAAACACACTCACCTACACACATATACATACATGCACACTCAGATACATAAAGACACACAAACACACTCAGCTACACAAACACACACAAACACACTCACCTACACAAACACACACACAAACACACTCACCTACACAAACACACACAAGCACACTCACCTACACACACACACACAAACACACTCACTTACACAAACACACACAAGCACACTCACCTACACACAGGTACATACATGCACACTCAGCTACACAAACACACACAAACACACTCACCTACACACATATACATACATGCTCACTCAGCTACACAAACACACACAAAACACACTCACCTACACAAACACACACAAGCACACTCACCTACACACATGTACATACATGCACACTCAGCTACACAAACACATAAAAACACACTCACCTACACAAACACACACAAACACACTCACCTACACACATATACAT
>JAUCMX010000026.1:6583853-6603853 GCA_033459395.1 Hemibagrus guttatus | reverse complement strand
TTTAATATTTTAATAAGTCTCCAGTGTCAGAGCAAGTTTTTCTTTTTCCTAGTGTTTACAGGTTGACAGATTTTGTATAAGAGGAATGAAACATCTCAGGATGTGTTATTATTGGAGAATAATCAATTATTGGGTGGTTTTTGTTATTAGTAGTAGTAGTATTGTAGGTTTTGCATTTTGTTAGTAAACCTAAATACTGTTTTCAGGAAGTGTAATATAAAACATACGGCCCATATGTTCTTTTTTTACACTTTCTCCTATCATTCTTCTTTTGTCCATTTGGCAACTTTCCACCTCATCACATCTAAAGCCATTTTTACAACATTTTTCTTGTTACATAAAAACAGGAGGCAGAAACGGGGTGGGATGATGGACTCTGAGCTGACGGCTCAATCGTGTCCAATCTCACAAAAGATCTATTGACTAGTGCTTTATAAATTGCTCTCTCTTTCTCTGTCTCCATCCCTCCCTCTCTTTCTCTCTGGTGATAATGATAGGGCTGAGGGTTGGCAAGGAGAGGAAACATGATTGACCTCACATCAGGAGATCTCACACCAGCGATCTAAAAAAAAAAAAATGCAGTATCTCAAACAGGAGTCCGGACCAGCTGGGTTCACAAAGTGTCACTGATTAGGAAAGTAGAAAGGAAAAATCTATCTCGGCAATCATTATTTTATTTTGTATAAAAAATATTGGAAGAAACATAAGGAAGTCTGGATGTAGATTTGCAGTATACACTTATAGAGGAGTTCAGAGCACAGTAACAGTAAACAAAAGCAATAACTATATTGGAAGGATGAATGAAAGTGTGAGTATATTGTGAATTAGAGTCCTAGGATGAGCACAAGACATTCTTCATGATTACTGCAGCAGTTCTTAGGCACAAATCTACTGTATCCAAGCCAAATCATACACCGTAATGTACAAAAGTGTGAGACTGAGTATAAACTGCTTTGAGTAAGTGCTACTCTTCACAGTATCCATTTTTTTAACCACATCACAGGTCCAACCAACTGACAGATTTCTAATTCCCAGAAACGCAGAAAGACCTCAGCGTAGTCATCACTCATCATGAAACATGGATTTCAGTGCATGAAAATTGTGGACACAGGGGAAATAGTTTGGAGAGTGCCAAAAAATATAAGTTTATGTCTCCCTAAATCCCAAATCAACAAGTAATTTCAGAAATCATACATTCAGTTCTTGTCACTTTGTGGGTTAACAGATTACCATTTTACATTCTGAGTTCCTCCAGTTTGTAGAGTTTGTAACGATTTCTGTTGTGACTCCATTCCTCAGCTTCCTACAGCTGTCCACTTAGTGCACATACACTGATATGCTTTGGACAAAAGCCTTAGACTGCAATTGTATATCAAGAGTCAAGTCAAGAGTCAAGAAGCTTTATTGTCATTTCAACCATATATAGCTGACACAGTAGAACGTTTCTCCAGGACCCTTGTGTTACATAAGACAACATAACACCATATAGCTACAGAACAAAAACAACAACACAGAGCTAAGGACAGAAAGTTTGTCCTAGCTACATGAAGTGTAATGTGTGCAAACAGTGCAAGACAAAACAGACTATACAAAACAACGCAAAACAGTACAGGACCCATAGCGCCGAAAAATTCGCAAACAAAAAATGTAGAATCCTTCCATCCATCTTTCCATCCATCTTTCCATCCATCCTTAAATCCATCCTTCCATCCATCCTTCCATCCATCCTTCCATCCATCCATCCTACCATCCATCCATCCTTCCTTCCATCCTTCCTTCCTTCCTTCCTTCCTTCCATCCATCCATCCTTCCATCCATCCATCCATCCAACCTCTACAGCACTTATCTCACTGGGTCAGGGGACACTCTGGACAGGATGCCAGTCTAATGCAGGGCACAATCACACACACACACACACACACACACACACACACACACACACACACAAAACCTAGAAAATTTAGAGATGCCAATCAGCCTACAATACATAATGGGGGAAGAAACCGGAGTACCTGGAGGAAGAACACACAAACACATCAGAGACAGGAATCAAACCCGCAACCCTGGAGGTGCGTAGCCACCGTGCCCATACACCATGTAATGACTCAGAAATGTAGTATATAATGTAAACTTTACGTATGTTGAATAAGGCTGTACTGTATGTAAGGATGTTATTTGCTAAACATACAGTATAGTCTGATACCACTACTGAAAATGCTTCTATTTTGCATGATTTCTAATTTAATATAACAAGTTTCATTATAATTTATATTACTGACAACAACTCCAGTGAATAGTTCAACCTTTGAAATACTGGCATGAGTTTCAGAGTTTCTTAATATTTGGTATGTTCCCTTTTTGCTTAATGCCAGCATGCACTTGAGCTGGACTCAAAACCGTATCACCGAGTTGAGATCAAATCCACTGACTAATCCAAAAGATCAACTCCATTGACCAATACAAAAGCAATCCAATCTGACCTTTTGTATAAAGCAACCTTTTGTAACACAGTCAATATCACAGATTTACTTTATAAATAAATAAAAGGACAAAAAACTCAAAACCAGGTAAAAAAAGATCAAGGTTTGTTTATTTTTCATATTTGCAGAATTATTGTAACGATATTTAAATCTATCCGTTTAAAAAGCCACAGGCTTAAACAGCACCTTGAGTATGACTGCTGTATTCATTTCCCTTTCTCTCTGTCTCTCTCTCACTCACTCACTCACTCACTCACTCTCTCCATCTTTGTCCTCCTCCTGCCCCTAATCCTGAAGGTGTCAGTGGTCTGACACACACAATTAAACCCAGAGCTGCTCTTCGTATGTGACAGACACACACACACACACACACACTCACACACACACACACACACACACACACACACCGGCCAGCCCGCAGGTAGCTGGGAGCAGCTGCATCAAACCTTGAGCGGAGAGCAGTGTGACCTTTTCCAAACGCCCCAGCACTCTGCTCTCCCCCATAGCTGTCCATCACACACACACACACACACACACACACACACACACACACACACACATTTTAGGATGCTGCCTGTTGTTTTTGTTCTCAACACAGTGTTTTTGAGGCCAGAAACAGTGTTTTCTATTCAGATTCTATTTGTCATTTCTTGAGTCCTTTAATTAAAATAAAAATAGATGATGGCAGACAAAGACAAAGGGTGTTGCACAGTGAAATCAGCAATCCACATGCTATAGCTTTTTATCACATGGATATGGTTGAATGGTAATATTTACACCCAGTTTAATCAGTTGTTTTACCTTGTTTTATCACATATAAGTTGTAACTCTAATACTGTTCTATGGCAGGATAAAATGACACTTTAAGAAGTTATTGTTGGTTTAAATGTTGTTCAAGCAGGCAAGCAAGACACAACACTCTTTCCTTTTCTTTTTTACACTGAAGACACTTGGGTTTGCGCTCAGAAAATGAATATAATATGACAGATGATTTTCTCCCATAGACGGCTCTCTGGTCTTTATTTTGGTTCAACCTTTTTAACAACAAATGCAGTCTTCACAGGTGAAAGCCAGGTCTCAAAACCATGCACAGAAATTCAGAGCTATTAACTGTTTAAACAATCAATCTAACAGGATAAACCTGGGCAACGAAAAACACATTTTAATCGTACGTTCCAATATTTTTGATCACTTGAGCGATCATATTGCTAGGTTCAAACAAAAGGTGCCATGTTCTGATTTAATTTAATTCATCATGTTTAACACATCTAAATGTAAATATCATGAAAACAATCAGAATACAACAATATTGACCAAAAGTATTACTACTATTAATATACTTTCTCTATTTACTTAAAGAAAACATTAATAAATTTTGCCAAATAAACTGTTGATCATTTTCTAGCCTTGCTTTGGTATCTGCTGCAATTTTCCCTTTATGAAGGAGCCAGTTGCTTTTTTAGGTTTTGTATATTTACACAGAGTCAGTACAACTTGTAGTCAGATATTGTTTGTCCAAATGTCCAGGATGCCTGATCTTCATCAAAACATGGAGGAGCACTTTCACACTGCATGCAGATCACAACAAACAAAGTTTTAACATGTTAAATTGGCCTAATAAGAACCATTATAAATAAGAAAATTTGTCAACTGAGTGAATTCATTAGTAGTTATTTCCCCACTGATGACCTGCATCGTGATCAATCAACTGAGGAAATGACAAAGATGGGTTTTGTGTTTAAAAGTTGGTTAAAAATCATTTACTTCAGTTAATGAGACAGACACTGATGTGGATGATGCTGATAATCATAAAAGCAGAATTTTCAGTAATTTTACACATTTTGGGTGCGACCAGGAGGTATTTGGAACAATACCGCTGTTATATCTATAAAAGAAAGTTTTATGTGTTTCAGACACATATTTCTATTCAAAACAACGTTTGGCAAAAGTTTTCATAACTGTACAAAGTATAGTCACAATGTCAAAATTTGACCACAAGTATAGTATATACACTGGATATATAATGAACAACTTCATGAGGAGAAATGTTTACTTTTCCAACAGTTGTAATGTTTCAAATATTAATCCCAAATCCCAAAAGAACTGCATATTGAGTTATAATGATAAACTTTTATGCATCTTCTTCTTCTTTCGGCTTTTCCCTTCAGGGGTCGCCACAGCGGATCATCTCTCTCTCCACCTGTCCCTATCTTCTGCATCCTCAACACTTGCACCCACTAGCTTCATATCCTCATTAATTCCATCCATATACCTCCTCTTTGGCCTTCCTCTTTGCCTCCTGCCTGGCAGCCCCATGTCCAACATTCTCCTACCAATATACTCACTCTCCCTCCTCTGAACATGTCCAAACCATCTTAATCTGGTCTCCCTAACTTTGTCCCCCAAACGTCCAACATGAGCTGTCTCTCTGATGTACTCGTTCCTAATCCTGTCCAATCTTGTCACTCCCAAAGAGAACCTCAACATCTTCAGCTCTGCTACCTCTAGCTCTGACTCCTGTCTCTTCCTCAGTGACACTGTCTCTAAACCATACAGCATGGCCGCTCTCACCACTGTCCTGTACACCTTCCCCTTGATTCTCGCTGATATTTTCCTATCACACAGAACTCCCGACACCTTTCTCCACCCATTCCAACCTGCCTGCACTCGCTTCTTTACCTCTTTCCCACACTCTCCATTACTCTGGACTGTTGACCCCAAGTACTTAAACTCATTCATTCATTGTCTACCGCTTATCCGATCTACACTCGGGTCACGGGGAGCCTGTGCCTATCTCAGGCGTCATTGGGCATCAAGGCAGGATACACCCTGGATGGAGTGCCAACCCATCGCAGGGCACACACACACACACTCATACACTACGGACAATTTAGAGATGCCAATAAACCTACCATGCATGCATGTCTTTGGATTGGGGAAGGAAACCGGAGTACCCGGAGGAAACCCCCGAGGCATGGGGAGAACATGCAAACTCCACACACACATGGTGGAGGCGGGAATCGAACCCCCAACCCTGGAGGTGTGAGGCAAACGTGCTAACCACTAAGCCACCGTGCCCCCAGTACTTAAACTCCTGGATAAAATTTTATGCATACATCTAGTATATTCACATTTTCTTTATTAAATCGCATCATTAACAAACGAGGGACGATAAAAACTGCTAGGAGACATGAAAATGATTTCATTCATCAGTTTAATATCATGCTAAATAAAGAGCTTTGATTGGACCATTTCATCATTGGATGCCATGGAACATCAGCAGGAATGGGTATCAGGGTAGGCAGCCTAGAAAAAGTCTGGCATTAAATCACAAGGCTTGATGAAGTTGGTATAATGTAACCAGTGTCCTATCATGTGAAGTTACATTAGCTTGGTAACATTCTCGGTAACATGTGAGCTACAGCAGCATTTGGGATGTGAATTCCACCACTTTAAAATAAATGACAGTACACAGTGTACTCACTCCCAGAGAGGAAAGATGGAGAGATATGGAATTACTTTACAACCAACTTGAGGAGAGAAAAAAACATCTTCTACAATAACAATATGATAGCAATGACTCGCAGCACTAACAGTGCCCTGTGTGTGTGTGTGTGTGTGTGTGTGTGTGTGTGTGTGTGTGTGTGTGTGTGTGTGTGTGTGTCTGAGTTAGTGAGTGAGTGATGAATAATGGATGAGTGTTCATTAAGCTGACTCTGTGTGTGTGTGTGTGTGTGTGTGTGTGTGTGTGTGTGTGTGTGTGTGTGTGTGTGTGTGTGCACTCCCCCCCTTATTGCCTTGTGGCTGCCATCTGGATCTATGCCACAGAATGCCATCCTTTAGGAGAAGAGAGAGATAGAGATAGAGAGAGAGAGAGAGAGAGAGAGAGAGAGAGAGAGAGAGAGAGAGAGAGAGAGAGAGAGAGAAATAACACCATCTTAGAAATTACAAATCTTTCTTGGCGAAGGGCCACAGCAACGCCCACTGCAAAATATGTAGCAACATGTCAGCGCCTCAGAGACAGACACCGGGGTGACAGCCACCTCCCAACAACACACACTCCTGTCCTCCACCCCGACAGTTAGCATTGTGAATGTTATCATTATTATTCTTGTGTAATATTTTTTTTACTGCAGATGCAGTATTATAATACACACAGAAATGACCTCATTATTCCTCATTATTTTATGCATGTCATTATTATGAGATAAATCTAAATATTTGTATTTTAATTTCTGTATTTATATATTCCTCTGAATTTGCTCTGTGACAATGGCCAGTGTTAAAAGTCTATACTAATAAGATTGAATTGAATTGAATGGAATTAATGCTAACAAAGCAAAACAATGCTGCTATAAGCTATAAGCTGCATTTATTTATGCTTATGATGTTTGTCCTTTGGATTCTTTGTATAAAAAATACAATTAATAATTACTGCAATCTAAACAAAATGTAAATAATTTCAAATATATAGTAAAGGTCTTAAGTGAAAAAGCAACACTGTTTAGTCATAAGTGATCTGCCTGCTGTTCCATTATATCACTGCTCTCTCCCTCTTTTCTTCTCTGTTTGTCTGTGTGTGTGTGTTTTGCTTTGGATTCATATCGTTATGGGGAAAAGCATCCTGTTCAAATACGTTACTCATGGAGATGTCATTAACAAAAACCCAGGTCCTATTAAAGAAATCATCATGAAGATGCTGTAGAGTTTCATTTTGAAATTTATGACTATGATGCCATAGTGGTGCCATCTTTGATTTCCAAGGAGTCTAGTGTGTTCTCTCTGTGTCTATATGGGGTTTCCTCTAGGTTGTTTCCTCACGTCTCCGAAAAACATACAGGTAAATAAACTGGCTACTCTATCTTGACCCTAGCTGTGAATAAGTTTGTGAATATGTGTGTGTTAAATTGCGCTGTATAAGTGCGCTGTGATGGACTGACCACTCATCCAGAGTGTATTCCCTTTTTTGCCTTGGATAGGCTCCCTGACCTGGATAAAGCATTTGAGAAAGTGAGTGAGTGAGAATATACCATTACATAACATTTTAGGGGTTTGCATCTCCAGGGTTGGGGGTTTGAGTCCTGTTTGTGTGTTCTCTCTGTGGTTTGGGGGTTTCCTCTGGATGCCTCAGTTTAGTACCCCAGTCCAAAGACATGCGTTGTATGCTGATTGACATCTTGAAATTGTTCATAGTGTGTAAATGGGTGTGTAAGTATGTGTGTGATGGGTTGGCACACTGTTCAGGTTTTCTCCCAACTTGTGCGCCAAGTCGCCTTGGGATATACTCTAGGTTCCCTGTGACCCTGTTTAGTGTGGCTGGATGGATGGATGGATGGATGGATGGATGGATAAAATTTTAGCCATATATAATATTGCTACATTAGAATATTTAATATTTAACAAAATATTTAATAATGAAAAAGGTAAACATACAAATATGTGCATTAATTCTTCAGAACTAGATCACTGTCTGTTCATATTAAAGCCCTAGACAGAAAACAGAGTCCTTAAATAAGGCCAGTATTATATTATATTATATTATATTATATTATATTATATTATATTATATTATATTATATTATATTATATTATATATAAAGTCTGATTCACACTCATTTTTAAATACCTTTTAAAAATAATAATTTATACTTTAAATATTAATAAATTAGCATATATTGCCATAACACCTATAGTAAAGGTGACTTTTTGCAGGAAAGCATGCCAATAGAGTAACAGAGAAACCTAATACAAAAACATTTTCAAAAACGTTATGGATTATATGTATAGCTGTGTTGTATTTGGTCCCCACTAGTACATTAATACAATAGTGTGTGTGTGTGTGTGTGTGTGTGTGTGTGTGTGTGTGTGTGTGTGTGTGTGTGTGTGAAAGCCCTATAAACCTCATCCCTTGCCTACCACATCACTGCTGCCACAGTCAAGAGAAACACACCACAGAGAGTACTATCGTATGGCAGTTAATGTGTGTGTGTGTGTGTGTGTGTGTGTGTGTGTGTCTGTGTGTGTGTGTGGTGACCGCGGTCACCAGACATTACATCACTGGTCCCAGCAGGTTTTAATGTTTACTGTGTGTGACTATGTGCTAAAAGTGAAGAGCAGTATGTGCTGTTTTTTCCTGGCGCAGTGCTTTTATAGGGTGGTCTTCCCCGGCTGACGTTTTGCTCTTGTCAGTGTTTTTTCCCTCTCAGAGAAACATTGCCACTTCTTTTCAGCACAGGAGTTAATCCTGTAGTGCTCACATTGCAACATACATCAACATTTTACATCAGCATTTACAATATTAGGACAAGGTTGTATTTAAAAACTCTGAGCAGCATTTTAACTGCAAAGAATCTTTTAATTGCATCACTTTCAGGAATCTCTTAATTGTCATCATTAGAATCTTTTCTTCTGAGACACTGTGACTGACATTTTGATAAGTAATCAACAATCATGCATTTAAAATAATATGACAATTAAATCACACTTCCTACCCTGAGACTGACAGACACATCGATCACACCTCTTTTTACTGAAACTGACTGAGGCCACACCCCCTTTACTGAAATTGACTGAGGCCACACCTCCTTCAATGAAACTGACTGAGGCCACACCTCCTTCAATGAAACTGACTGAGGCCACACCTCCTTTCTTGAAACTGACTGAGGCCACACCTCCTTTACTGAAACTGACAGAGGCCACACCTCCTTCACTTAGAATAATTGAGGCCACACCCCCTTCACTGAAACTGACTGAGGCCACACCTCCTTTACTGAAACTGACAGAGGCCACACCTCCTTCACTTAGAATAATTGAGGCCACACCCCCTTCACTGAAACTGACTGAGGCCACACCTCTTTTACTGAAACTGACTGAGACCACATCTCCTTTACTGACACTGACTGAGGCCACACCACCTTTATTGAAATTGCCTGAGGCCACACCCCCTTAGTGAAATTTACTGAGGCCACACCTCTTTTACTGAAACTGACTGAGGGCACACCCCCTTTAATGAAGGACACACCCACTTTACCGAAACTGATCTTTCACCTTATTTACTGTGACAGGCACAGAGGCCAGGGCTTCTTCACTGAAACTGACTGAGGCCACACCTCTTTTACTGAAACTGACTGAGACCACATCTCCTTTACTGACACTGACTGAGGCCACACCACCTTTATTGAAATTGCCTGAGGCCACACCCCCTTAGTGAAATTTACTGAGGCCACACCTCTTTTACTGAAACTGACTGAGGGCACACCCCCTTTAATGAAGGACAGACCCACTTTACCGAAACTGATCTTTCACCTTATTTACCGTGACAGGCACAGAGGCCAGGGCTTCTTCACAGATACTCACTGAGGCCACACATCCTTCACTGGTACTGACTAAGACCACATCTTCCTGACAGCAAACAGGCTCTGAGACCATGAACTAGAACTGAGCACACCTCTTACACTAAGACTGATAACATGCTTGATGTACAGCCTTAGGCAACAAACATGACTTCATTTCATTAAAGTACCTTTAAAGATGTATAGCCTATAATAATGCTGTACATGCCAAATATTCTGATATGTTGTCTAAATATACAGTAGATACAGCTCCTTTTTTCAAAGGACATTTCACACACACACACACACACACACACACTTCTAACAAGTGCTAAGTGCACCATACTGTGCTGGCATGAAGATGGGCACACACAGTCTTCAGTGTGTGCCAGCCAAGAGCAGGGGCAACAGAAGGCGAAGACAGTCTGGCCTTGAGGCTGTTTATTCACAACTGTTGTGTTTTTATGTGTTTGTGTTTTCACCCTTGAGCTTGTGTGTGGTGGAAGGTAACAGTGTGTGGGGTTGTAGGCTGCAGAAAAGGTCACCTGAATGATAAAGCTCATTCACTTCTGCATATGGATGAGCTTAGTGGAAAAAATATCACAGTGTGCGTGTCTGTGTATGAGATATTTCCACTTCGGACAGCTGGATCAGTGTGTGTGTGTGTTTTTGTGTTGTGTGTGTGTGTGTGTGTGTGTGTGTGTGTGTGTGTGTGTGTGTGTGTGTAAATACTGGCATTGTTCCCATTGTGTGTTTAAGTCTGTTTGTGTTTGTGTAAATAAATATTTTGTATATGAATCAGATCTGCAATATTGTTTCCGCATTGTACACTAATGTCCCCACAAACCCAGTGTGTAATCTGTGTCCCTATATTGTCAGAATGTTTACAAGAATTTGTGTTTGTTAGTGGGGTGTGTGTGTGTGTGTGTGTGTGTGTGTGTGTGTGTGTGTTATAAATTCTACAAACAGTGCTTTCCTTTTCTATAAAGGCTTTATGACCCTTCTGAGACAGCTACCTGTGACTGTGAGGTGTGTCTCCTGTTTGAATAAACAATCAACAGAGCTGAATTGTAAAGGTAGAATTATTGGTGGTTATTAATGGAGACATTATTGAAGAACACTGAAATGGCAGAATTTTAATTTTTGCTTGCAAACATTTTGGTAATACACTCAATACAATGCAAGAGCTGGAGTTGTGTAGAAAAGCATATAGCAGATTTTGCTGAATGCAAAGGTTTTTCATCCCCTTTAGAAAATAATCAAGACAGATCCTTCACTGAGAATGACTAAGGCCACACCTCCTTCACTGAGACTGACTGAGACCACACCTCCTTTACTGAGTCTGACTGAGGCCACACCTCCTTTACTGACAGTGACTGAGGCCACACCTCCTTTACTGAGTCTGACTGAGGCCACACCTCCTTTACTGACAGTGACTGAGACCACACCTCCTTTACTGAGTCTGACTGAGGCCACACTCCCTTTTTTGAGAATGACAGAGGCCACACCTCCTTCACTGAGACTGACTGTGGCCACACCTCCTTCACTGAGACTGACTGTGGCCACACCTCCTTCACTGAGACTGACTGAAGCCACAGCTCCTTCACAGAGACTGACTGAGGCCATACCTCCTTTACTGAGACTGACTGAGACCACACCTCCTTTACTGAGTCTGACTGAGGCCACACCTCCTTTACTGACAGTGACTGAGGCCACACCCCCTTTACTGACACTGACTTAGGCCACACCCACTTTACCGAGGCTGACTGAGGCCACACCTCCTTCAGTTTGAATGAGGCCACACCTCCTAAAGACATGTCAGTAAGACAACACTTTATATTAGCACATCTATTTCACATTTTAGACTGCTTGAATTCCTTATTTATTGGTTCTATAATGTCTTTATTCTAGACAGATAGATGGTAAGTGATCAGCCTTGCCAGAACCCAGTAACGTGTCCATGAAGAGTGACCAGTCAATGTTACGTCCAATTAAGAACATTTAGAGATGGGAATTTAAAGAGATTCTGATGAATTTGTTCATGAAAATGTATTCAAGAACACATTCCATATGTTACTATCAGTTTGAAAAATTATATAATCAATACACTGCATTAAGAGGACCATCTCAAATATCTGTCTTTGTATTTATTAATGTGTTGTGCCTTTACGAATACATACATAATCAATATAACATGATGTAAATTTTTATTTAAAGACAATAAAGAAGAAATCAATAGGCCTAAGCGTAAATCATATAGAGTCATAAGTTGTGTGTACAGCTTGTTTCCGAGTAGGCTACAGGCATGGCTTTTGTGTTTTGTTTCGTTTTGTTTTCTAATGTGTATATCAGCATTAAGAGGAATGAGTCAGAACTGCAGTTAATAATATACAGAAAGTTTTTTCATCTATAATTTAAAGCTCAATTTCTCACTTTGTATCATAATATTTAGATCTGTTATTATATGTATCTAATCAGGAGCTGCAGCACAAAGTCATCCCTCTGATAAAGATTTAGGAAGCTCCAGAGTCCAGATTATCAACTCTGAGAGTGAGGTGGAGGATGAAGCAGATCTACAGTGTCAGAGAGGGAGTGCTGAAGATCAGACTGCAGTACTGAAGAGCATGGACCACACAAATTTAACACTGGTCCATGTTTGAACTTATTAAAAGCTGTAAAATCTCTGGATTCTGATTGGTGAACTGTTAATGAGATCCTTTGTGATCATTATGGGCTGCTGTGGCAAAACAATTGAAAATATCATAGACATATCTTCGCAGTTTGCAGAGCAGCTGTTTATATTTTTATTGAATGATTAAGAAAGTAGAGGGTTTTTAAAAGAACTTGTATTGTGAAATAATTTAATTTAATTAAGCTGGCCTCGGTGTACCAGCAAAAACTCCAATCTGAGACAGAAATGTAAAAGAATTATTGAAGAAAACTCACAGCATGGAAGCTCATCACTTCTGTAAAAAAAACATGAGGCGAGAAAATTTGAGACAGCATCCAGGAGACCAGTAACATAGGAGACACCCATCAAATGTAATGACCTCTTTAAAGGCAAGTCATTCAGAGCAGTGCTGACTAAAGGAGTAGCTGGAATTGGAAAAACAGTCTCTGTACAGAAGTTTATTCTGGACTGGACTGAAGGAAAGGCAAATGAGGTCAACCTCTTCATGTTTCCACGTTTTCATCTTTAGGGAGCTGAATCTGATAAAGCAGGAAAAGCTTTAATAGTCTAACAAACCTTCTTCATCACTTTTTCCCACAAATGAGAAAACTAGAATTAATAAACTGTGGTGTCTACAGAGTCTTGTTCAACTTTGATGGTCTAAATGAATGTCCACTTCCTCTAAATTTCCAGAACAGAGTCAGCTTTAACAATGTGCTGCTGACAAACCTCATTAGGGGGACTCTGCTTCTCTCTGCTCTTCTCAGGAGAAGCTCTCGTCCAGAAGCAGTCAGATCCCTCCTGAGTATGTAAACAAGGTAACAGAGGTACGAGGGTTCAGGGATACCCAGAAAGAGGAGTATTTTTAGTAAGAGGATCAGTGGTCAGAGTCTTAACATCATCATACACACAAAGTCTTCTAGCTGCTTCTCTATTACTGTATGTGGCATATTCAAGTCTTCTGCTGGATATAGCCAATGTTCTACACACTTCCTGATCATTCAGATCAAACCAAAACAGCAAAAAATACCTTCAGAATTGTGACCTTGAGCATCAGCAGGCCAGAGAGCAGACTTGCACTGGAAAAATTAGCTTTCCAACAACTGGAGAAAAGAAGCTTGATCTTTAATGAGGAACAGGTGAGAGATTGTGGCATTGATCGATGCTCAGAAAAACATAAGGGTACTCAGGAGTGTGTACTTCAATCTTCAGAGAGGAGATTAGGCTCCACCTGCAGAAGGTGTTAAGCTTTGTACAGTTGAGTGTTCAGGAGTTTCCTGCTTTATATGCATTTCTCTCCTTCAATAGAAATTTAATAGAACAACAGTACACTGATCTTTTCAGCAAGTCAGCAAGCTTTCTTCTTGGTCTCTCATTAGAGTCCAATCAGAGGCTCTTAGGAGATTTAATACCACAGACAGGAAGAAGCTCTAACAGCAAACAGGAACTAGTCAATTACATCAAGGAGAAGTTCAGAGAGAAACCATATCCAGAGAAATCCATCACTCTTTCACTGTCTGAATGAACTGAATGATCGATCACTAGAACAGGAAGTCCAAACTCACCTGAATAAGGGAGGTGTCCTTTTTTGCAATAAAATCAGTTTCTCTTCTGTTCAGTGGTGTTTGTGTTGTTAAAACCACATAAGGAACTCAATTTGGGTAAATATGATCCTTCACAGGAATGTCTTCTGACGCTGATCCCAGTGGTCAAAGCATTCAGAAAAGCTGATTGACTGTTTCATTAAAAAAATTGAAAAAGGTTTTTTTTATTTTCATATACCATTGAACTATATTATCATCTACATACAGTATAACTTTCTGTTAATATTAGAAACTCTGGATCATCTTTAACAGTTTCCCTTTAAGCTGCTGAACTGGAGGAATAAATTGCAAGGAATAATAGAAGAGGTTTATAAAATGGTACCAGCTTCAGGTCATGATGTTATGGCTGATCCGTGTATTTATATAATATTACCTGGTAATTTATGGTCATACAATTATATATTTTTTTCTAATAAACACAACAATAATATTGAAATACGTGAATAATCATAAGATAATATAGCAATATATTATACGTATACATACACTACATGGCCAAAAGTATGTGGACTCCTGACTGTCACACCTGTATGTGCTTCTTCTTCAAACTGTTTACACACAGAATTGTATTTGAATGCTATAGCGTTAGGATTTCACTTCACTGGAACTAAGAGGCACACACTTGTTCCAGCATGACATCAGGTTATTACTTAGTTGTTTATGTTCCATAACTATAACTATGATGGATCACATCCTTTCTTCCACTTAGCTGCATTTCTGCGCAACACATCATCACAACCCATCACAAGTGAGTACAGAAGTACAGACACATGCACTGTAAATATGTAGAGCTGTTATTTATAGCAATATAGAGATATAGAGATCATGCAGCTGTTCAATAAGGCATTGTTTGCTTTGTAGTATCATAACAGTGAAGCATTTGTTTCTCCACAAATCATTTATCCATATTCGTGATTTTTTTTTCTTCAGAAATGATACCCAAATCTCTGTGCACTGTGTGAATCTGTTATTTTAAAGGTAACACTGTTAACATCTTGCTCGATTTGTTGTCAGCTGTTGTCACCAGATCCAGACTCCTGGCACCTTATTACTTTGTGGTATTATTACTTTGTGTAATTAAGTCTCACAGTCACCCCAGGGTCTTCTAATGTTACACAATATAAACCCACTAGCTAAAGTCAATCACTAGGATCTCTCCAAATGTACAGAACCACCCATGATCATTGTCTGACTCCTCCAAGTCAGAGAAAGACTTGTGTGACTAATAGCTTAAATCAAAAAGCTGGGTTTTGTCTTTGGAGTTGAATAGAGGCTCCTGTAGGTGGTGGAGAGGGCTGTCCAAATTAATTGACAGCATCTCCAATGGCATATTGTCAAATTAAAGGACATCTTCACCAGCAGGCTGATTTCACAATCGTGTAATGAGGAGCACTATGGGGAGTCGTTTCAGCCCTGTGCTGCTATCAGACTGTAAGTGTGGACATGGGTAATTTCGGTATCAGTGTGTTTGTAGATTGAATCTTCTGCTTTTGTAGCTAATGAGAAACAGATGGACACAAGCAGAGTCGCCAAAACTTACTACTACTAAACAGATGGCTGTTAACTGTGTAATATATCTTTTATTTTGTAACTGCATTTACTGTATGCTTTACTTGTTACGTCTTCATCACTTCATTCTGTTTGATTGTCATTTACTGTGTGTCTCTAACTGTTCTTCATGCATAGACTTTGTCTACTATGCATTGTGTAGATGCTGTAACAAGGCAGTGTCATTTGTTTTAACATCAACAACATATCAATCTAATGCTCTCTAGCTTCAAGGTAGGATTTCACATGCCTTTATAAGTCAACTGTATAAGTCTGGATACAGCAAATCGCTGTAATTCCAGAAGGGATATTCTATAACGGGGAAGTCATTACATTTTACAGTGCCTAATGAACAATGCCCAGCTCACATTAGCTTGGACACATGGTAATGTGCTGAAGCAGCTAGCTTTGTTTTTGATTGGTTGCCTGACCTAATAAATCATGATCCTATTTGCTCTGACAGAACGTTCTAATAACTAAAACTCTGTGCCATTTTTTATTGCGCCCATGCTGGGAGAGGCTGGGTGATAAAAAAAAAAAAAACCTGATGAAATGCGAAGTTCGTGTCGGCAGAAGGACTGCCATATTTCCTCGCTACATATATTTCCGATGCTGTTTTATTTCCCCTGGATCCTGGACTCATACAGAGAGGAGCAGCCGCTGCAATAATGTGGCACAGCAAGCTTTAGAAATCCAGTTCATATCATTCCAGAGGGATTCTCTCTCTCTCACTGTTTTGTGTGTGTGTGTGTGTGTGTGTGTGTGTGTGTGTGTGTGTGTGTGTGTGTGTGTGTGTGTGTGCGTGTGTGTGTGTGCTTTTTTATCACTATATACATAAAGTGACCAGAATAAAACCTTAAAGTTCTGTATTCATCATACCTCCATTATTTCCCTTAATTAACATATGGGAATTAGTATTAAATATGGAGATGTTGGAGAGAAGTGAAATGGATAGAGAGAGAGAGAAAGAGAAGTGAATGAATGTGTTTGCATGTATAAGGGAGAGGGAAAGTGACAAAGGCACAATCAAGAGAGACCGAGAGAAAGAATGATGGAAAGAGTGACAGAGACAGAGCAACTGCTAAGAGAAGAGAGAAAAGACTCCAGGGCAGAAGTCACTCCTCTTGGCTGGGAGCCAGTGGGCAACAGTGGGCATCTCTGTGCCAGCTGGCAGCTTTCCCCCCCATCTGTAGAGGTGCGAAGTGCAGAGTGTGTGCTAATCTCAGAGTGAATGTTAATCTGAGCCAGCGCTGCTCAGCCCAGGCCAGATTTACACACACCTGCCAGCTGCTAGAACTGGTCTGATCCTGGCACTGCTTAACACCCTGCTAGTAACATTATCCTTCATTTTTTAAAAATTAAAAAAAAAAAAAAACAGGGCTGCACAGTAGAGTAGCAGGTATCCAGGGTTCCAGGTTCAATCCTGAGCTAGGTTTAGTGTTTGTGCAGAGTTTTTGTTCCATGTTTGTGTGAGTTTCCCATCTTCCACAAACATGCTAATGGAGTATATGTTAATTTACCCCAGGTGTCACTGAGTATAAATGTATGTGTGTATGATACCCATATGTGTTCAAATTTCACTTTATATTTATATTATATGACAGGTGAAGTGAATAACACAGATTATCTCCTCATCATGGCACCTGTTAGTGGGCGGGATATATTAGGCAGCAAGTGAACATTTTGTCCTCAAAGTTGATGTGTTAGAAGCAGGAAAAATGGGCAAGCGTAAGGATTTGAGCGAGTTTGACAAGGGCCAAATTGTGATGGCTAGACAACTGGATCAGAGCATCTCCAAAACTGCAGCTCTTGTGGGGTGTTCCCGGTCTGCAGTGGTCAGTATCTATCAAAAGTGGTCCAAGGAAGGAACAGTGGTGAACCGACGACAGGGTCATGAGCGACCAAGGCTCATTGATGCACGTGGGGAGTGAAGGCTGGCCCGTGTGGTCCGATCCAACAGACAATCTACTGTTGCTCAAATTGCTGAAGAAGTTAATGCTGGTTCTGATAGAAAGGTGCCAGAATACACAGTGCATAACAGGTCTGGGCTGTTTTGGTAGAAAAAGGGGGACCATCACAACATTAGGCAGGTGGTCATAACGTTATGCCTGGTCGGTGTATTAACTGCCTTCAATCACTTTTGTAGCCAATCAATAGATTCGTAATGCTGAATACTTTACCTACAGATACTGTTAGTTGGAAGGTTTCACCTAATCGATAGATAGATAGATAGATAGATAGATAGATAGATAGATAGATAGATAGATAGATAGATAGATAGATAGATAGATAGATAGATAGATAGATAGATAGATAGATAGATAGATAGATAGATAGATAGATAGATCTATTAGTTTGATTTGCTTTACTGCCATTTGCTATCTTTCCATTTCTGTAAGGCTCCCAAAATCTGAAGGCTGAAAGTTAAGTTTAACTATTGAGGGAATTTACCCAAGAGATATATTTTGTTTTCCATACAGTAAAAAAAAATAATAAGTGAGAAGATATTTAAATGTAAGCATGGTCAGTACTCCAACTATTCCAACTGTACAGTGGAGCTTTATTACTCTATAAAGCAAGCTTTAAAGCTGGCTAATTGCCATTCTAACTATTTAGCTGCACATATTTTTGGTAGATTTCTTTTTTACATAGTTTAGAGAAAACATCGCTACAGGAATGAATATCCATCCAGCTGAATTTTGCTTCCTTCAAAGAGCTTCATTCCCTTTAAATAAAACATGCAGCTTTTCCAGGGATCTTTCCAATGAAATGGAAAGCCTGGATTTGTAAATCCTGTTTTTTAATTACTGTTAACAGTCCTGGATTTTTAATAAGAGCAGAAAGAGACATAATAGACCGTTTAAATGCTACTTAAAAATATAATAGGCTATAAGACTTTACTGATGTGTTGTAAATGAAATGTCCTTATTTTACTCAGACCACAGTGAATTCAGTCAGTCAGTCTTGTGTAGGACTTCTAGTAGCTCAAATATTATCTTTACTGCATGATGGCTATTTAATCACAAAGCTGATTAAAAGAAGATCAAGGGGGCAGATGTTACGTCCCAGTTAATGGTTAGGCTAAAAGGTGTGAATGCTGTGTACATATGCTTAGAGGGACAATAGAAGTGAACGTGAGAAAGAGGTCCTTTTTATTTATATTATAAGGATGCATAAGCAGTAATGGAAAATACAGACACAAAACTTTATAAGGCTTTATAAGGTCAAAGGTCCAAATTACAAAATAACAGTGGAACAAGAGAAAAAGCTGTTGCTTCAACATCCAACTTTTCTAGAATCTAAGTTAGAGCATATCGTAATATATTGTGATAGTGATAGAGTTGGATGCAACAAAGAAATTCAGGAGGTTTTTACTTCAATGAAGGTGTTAGTGAGAGATATGAGGCTTGATCTATGAGCAAAGACTCATTAACATGAACATACAGAGTTGATTCATTCATCCTTAGTAACTGTCTGGTCAGGATCGTGGTGGTTTGAGTGGAAACTGTCAGAATTCAGAGCATGATTATAGCACTGTGATTTCTATCTGTGTTTTTACAGATAGTGGCATCGTGTGAGATTTTTCCCTTCAGTTATCTTTCCCCTTTCTTTGTCCTAGCTTGGCCTCCCCTATGGCATTACATCATCGAAGAACGTTAGAACGTTTGCTTGCCTTGGAAAATATTTTTACGAAAACACCAGAGCATGGGTAAGAGACATTCGAAAGGAGCCAGCTCAGTGATGGAGAAAGGAAGGCTCCTGTTCCTTCGTAGAAGGGAGCGACAATTATGCTAGGTTGGATGAATGTGGTCACTTTACAAATCGAAAAGAGATAAACAGTTGCACAATTATAACAGTGACCACAATTATTCTGGACCTTTTACAGCACTGTCTGTCTTCTCTGTGTGTCTCTGTCTTCTCACCTACAACCAGAGGAAAGTCAGAATTGCTCATGAACACATAGACTGGTGGCAAAAGCAACATACTAAGTGTCACAGTGAGGTCTTGGGTCACCCCGAGTTCGCAGAACAGCTTCAATGTCCCTACAAGACTCTACAAGTCTGTGGAATTGTACTGGAGCACAGAACACTTAGTATGTGTTTTGACGATGATAGAGGAGAGCAGCCTGAGAGAGCCACTTTCCATTTTCCTTTAATTTGTCACCCTCTGTAAGGACACAAAATGGAGAGAGTGAGAGAAAATACCTGAGACAGGGTAGGAATATCAGCGCATTAAGTTTTCATAACCCAAATCTCTGATCTCTTACATAATAACCGTAATGGAACGTGTCTGATTTAATTGTGGCAACAATTTTATTGATCCCGCTAAGACCACTTTCCACTAGATTGTGTAATTTACTGTTTGG
>JAUCMX010000026.1:6378853-6581353 GCA_033459395.1 Hemibagrus guttatus | reverse complement strand
GCTTTGCAAAATCTGAAGGTGAAATTGCACTAAAAACCTGGAAATGATCTTGTTGATAATTCGTTCATAAGTAAAATCTTTATCCTGGTCAGGATTGTGGTGAATCCAGAGTATAACACAGCAACATGCTTAGGATTCATGACATTATCAAGTTTGGCCTGTTTATGAACTTTCAAACTTTTAGCGTAAAATCCAGCATACATGATCCGTGTTTTCTCATTATCTGCTGTATGGTTTGCAACAAGCATCTGGTTAATCAGGTTTTTTTTAAATGTGCATATGCTCCCCTTTTTATTAACCTTCAAACTTGCCATTTGGGTAAGCAGTTTCTTACAGCGACTCAGTAATGAAAGCATCTAGTCCAATTAGGTGGTTCATCCTGAGCACAGCAGCTTATTAAAACCCACAGCAAACAGTGAAGTTTGCTCGGATGAGTCATCTCTTGGCACACTCTGCTCTTTCTCACATGTGTCTCTGAACCGGACATGTAAAAGAGGACAGAAAGAATACTTCATCCCTGCTTCAGCTGACCCCAGAGACACAAAGCTCATCTGTGAGCCCAATTAAACCAAGCCCAGTTAGTAATTACCAAAATCTAAGGCTACTTGCCCAATGTCCAATCTTTGGAGGATTTCTACCTCGAAATGCCACCTTCGTTCAAAGTTAAAAATAATTGCCATGCTAATGACCTCCATCGAGTCGAAAAGATAAATGCTATCGGTGCAGCCAGATGCATGTACTATGCAAAACCCCCACTTATGTATCTGCAATGCAATATTGAGAGCCCACTCACAAATCAATAGAATAACGTGGTCTTCATCTTCATTTTTTATTTCGTTATCGATTGCAGTTATAAGACTGAGAGCAAACTCAAGCCAATTACGAAGAGTTAATTGATTTTTTTTTTCTTTTTTCACCCATGGGCTGAATAGAAGTGTTTTATGCAAAGCGGATCAACTCAGAAGTCACCCTAACCTCTTCTGTGAAGTCTGAAAAATATTTTAATGAGGCATGGAAATGGTAAATACGGCTTCTAAACCTCGCCTGTGGAGATGAAATAATGCAAAAAACAAGGCAGTCAGCAGGGAGCAGGAAATCTCCACACTGTACATGATGTTTACTTTTGTGTACACTTCAAAATTGGGGAAAGACAGAAAGAAGATGAAAGAAGTGTAGTCTAGTGTATTGAGATATCATATCATTAGGATATTGATTGATGAATAATATGGTGATACATAATTACTGACTATTATATAATTATTTGCCTTTTGAACTTATTCCTTAGGGATATATTGGCCATTGTGAGGTTATTCTAACAAGGACATCCGGTGTTTTGAGTTTCCACAATGAAATTTTTTGTTAGATAAATTTACAATCTAGAGATATTCATGCCTGCAGAACACAATGTGATTCTGACTAATTGGCTGCAGCAGATATGTGGTGGTGGCTGTCCTTGACCGTCTGTCTGGGTCATCAAAGCTCTTGTTTAGTGCAGGCTGGCTAAGACAATAAAGTCTCAATTAAGTCTCAAGCTTGTCTGATAGACCTATAACTCATACAAGGCTCATATGTTTCAACTCTGGCTGTCAAAGCCCAGGTCTGTATTGTTAAAATTTCTGAACCAAGGAGTATAAAATCAGTGAAAACAAAACGGTGTGTGAATTAAGGTCAGCGCCTTCTCTCATATGACACACACCTGGAGGAACCTCTCAGTGGGAAGCTTCATTTCCATCTGTCCTTAATTCACGGTGGCACATATCTAGAGCAGCCAAGTGTCTGTTTATGCCAGTAGAGTGAGCATCAGCAAAATAAATAGCGAGAAGCTGTGTTACACACCTGCTTTTGGTTCTTAAGCTCACAGTCTGTCGTTGGTTGTATTGGTTGGTAAATAACATCAGTTTCTGACAAATTACATAAAATTCTTAAAAAATATTCCATCTTGCTTCAACAATACAAACCCAAAAAATTGTTTTTGTTTGTCTTTTCTTTTTTTTTTTTTTGCTAACCTGAAGTAGACATGATACCTAATACATTAAAAATAACATTTGTTATATCATTTCAATTGAACATTTGTAAAAAAAAAGTTTCATTCATTGTCTACCGCTTATCCGATCTATTTTATTTACTTTTATTTTACCAACACTGGGCTTAGACTAAAGTTCCAATTCATTGTGCACTTCACAATACAAACACAAGAATTGAGAGCTTATTGGAAGCTCATGATGCTGTATCACATATGGCTTCACCCAGAGTACATTAGCCTTTCTACTGCTAGCACAGGACCAAAACACGCCAATCAATCTCAGAGGTGATTGACAGCTCACTCCTATGAGTGGGACACCCAGGCCCACTCAGAGTTGCCACTTGCCTCAAAGTTCTCAGAGTTCAGAGCCTCATCAATATCGATTGCATTTCTAACCCAAGACATAGAGACCTTCTGATTCTATATTTAAGGCGACTGAACTGCTTCTGCTATGTGCACTCCAGCTCCTCCAGAGCTTGCTACGATACCTAATAGCAGCCACAGCAGTAGTTTCCTTGGGCTCAGTGAAACTTTCAGAAGTGGATTATTATGGAGCCTCTATGATGAGTGCCCACTCATATTGGGCATATTGCTTAGATGTGTGCTGTTCAAAGACGTCTGCACTGTTGCCACACTGGTGTCACTGTGCACCTCCTCCAGGTTGTAAGATGTTAACATTACACTTTCCAATAGCACATGCAAGGCCAAAGTCTTTGATCTTCAAACATCTTTCCATTGACGCATAAAGTGGTTTGGTACCTTATGAGATTGTGGCACAAAGCATGCAGGCAATCTTGTCGAATATTACTCTAGATATACTGTATATGCAACTATAATACTATAAACCCCATATAACCTACTTGGTTTCTTGTCATTTGGAGCCTGTAGCAAGCTACCAGGGGATCAGGATGGACAGACGGCTGTATAATAAGAGGATTTACTGAGAATATTGCTCACAGGTCACTTTGCAACTTTTTTAGAAGTTAGATAAGTTAGATGACTTAAGACCTTAAATGTGTCTTTGACAAGCAGATTGAAGAAAGAAAGAAAGAAAGAAAGAAAGAAAGAAAGAAAGAAAGAAAGAAAGAAAGAAGAAAGAAAGAAAGAAAGAAAGAAAGAAAGAAAGAAAGAAAGAAAGAAAGAACCAAATAAACAAACAAACAAGCAAACAAACAAAAAGAAAAATAACTGTCTTCAACAGTCTTATTCTTTCTGCTGCAACATTCAAGGCTATCCAACACTTTTAACATTATTAGCACAAATATAATATAACTGTCATATACTCACATATTCACATCTAAAAAAATTAAGATAAAATGATAAATGCAGTTTCAGCAAGCACAATCCTCAATCCTGTTACACACAATGTTACAGACAGCTGGAGGTTCACCTGGATGTGGGGGAGGAGTCAAATAGCCGTGGTCAGGCAGCAACAAAGCCATAACACACTGCTGGTTCATTTTAGTTGATTCCTGATTCACACATAGGTTTGTGGTAAAGAACATGGGCTTTCTCACATTGTTTTACATCTAACCAGACATTCTTTAACATTACTATTCACCCTTCTGCATTAAGGAATATAGAAGTGTGAGAATTGCCTATAAATCAGCTGCTGGGACTCAGTGCTTTGGGTCCAGTTTTGTTTTTAAATAGAGACATTACTGTATAGACAGCAACAAGAGAATACAAATTCACTATATTGCCAAAAGTTTTGGGACACCCCTCCAAATCATTGAATTCAGGGGTTGGGTTTGGCCCCTTAGTTCCAGTGAAAGGAACTCTTAAGGCTTCAGCGTACCAAGACATACAATAGAACACCTTTGGGATGAATTAGAGCGGAGACTGCGAGCCATTCCAAAACTGGGACATCCGTCTTCATATGCACATGAATCTAATATGGAGTTGGCCCTCCCTTTGTAGCTATAACAGCTTCAACTCTTCTGGGAAGGCTTTCTACAAGGTTTACGAGTGTGTTTATGGGAATTTCTGACCAGTCCATTTGACCATTAGGCAATATAGTGTACATAACCTATTACATCCTAGCAGTAATCATATACATTTTTGAGTAAAAATTTAATTTAAATATGAACTCATATTTGAGTTGATATGGTAGGGATGTGGAAGGTTAGTAGTTATCGTTGGACTACTGAACAGAAAGTCATGAGTCTGAATTCCAGGTCCACCAAGCGACCGCTGCTGGACCCTTGAGCAAGGCCCTTAATTTTCAATTGCCCAGTTGTATAAAATGAGATCAAAATATCAGTTGCTCTGGAAAAGGATTCCAGTCAAATGCTGTAAATTTAGTTAAGTGATCAAATAAGTTGCTTTCGGCTGCTCCCTGTTCGGGCTCGCCACAGCGGACCAATTGGTCCGCACAACAACTTGGCAAATGTTTTACGCCAGATGCCCTTCCTGACACAACCCTCCCATTTTTCCGGGCTTGGGACCGACACTGCGTCCAGTGGCTGGGGTTTGGGCATTGGCTGGGAATCGAACCCGGGCCTTCCGCATGATGGGCAAGAAACCTACCACTGAGCCACCAATGCCCAGTTAAGTGATCAAATAAGCACACTAAATTTGGACAAGTTGTCCTTACTCAAGAAAATCTAGGAAACCGACTGCCTTGAAAAAATTAAGCATATACAACAACTAGTTTACTTAACTTTCTGTTTACTTAATATCTACGTGTTATGTTTACTAAAATCTTTTTTTTCACTTAATTGATTTTTTAAGTTGAAATAACTTGTGAATGCCAGGTACACTTAACTTGTTCTCCTAAGTGTTCACAACTTAAGTCAACTAAGTTAGTTTCATTCATTCATTGTCTACCGCTTATATACATTTGTTATATCATTTCAATTGAACATTTGTAAAAAAAAAAGTTTCATTCATTGTGTACCGCTTATCCAATCTACACTCGGGTCACGGGGAGCCTGTGCCTATCTCAGGCGTCATTGGGCATCAAGGCAGGATACACCCTGGACAGAGTGCCAACACATCGCAGGGCACACACACACACACACTCTCATTCACTCACGCAATCACACACTACAGACAATTTAGAGATGCCAATCAACCTACAATGCATGTCTTTGGACTGGGGGAGGAAGCCGGAGTACCCAGAGGAAACCCTCGATGCACGGGGAGAACATGCAAACTCCACACACACGGCGGAGGCGGGAATCGAACCCCCAACCCTGGAGGTGTGAGGCAAACGTGCTAACCACTAAGCCACTAAGCCACCATGCCCCCCAAGTTAGTTCCACTTAACTAAAAAGTTTAGTTTACTCAGCAGAATTTAGGAAGCCAATTGCCTTAGAAAAACTAATTAAGCAGAACAAATGAAGGTTAGTGACCAGAATTCTTTATTTATTTAAAAACAGTGCCTTTGCACAAAACAATTAAAACAAATCAACGTAGAAGCTTTATCCGAAATAGTTACCAAAGAGATGTTATTCTGTTTACTGAAATATAACTTTAAAAGTAAATATACTATATGGGAAAAAACATCCACACACTTTGTGTTCTATTTAAATAGGGGACATTTTGCATTTCAAAACAAAGACAAATATTTCCTAAAACTACATAACACAATGATTCTTTAAGTACACCCTATAAATGTAATATTGTTAGCAAGGAGATCTGTTCTTCTGTTACCTGTAATAAAGCTGTAAAACTTAACTTTATATAACTGCAGAATATGGAGAAAACACTTTTTACTGTATTTGTTCATAGATCATCTGAACCATTTTGCTTGTGATTTGTGCCTAGCCAAATATCAAACATTGATGTTACCTTCCAGTATTATACCAGTACTTGATGGTTCAAGGTGAAGTGCATTAGGACAAGGCTGCTGGGTGTCATCAGGTATTACTGTCAATACCCCAACAGGAACCTGTGTGTGATTTGTGATGACATCTGAGTCCTGTAAACTAAGGAGAGTTGAGACAATAAGGTGAAAACTAACCACACAAAGGCCTTTTGGTTTCACTTAATAAATCCCTGCTACATAATAACTACAAGACTTACAAAACACACTTTGAAGAATTCACTGCTGTCGTCCCCAAGGAGAACTGGAAGACGGTGTAGGACAGCCGTCCGAACTGCTACAGCATCATAGGTCTAACGGTAAGCAAAAGTAGTCATTAGTGCATTGTTTTAGGTTGAGTTAGTTGAAGAGATAGTTTAACATTTTGGGAGAGTTATGTGTTTACATTCATACTACTCCCACGTTTCTAAGTTATATACACCCAGTTATCAGTTTATTGATACCATAATGTTTTGTTCGTGACCGCAAAATAAACATTGTGCTCATTATCCAGCTTTTGATATCGATCTTATATGATCTTTTATGGAACCCCTCTTACCAGCTGCAGTTACGTTATTGGCTAGTAGACTATGTTGTTTCAGTCTGGCCTTTTGGTGCTTTCTACTTTCAGACGTTAACATCCAGAGCACTGACAGTGACGCGAGATTGTCATGGGTGCTGTGCAAATCCCACGACAAGTAGCGCTTCCGCACTAATATAAACCTGCTGGTCTCATCAGGCAGAAACTATACTTCAGACTATACTTCAGAATCAACAATTACGTGGCTATCAGGGGACCGCGCTATTTCCCGTTTTGAATTTGGTGATATGTAGGATATGTTACCTGTCGTGTCATTTGCAGCTTGAGCTGAGCGGATGAGACATTTCCATCCGAATGGGAATAAACTGTTAAAGTTTTCCTAATATTAAATTATAAAGTCACCACGACCGAACATTTTTGTGAACATCTGCTCCACGTGCCATTAACAGCAATACTGCAGGTTCTGCTCTTTTCATTCATTCATTGTCTACCGCTTATCCGAACTATTCTCGGGTCACAGGGAGCCTGTGCCTATCTCAGGCGTCATTGGGCATCAAGGCAGGATACACCCTGGACAGAGTGCCAACACATCGCAGGGCACACACACACACACACTCTCATTCACTCACACAATCACACACTACAGACAATTTAGAGATGCCAATCAACCTACCATGCATGTCTTTGGATTGGGGGAGGAAACCGGAGTACCCGGAGGAAACCCCCGAGGCACGGGGAGAACATACAAACTCCACACACACACACGGCGGAGACAGGAATCGAACCCCCAACCCTGGAGGTGTGAGGCAAACGTGCTAACCACTAAGCCACCAAATAAACAAAAATCACCTGGCACGAGCGACAATCACGGGCTCTAACATGGCCTTGTAAAAAATAAAGATAGTCTCCAAAAAACTGAAAGAGCGTGAACAAATGTTTATGCTGCGTGCAAAAACGAGACCAGTTTGAAGCGATTTGAACGTTATGGAGGTGGAGAGGGGGTTCTGTACTAAAAACAATTTAATATCTAAATTGATAAACAAACTGATATGGTTTTATTAATTTTCTGGACACCATCGTCACACATTGCACCTCTTCTTGTATATGTATATACATATGCAGTGCATGTACAGGACAGGTGCGTGTTACGAGTCTTCTGACTTTTTTACATTAAATTACTCTTTTCTACTCTTTTCACGTTTGAAAAATAACGTCAATTAATCCTGGCTAACCTCCTCATCACATATATGGGCTCTCTTTTGAACGTGAATTCGTTTTACCTTCTTATGCCTACATGGCTAAGGTTCATATTGGCTAACATTAGCTGTAGCCCACCATAAGTTTTTACTTTGCCCCTAAGATGACGCTATAATGCTGTGGCCTGTATTTGTACAAAGTAAAGATAAATTATTAAACTAAACCTAATCATATTAAATATTAATTAATGTTGAATAATTTACCTGTAAAAAAGCTTTTGCTTCTAGACTGCAAATTCCAAGTCCACGTGGAAGGTTCTAGTGAGCGAAGACTCGTGCTGCACTACTGCGCATGCGCAGACCTCAATTTGCTTTTTCTCTCAGGGAAGCAAAGTTTCACGTCCAGTTTACTTACCTACCTTAGTATTATAATTATTTCATGTAAAAGAAGGGCATTACTGACATTATGTTAGTTAAATTAACAGGATAATGAGTTAGAAGTAAAGCATACTGATATATTTTAAGGAAGCACAAGTGTTACCTTTTACAGTGCAAGAAAAAAACTGATTAAAATGAAGACCCTGTTTTGTTTGGTTAAATGAAGCCAGCATGAGATTTTTCCAATAATTACCCAAACATGTGGCTAAAAACATTCGGGTTGTTTACAGAGTTTGGATCATCTCTGATCTGATATATGTTTTTACCAGTGACGTTTTGGGAAAGTTTTACACATGCATCTTCATGAACTATATTCAACATTGGATGTTAAAGCACAAAGATCATTAGAAAAATTGTCACGATTAAAAAAAAAATCCCATTTTTCAAGAGGGAAATAAATATACGCATCCACAGCAATTAACAGATTATCTAACAGATTATCAATTTCACACTCACAAGAGAAACTATGGACATCCTCCAGGACAGTTTATTAATATTTTATTAGAGGTGGCATGGGTGATGGTGTGTGTGTGCATGCTCAGGAGTGTGGGAATTTATGTGTGTGTGTGTCTTAGACAACGTACTTAATATAGCAGGTGTGGTTTGACAGTTCTTGAGCGGGTGCCAAGCCCAGAGTGGAAAAAAGAGGAGCGAGAGAGAGAGAGAGAGAGAGCGAGAGAGAGAGAGAGAGAGAGAGAGAGAGAGAGAGAGAGAGAGAAGATAGCAGGAGCCACTGTGCATCTGTGTGTGGTGACAGATGGGAACGGTTTAACTTATAGAGTTTTCTTAAGATCTGGAGCTTTGCAAGGACTGTCTGTGCCAAACAGGTGCACACAAAAATACCAAAAGATTCCTTCTCTTATTGTGTGAGAGTCATTGCATATCCTCTTACACACACACACACACATACACACACACACACACACACACACACAAGAGAACTATTATAGAAAGATTATAGTTCACGAGCCCATAGTAGTAAACTGATTATACGTGACATGAGGTAAAAGACATCAATTAATATTTTCATAAGTATTCTGTACGAAGCATATATATTTTTAAAAATAGAAAACTATATGAAAGAAGGTTTGACTTCTTTATAAAAATGTGCTTGATAAAACTAAACATAGTGGGCACTGAGATTAGGGATCTAATTGTTGGTTGCTCCTATTTTTAGGAAACACTCGCTCCAACCTTTCAGCACGCCATCCCTTGATTTGTCCCATTCTTTATGACTGATTTATTTGATTAACCCCATGTTTTTATCTCAAAATCTTGATTTTCCTCCTGTTGAGACTCGAGCTCTTGATTCTTTAGGACTTAAACTATTGTTTAGTGCAAGTTTTTAGGAATTAAACTCCTGATTAGTTTTAGTTTTTATGATCCAGACTACTGATTTCCCAGTCATTAGGACACAAACTCCTAATTTTGTCTGTCTATGGGACACAAACACTTGATTATTATCAGTCATTAGGACCAAAATCTTAATTAGTGTTAGTTTTTATGATTCAGTCTACCGATTTGCGCCAGTCATTAGGACTCATGCTCTTAATTTGTTCCTGTCTTTAGGACTCAAACTTGGTTATTCTCAGCTAATTGGACCCAAACTCTTGGTTATTGCCAGTCTTTAGGCTTTAAGTCATGGTGCCAGTTGTTTGCTTAGAGTTTTAAATGTTCATTAGCTGCAGTCTTTGGGGTTTTGTCATAGCTGAGAATGTTTTTCAGGTTTTTTACAATTATGCTAAAAATTGTGTCGATCAATCCACAAACTGAAGAACTACTGCTTATAACTGTTTTTCATTTTCTGTCTAACCTTACTTGTTTAAAAAAGACTTGTGTCCATTGCCCTGGCCACAAAAGCAGCATGACTGCTGACCTTCATGAGAACCAAGGCTTGCTAGAGTCTCTGTCCCAAGCAGGATTATTCATCTAATATTCCCAAAAGTACCATAGGAACAGCATAACATCCTAGACACTGGTTTTGTACTCTTTAGTCATTTTAGAACTTGCTCATGTTGTGAACCTGATAGGTTAACTCAACCATGGCTTAGAAAATAAGCAATTCAAAAACATGTTTATTATACACTTAGTATAGGCCTTATGCTCCTGTGTATGTATACTTATGCCTCAGCAGCAGTGTGGTGAGATATTTGGCCTGTGATTTTTCTTCAGAAATTGCTCGCAGTTCGTCCGACGTTCATAATACATAATGCTATTGGATTTGTACCAGTCCTTGTGGTCATCATTTGGCCTCTCTGTTGTTACCATCTATTTTTCATTTCTGTATTGTAGGTGATCCATATGTACCCTACACAACAACACTTAGCAGTTCCATTCAATACAACAAAGTAGGTCTTGCTTCTTGCTGGACAGGACCACCCTCTGACCTCTGGCATGTGCGGCCTTAAAGGGTGACTGTCGTGTGAGGTTGGGGCTGTGGGATGGCCCAGTGAGCAGGGAGACTGTCTTAGATGCTCCTTAAGATCGTGCACAGGTCCCATTGGGACCTAAGAGGGCATTGATATATTCTGAATACATACATTCTGAATAGACGCTCTTCTCTGGGCTGTGTGTGACACCACTTGACCTTATTAAGACCTTACCTTATGACCCTGATTTAATTTGTTTTGTCCTAGAAATTCTTTCTGTTCTGTTTTGAGAACATGTACCGAACATTGACAGTCCCTTCTTCTGTATCTTAGAGCATCCTTTTCGTAATAAACTCGCAAAAATGCCAGTGGCCTCGTCAGCCACCACGTCTTTTGTTTACCTATCGATAACACTAGTTCTACCTTTCAGAACAGGGCATCCAATTTATATTTAAGAATAATTACCACATGACACATTTGACAGAACTATGGCCTAAATGTAAAAAAAAAAAAAAAAAAAAAAAAAAAAAAAAAAAAAAAACCTGTTTATGAATTTTAATAGATTTCCATTTTCGGCCATTTAGGACTAATAAATTCCCATAGACTGTTATTAGAGTCACTTCTGAAAAACCTCTGATGACACAGAAAGATCCACTTGTTTCCATGATGTATTGGCATGAAGGTGATGCAGTAATGGTTCCTGTGCTGTATAGCAGGCAGAGTGGTGTAATGTGCTGCTGCAGTGTTTGTTTATCATGAGAGTTGTTAGTGGGACTTTCGAAGGAGGAGGAGGTTCAGCAGGTGCAGGACGTGGCGCCATATGGCTGTTTGCCTCTCACATACTCTCTAGTGCTGCACTCAGCCATGAAACGCTCACACACACACACGTTTATCATTTATTTATTTTTTTCTGAAGCTTCTTTGCTCTAGCACTAATCAATACCACCATGTGCTGCAGGAGATGCTTAGTCACTAAAGGACTTTCAGGATTATTTGAATCAATTGAATCCATTAATATTTGCCCTGAAATAAATCTGCACTAACAACATAGCCTGGAAATCAAAGCCACTGTGCAACAACACAACACAGCACAACACAACACAAGAGCATAACTCTTGCTAACTATAAAACGTGTTATAATGTTATAACCTTGGTGTTATCTAGCGTTGAAATTCTAAAATGAAATCATCTAAACGTTGTATTTTATTCACTTACGTCACAGTAGAGGATTTATTCTGATGTCATGAGTCTGACCTCTTGGACTTATTCTTTATGGATGCTAATCCATGTCTGTTAGTCACAGTCCTTAGAACTGTCCATCTCGGTTAATCCGAGCCTTTAACGCTCAAACTTACAACTTGTTTGTTTTTTTCCAGACACATTGAGAAATATCTGTACAGTTTGAGAAGCTGTGAAAAATCAAAGTAAGTGCAGAATAATGGCAACAATGGGAAGAATAATCATCAGCAATTAAACAGCACCTTCATCTTTGCTAATAATCCGGGGCGCAACATGGCACAGAAGAGTTTACAGTGTGATCTCATGAGGAAAATGTGCCAATGATTTAAGATGTGAAGATTTAAATCCTTAACCATTTATAGTTTTCCTCCTAATTTGATTTGTTGCATTTTGGACAGTGTGACTTTATATTAGCATGAACATGTGTGTGTGTGTGTGCGTGTGTGTGTGTTGACATGTCAAGTGCAGAGCAGATAAAGGCCCGACGAGCCGATCAACTAACGCTCTAATGAACTTATCAGAGCTGGTACAGGTCACACTGTAGAACTACACTAGACTGACATCTAAACATCTCAGCAGAAAATTTAATTCAGTACTGGGCAACGAAACACACACACACACACACACACACACACACACACACACACACACACACACTTTCTGTTATACTTTAAACCTACATATAAAAAATCAGCATGTGCTGTATAAAGGTATGCAAAGATCTTTGGCTTGAGTACAAAAAAGAAGATAGATACACAAACTACATTACACATAACCCACATTACACACACACACACACACACACACACACACAACAAAAATCTCCATGAACATGCATCTATTTCTCTCTATACTAAGACGAACCCGTTCACATAAACAGAGATGCATACATACATACATACATACACATAGTATATTTCCCTCACACACACACACACACACACACACACACACACACACACACACACACCCCCAGGCTATTGTGTCCGTATTTGCTCTGAATCTGATCCTCTCTAATATTTTTAATGTGTGTTCATTCCACCAGCCTGTGTGTGTGTGTGTGTGTGTGTGTGTGTGTGTGTGTGTGTGTGTGTGTGTGTGTGTGTGTGTGTTTCATTTTACCACATCAGTACTGCTTTTTATAAGGGAATGAGTCATACACACTTCAGAATGATTATGAACAGTGATCTGGGTTATTAGGTTAGGTTACAGTGAGCTGCTCCATTATTACTGAAACCTTGCATTCACACCACTAGCGACTTTTTTCCTGCACTCAATAAAGCATTCATTCCAAAATTCTAATATTCACACACAATTTCAGGTCATTTTATTGTGATCAGTCGGTTAAATGGCAACATTCTGAAATATTTCCAAATTGCAATCGCTTTATTCCATTTTGAAACAAATGTACTATATTGCCAAAAGTTTTGGGACGTCCGCCTTTACATGCACATGAATGTAATATGGAGTTGGCCCACCCTTTGCAGCTATAACAGCTTTAACTCTTCTGGGAAGGCTTTCCACAAGGTTTAGGAGTGTGTTTATGTAATTTCTCTAGAATTGCATTTGTGAGGTCAGGCACTGATGTTGGACGAGAAGGCTCTCAGTCTCCGCTCTAATTCATCCCAAAGGTGTTCTATCAGGTTGAGGTCAGGACTCTGTGCAGGCCAGTCAAGTTCCTCCACACCAAACTCACTCATCCATGTCTTTATGGACCTTGATTTGTGCACTGGTGTACAGTCATGTTGGAACAGGAAGGGGTCATCCCCGAACTGTTCACATAAAGATGGGAGCATGAAATTGTCCAAAATGTCTTGGTATTCTGAAGCATTAAGAGTTCCTTTCACTGGAACTAAGGGGCCAAACCCAACCCCTGAAAAACAACACCTGAATTGGGGGGGGGCGGGTCCCAAAACGTTTGGCAATATAGTGTATCTGATAGTAAACAGAACATGCCAGTGTGAAAAATTAACCGTGAACAAAAAATGAAAAACATGCTTTATTTCCTTTTTTCTTTTGCTAATATTTAGCTAGATTGTACATTTCGTAGGCCATCTGTGATCCGTGTAGAAATCAGTGACACAGCAGTGCATTAAGTGGTGTAAATGAGCAGAAGAGAACAGCAGTAATAACACAGAAGGACGTCCTTCATTTGGTCTGAAAGTCACACATACAGCAACAGGCGGTGCCGCAAAATGGGTGGAGCCAAGTGACATTCAGTTTTCATTCCTTCATCTTCTTCAGTAACTGCTTCATCCTGGTCAGTGTGTATTCTGAGCTTAAGATGTGCACCATACACGTACCCACACACACACACACACACACACACACACACACACACACACACTATTCACGCTATTATAGAAAAGCCAGTCCAGTTACTGCCATGTTTCTGGGGGGCTGGATTGGAGGACACCAGAGAAACCACAGAAAGCTGATGTGAACTCAGGGAGAAGATGTGAAACGTCGCACTGACAGTAACCCGAGCGCAGGATGGAACTGGAAACCCTGGAGCTGTGAGGCAGCGACTCCACCGTGCCCTTCTTTTCCTCTAAGTGACATTGGTGGTTTTCGTGACTTTATATGTGGCTTTTGTGACTGAGATATATATATATATACACACACAGTATATGTGCCACCAAAGTCCCATTACTCATACATTATTCATACATTCAGACATTATTCCATACATTATTTATATAACTGCTATAAAAGATGTGCCTTCAGTAAAGTGTTACCCAATGCGTTACTTAGAGTTTCTTAACATTCTGTCTCTATTCAGATGTGAAATTAGGAAGGTGTAGACTCCGATGCATGAAACCTGGTGAATCACAGGGTGTTTCTACATCAACACAAAAAGGAAAGTCCCTAAAATATTTTGTGGTTTTACAGTTAAGGCTCTCTTGCAAAAGTCCCACCTGTAACACATGGACAACTTCCCACACACCACAAGCACACACACACACACACACACACATACACACTACTCTCACATCCACTCTGCTGGCCACCATCTGTGAGTGTTTGGCAGTGACAGACGGTACATCTGTGTGTGCACATCCCCTTTCACTTCTGTACTTTAGCGTGTGTATGGTTTTTGTGTGTGTGTGTGTGTGTGTGTGTGTGTGTGTGTGCGCTGGCCAGAGGGCCACAGCAGGTCCCAGCTGCAGCTCTTTTCCTCTCTCAATACAAGCACTGTGATGGCAAGATCGGAGCATGACACGCACACAGACACCAGATCGCGGCCATCAGGAACACATATGGCAGCCCTCAACCCTGTGTCTCTCTCACACATACACACTCTCTGTGTTTCTCTCTCACACTTTCTCTCACTGTCTTCTCACCCTTTATTTAATTCAATTTTCAATTACAGAATTTTAGAACTTTCCCGAAGCATCTCCATGACTGTACCAAATACCTAATAACAGTAATATAATGTTAAACACAACTACGTATATAAATAATATCTAGCATTTTTAATATCTCGGTATGAGTAGAAGTTGCTTTCGGCTGCTCCCTGTTCGGGGTCGCCACAGCAGACCAACTGGTCCGCACAACAACTTGGCACAGGTTTTACGCCGGATGCCCTTCCTGCCGCAACCCTCCCATTTTTTCCGGGCTTGGGACCGGCACTGCATCCAGTGGCTGGGGTTGAGGCATTGGCTGGAATCGAACCCGGGCCTTTCGCATGATAGGCGAGAAACCTACCACTGAGCCACCAATGCCTCTTATAGCTTGGTATGAGTAAATAACCATAAAAGCACATCCTGATGTTACAAAGTGAACCACATAACTGAATCAATACATTTCCTCAGCCAGTATCAGATTTATCTGATCATGTGAAATGATCTCTTATCATCCTTTTCACCTCTTCAGCTTGATGCACTGCAGAATATAAATGAACAATACATTAGTTAACTAGGTAGCTAACTCGAAGGTTAGCTAGTGTTCACCATTTGGCTGATCAATATTAACTGAAGCTTTGCCTTTGCTGAGCCAGAGATGTGATGATGATTTAGATGAATCTACATGCACATGTAGAGGTACATATATGTTTTGAGGAGGACACGGAAAATGCAGGACCATTAAACATGTCTTAGATCTGAGTTGTGTTTAATGATCCTGCATGTTTCATGTCCTCCTCAAAACTTACATGTACTTGTACATGTGCGTGTAGATTCATCTAAATCACTATCACATGTCATATTTTTATTCTCAAAAAATAAATAAATAAATAAAATTATATATATATATATATATATATATATATATAAGACAAAACAAACAGTGTTTAAGCCAAAAACTTCATATTAATGAAACCACAATGTGTTGAGTATCATCAATATTTATCGTCATTCTCTAGTATTGATACTGATGCTGTAATCCAAAATATATCTGTATGCACATGGACAAAATGTTTTAAGAATTATTTAAACTAGCAGAAAACACAAAACATCTGTCATCAGATGGCATTATCCCTCTCTCCCCCCCTCTCCCTCCCTCCCCCCCTCTCCCTCCCTCTCTCTCTCTCTCTCTCTCTCCCTCTTTCTCTCTCTCCCTCTCTCTCTCTCCCCCTCTCCCTCTCCCTCTCTCTCTCTCTCTCTCCAATAGTTTTTGTGTTTTCATGTCTTCAGTGTAATTGTTCCACTGGCCAAAAATTTCAATTCTGAAAAACACAAATACCTAAGAATGGTTAAAACACCAGGAAGTGTTCATCCTCCAGCTCAAGTAATGTGGCTTCATCAGTTGGTGTTGTAAGGGGAACAAGTACGTCACTTTTCAGTTCCTTAAATCTGATTCTGAAGAAAATCTCTAACCTACACACTTGCAAAGGGTTTGATTCACTTTCTGAAGAGCTGATAGAAGAATATACAGTTTTACAAAGTCATTCCCTTAGGTGGGTACACTAAAAACTCCAGAAGTAACCTTTTTTCACCTAAAAAGTGTGTATCTGTCCTTAAGTCATGCTGTCTGAAGGGTGTGTGAGTCTCCGGGTGTCAGACAGGAAGCGTGTAGTCAGAGAGAAGTCCGGCTGGGAAAGGGAAGACTGAACTGCTCACACAGCTGGTTCCTGCCAGAGGAAACCGAGACGGTGGCTATCATGTCCTGCAGGGCTTTTACCTTCCCCTCAGACACAAGACCTCACACAGAGGAACAGAAAAACGCCCACTCACCCAAACTCTCTCTCTTTACGCTCCTCTACATGCTTAACATGGCAAACAGACCCCTGTGCCCTACTATCAAAGTTCTCAGGCCCTATCAGAGAGGGAGAGATAGAGAGAACATGAGAGCGAGTGAGAGAGAGATAGAGAGAGAGGGTGGGAAGTAACTGTCATGAAGGAGGAGTTGCTCTTTCTCTTTAGGTCCACTCTGCTTTCATAGTCGTTCGGATGTGAAGAACCATATAGCTGCTGAGTGAGGATCACTGTTTACAAAGACAAGTGTGGAATTTGTCAGACTTGGATATCACACTGAGCAAGTGTCATATCTCCTCCAAAGCCTTTGAGGATCGAAGTGGAGGAATGTACGAGATGACTTCAGCACATCACAGAGACAGATACAAAAGGTCTGGGAGCAGGAGACATCCCACTTCTTCTGCCTCTTCGTTCTCTCGGCTTCTAATATCTCCCCGAGTGACCACGGTAATGCTTACGAGCCCAAGAGATGCATCGGAAAAACGCCACGTGCATCAGCCGATGCTGTCCACACACACACAGCGGAGACGGCATGCTGGTGAGTGATGAAACTCTGAATACAAACATACAAGCATTAACGCTGATCATGGCAAGAAGATTTCCTTTGTTTTTGCAACACAATGTATCTGTATCTTCCAACAACGCATTGTATACTATGATATCTTTTAATCAACAGTTAGTTCTACTTTTAATCTACAGTTAGTTCGGCGAAGTCACATGATAAACACATACGGTGCATTTCACATGTTATATTTCACACATAGAGCAGACTTTTCATTTATACATCAATAATTCTAAAACTCATTTATTTTTACATATTTGTTTTTCACATGTAGTGCACAATTGTTTAGATGTGATTTCTCAATAAAATATTTCATTTATTTTCATCTGCTAATTTTCATATGCAGAGATGCATATTTTTGTTTAATGTGATGTGATTCTCTTACATGTTTACTTGAGTCTGCAATTTTATAGGTATAACATGAAAAAATGCACCATCACATGTTTTTCACCTGTACACACATATACACTACATTGGCAAAAGTTTTTGGATCTGCCTTTACATGCACGTGAATGCAATATGGAGTTGGTCCGCCCTTTGCAGCTATAACAGCTTTAAATCTTCTTGGAAGGCTTTCCACAAGGTTTAGGAGTGTGTTTATGGGAATATTTGACCATTCCTCTAGAAGCACATTTGTGAGGTCAGGCACTGATGCTGGACAAGAAGGTCTGGCTCGCAGTCTCCGCTCTAATTCATACCAAAGGTGTTCTATCAGGTTGAGGTCAGGACTCTGTGCAGGACAGTCAAGTTCCTCCACAACAAACTCACCTTGCTTTGTGCACTGGTGTGCAGTCATGTTGGAACAGGAAGGGGTCATCCCCAAACTGTTCACAAGAAGTTAGGAGCATGAAATTGTCCAAAATGTCTTATGTCGTATCATAAAACTTAAAATGTGTGTCAAAGTGTTTTTTCCATTAGGGTCCACAAGGGGACAAAAAAACTAACTCAACTGGAGTTAATTGGTTTCCCATTAAAACATATCTTTGTATATATTCTGTAGCAAAATCCTTAGATCAAGAAACGATACACTGCTGAACTAAAGCAGCCGTAACAGAACAAAAACTAAACCACACTATAAAACAATAGAACAGAATCTGAATTACTGATACAGATTTTGATTACTCATTCAGATGTTGAAAGATGCCCCACGTTTTTAGCATAACTCAGCCTCATCCCTGCTATCTGAGCATGAAAATCAGCATCCAAGACCAGCAGTAAGAGACAGCTCTCTGATTGGCTGTTCACATTAGCATATCAGAGCTGGGGCAAAGGGGAGCAAATGAGCTAAGCATGAAACAACGGTAACAAGAGTACACACAATGGGTGTGTCTCAATCAGCTTTCTAGCTCCCTAGGCCGTGAATCAATATATCATGTATGCGAGTTAGGGCACTGGTAAGTAGTCCGGCTCACTATACACTGGGACAGTGATGAGTCCAGTCAGTCGCTGTAAAAAAACAAAACAAACAAACATACAAATATATTTAAATTTTATGCCATATAAATTGGTTAGCTTAACCACATGAAATTTCTGTCATGGAAATTCAAGTATTGTACATTTACAGCATTCAGTAGACTCCCTTATCCAGAGTGACTTACATTTATCTCATTTACACAGTTCAGGGTTAAGAGCTTTGTTCAGAAGTTCTGGGACTTCTCTCACAACCTCCTACACAGGAGGCCAAACTTTTATCCACTGGGCCACCACTTCCCAGTATAGCTAATCTTCAAAAAAATTAATGAAACACTTAAAAGTTGTTAAACTCAAACAAACTGTACCTACAACATCAAATACAGTAAAAAATAATTACATAAGTAATCGTTTGAGAGCTACAACAACATTACCATGCTACTTACATACTGAGCATTGATGCTCCCAGGTTTCTGCAGTGCATTGTGGGATTTTTTTAGGGAGCGAATGTTCCAGTACACTGACTGCTGCACTACAGAGCTGACTGAGATGCAGCCTATGTTCACATTCACGTTTAGAAACGAATTCAATACACATGTGTCAATATGGCAGCTATGCTAGAGTTTGTAACTGCTTTAAATAGCATTTGGAAATAGCCACTAGAGATTACTGATACTGCTAGCTGTTTGGGAGATTTTAACATACTGATGTGTATGTTACTCAGTATTTTTTGTTTAGTTTGTGTAGTATGTCATTTCTGCAGCACTGGGTTTTCATACCTTACCAATATTTAGCATGGAAGACAGTTTGGATAACAAAGCAGCAAGTTACATTACGAGATTTATTTGATTACATTTACAACATTTACAAAATAGAAACTTCACACATTCAAGCAAAGATGGACAGATGTGAAACTGAATGAAGGGATTCTTCCATGTGAAGGCAACCCGGCAATTATAAGCCAAACAAAACCCAGAATTAGTGTGAGGTGCAGACTCAGGCATTTAGACCAAGTGTGAATGCTCTAATTCTCCGAAGTAACCTTTCTGCAGAAACTTTACTGCTCACTCTGGTTAAGTTGAGTGTCACTGCTGCTCTCTATGAAACACTTCCTGAGACGTTGAACATGGGATCAACGGCGTCTCGACTTTTTTACTGGATCCAAAAAATGTCGGAAATCTTTGCAGTTTTCAATATGCGTCAGTGTGTAAATGTTGGGCATTACCTGTGGCTCTGTGTGCTCCTCAGTTTTTTGTGTGTGTCTCTGATAAGTGTTGTATAATTAGGTTCAGTCCTAAGCACCCGCTGTAGCAGTGTGATAAAGAGCAAGGCACAAGCGTAAAAAACCCAACCCCATGCGGCTGCGCAGGATGGACCGGGGTCTTGTAAACACACCTGCTACACACCAGTCTCCCACCCTGCTAACCTGTCAGAGCAGTGGTGGGAGAGCAGGGCATGATGGGAGGTGTAGTTTGTTATGTGTTGAGGGGGCGGAGCTTCCCAAGAGGGAGCAGATGTGTTAGAGCTTAAGCACAGCTGTGCAGGCTGATAACAGAGGCAGGGAGATGTCGGCATGCGGGATCCTCTTATCGCACGCACACACTCACACATACACACACACACACACACACACACACACATACACACACACACAAACACACAGAGCACAGCACAAAAGGTGCCAAGACTTCGCACTCAAACAAGGACACATACACATACAGAGAGAGAGAGAGAGAGAGAGAGAGAGAGAGAGAGAGAGAGAGAGAGAGAGAGAGAGAGAGAGAGATGGTGAATTCACTGAAAAGTGGAATAGTGTGAGGGGGGTGTGAGGTGATTAGTCAGAGATGGATGGACTCACTTGGAGACAAGGATGAAATGACACAACGCACACAACACTAAATTAAAATCATTGATTGCTGTGCTCACTAGCAGAAAAATCCTAGTTTTGTTTTAATGCCACCTTCACATTATCTCTCCTTTGAGAAGATCTTTCGTTAGCTACTGCTGCTCGTTTGATGCATTTTGATCTGTATTGTATTTCTGAACACAGAATAAAATCCAGCTCATAGATAATTCTAACAATATCACATCATGTGTAACTAATACAATATTTACAATATATGTAGAAAACCCTCTAAATTATTTTGCATATTGTCCTAATGTGTGAGAAGGAAAGCATACATGTATAAGTATATGTGTGTGTGTGTGTGTGTGTGTGTGTGTGCGTGTGCGTGTGCGTGTGTGAGGAAACAGTTAGCCTTCCTATTTCTGTTTCCTGCACACTAGTTCTGCGGTCTCTATGAGGAACAGATGTTCACAACTCGATACTGCATTGCATCCCCCAGTTCCCTGCTATCTTCAGTCCCAGCACTGCCAACTGCCAGCTCTTACATACGTACACACACACACACGCAAACACAGTGTGTGAGTCAGGGTCTACCTATCAACACACACACACATTCCTGTGAAGACGTTCGGCTCCACAGCTGTTCACTAACACACTAAATAATGCCGTTCATTTTAAAACCTGCGGTGTTCAGCTCAGAGAATTACTGAACTGTAACTTGCAGATGAACAGTCTGTCTTCTTTTTTCTGTCTCTCTGTCTTTCCATCTCCCTTTCTGTCTCTCCATCTTTCTCTTCATCTTTGTGTCTCTGCAATGGAGAATGTCCTGCAATAGAGAACTCATTTCTTCTCTTTCTTTTTCCCAGAGTCCATGATGTAGAGAGTGATTCTGATTCTGTTTTTGAAATTGATTCTGATTCAGTGAGATCTGGTTCTGGGTTTGATTCTGATTCAACATGATGTGATTCTGGGTTTGATTCTGATTCATAGTTATCAGATTCTTGGTCTGATCCTGATTCAGGGAAATCTGATTCTGAGTGTGATTGTAAATCAACATGATCTGATTCTGAGTGTGATTCTGAATCAACGTGATCTGATTCTTTCTCCCATCTCTTTCTCCCATGTCCTTAATTAACACGCCACAGAGCTGTTACACACGTTTCTTTCATGGCTAATTCTCTCCCACTTTCCGTGAGTCAGGGAAGAGAGATAGAAACTGAGACAGAATGATGCAGACAGATGAAGAAATGATGAAGATGTGGAACCACATCTGCCTGTGCAAAGTCATCGGATTCTCAGTCTCAGTGTAAAGGCGTCTGCCATTGCCTTTGGCCATCTGCTCATTAGATAAACTCCTTCACAAAGACTGTCCTTAAAATAACTATCATTTACATGGCTGCCTGTAGCCTCGACTCAATAGGACAGTGAATGCAAGAGAGCGTGGACGAGGACAATAGTGCTGCTGCTCTCCGAGTCTTATCTCTGTCCAACACGCAGGCTGCTGTACGAAAGGATTTACAATGTGGATGCTGACGAAAGGGCAGCGAGCCTGCAGGACTCTCTCTGTCTCTCTCACTATCTGTCTCTCCATCCCTGTGTCTCTGCAGAGAAAGACCATCATTTCCACATTTCCATCCTGACACAATGCGACGCGATCAGGGCCCGTCTCTGCATGCTGCCTCTCCAGCTATCAGATGGAGACAAAAGGCAGCGAATAGAGAAAGAGACAGGAAGGACAATAGAGTGGAAGGACTCACAGGTGCTCTGAATGTCATTGGGTCGAGGTCGAGGTGGAAGAATATGCCAGCCATTAAACATATAGAGAGACATTTAAATCTTGGGTAAACATTATAAGGTTGTAAAAGGGTTACAAGGTTAAGAGTTGCTGGGGAGAATAGAGAGAAAGAACTGAATTGCATTAGGAGAAAAACAGAGCTATGGAGGGAGAGGAATAGAGAGGAATGCATCTAAGTGCACACATACAGAAATACCACACACACACACACACACACACACACACAAACATTTTCAAATATTTCACTGTTTCTAATGTTTTGCTGTTAGTGAGATTATTATTTTTAGAATATTTGGCTCATGGTGTGCATCTCTCTTTTTTTTAGTATCTAAATGATTATCTGACATCTTTAAACTATCCAACAATTTAGCTACTGTTGTTTTGATTTGTAGAGCTAAAAGTTTATATTTTCATAATAATTTTAGTAAATTAGCTTTGACAACTGAGAGGCCACGCCTCCTTCACTGGGACTTATGCACAGAGAACACGCCTCCTTAAATGAGGCTGATGCATACAGGCCACGCCTCCTTTACTGAGACTTATGCACAGAGACCACACCTCCTTCACTGAGACTGATGCATACAGGCCATGCCTCCTTCAGTGAGACTGATGCACAGAGACCACGCCTCCTTCACTGAGACTGATGCATAAAGGCCACGCCTCCTTCCCTGAGACTGATGCACGGACCACACCTCCTTTACTAAGACTAATGCAAATTTTAGTACTTAATATTTAATATTACTTAGGATTAGAACAGTTTTCTTTTTTTTTCCAGTTCTAAGGTTTATTGTTAGAACCTTAAAAAAATAAATTCTGGAAATTTATATGTTAATTGTCCTGATGCATGATATAGTATGTGTACCATTTATATTTTTACAGAGTCCCCTGTATTCATTTCCCTGATGTATTATTTATTAAAACTCCCAAGCTTTAAGGATTGGTAAACCATAAAAAAAAAAAAAAGAAAGATAAATCTGTAGCGCGTGGAGGAAATGAAGGGGGAGATATAGAAATAGAAAGAGATGTGAGAGATGTCATGGTGCAGGACAAGTATACTGCAGCTGTCACAGCAACAAAAGCCCAAATTACACAGGGAGTGGAGGAGCTGTCACACACTGACACACTGTCCTCTAGCACAAACACACATCTGTCAATCACACACATCACTGTAACTCAGACACACACACACACACACACACACATACAAACCTGACTCACAATACTCCCAGAAAGACACAACTATATACAACACAATACATACATTTGACACTTATTAGCCCAGAATAAGGATAATGACCAGGGCTTGAACAAAATATATTGTTTTTATTTATTGGTGCTTTTTTTTTAAAGTATCAGAGAATATTTTTTAATGGATCCGACTTTCAAGGATATCTATCCCTGTCTCTTTTACACAGTGAGACTGATGTGATTCAGTCAGTCTTTAAACAGTTACATTTGGCACAACAAATGTTATTTAAGACTGGATTTGATTATCTGTTAAGTGTGTGTGTGTGTGTGTGTGTGTGTGTGTGTGTGTGTTATATTGGTACTACAGTATTGTATCGTCAGTGTGTGTGGCCAGTCCGAGCAGGATTGGAAGGTCTGCAAGTCCCAGGAGCAGAAAGTGGGCCATAAACTCTTCATCACCCTGCAGGACACACACCCATCCATCACCCTGACTCACACCAGCCTGACGGGTTACATACAGCTCCAGCAAGCTCTCTCTCTGTTTGTGTGTGTGTGTGTGTGTGTGTGTGTGTGTGTGTGTGTGTGTTTGTGTGTGTGTGTGTTCATTTATACTACTGTTAAAATCTGGTATTAACAGTCTATCTGTGCATGTCTTCAGAGACCGTTTTTTAGTCTTTCTCCTACATTTTTGCACTTGAATCTCTGCTGCAAGCTATTCTTTTCTTTTCAGAAGATTATTTGGATTTATTTACAAAGATGCCTCACATATGGGATATCTGCCAACAGTGAGAGAATTTTCAAGGGCAGATAACAGTTGATTGTGAGAATGTTTCTGTACAGCAAAAATATAACTGTACAATAAAAGCTGTCACTATCTGAAACATATTTAGCAGAAATGTATCATTGTACATATCTTTTAATTTATAAGGCCATTCTCAACACATCCTTTTTGTCTGGAAGGATGCGGGATTTTTTCTGCTCAAATAGAAAGGTAATGTAAAGCTGGGGGCATCTCTGCCCTGTGTGTGTGGAGTCTTCATGTACAAACCCCTGTATTTTGAGGGTTTCCTCCGGGTTGCTCTGGTATCCTCCCCCAGTCTGACTGTAGGCTGTGAGCTGATTGGCATCTCTAAATTGTCTGTAGTGTGTAGATGGCTGTGTGTGTATCCTGGGATATGCTCCAGGTTTCCAACAACCCTGCGACAATTAGGGGTACAGAAAATGGATGGATGGATGGATGGATGGATGGATTGGTGGATGTGTACAAGGATAGATTGATGGATTGGTGGGTGGCTTTTTGGATGGATGGATAGTGGATGGATGGATGGGTGGCTTGATGGATGGATGGGTGGCTTGATGGATGGATGGGTGGATGGGTGGATTGCTGGATGGGTGGATTGCTGGATGGGGTGGATGGGGTGGATGGGTGTATTGCTGGATGGGTGGATGGGTGGATGGGTGGATTGCTGGATGGCTGGATGGGTGGATGGATGGATGGATGGATTGGTGGGTGGGTTGTGGGTACAAGGAAAGATTGATGGATTGGTGGGTGGCTTCTTGGATAGATGGATAGATGGATGGATGGTTGGAAGGATAGATCAGATGGATGAGATGATGGATGGATGGATTGATGGATGGATGGATTGATGGATGGATGGTATGAAGCCCAAAAAACACAACAGTCTATCATGAGCTGAAATTGTGTGCTCCTATAGTTCCATATAATATCTTTAAGTTTTTTTCAGTTCAGAGATCAAGTGGTTAGTTTGTAGAAATAAACTGTAAAAGAAATAGGCAAATAATTAATTCAACAAAAGTAATTATTTCTAACAAGATGTTAAACAATCACTGAAAGCTTCCAAACTTTCATTCATATCATTTATCATGGGATGTAGAATAGAGTAAAATTGCTGAGTATCCACACACAACAACCTGATTGGCTACCATTGCATCTCATTTGCATAAAGCTGTTTTTTTTTCCCACCTGTCACATCACCTGCTTTGCAGCACTCTCATTCCCACACCCCTCTTTCCTACTCCATAGAAACTGGAGCAAGGAATAGGATGAAAGACCATCACACATTGATCTGAGTTGTTAAGTATCTCAAGACAAGCAAATCACACAAAGCTAATCTGGAAGCTGGATATTAATTACCTAGATTAGATTAGCTCCATTGCAGAAACAAACAAATGTCTTTTTGGATGATGACCTTTCTGACTACGAGGAGCAACATGTATATTTCATGTATATTTTGGCTTTTGAGTAATCTTTTTCAAGCCTAACAAAGCTAACTTTAAATTATCCATCACATACTACTAATCCCTATATCTCCCCTATGTGCACGTAACAAACAGTGTGGATGTTTCTCCATGGCAGTGTGTGAGTTTATTGGGGCGCTGAAGACTGCGTACTTCACACTCTGAGACTCTGGGATGTAGCAGTGACATCATTTATTTATCGTCTTCTGTGTTTGTGCCTGAGAAAGAGATCGAGACAGGGTGAGGGGGTTGAGTGACATGGGAGGCAGATGTTCGTTTCCCAGCAGTTCACCTGCATACACAACATCAGATCTTCCTTTAACACTGCAAACACACACACACATACACACACAGGTTGCAGGTGCGCCGATGGTTAAACAGTCAAAATGGGGAGAATTAACTGAAGAGAAAAACGGAGGGAGGAGGGAGAAGAAGGAGAAGTCAGTCATGCTTTTCTTTAGCCAAAGAACAGCTGGAGGAATATTCAACTCAAACCATGGGGGAAAAACACCTCATTGCATTCATATTCAAATACAGCTTGACGTCTGGGGTGTGTGTGTGTGTGTGTGGTGTGTGTGTGTGTGTGTGTGTGTGTGTGTGAAATGCTAGCGTTATCCATATTTATACTGCATGAAGAAGGAGCATGCAGGTCTTTTGTTGCACATGTAAATACTCTACTATTTAATAAGAGCCTGTCAGTGTGAGGCAGTCCAGAGGAGCGTATAGGTGTATCCCAAATCACTAGCGTAGAATTCATTCAAACAGGTCATGGAGGAAATCTAACTGCATCACTCGGGTTAAAATATGTATGAATTTTTCATGCGACAAAAAAACAACAACATTTGAGGCTTTATAAGAATATCCAAATATAATAAATAAGTAAATAGCCCACCTGCCAGTCATGCTTATGCGTGCTCTAAGTTACACATAACATACATCCTTACTGCTTTATTTCATTACATAATCATTTTACACATGCAAAGGCATTGTGGGAATCTCTTAACCACCGAATTGAGACTCTTAGACATTTAGATTTTGCTAGGAGCCAGAATCTCGCCAAGGAAATTCCCACAGCTCATGTCACGTCTGCCCAGTCATTCTATAATCACATGAGGCTTTATTGTCTTTCATAAACTTTTTAAAAGTTGGTACTTTTAAGTATACTATACTATGTATATGTAAAAGTATGTAACATATTATATATAAAATACACATTACACTGACACAGGTGCTGTATAGTCTGTATCCCATTTTGCATAGACAGTGGCTTTGTGGATAGCACGTGGTCGAGCCTCCCACTGAGTGTATGGAGTTTAAATGTCCTCCCTGATTTGGGGGTTTCCTCGGGGTACTCTGGTTTCCTCCCCAGTCCAAAGACATGTGCTGTAGACTGATTGGCATCTCTAAATTGTCTGGAGTGTGTGATTATGATCTCCATTTGGTTGGAACCCTGTCCAGGTTGACCTGTGCATTGTGAGTCCCTTGAGAAAGGCTCCAGGTTTCCCGTGACCTTGTGTAAGATACAGAAAATGGATGCATGGATGGATATATTGCATAAAAGTTTATCAGTTTGTTTAGTTTTCCTCTGAAAGGCTGAAAGGTATAGCGTGATTATAGTGTGATGCTGTGATGTGATATTAAGGCTCAGTCTCACATCTAGTTCTATACACAATATTTATACTCTATGTGTTTTGTATAGCAGTGACAGCTCAAATCAAACACTGACAGATGTTCACTGGGTCAAACACAAAACAACGCAACCTTAAACTTGCAGTGCAACACAGCACACAGCTTCTCCTTCTCACAGCTTCAAGGTCCCCAGTTTTAACTTAAGCTCAGGTTACTGTCTGTGTCGAGTTTCTGTACATGTTCTCGTCAGGTCTGTGTGGGCTTCATGTTTGTTTTCCTCCCGCCTTCTAAAAACATGCCAGTAGGTGAATTTTCCCCTACGTGTCAAGGTGTGTGCATAGAGTCCATCGACAAACTGGAATCCCATTCAGCATGCATTCCTGCCTCGCACGCAGTGTTCCCGGGATAGACTCCGGATCTACCACAACCCTGACCAGGATTGAGCAGTTACTGAAAATATATGAACAAATAAATAAATAAATATTTCACTCCAAAGTTTTGCATTAGACTTGTATTTACTTTCTCACTCTAGATACTGAATAGACTATAGTATCTTAAAGAAAGCTCTTCTTTTTACTTCTGTTAGAATAGTGCACATTCATTCTTTCATTCATTTATTTATTCATCGTCAGTAACCTCTTGAACCTGGACAGAGTAATGCCGGATCTGGTGCCAATCCCAGGAACAGGGCATCGCAGGGTATCATGCACACATGCATTCACACCTAGGTGCAATTTAGCACAGCCAGCATGTATTTGGAAGGTAGGGGGGAAACTGGAGAGCCCCATGAGGAAACCCATGCAGACATATAGGAGAACATGTGATACTTCACACAGACAGCTCACAAACAAACCAGTGACCATGGAGTCCTGAGGCATGAAGCTTCAACATTCAAGATGCAAGATTTTATTTGCCACGTACACATGTTATATACAGTCTATAACCTGCAGTGAAATGAAAACCTGACCTACTCCTCCTTAGACAGTGCATTAAAACGATTAAATTAAAGAATAAGGAATGAATAAGGACAGGAACGTGCAAAAAATTGTAATGTGCCAATGTTCAAAAGTGTTCCGCTGTCTTATATGATCGGTGCTGATGTGTGCAAAAGGAAAGATTAACAGCAAAATAAGTAAATAAATAAAAGCACGGTCTGAGCACAGCGACCAGGATGGTGTCTGAACACGGTGACATCTTTGAGCAGTCTTTCTGCCTGAAGCTCTAGCTTCTTGCATGGCGTGCTTGGTCACACGTTTGGACGGCTGCCAGTTTGTAGTGAACACTGTTGTCATAAACTCACAATCGAGACACAACCCAGGATGCCAGTATTGGTTAGACTTGGCACTGGGCATAAACTGCCAGTCCAGTGGGTGAGGGTGAGTTTGGGGACAGATGTGGGGAAACAGCGGCGCCTAGCGACTGATAGAGGCACTGCATTTTCACACACACCATGCACAAGGTAAAAACTTGACTCTATTACTTTCTGCAAAATCCATTTCCACCCTTAATTTCGCACACGCTTGATTAATTGGTGTTCAGAGCTCGTTAATGAGCTGGATCAGGTGTGTTAGATATGGGGCTAAGGGTTCTGCATGTAGAGTCTCAAAGCAAACCGCATACAATACAGAACAGCAGGTTCAATCAGCCCAGAGACTGCTCTGATACTGTGTAGCTATGCTAATGTTACAGGTAAAGCTAACACTACAAACAAATTCATTACAATGTCACAGTATAAGCACATGAAAGCATAATATAATAAAATAACAAAACAACGAATACAATTAATAGACAACATAGGGGTATTGTACATTAACTTCAAACAAACACTACTATTAATAACACAATTATAAACAAGAATGCTAATTCGTAAACCTTGTAGAACGCTATACAATGATACTGGAAGTTAATTCATGTCTGGTGTTTTAGAGACTTTATTTTTTTGTGTGTCAGTTGTATACGCGAGTGAGAGAGAGTGAGAGAGAGAGAGAGAGAGAGAGAGAGAGAGAGAGAGCCCATCCTCCTCTCCAGATGGTGTTTTAAACTCTGACTGAAGCTACACAGACACACAGAGCCATTAGAGCCACTGGCTTCACACCACCGACACCGAGAGGAAGGAAAGGAGAAGCAGAAAGAGAGAAAAAAAAGAACAAAACCGAATAAATAAAAACACACGGGATGGTGGGAGCTGAAGCTGAAGCGGTGCAGGATGTTCAAGCTCAGCTGGTCCGGGTTAACTGATTCAGGATTACGCGGATAAACCGGTTTTTAAACCGATACATAAACCACAGATTTCTGATCTGGACGGATTCAGAGGCGAGCTTCATTCAAGCGAAGGACCGTTTATTTACTCAACTGCTATTTATTTCACGCTTTCAACGCACTTGGACTAGTGAGGATTTGCGCCTTTTCCCTCACAGTGACAGTGTGCAGTATAATGAAATTATCAGTGTTTCTTCATCTGTCGGAGCTAAAAGCACAGGACTCCATATCATTACTATTTGATTCCCAAATTTAAATGAGAACTTTCTGATTTTTTTTTTTTCTTTCTTCTTCTTCTTTCTTCTTCTCCTCACCCTGCGCACTTTAAGCGCAGCCGCTGGAGCACAAATCATCATCATCATCATCCTCCTCATCATCCACATCATTATCAGTGCGTGCTTTCAAAAATATAAAGAAAAAGAAAATTTCTCACCATATTAAGGATCGTTAATACCAAAGACTGGCTTTAATACTGAAACTCTGCTCTGCTTTAAGCTCTCTCTCTCTTTTTTTTCTTTCTTTCTTTCTTTTTCTTCTGCGAATGAAACTTCAATGTGAAGACTGAGTGACCTCTGTGTTTACTGGACAGATTGGAAAACAAAGTGAGTTTCAAACCCAAAGGAGAAAATCTGACTGAAAACAAGCAAAAAGAAAGGAAGAAATAAACCAACAACACATTTTATAGCTGAGTTTTTTTAACCCCTAACGAACTGCACATTTTCGGAGGTTATTTTTTTGCTTTCCAAAAAAAAAAAAAAAAAAAAAAAGCCATAAAGTGAAGCTGTCTGTTTGTCCTGGAATACATTTTACTCTCTTTGACCTTCACAAAGTAAGTGATATTATCAAGATTATCACTATTGGTCTATTACATAGACCAGTTTAGAGCTAGTTTATAATAATTGGAACAAATATGATGGTGTGTGTGTGTGTGTGTGTGTGTGTGTGTAAAATGCAGTCAAATATAGGCTGTAGATCTGTTATTGGACTAACTGCTTAAAGCTCTCTAGCTTATTATTATTGTTATTATTATTATTATTATTATTATTATTATTATTATTATTATTATTATTATTATTAACATGTGAGGCAGCTGTGAGGAGAAATACTCATCCTCAACTCGATAATTAGTTTTAAGAACAGAAAATAATAATCAGTGGTCTGTAGAAAAGTTCCTGCTGCACACTGAAACATGTTTCTGAATTATTTTCCGTGATGACAGTCATATAGATCTTCAATAAAATAAAAAAAAAAGTCCCTCACAGTGTAATAATAAAGATCTGATCATATAAATGTCCCAGTTTTAGCAGATACACTTTATTCCGGTCAGTAGACTTTCACAGGTTTTAAGTAAGTTTGTTAATGTGCTAGTTGTTTATTAGTTGAGATCTAGTGTAACGCAGATGACATCCTGATCAGGCTGTCAGTGACGACGCACCTCCACCAGAAAGCAACAGCAACAAAAGCAACAAAAAGCTTTAAAGCTCTCAGGAATCGTATCACGGCTGAGAAGAGCCCTACGTAGATCATGTAGTAGACCTTACAGTGTAGAAAAACAGTTGTGACGCACAGGTAACACGTTGTGTGATGCTGAACGAAGGAGTTAGCTCCTTAACCGTGATTAGACCAGGTTATAATACAAAGACCTGATGGTTTCAATGAGGCTGTATATAATCGTAGAAAAGGCGGCAGTGTAAAGTAGGGTTTCCTAAGGATTGGATATGGTTACTTGCAGTTAAGCGGGTAATTTGTAAGAGCTTTAATAATGTAAACAAAAATTTGGAGCCTCTTCGCTGCACCATGATGAGGAAAGCATGGACGTGCCAACTCGATACTGAGTTAAGAAATCAGATAAAAAAGGACAAATTTTCACATCCAATCCTTCTCTGTAATTTATCAATGTGCAGGTTTCGCCTTGTTCTTATCATCATTGGGATCCATTAGGATTTATATTCATCTTTGGATATCACTATGAACTATTGATGTTGGTTTTGTAAAGATGAGGAAACGTTGAGATCTGAACATGAACTGAGGTCAGTTAAAAAAAAAAGGGTTTTTTGGTGTCTTGGATTCAAGTTCTCCTGTCCAAGGAGAAACATCAGAATAAAGTTTGCATTAATGTTTCGGTTGGACAGTTAGACAGCAAAGCTCACATTGACCAAATCTCTCAACTAGTAATAGCAGCAAAGCAAGAGTCGCCTGAGCGAGTGCTTTCTGATGCTCTCGAATTCATAGACAATGAAATATGTGCTGCATAACACAGAAGCCAGCTCTTATGTGATGTTAAATGAGCGATGCCAGTAAAGCTGTTAATTGCACCTGAGCTGTGAAAGATAAAGGAGCGCCAACGTCGTACGGTAAACCACAGGAACCACAGCGCGCTCTTCCACACGGCATCATTCTCACTTCAAACGCCCCGATCGATGCACTTTCTCCAAATGCACTTATAATGTGGGGCGTTTTCATCTCAGCTGCCACATTACTCTTCGATGGACGCTGGTAAAGATGGTCTGAATTATTGAAACGCTGACGGTAGTCCTCTTAATAGATGGACGGCTAAAGGTGAAACCGCGGTGTGGCCTCGGAGCAGCTTTAAAGCTTTACCACACGCACACACGCAGCCCGTATAGATAGCTTTTTACTGGCACTCCATCTCCAAGCGCCTCTTTGGAAGGCAGGCCATTCATTACTCTATTGTAGTGTTTATTCCACTCGTCTTTCTGCCACCATTAACAGATTTATACGAACGTCTCGGTTAAGTATACAGGGCTGAAGATGAATGGATTCAAATTGGCAAAGCAGTCGATCCGCAGGTCTGGCTTCATGAGTTTTGCGGACTGCACTGTGACATCGATCTTCTCTTTTTTGACGGATGACTGCTTCTTGCACTCAATTAACCCGATTCACGGTTCATCGGGAGCGGACATATGCTAAATATGTTAGAATGAAGGACGTATAAAGTAGACACACTGCAGGAAACTTAGGAGGCTATTGAGCAGAAAAGTGCACGCAGGACTAGAGACCGAGATCGGGATATGTTCTGCGTCGTGGTCATGTGATCCAGTGTGTTCTAGGTATTAACCACAGGAGCTCAATCTTTCTTCCTGTTCACGTAACCCAAAGGTGCAACCTGGACATGAAGTGGAGATCTGGAAGCGAAGAACATCACAGCTCGCCCAGCGCCTTTCCAGAAAAGTCTTTCTCGGCTTGTTTAATTATTCAGCGATCAATTTCAGCTCTTTCAGAGCACCGTTACAAGGAGCTTGTGTTGTTTTAGATACTGTGTGTAGTTTCAAGGTGGAGACGCTATAATACCTACACAATGCATCGTTTGTTCATCATGGTCACTTGATTTTGTCTATTATCACAAAAGCCTGCAAGTAAACCTTCGAACAGGTTACGTTCGCTTTGTATTCTGGGAGATTTCCGAACATCTCAGTGGTTGTTTTGGGTGTTTTGATAAATGGCACAGTTGAAAATGACGATGACTTTTATTCAAATGAATGTTTTCTATACAATGATAACATTTTAGCTAGGTTTGACTTTACTATATAAAGCTGAGCAATATGACAATATGGTGCATGGGTTTAGTAATAAAATATATTTAAATGCATCATATTTTCTGTGAGCATCAGCAGTATTTTGTAAATCATTTCTGCCAGTAAAATCGATGAATTGTTCATTTTTATTTCTTACAGCCATTAAAAAAGAAATATAATCTTTTCATTGTTGTTATACATATACATATATGGCACAGATGTTTGTAAAATTTGTTTAAAAAAATATCGTGACACAATGTTTTCACAATCCTCATGTTAACAGAAAAAAAGCCTTACGTGATGAGACAATCCGCGGCGTCTGTACTGTGTAGTGGTGCACATGGCTGGCGTCGCTCTCCAGGCGTGGTGTCGCCGAGGCCACGGTCCTGACCTACAGCGTGTGCGTGTGGCCGCAATGATGCTGCTGGTGGTAATTACTGTAATTTGAGCACGGCTGGTGCAGGTGGAATTTGCCGTGGCACAATTAACGCGAGGAGCAGATGGCTGTGGGCGGGAGACGAGTGGATGGGAGCAAGCAGAGTCACGAAGCAGAGATGGGGGGAGATGGTGAAATGGATGAGGCGAGGCAGTCAGGTGGTCAGCAGAATGTTCACACACCTGGACTGACAGGTCTTGTGTGTGTGTGTGTGTGTGTGTGTGAGAGAGAGAGAGAGAGAGAGAGAGAGAGAGAAGTTTCAACTCTGTCATTTGTGGAAAGATTGCTCATACACTTCTCTATGAGAGCACTAGCTGCATGAAATGATAGAAATATGGCATCTTCTGCATATAAAAGACGTCAGTCATGTAAACCCTGCAGAGAAAGTATGCTTTGGTTTGTTCTGCTCGGATTTAGTAGTGAAGAAAAACAAAACAAAACAATACAATCTGCACAAAAGCATGTTGTCGTAATTGACATCACTGATTCAGTTATAGGTGATGTAAATTATATCTTTTTTTTATATATATATATACATAACTCACTGTGAAGCTGAGAGAAGCAAAAATCTGAAAAGACAAAAAATCTAATATATTCACATGCGGTATATTAGTGAGGTCCTAACAGTACAGTGGGTTGATTTTATTTATTTATTTTTTTACTTTTTTTAATCAAAATGTTCACCTGGAATATCTAAGAGGAGTTTCTGAATGGCCAACAATAAACGTATGTATTTGGTTAAAAGGCTCGATTGCATATTATAGGCTTCTGTTAAAGGTGAATATTGTGAAAAAATAACAGTCTAACATGACATCTAAAACTTTCTTATTGCAAATTTTTAAATATCACTATATCAATATATTTTCCATCTTTCTGTGCTTGTGTCTGTCAGACATTAAGATCGGATCAGGAGAGTCCGAGTTTATCCGCGTCTTGGCCCCACTGTCCGGCAATCTTAACCGGTTCCAGTCAGGAGGAAGATGTAAAGATGCATGGACAGATTTGAACATTGCACATGTAGTAGAAAAGATATGACACTAATAAAAGTAAAAGAATGAAATAATCAATTCTAAAGAATTCTCAGGCGTACATAATTCTACACTTCTGTATTTCTGGGAGTTGATTTAAGAAGAGTGAATGTTGATTGATGTGAGACAGAAGTGAGCAATTTTACGAGTGATAATGATGGAACTCCTTATGCTTTAACTTTCAATAAATTTTGTTTTTGTTTTGTTTTGTTTTTTTACTTGGCTTATTTGGCTGGCTTAAAATAAAAGGCATCAGATTATGATTACATACGATGGTAGATGTTATAATGCAACAGACTTTTATAATGAGGAAGTCATTTTAGAGAGAGAGAGAGAGAGAGGGGTGTGTGTGTGTGTGTGTGTGTGTGTGTGTGGAGCTGAAGTTGTGTCCATGTCAGCAAACGTCTCTTTGAAGTTTGAGCTGTAGGCCATAGCCAATAGCATTGTATGGTTATGCTATGCCACCGTTCCTGAGCCACACACACACACACACACACACACACACAGTGAACTTTTGTATCGTGTGTTAAGAGGAGCTCTGGGGATGCGGCCTCTCTGATTACCCCACTGTTAACCGAGCGGGCCGAGCACTCGAGCTCCCCGTTATGTTCCCAGTGTGAGGAAATGAATCTCAGACAGTGAAAATGATTTGCTCCACTTTCATTCATACCAAAAAAAAGGGCAGTTTTTTCCTTCGGTCTGTCTGGCAGACAACGTGGAAAAAATGGAAGAGAGCACCTGAAAAAGTCATACATGCACAGCAGGCAACAGAAGAGCAACGTCTGTGTGAGATGGTGCACGACACAGACAGCAGGGAGGCTGTTTAATCAGGTTAACTTTAATCGGCCCTTCCTATTGGCTGGGGATGTTGATTGACAGCTCACTGACAGTCATGCGGCCAGTCTAGTTAGTGCAGTAGCTTTTTTGCATTGTAGGATTATGCATTGAGTTGATCGCAGTATCTTGTGTGTGTGTGTGTGTGTGTGTGTATGTCTGCATACCAATTCACCTACTAAACATCCTAAATAGTGTCTGAGATTAAAATGACCGTGTCCCAAATGACACTATGATGAAATGAGAATCTCAAAGCTACTATTTCCAGTAGAGTTTTTTTGAGGCATAGAACCATGCACACTGTATTTCAGCGAATATTGCACGGGATTAGGAGTTTTGTGACAGTTTACTTCACTGCGTTTTAGACTTTAAAACTATAAATGGACATATAAATCTAAGGAATGTTAAATGATGTAGTATAAAGTAAATAAAGAATAATGGAGGTATAAAAGCTGATATACAGAGAGGAGATTGTTTACGGTGACAGTACGGTGAGTAACTAGGCAACAAGGATCTCTTTCCGTACATGACGTGTTAGTGTGTCTTTGTTCTTGCAGACTTTTTTGCTACGCACTCAAAAGTGTACATACCTATAGTGCATGGTGTTAGTAGGCGAATTGGGACGCCGCATGCAGAGCAAGAGCACCCGCTTTGGCATTACAGGAGCAGAGTTTAAGTGGAACGCGATCAAGTTGATAACAACAGATCAGCTCATTATAGAGATAACTTCGACATTATTTGAGTGAGCACAGTGCTGCTACAACATTAAGAACTGGTTCAGTTGAAAACACGTAGGAAAGTTGGATGTGAAGTATTATAAACTACAGATGTGCTCCGTATAGCTTTGGCCTTGTTTGTCCCTCTGAACGGTGGGAAAGTGTGCGTGCAGGGCGCTCTGTCCGCGCCGCAGCACATGTGTTTGGCATTAGTGTGACACGGCGTCTCCTCCAGGGAGCGAGGGAATGTCAGAGCACAGAGCAGCGCGGCTCCCAAACATCTGGAGTAATGAGAAACACGCCGACGCCAGTGTGGGAGCTAGAGCTCGATTGCAGAGGAAACCACACTGCACTCAGGACGTCTCACTCCATCTTTCCACGTCTGTCCCACAAGACTTCTGTCCATCTCTGGTTTTCTTGGAATTGGATCAGAAGCTTTACTGGTGTAAATTGTGATCTGTATGATGGGGTTAAGTATAAATCATATATATTTTATCGGTATGGTCAAGTCAGGTACAACGTAAGCAAAGAGTAAACAGTAAGACAGGAGACTCAGAACTGCGCTCTATGCACTGTCTGGAATTTTGGAGCGTTCTTAAGTCTTTAATTGAACACAGATCGTCTGACAGAGCAGCCTCCAAAAGAAGGAGTTTAAAACCGAAACTGTCCAACCCGTAGTCTTCTACTCGGACATTTTAATAAAATCTCTAACCCCAGCACTCTCTGACAGACTGAGAGCTAATTGTTAGTTAATTTAACTCGAATATCACTCTATCAGTCGATGCAGCGGCACAGGCTGACGTTTCCCTGCAGAGCTACAGTTCGTCAGAGCTCGGATCGTTCGCCCCAAACAGGAGGCGTTGTAAACTTTATGCTAATGTTCTGCATGGTGAGAGAGATAAGCGAGTGATTCAGAGAGACGCAGGATGAGTTGTCAGTGCGGTTGAGGCACGGCGGAAACATCTGGAATAATCCCTGCTTGGTAGCAGCTTCTCTCTTAATCAAATGGTGGGGAAGTTTATAGCACTGCTCTCTCACTGATAAAGAGCCCTTACTCTCTCTCTTCATTTCTCTCTCTCTTTCTTTCTCTCTCTCTCGCTCGCTCTCTCTCTCTCTCTCTCGCCCGGAGGCAGTCAGTTATCAAAGGGGCCGGAGCAGCGCTTATTCCAGATGGAGCTCAGTTATTAAGCATCCTCACACATACACACACACACACACACACACACACAGACACTATTCCCCACACTGAATCAAGAGGATGAGGTTCTGTATATGGACTGGAGGCTGAAGGATCTCTCTCTATCTCTCTCTCTCTCTCCCTCTTTTCCTCTCTCTCCCTCCCTCCTCTCACCCTTTGTCTTCCTTTCTCTAACATCACACTCTCTTTCTCTTGCTTTCACCTGCCCTGTGTCTCTGTTTTATTCTCTCTCTCTCTCTCTCTCTCTCTCTCTCTCTCTCTCTCTCTCTCTCTCTCTCTCTCTCTCTCTCTCTCTCTCTCTCCATCGTGTGTTTGTGCAAATTAAACGCCGTTATCAGGTGGAAACAGAAGTGCGATCCCGTCATCCCTCACAGAGATCTGAGCCGAGCTCTGCCCCATCCGCACACTCTAACACACTCTAATCTGCAGCGCAGGACTCTTTCAGAACTGATAACGCATTGTTCCTTCATTCAGAGCACAGCTGAAGGACATTTGCTTTCCACAAAAAGCCCCACGGTTCGTGCAGCGATGGCGGAAGAGTCTTCTGGAAGATTCCTGTTTTGTTCTCCGGGAACGCCTCGGACAATTCTTTCATTCGTACCTTCCGAGGTACATTCACTGGTAGATTGACTGTCGTTTGTTTGTTTGTTTTTTTTACACGACAAGTAAATCAGATGTTTAAGGATCGACAACGAGAGACAGCGGCTAAGAAACATAAACGCCGACTCCATAAACAACAGAGAGGAATGAAAGGGAGAGCAGACGAGAGGAATGAAAAAGCAGACTGTAGAGTCAGATAATAAGATGAGAAACGAGGTGGAAGTGAAAGAGGTTTTATCTTCACATTCTGCACATCACCAGCATCCACACACACACACAGACCTCCTGAATCACCCTATTATTTTAATTGTGATACTACGAAAAGCAATTAAAGAGCCTTTCATGATAAAAAAAAAACCCTGATGCAGTCAATCATCCGAAGCATGTCTGTTGTCTGATGGAGCTTTGCGCTGGAGGGGCTGAAAAGTAACAGAAGTCAGTCTCACCATGACACTTTTGGTTGTAAAATCAGCAGCTGTGTGACTCAGTAGAGGTATTTCACTCACCTGTCAGTGACTCTGCGCTGATCTGTTACTCGTGTTTGGCAACATGTTACAGTTTGATGTGTGACGTTACTACTGTATGAAAATTACTGGAGTTGGAGTATACAAATACAAAGCACAAGGTGTGTTTAAAGATATGATGTAGTGTGTGTGTGTGTGTGGTGTGTATGTGTGGGTTGAAGTGCTAGTAAACATAGTAAAGGAAGGATCTCCGTGTCTAAGGAGCAGAAAATGGTGTGATGGACAACGGCTGTTTTGTGTGTGTGTGTGTGTGTGTGTGTGTGTGTGTGAGAATAGGACAGCAGATTTCAGTCTTTTGTGCTCCATAAATCAGGAAGCTGCAATGACGCAAGAGGCAGAGCAAACACAAGCCACGCTGGACTGCAGCTGGACAGAGAGAGAGAGAAAGAGAGAGAGAGTAAGCGAGGGATGGAGGGATATATAACATGGAGGAAGAACAGCTGTCAGACCCTGCATTGCACACCTGTCACACAGGAAGTGAGGCCGTGCCACTGTTTCCTGGATACAACTCCTCGGCGACGCTCTCAGGAGAGAGGGAGACAGACAGGACTTGCACACACACATACACACACACACACACTATGCTGTCGCTCCCTCTTCATGGACTAGCACCATCAGAAAAGTAGAAGTGACCTGTGTGAGAGGAAGTGACATCACACTGAGTGGCATGACAGATGGTAGGCGTCCACATGGCCGCTTTTTGTTTTTTCCCAGGCGACTGAGTGCCGTGTGCGTGTTTATAATGTGTGTGTATGATGAGTGTGTGTGTGTGTGTGATGAGTGCGTTTTGCTTGGCACACACTCCTCTTTGTTTGTCAGGATTGTCAAGGCGGCTCCTCTGGAGGGCCTCGTTCCTAATTCCCCAGCCGCCCCTTTCGCTGCCTGTGTGCAATTAACAGAGTAATTAAAAGCTTGATGAGCTAATTGGTGTTGGGTGAAGCTGCAGGTGTTTTGATTGGGGAGCTTGTTTGTGGAAGAGCGCAGAGTAAACAGAATCCAATTGCTGCTAATTTTTGGCACTGGTTTTCCCCATAATTTAAGTAATATGGGCGTTAGGAGAAAGCCAGGCCAAAGCAAACGATCACAGTCAAACAGTCTTCTGCACCTTCAGCATCGTAGAGACCGTCTTTTTGCAGAAGAGCAGAAGCTTTACAAAGACACAAGAACGACTCAGGTTCTCCACGTTGCCATAGGGATAGTGTTTGGGTTTAGTGTTAGGGGATAGGGTTAGTGCTAGGGTTTAGCATTAGGGTTAGGGTTTAGTGCTATGGTTTAGCATCCAGGTTAGTGTTTAGTGTTTGGGTTTAATATTAATGGTAGGGTTTGGGTGCTAGGGTTTAGTGTTAAAGTAAACGTTTAGTGCTAGGGTCAGTGTTTAATGTTAACGTTAGGGTTAAGTCCTAGGGTTTAGGGCTTGGGTTGATTGTTAGGGTGTTAGTGTTAGGGATTAGTGTTAAGTTTAGATTTTAGTGTTTAAGGTTAGGCGCTAGTGTTAGGGATTATCCCTAGTGTTAGGAATTAGTGTTAGGGTCAGGAGTTAAGGGTTTAGGGTTAGGTGGTAGTGTTAGGGGTTATTCCTAGGGTTAGGGATTAGTGTTAAGTTGAGGGTTAGTGTATTGTTAGTGTATTGTTATGGTTAGGGGTTAATGTTACGTTTAGGGTTTAGTGTAAGGGTTAGTGTTTAAGGTTAGGGATTAGTGTTAGGGTTAGGGATTAATGTTAAGTTTAGGGTTTAGTGTAAGGGTTAGTGTTTAAGGTTAAGGATTAGTGTTAGGGTTAGGGATTAGTGTTAAGTTTAGGGTTTAGTGTGTTACGGTTAGTGTTTAAGGTTAAGGATTAGTGTTAGGGTTAGGGATTAGTGTTAAGTTTAGGGTTTAGTGTAAGGGTTAGTGTTTAAGGTTAAGGATTAGTGTTAGGTTTAGGGATTAGTGTTAAGTTTAGGGTTTAGTGTAAGGGTTAGAGTTTAAGGTTAGGGATTCGTGTTAAGTTTAGGGTTTAGTGTAAGGGTTAGTGTTTAAGGTTAAGGATTAGTGTTAGGGTTAGGGATTAGTGTTAAGTTTAGGGTTTAGTGTAAGGGTTAGTGTTTAAGGTTAAGGATTAGTGTTAGGGTTAGGGATTAGTGTTAAGTTTAGGGTTTAGTGTAAGGGTTAGTGTTTAAGGTAAAGGATTAGTGTTAAGTTTAGGATTTAGTGTAAGGGTTAGTGTTTAAGGTTAAGGATTAGGGTTAGGGATTAGTGTAAGGGTCAGTGTTTAAGGTTAAGGATTAGTGTTAGGGTTAGGGATTAGTGTAAGGGTCAGTGTTTAAGGTTAAGGATTAGTGTTAGGGTTAGGGATTAGTGTTAAGTTTAGGGTTTAGTGTAAGGGTTAGGGGTTTGGGTTTAGTGTTGTTGTTGTTTTTTTTTTACTTCAGTAGTTCAGCACTTGAACACTACAGAACAGGAAAGCCAAGTGTGTAGCATGAAATGAAGTGTTTAGCATGAAGTGAATGAACTTCTGAAATCCTGCAATGTTTCCTGGTTATTTTGAGCTGCCTACCAAACAGGCAGTGTGGTGGAATAAACAGGAAGTAGCAAGAGGGGAAAAGCACTAATTCAAGCAATATGGCTTCACAACCTCCACAGTCTCCTTCCAGGAATTGTACGCTTAGTCAGTGTTTTGGACAGCAAGCGTCCCACACGTTCATCTCGTCCCAGCAGCAGAATGGAAGCTCCTGCCAATTCCCATCTCCTCATACATCACTTCTGGTGATTGCTGCACACGTAGGTGGCGTGTCCTCATGTTTCTGTTTTGGAGAGGGACTTCCATAAAACACTTCCCTTACCAAATGGAAGGCTTTGGAAATCTGTTTAAACAGTCTTGATGATACAGGCCATCTCTTTGTACACTTCATTGTCTAATTCCTTCTGCGTCGTCTCTTCAAATAAGTTATTGGTTGAAATGGAGCTGCAATGACAAGATTCTAACAGCAGGTATGTCTTTAACTAAAAGATGCCACAGATGTCACATTTCAGGGTTACACATTTCACCTTGAGCACCTGAGCCCCAACCATCATCTCTGTAGTACAGATTCAGTTATCTGTTCAACAATTCTGTACCATTGTAGCTGTTGTACAGATGTAGTAGATCATGTAGAGTGTGTCATCATGCACGGATACTGTAGCTGGACTTTAATGCACATCAGAGTAAGTAATAGTAGTAAAGTCTATCAGGGAATTAGCAGCCAGACTGCAGAATAAAGGAACGAACAGAACATTTGAACTTCATCTGATGGAAGGAAATGAATGGCACAACCATGCAGTGGAAACATGCTAGACGATTCGCTCTGGCTGTTACTCTGTGTCGCCTTTTTCTTCTTTGCAGACACTTTCGGGAGTGCGTTTGCATCTTTTGACCCTGACAGATATACACTCTTCATCACCTTTCCGTTTCTTTCCTTTGTCTCTTGTGCGTTTTTCATGTCTCCTTTCAGATCTGTCCTTTCAGGTCTTCACATCCTCTACTCTCTCACTTTGTATTTGTGTATGTGTGTGTGTGTGTTACTTGGCAGATGTGACAGTGTGCCTGCGGTACTGTCGGTCCCCAGGTGGCTGCTGGGTTGTGTGTGTGTGTGTGTTTATGTGTGTGAGACAGTTATTGATGCTCAGGTGTGCAAGAGCTCTTTATTGGAGCTTCTGAATGGTGGGCCTGAAGACTTACACAAGCTCCACACATCGTGAACACAACACACACACAGGTTTATGTTAGAGCGTGTGTGTGTGTGTGTGTGTGTGTGTGAGGTGTAAAACAGTGTGAGCTTGTAGACCAGAAAGCTCAGAACACATCACAGGTATGTTTGGTTCACATCAGGACAAGCATGGAAAACAACAGCCCACTGTGTGTGAGTGTGTGTTTGCGTAGCGTGTCTTCCCCACGTCCGTAGCGAGTGCCCAGTGCCGTCCTAACACTCTCCAGATGGACCCGTTCGGGGAGCTGTTCTTGGCACAGCCGTCCGTGGCCGAATGTCACAAATACTTTCCTTTATTTAGGAACGACTCAGCCTGAGGGAGGCGGGGTGCTGGAGCTGGAAAGGGGGAATGACTCGCACACACAACATCTGGATTTTATTAGGAGCTGCTGGGAAAAAAATCAGAAAAGGAAGTTTTCTCTCTGTCTCTCGAGCCTTTTTGGGGAGAGCTGGACTCGGCGTGGCTGTCTCACAGCCGACCCTGCAGGGAACAGATGGTGGAGACAACCATCAGACACGACGGAGAGAGAAACAGAGAAGACATTCGGCTGTGGGATTCGACACAGATTTGAAGTTTTTAGATCATGTTAATTGCCTAACGGTTTGTCGCAGTTTTCTATACTATCATTTGCATATATGCAAATCTGTACTCTAAGTAAAAACACCCCAAGTTTACAAAGTTTACCTGAACACTGCAGCATTTACACTGCATACTCAGTTATCATACATTACAACAAAACACACACATGCTTTTCTTTTCCTCACACATCCTAGATTGGAGTGAAGCCTTTCCTATACTTTCTACCAAATTAGGCAGACTTCATCTTGAATACTGCACAAAATGCTGCTTATGAAGACTGTACCATTCAGAAGGATGGTTTCCTGTTAGGGATGATTTTGATTGGCAGCGTTGCATTGAAACAATTTTGAGTAAACAGTTAGTTTTTCCTAACATAATATCAGCCAATTATATCATATACAATAAATATTACATATAACTGGCTGTCAGAGCATGCTGACCCATCTTATGGCACTAAATGTTCCACCAATTCTGTACGGTTTTGTGTCTCTTTGGATTTTATTACAATATTAATATACAGTAACGTACTGATATTCATAAATGATCATCCCAACCACTGGGTTTTATTATTAGAAATGACGATGTGGGTGTTTTAGTATGTCCGTATGTATATGTGTAACTCCTGTTAGCAGGAAAAACACGATTCCACAATGTATACATACATGGACATGAACATGAGAGCAGTGGAAGCCACACCCTCACCAGCGGGACCAGCAGCATGTGTGTGCACTCTGTAGAAACAACACCTCAGTGTAAGTGCATGTGATCAGTTTTAAATTCTCTATTCCGTCCCGACATCGCTTCCCTCCCAGTGCATTATGGGATCTGGCTGGGTCCCCATGCTGTTCCATGTCCCGCTGTACTGCTGTCTGACATTTGCGCTGCTCTGCATGACCTCGGCATTTTTTCTCACACACGTCGCTGCACTCGGGCTGTCTCAGAGGTTCTGGTTCACACACATACACACACACACACTCCCTCTCTCTCTCTCTCTCTCTCGCTCTCTCGCTCTCTCTCTCTCTCTCCCTCTCTCTGGGGCCTGTTCAGCTTTTGATTTAGCATTTATTGCTATCTCGATGTTTATTTTCGCTAAACATATTTGCTCAGCTGAGGTCGGTGGCCCGGTCTCACAGCGTGCAGATGTCCCTCCTGCTATATCATTAGACCGATCTGCAGCTGGAGATGCAGTACACTATTCAACCACGTTTGCGGATAAATATATGAACAAATAAAGCTTCTATATGGATCATCATGACATGCATGTGCCAACAGATTCAGTAGGATTGTTTCGCCACAATTTTTGGTGTTATTTCAGCTAGTAGGCTCCAGTGATTTTAACATAAAAGGAACTTCCTCTGGGATTATAACCTGGGTAATCAGAGGAGTATGCTGATCATGTGACTTTTTGTTTCTAGGAAGGATTTGAGGAAGGATCCTGAAATATATGGTTCAGCAGCTAACCCCAACTAGGCCACTACTAGGCGAATAACCTAGCTGGTTAAATAGAAGATTACTAGATAGAAGATAAGCAATCTCCTTGGTCCGGACACTAGTTTAAGCCACCATCTTTATCAGAACTTTATGAATTTGCCCATGCCCTTCTAAACGAGACGGCCCTGGAGAACATAAATATTTCCTACCTTTGTATACTGTGTTTGAACTCTGTATATGTGCCAGTCACAGAGGGGTTAAGCAGCCTTGGGAGGGTTCGGTAGATGAATGGGTTCAGGGTACCCGGTGTCGGCCAGGCGGACGGCTGAGATCCTGCTGTTTTGATGTGCTGCCCGTGTTTGTGTGGCATGACGGGGAGCAGATGTGGAAAGGCAGGCGGTCGGGCACAGTGCCAGAGCAGCTGGAAGAAATTAAAAACAACAGCATTCCTGGAGACTGGGGGAATTACAGAGCACGGGAGAGCGAGCAAGCAAGAGTGAGAGAGGGAGAGAGAGGAAGAGAGGAAGGGAGGGGGATAAGAGAACACATATGGTGAGGGGGGAAAGAGACAGCGAGAAAGACAGGCAGTAGAAGCTTTCTTTGTGCTGAAGTCAAAGGTACAGAACGTAGCACACAGTGACGGTGGAAGCCAATAGGAGCCAGCGGCAGCACAAACAACACACCCGGTGGAAAAAAGCATCCCGCTTTTCTAAAGCCTTGTCATTACACAATGGTTTCTGTTGCTGCTTCAGTAAAAGCACATGTCTGCCGATCTATAAAAGCTCCACAAATAGCTCTGAATTACAAACTGAGGAACATCAAATTGGTCTGTTTTAGCCACCAAATAACTGTGGGTTTCCTCCGTAGTGGCCCAAAGACAGCGTGACAGTCTGACAAAGTGGCGTAACGTCATTACTGAAGAATACACACAGCTATGGAGCTCCAGGAGGTCCATTACAAACTCATCACAACAGGAGTAGATCCATTCAGCTTTATTGATCTCCCAGTATGACTTTGTGTGTTGTTCTGAGATGGAGAGTGTGTGTGTATGTGTGAGCAGCAGGTTTGGTTGGGTCAGATCCAGGCTGGCTAATCGAATAAGCCGGATTCATGTTTATGGGATGCTGTAACATGCTGGAGTCAGATGTTTAGTCTGATGATTGACAGCTTGGTCCAGATGCTCAAACTGTCTGGAGAGTGAGGTACTTCATCATCTATCTATCTCTCTCTCCCCTCTCTCTCTCTCTCTCTCTCATGGTGAGAGTTTTCCAGCCTTTAGCCACGATTGGAACAAAGATGGTCACAGATGGGGGTTGTACATGTGGACATATTAAAGTAAAATCCAGAGCCATGAGTGTTTTCTGCACCGTCCTTTAGCTGGTCAGATTAAACAGCTGTCTGTAATCCCACGATAGATAGTGACAAGGGGGTAAATCAGGGCAGACTCTCTTTCTGCCTTTCAACTGTTAAGAGCTCAGAGCCTCTGAGCCAAAACGTGGACACTCCCAGAATCCCCTGGGATGGCATGCAGCAGTTGCCAATAGAGATGAGGGGGTTCAGGATCCCGTCAGGAGAACATTAGGTTTTGATTAAGGGCTGTGTTTCAAACAGGATGCTGTGCATCATCAGATGCACACAGTGAAAGGCCCATAGGAACCAGGTGACTTCCAGGTTCTAATATACCAGACAGATTTATTATTTAGTTTTGTTTGCATTTAGCTAAACCACTTCAGAACTAAATGATCTATTGTCCTCTTAGCTCAAATACAACCAAGCCTGTCAGTGATACTACTACTTCAAATTATTTGTTTTCCAAGTGATTTATTTCACTTCATGGAAAATCCAAGTTGTTCCAAATTTAGCTGAAGCCGACTGTGTATGTAATGCAAGCATCTGTGTGTGTGTGTGTGTGTGTGTGTGTGTGTGATTCTTTCTCTGGTGATCCAGCATTATGGTTGACTTGGGTGACAGATGGGCTCAGAGGTCTGGCTTTACCTGCCTACATTTGGCCATGGCACAGAGAATGTGCTCCATACACCCCTCCGTTCTACACACATACTGTATGCTGGCCTCTGGCTATTTTTGTCAGCAAGGGCATTAACTCTAACACCTGTTCTGTTTATTGCCCAGGGGCATTGGTCATGTTCCTAATAAACGTGCTGCTAACAGGGACCACAGTCCCAAGGGTAGGATCTGGAGGAGGAAAGACTGACAACTTGGCACCATCAACCTTTAAACTTGTATCCTTTGACTTAGCTTTGATTTACAAAAGGAGCACAGGTGACTGTGGCTTCAACGCTAAGGTGATGTCAAGTGTCCTCTGCTAACACTATCTGGCTTGTTGCAAAAAGAGACACTGGCCAAGCAAAGATCATTGTTCCTTACATACCAAATTTTACTATCAAACATCAATGTTCATCATTAAATCTGAGAATGCACCACAACATTCTCCATCACACACCTAATTACATTTAGCAACTAGCAACATTTAACATCAAATGTACAACATGCTTTAGAGCCTGGATCTCTCAAACAGCATCCTGGGGCTGTCATATTGCACAGATCAATTCAGGAGATTTTTGGAGAGGTTTAATCAGATGTGGCTTAGAACTGAACGTTTCTTCTACACCAGTGTGAATGGTGAAGAACATTCTGGAAACATCCCACAAGGCACACCAACCCAACACCTGTGTTTTTCTGACATCTCTTGGAAGACACTGATGTTCAGATTCACGTGTGGAGTATTATATGGACAGGCAGTGAGCACTGAGATGATTTAGAGTGGAGGGCCTGAAGTGGTCTTGCTGTATCTCATTACAGCACTTTACCTGTTTTAGCACACCTGAGTCAACACACAAATGGCTTTATAATTACCTACTAAGTTGAAACAGGTGTGTAAGAGCAGTGCAAACAGGCACCACAGGTGATGAGAGGCATCTCAATCATCAAGCTGAAGACTCGTGGTACCAAATCAGCAACTCTGCAACCCCAGGAACTTGTGTTTGTCTCCTGGAGTGTAGAGTGCCCCCTGTCTGCCCGCAGGAGTCGTTCTTTTGTACCCTGTCAGCTGTTGTCCCAGTAAGGTCGAGCACTAATTATCTGCCTGTTAGCAGTTTGGCTGTGACCCTGTATGTTTGGTTATTTTTGCACTTGACAGTTCTGCTGATAGGAGATCAGGGCTGGAAGCATATGGGGGGATGTCTCTGAACCTGGTCTGGACAAGCACACGGTCCAGGCGTGTGTGTGCGTGAGGAGGGTTTGTTGGAGGCCTTGCTGACCCAGTGGAAGGTGACAGGCGAATAGAGTAGAAGGCAGCTGATCCACAGTGAGTGACAGGACTAAGACAAGAGGCGCCTGAAAGAGATTCTGCTGATCGACACATGCTCATGGAGAGTCTCTCTCTCTCACAAACACACACATACAATCACACACACGTGCACACATATAATTATACTTACTCACTTGCGAGCACACAAGTACATACACCCTCATTTGCACCCTTTTCAAGCATGCTTAGCGTCTCAACATTTCACATCGCTCTGAATTATTGCACAAACTTATTGTAGACTCAAAAACGTACAGGATCTGTCACTTTATGAGCCCTGATAGCGATACCATCTGTGTAAATAGTTCTCCTTTAATGAGTTTTAAACCTGCTTCTCTCTGAGTCTGGACTCGTGACCAGTGGTAGCCATGTCTCATAACTGGATTTACATGCTGACAGACTGTGCACAAGATACATGGAGATACTCTTTCAGGGACTAGAGTAACTCTTTGTGGGAGGTAGTGGAGGAGGAAAGGGGTCAGGAGGACAAACAGCCAGGAGGATAAGCTACCCTTTTGCCTCTGGAAAAGGTGATAGAACCTGACTGGTGTAACCAGAGTGATTGAGTGGGTGTTGCTTTGTTTGCAAGAGAGAAGGGTTGAGAAAAGGAGGAAAGAGCAGGGAGCAGGTGCAAAGGTTGTCCTGTGGAGTCTGATAATAGTAGGCGGTTTGTATAGATTTTTACCTTGATTTAACTCCAAATGTCTCTCCTCTGTCACATCGATGATACCTGACTTTGGAAGTGAGGAGACTTACATGTGGATTTGCCATGGCATGTGTGGTCAATCACTTCATTATCAGAAGAGAGGATTAAACTATTCTTTCCATTCAAGCCACAGAGTATTGGATATCTGCAGAACCAACATGAATTCTGATGTCAGCTGCATTATTTGTGAGGAAGACTCCGTGATGGATATTGATTCTTTGAAAGAGATTTTTTGACGAAAGTAGCCTTTGTTATGGACCTAGACTCTATGAACAAGGTTCCCTGATGGATGTAGATTCTCTGATGATAGAATCTGTACGAGTGAGGATAGATCTTCCTCTTGTGATGGATAGAGAATGTGAAGGAAGTTCTATGATGGTGGTAGTCTTGAAGGAGGCTCAAGGATGTACATGCTTTATGATGTGATGCTACAATCTGTGATGAAGGTGAAAGGAATAAAGCCTGGAATGAAGCCTTAAATGAATGTAGAATGTAGACTGTGTGATCGAGGCTCTGCAATGGAGCTTTGTTCTATGTAAAGAAAAGTAGACTTTGTGATGGATGGTTTGTCTGTTGTTGACTATATCATAAAGGTAAACTGGGATTAGATGTACTCACTGTGATGGAGGTATTTCTATTGTCTCTGCAGTGGAGGTAGAATGTGATGGATGGGGCCTCGGCACTGGAGATACACTCTGTGATAGAGGTGTGTTTTGTGATGGATATAAACTGTGTGATGGACAGCAGCAGATCCAGCTGCACTTGTCACTGACAGTCAAGCTCCTGTAAGGGGGGGCAGTTCAGTAGCAGGGTGCAGGGTTGAGGACACTGATGCCAGTGCAAGGACTTGCAGGGGGCCAGTGAGGGATCCCGTCAGCAGCAGCTGAGCAAGAGAACAGGTGCTACGCAATGTTTCCAACACAAGCAAAATGTATTTACTCGCAGAGCCTTGACACGCTCTGCATATCTGTCCTGCGGCACTCTGAACCCAGGAAACACATTACGACTCAAGATGAAGACACATCCATTAGAGTAGTCCTGGAATAAGAGAGCAGTGACATCATCTCCTCTGCCATAAAATGCGGTCAAGATTTTGAGTTAAGCTGTCGAGGTCAGAAAGATCTCGAGGGACTTTCAGGCTGAATTTTTAGTACATGATGACCCACATTCTGTACGTTTATTAAAAGTTTGTTTACTCATATAGTTTTATTGATATTTACCCTTATTAACACCGTTGATGTACTATTTATATAAAGTCACTGCTTCTTTAGTGATCCTAAGCAAAGACGGCATCATATAGCAATGTTTAAATGTTAAATGCTTATAATTCACTTTAGTAGCAAACCAATAGACTTAGCCTGCTTAATCACTTCCACTATGATGATGCTGTTTTCCAGTAGGATGCTTGAAAGATCAAGGGGTGTCAAAATCCTGTGTTGGAATATCAGATATTCTGTAGAAACTAAAAAGGGCATGTGTGAGGCTAATTTGACTCGACCTATGCTGTAGAAATGCTTCATATAGTTTATTCAATTCTGTTTTATTGATATAACTCTTTTAACAATGGAAATTGTCTCAAAGCAGCTTTACAGAACATAAGAAAGTTTATAATACATAAGTTTATAATAAAAGAAATGCTTCATAATAATATGTGTTTATCTGTCGAGGAATCTCGAGGCTTAAAAGTCTTTCTAGTCTACACACTCGTCACCTTCTCATCACTTCATCTAATACTGAAACTTTGATAGTGTATGATTTTCCTGCTGAATAGTTTCTTGCTGAAAATACAGTACAGGTGTTCAGGCTGTAGCTCACCTCATTCTAAACGCTCTCTCTTTATGCAGGCAGCGCCGAAACGAAGGTCGGAACAATGCCAGATTCACCAGCCGATGTGAAAACCCAGCCCAGGTCGACTCCGCCCACAATGCCACCGCCACCACCTGCCGTGAGCCAGGCAGCCAATCGCAACGCGTCATTCACACCTACAACCAGTAAGTAATCGACTTGCACCATGTGATCAGTTACAGCACAAGACTATAGGCTGTGAATACATTCAAAATACTTCATAATCTCTTAAGCAATTAAAACAGAAATACAAGAAACAGAAGAAATTTGATTTGAAGGTTGTGTACTTGTGTGTGTGTGTGTGTGTTGAGGGTATTGTGTTGAGTGCTGCTGCTGTGAGTTGTGTTTACAGGCTGCACTTGAAGCAGGGTGTATCTCACTAACATGGCCCGACACATCTCTCTACCCTATATAGCAATGACAGGCTGTGTTGTTTCACCTGTTGTGCCGCTCGCCACTAAAAGCAGAGCACAAGTGCACCGTCACATGATGAAGTCGCATGTGTGCAGCCTGGCACGGAGAGATTAAACAAGGCTATTTTACGCAACGTAATCAGCTCTTTTAAATTTAAAATATATAAATGCAAACTTTTAACTAAACTCCAAATCAGATATAATAATTCTGCCTTCTTACCTGATTCGGATGCATGCAGTGACATCAGAAAGAAAGTTATTCATGCTTTAAGATGGCTGCTCTTGTTTTGCTCATTTTTTGTTTAGTTTTGATTGCTTTTAGCTCTGCAGTGTCAGTTTTTGTGTCAGTGTATCATGCAGCGAGCTTGAAGCATGCGTGGATATGTATGCTAAACTGGTAGCTGTACGCTTATAGTACTTATTAGCCTTGTAATTTAACATCTTGGTAGTTCATTGTCAAAGGAAAAAACTTCCTGAAATTTTAGTTTTGCCTGAACTGGTTCTTTAAAATGTAAAATGTTTCTTCAGTAATGTAAAACTGAGTGTTTTTATTCATCGGGAAGGAGGGAAAATTGAAAAGATGATATACTGGGATAAGGAGATGAGGGCTAAACCCTAAACCTGCGAATCTGCTCCTGGGGTCCAGATTTAGCTGCACACCTGCTGGAGGAAGCCGACCAACACGTGCTATTTTAGACCTCTCTTTAACAAGTTCCTCTTATAGCTGTGTCCCAGTGAGTGTCTGGGTGGAGTGTGCGTGTGTGTGTGTGTGTGTGTGTGTGTGTGTGTGTGTGTGTGTGTGTGTGTGTGTGTGTGTGTGTTAAGCTTGTCCACACACACGCTGCCACTCTCAGACGGCGATGAGGCGCTGTGTAGAGCTGCCCGCAGTGCCCGAGTTTTCTCTTTTCAGCATGCGTGTGCCGCTCAGGGCCAAGCGAGAGAGAGAGGAGGGTGAGGATGATGAAGGCTTCTGTAACAGAGCGTGTCTGTGTGTGTCTGCAGTGCTGAACGGGAGCAGCCACTCGCCAACCGCGCTTAACGGAGCTCCGTCCACCCCCAACGGCTTCAGTAACGGGCCAGCCGGTTCGTCCACAGCAGCTCTGCCCACGCAGCAGCTTCCCCCCGCCTGTGGAGCTCGACAGCTCTGCAAACTCAAACGCTTCCTTACAACACTGCAACAGTTCGGTAATGACATCTCACCCGAGATAGGGGAGAGGGTGCGCAGCCTGGTGCTCGGCCTCGTGGTGAGTCTGTGTGTGTGTGTGTGTGTGTAAGGCATGTTTTATTCCCTTCACATATGTGTGTGCATGTTCTCTTCATTGAATATTATGTGTGTGTGTGTGTGTGTGTGTGTGTGTGTGTGTTAATAAAATTAAAAAAATATATGTGATAGTGTGTGAGTGTGTCTGTATCATTTATCCGTCTATGTGTATAGACAACTAAGTTAATTGATCTGCTGTGTGTGTGTGTGTGTGTCTGTGTATCAGAATTCAACTCTCACCATAGAAGAGTTTCACTCCAAACTGCAGGAGGCCACCAATTTCCCTCTTCGACCCTTCGTCATCCCCTTTCTCAAGGTGAGAGCACCCAACCCATCTACCCACTCACCCACACACACACACACAGACACACACACAGACACACACACACACCCCACACTTGTGTGAAGAGCTGCTCCTTATGGCACGCCATATGGGGTAAATTCTGAAACACGCAGGCAGAGTGATGAACAAGTGGAGGGTGGATGGATGACGGCCAGAAACAGATAACACACACACACATACACACACAGTGAGAGACACAGAGAGAGAGAGAAAGAAAGTGAGAGAGATGTCAGACTCAGTGAGTTGGAGATGAGAGAACAGACTTCTGTGTCCCTGTCTATCTCCCTGCACTCGTCTGTCCTCCGTCCATCCTCTGGGTTACCCCTGTGTGGGTGAATGTGTGTTACAGCCACCTCATCAGCATCACCTCCCAGCATCCCGAGTGTTCCTCCACACTGACATTGGCTGGTGTGTTTAGCTGAAGATTCCATGTGAGCAAGTTTTGATAATTTTTTATTTAGCAATTACAATATAAATTTACAATATAGATTTACAATATAAATTTACAATATAAATTTTAATCACCGTAATTATTTCCCCAGCACTTTAGCAGGAAATGTTGCTATTCCCAAGAGTTGCATCCTTATTCCACTGTCATTCCTCACACTAGCTAAACTGTTAACAGGCAAATTTTTTACACCCATGTTTTCCAGTCAGCAAGCAGCAGTGTTTCTGTGCATTCCTGTGACCGAAAGACAAATTCATGATTTCCATTTGGCACTAATAGTGTAGAGAGACGCTGTGTGTGTGTGTGGTGTGTGTGTGTGAGGTGTGTGTGTGTGTGTGATCCCATATTTCACCAAGAGGCAGATTTACTGGCAACATCCAGCACATCAGTCAAAGAGGCCTGAACATCTGTAACAGCTGCAGAGTGTCACACTGTCAGAGGCTGAGAGAGAGAGAGAGAGAGAGAGAGAGAGACAGAGACAGGGGGCTCTCCTACACAGTGAGCCAAAGATAATGTCTGGTTTATTTCAGCTTCACCCCTCGCTTGTTTTACTTTCTCTCTTTATATTTGACCTTATTAGCCAGCCTTCTGAAACCATCTCTTTTATCACTCGAACTTTCTGCCCCTTCTCTCTCTCTCTCTCTCCCTCCCTCCCCTATCTCCCTCTCTCTCTCCCTCTCTCTGTCTCCCTCTTTCTCTCCCTCTCTCTCCGTCTCTCTCTCTCTGTCTGTCTTTCCCTCTCTGTTTCCCTCTTTCTGTCTCTCTCTATGTCTCTCCCTCTCTCCTTCTCTCCATCTTCCTCTCTCTCTGTCTCTCTATGTCTCTCCCTCTCTCCTTCTCTCCCTCTCCCTCTCTGTCTCACACTCCTCTTTATGTATATGTGTATATATTCATCCATATGCCTGTGTGTATGTGTGTGTGTGTGTCTGTCAGGCCAATCTGCCCCTCCTGCAGAGGGAGTTGTTGCACTGTGCCCGTCTGGCCAAGCAGACCCCCGCTCAGTACCTGGCTCAGCACGAGCAGCTACTGCTGGACGCCAATGCCAACTCGCCACTCGACTCATCTGAGATCCTCCTGGAGCTCAACGAGCACGGCAAGAGGAGAACGCCCGACAGGTACACATACACTCACACACACTCACACACACTGGACACACATTTTTCCTTCACCTCTTTGTAATCTGATTTCTCCATAAATCCATGTTCAAATAAATATTTCTACAGTCAGGCAAAAAGTGGAAACACAGACAAGCACTGTAAATGTCATCATAACCCTCTCATCACTTACAAACACACATGTTCACACAATCACACACAGCACCACACTAAAGCCCAGTTATTAGAGCAAAGAGGAAGGGGTCGAGTGAGTGAGGAAGTGGAAAGGTTTAAAGTTGGATTGAGTGAATGTATATATATATATATATATATACGTTAATCAGGCATAACATTATGACCACCTGCCTAATACTGTATTGGTCCCCCTTTTGCTGCCAAAACAGCCCTGACCCATCGAGGCATGGACTCAACTAGATCGCTGAAGGTGTGCTGTGGTATGTGGTACCAAGATGTTAGCAGCAGATCCTTTAAGTCATGTCAGTTACAGGACTTAAAGGATACTTACAGGGCTTAAAGGACTTAAAGGATAATTTTGATAGATACTGACCACTGCAGACCGGGAACACCCCACAAGAGCTGCAGTTTTGGAGATGCTCTGATCCAGTCATCTAGCCATCACAATTTGGCCCTTGTCAAACTCGCTCAAATCATGGAGTCAAGTAAAACGAAATGTGAACGAAATCGTCATGTACACTGAGAGAGGGAAATATTATCTGAATCATATTATCAGTCTTCATGACTTTCCTTATTAATCACTTCTTTTTCTCTCATTTCTCTGTCCAGTATTTCCTCATTATGTATCTGTCAGAAAAAGTCATGTGAATCTTGCCACAAGGTTAAGAAAGGATGATATTCATTTTAATACAGATGATGACCACCATACAGACCAGAGTGAGCCATATACTAGTGTTAGTGATGTTACACAACTTATCCTGCCTCTGGGCACACACACATACACACACATGCACACACACACTACTACTGAAAAATATGCAGATTTAAGGATCTTCTCTCTCTCTCTCTCTCTCTCTCTCTCTCTCTCTCTCTCTCTCTCTCTCTCTCTCTCTCTCTCTCTCTCTCTCTCTTCTTTGAGTGCCCTGGTTGCTGCCCATATGTTATGATGTGTCCAGATGGTGATGTTCTGAACCTCTGATCCTGAGAGAGAGAGTGAGAGAGAGAGACAGTGAGAGAGAGAGATAGAGAGAGAGAGATGTAAGAAACACACCTCCAACCCCAGCTGCTGCTTTGATTTGTGAGATATTTGGCTGGATTTTACTAAGAGGCGAATGTTTCGCGTCTCTCCCTCCCCCTCCCCCTCCCCCTCCCTCCCTCCCTCTCCCTCCCTCCCTCCCTCCCTCCCTCTCCCTCGCTCCCTCTCCCTCCCTCTCTCCCTCCCTCCCTCCCTCTCCCTCGCTCCCTCTCCCTCCCTCTCTCTCTCTCTCTCTCTCTCTCTCTCTCTCTCTCTCTCTTTTCCCGAAACACAATATACATAAGTCAAGAATAAAGTTTTTAACAAGTAGAGCCAAAGGAGAACAAGTGGTTTAGGATCAATTTGAACATCAACACAGCTACTTTTCATTTACTGTAAAGTCTACAAATCGTTTCTAAGTACCAGCAATACACACAATAATATCAAATACGGGATAGCAGGATTAGCCCTTATATTACTGACACAGGGACGCTGGGACGTCTCACTGACGCATATATCCTAAACATGTCTTAACACACATATGAGGACACACATTCTGGTGCTGCTGTGGTCAGAGCAGGCGAGGACGCTTCACCTCTGAACACGGCGCCGAGCTAAACAGATTAATTTCAGAGGCAGGCCGGCCAGATGGCTCACACACACACCAGTGTCATCGAACATCTGCCAGGGAGAGAGCTCATACTGCGCAGTGGTGAGACAGAGAGAGAGAGAGACAGAGAGAGAGAGAGCAAAAAGAGAGTGGAAGAAAAAAGAAGGGAAAGACAAAGTGGGAGGGAGTCTGATGAGAGAGGGAGAACTCAGTAAGCAAGAAAGAATGTTAAAAGGAGTGAGAGAGACGGTGAAAGATATAAAGTCGAGAAATAAAGAGCGATGAGTATAGAGAGGGAAAGAAATGGGGAGACAGAGAGGGATCATTGGTGAAAGAAAATGGAGAAGAATTGGCAAAATACAGGGGAAAAGAGAGAGTCGAAGAGAAGGAGAAGCAAAAAATAGTGAAATAGAACAGAAGGATATAGTGGAGAAGGAGACAAATGGAGGAGAAGAAATGAATGTAAAAAAGTGAGTGCTGAATGAGATGGAAGAGAAGGAATTAGATATGGAGAGAGAGAAAAACGAAGGAAGGGAGTGAAATAATGCGCGAGAGTGAGAGAGATAGGAAGATTAAATGGGATCTTCACAGAGTGCATGCATATGGCACACAGCTGGACTCGGCGTGTGGAGAGACAGAGACAGAGAGACGCATTAGGGAGACATGCAGCTGCTTCTCTGGCTCTGCGCTGATTAAAGGTGCAGATGATTTTAATGTTCACTTTATAACAGACAGGAGTATTTACATGAGAGACACTAACTATTTACCACCTCACTTATCTTTATTTCTGAAGCTGCTGCATTCAACCATGAGGTTTGCGTAGCTGCTGTCAAATTATACGAGGAACTTTGGTCGTAATGTCATTTGTATCATCTGTAATGTCTGTGTTAGAGGAAGGCTTTGCTGTGAAATGCTAGTATGGCTACTCGATATTTCATTAAATCATACCGAAGGCAAAACTATAGATATCTGAAGTTTTAGAAAGGTCTAGAAGAATATGTGCTAATTTGGCTTGGACTTGTGATAAGTTTCTAGAACTATTCATACTGCCATGTCGGCTCTTCTGAAGTCAAACCACGAATAAAGGCTTCAATATTGTGAGCTCACTTTTTCAGTTTAATCTGTCTCTGTCCTCGTGCAGGACCAAAGAGGCAGGAAGCGAGAGGGATGCCTTGCACACCGAACATATAGCCAAGCGGCCGTGTACAGTCAGCCCAAGTCAGCGCTTCAGTCCAAGCAGCGGCATTGCAGCCCACGCTCCTCCCAACGGCCTGCCCGCTCACCCTCCTAATGGCCTGGCCCATCCGAGTGCCCCTGGCCCACAGCAGTACCGCCTGGAGGACATGGCAATGGCTCACCACTACAGAGACGCCTACAGACACGGCGAGCACAGGGACTCCCGCGAGCGCCACCGCCAGACAGGTCAGACACATAGAGAAACAGAGATGCAGTTTTTTCCTGCCAGGATTTTAAAAGATTTGAAACACTTTAATGGATTCATGACTTCAGAAGACAGTAGTTGACTTCAGTACTTGAGAGATCACGGGTTGTGATGTAATGCTCTCACAGGTTTAACCACCTAAAGACAATGTATAGTGTAATCAACTGAAAAAGTTTCGATCTTGACATCATCATGTTCTATAGGTGGGCATGAGCCAAAATGACTGCCCAGGTATATCTGGGAAGCAGCTGTCGACTGCAGAACCAGGAGAGCTGATTTAGTTAAGGCTGCAGTTTCTCTGATCCACATGCTCACTCAGGTGTGTGTGTGTTGCAGCTGTTCATGGAGCGCGTCAGGAGGAGGTCATCGATCACCGGCTCACCGACCGTGAGTGGGCTGAGGAGTGGAAGCACCTGGATAACGTACGTCTGCATATCGGTTCATGTTCACACACCTGGTAGCTCTGTTGGGTGCGATGGGGAATGTGTGTGTGTGTGTGTGTGTGTACAGGTAGATCCAAAAGCAGCTGAGATTGTGTGAGTTAAGGAGGTCTTTTCAGACTTTCGGTCTCGCACACACATACAAATGCAGAAAATCACACACACAAATATAGAGCGCAAGTTAAAAAAAGGGGCACAGATGGAATGAAGGACCCAACGGAGGAGATCCAGCTGGGCTGAGCAGCTGAGACACGGGCTGCAGTCACGGAGAGCGACCGGCCTGTGCTGGGTCTCGGCCAAATTAGAAACACTCCACTGAAATAAATATAGCCACACACACACACACACACAGAGGGAGCTGGGGAGAGAAAGAGAGAGAGGTGGAAGAGAAAACATGCATACACACACACACACACACACACACACAGAGGGAGGTGGGGAGAAAAAGAGAAAGAGGTGGAAGAGAAAGCATACACACACACACACACAAATGCACAGAGGAATGGAGGAAGAGTAATGGAAGGAGACAGAGTAGTTAGGGAATAGGAATGAAGGTGGAAGAACAAAAATTAGGAATGGAGACAGTAGAGCCTGTTGGGGGTAAGACAGATTGGGAGACTGTTGGGGGTAAGACAGATTGGGAGAGAGCGAGCGAGCGAGAGAGAGAAGAACTGGGTAGAAAAATCATTACAAATTGCTTGAACAGGTGTCAAGTCGAAGTGAAGTTTAGTCTGGTCAGTTGGAAGAAAAGAAGAGATAAAGAAATGGTGGGTGGAGCAGTGAAGAAAAAAAGGACAAAGGAAGAAAGGATGGGTGAGTAGATGAGAGCAGACATGTGACAAGGAATAATGAGGATAGGTGGAGGGATGGAGAAAAACGAGGGGATTGGTGATAGCTGGACAGGTGCACAGGGACAGGCTGGACAGGGAGAAAGACAGAGTCATGGGTAGATGGATGTAGAGTGGGTATAGGAGTGGAAGAGGGTGGAGACAGAGAGATAGATGAGTAGACCTCTGGGACAGGAAGGGAGAAGAGAAGGGAGAAGAGAGAGACAGAGATATGGAAAGAGAGTGAGATGTGGGAGTGAGAGGGCAGGATGAATCGGTTTGGCCTCTCTCATTGGTCGCACAGCTGTTCCAGCACTATTGTTACGGCTCTGTTGTGTTTATCCACTAAAACACTCACAGCACCACTGTCTCACACACACACAAACACATTTGAGCAGATGCACACATCCTACAAAGCACTTAGGGTCGCACCTGGACAGCTCTAATGGGTTACAAACACTAACACAAACACTGCACCGCTCTGAACTAAAAGCCTTGTGCCTGCGCTGCTATCACACACACACACACACACACAACACAGCAGGACGTTTTTACAGCACATCATCCCATAGCTACAGGTGCTCTTCTGATCCGCCATAAATACACTTCTCTCACTTTCAGTCTCAGCTCAGTTTCCTTCAGCGTACAACTGCACAATCAATCATATTTTACTACTCGTCATGATTTTTAGCTTTCTCAAGTAATTCAATTTATTCAGCTGTGATATTAGTTGGCTTAGCTCATTCCTCGTTCAAATGTTTAACCATATGCTTGATTATCTCTTTATTAAGTGATTTAGATTTTACAGCACTATATTAATAAGACTAATAATACAGTTTTGTTGAAGTATAATAATATTTACTGTGTGTGTGTCACTCTCTCTCTCTCTCTCTTTCTCTCTCTTTCAGTTGCTGAACTGCATTATGGACATGGTAGAGAAGACGAGGCGCTCTCTGACCGTGCTGCGCCGCTGTCAGGAGGCTGACCGTGAAGAGATGAACCACTGGATCAGGCGCTACAGTGACGTTGAGGATATGAAGAAAGGTTGGAACTCATCTCCATTTAACATTTCTTTATGATGATGTTTCAAAGCAGCTTTATGATGATGGTTTAGCTTTAATGAGCTTTAATGGTGCTATCAGCTCTCAGCCATTTTTTTAAATTTAATATCAGTGTGTACATGTACACTTATAGGAACTGCTCAGAAAAAAATGCTCGGCATGGTTGTTCATTAGTTTTGCATGGGAGCTATGAACATGATGTAGAAAACAGGTCTTACATCATAAAGTAACTTTCTCGCTCTAATTAACAGACATTCACCGAGACTTCCTTCATCGACCTCCGTCCGGTTACTTGCCTGAAGAGATCTGGAGGAAGGCAGGTAGGAGTCTCGCACCCAAACAGACTGATCTGCTCTCACACTTTCACACACACGCACTTAAGGCCAGGGCTGGGAGAGCAGAGGATTCTGGGTATCATTAGGGCTGAGTGCTCTCCATCTGTCCCGGCTGTGAAAGACGACTGCAGTTAAAAATGCAGTGGAAATGCAGCACCATGGAGCAGCAGCCACAGGGGACGAGGGAAGTTTGAGGACAGAAGGAAAAAAAAGATGGGTAGCTGGGTGAGAGGAAGAAATCATAGCTCTCCTGCTTTTCAGAGTAGCAGCTGTGGCATTGAGAGTAACGATCGGTGTAAATGAAAGCGAACAGGAATCAGCAAAACATGTTGTTAGATATTAACCCAAGCTGATCGTGATGCTCGCTCCTGCTTGCTCCCCGTCCTCGTCAATACAGCGTCAGGCAGTATTGGGGTAGGTTTATTCCTTTTAGAGTGACATAGAAGCCCACGAGTTTGGTGATACACATACTACATTTAGGAGTCAGCTTAAAAGGATGCGCCTGCACCACAGGAAGGCCGCAGCTGCTGAAAATCGGTGTCTGGAATGCGGGTCGCTGCTGCTGCAGACCTGCAGATCTGTGTGCTGCATTTGCACTGTTTTCCAAAGCCCTTTTAATTGCAGTTGTTTTTCACGCAGGTGCCCCCAGCATCCCGCTCTCCCCAGCAATAAAGCAACTGCACAACAAACAGGGTGAGTAAGAACACCCAGAACCCGCCTGCCTACTGCCTACCGCTAGGCTGTAAAAGTGTGTATGTATGTGTGTGTATGTATTCGAGTGTGTAATTCTTTTTTTTTTTCTTTTAAAGGGGATGTATTTGTTAGAAACACTCTTACCTACCTTTTATAGCAGTGAGACAAAACTATTTCCCTGCTGAAATACTGACAGATCTGCTCTATATGACATATCTAGGACATTTTTAAGAAGTTCAGCCAGTTTGTTGTAGATGTATTGTTTCCTCGTCCAAATCCCAGCTCCTATTTACACCAGCTGTATCAATAATGAATTTATTAACGTGCGGAAGTATGCGTAAATTGAAACACACTTCTGACTGTGTTTTATGCACTTTTTCCGGCGTGTGCAGTAAAACAGCAAATCTCAAAACTATGCTTCTCACTGAATTCGTGACAGTCTTGAGTGAGATATATGATGTGTCTTATAGCTGGTCTGAAAACACAGGGTCGATAGTGTCAGGACAGACAGCACCCAGGAATGAAGAAGTGTCATCATTCGTGTCTATAAAAAGTAGATAGATAGATAGATAGATAGGTAGATAGATAGATAGATAGATAGATAGATAGATAGATAGATAGATAGATAGATAGACAGACAGACAGACAGATAGACAGACTAAGATTTATGCTTCTTTAAGTGAGTCAGTGTCAGCTGGAGAGAAGGCAGTAGAGCAACTTGTCAGAGAAATCTCATATTGTCTCCACCCCAGTCCTTTCATAATTTCTCTTACTAAAAAACTTCCTCTTTAATGTAAAAAAAACAAAACATTTTCAGTACAGTAAAGGATGAACCTGTTTCAAAGAAGGACAGTAAAAAAATCCCTTCTGGATCCCAATGGGATTAAAACGTTCAAACTAGCCACCCTGCCAATTTTCTGTTACCTGCTAATTGCTGCATCTGCTCCGGAGTCTCCTTGATAAAAAATTAATTAAACTTGCAAACTAATCTTAGTGGTGCATGTGCTGAGTCTGATAACTCTGTATCACGGTTCGCAGTGATACAGAGTAAGGTAAAAAAAAAAAAAAAGAAAGAAAGAAACAGCGGATGAAGGTAGAGACAGGATGAAAAATGGAGAGATGTGCGTGTAGAGGTGGGGAGAGGACGAACAGCATAATAAGTAACTCTCCAGCTGAGACAGCTGTGGTACACACACACATTCACAGTGTGTGAAAATCAGTGTGAAGACTGGGGGAAGGATATTGAATGGGATATGACATATATGTATAATTGGACTAGTGTTTATGACCATAGCACACAGGTACATGTATTATACACCACTTTTTTTTTTTTTTGAGACACAGCCATATAAAATGTCTTTATAACTAGAAATTAACCCTCTTTCAATGCCATCTTGATCCAAAATTGAGGGTCTGATCAGCACCTTTTCTACATGCCACCAGTATGGCAGGATGTTAATTACTTAATTGGATCCATCTGCACTTGTGTTTTTTCCATCATTCATTTAGATTTTTTTAGGTGTCACCTGTCTGCGTATGTAAAGTATACATTATATTTTCTGTAGGCTTGATTGCAGGTGGGACGTAAAATTTAAGCAATGACAGACAATGTTTTTGAGGACATAAAACACCCAAAGCATACCATTTCATCCATGTTTCTGATGTTGTTATATAAAGCTTAACACAAAAGTGTGCTATGGTCACTCTTTGGACTCTTTCAACTCTTCAGGTCTAATTGACCTGGTACATTTTAAACCATTTTTTTAAAAGCACTACAATGGGCATTGGTGGCTCAGTGGTAGGTTTCTCGCCTATCATGCGGAAGGCCTGGGTTCAATTCCAAGCTAATGCCCAAACCCCAGCCACTGGATGCAGTGCCGGTCCCAAGCCCGGAAAAATGGGAGGGTTGTGTCAGGAAGGGCCAAGGGGTAAAACCTGTGCCAAGTTGTTGGACTGCTGTGGTGATGGAGCAGCCGAAAGCAACTTCTTCTTCTTTTAAAAGTACTACAGAATTATATATATAATAATATATATATATCTTCTTCTTCTTTCGGCTTTTCCCTTCAGGGGTCGCCACAGCGAATCATCTCTCTCCACCTATCCCTATCTTCTGCATCCTCAACACTTGCACCCACTAGCTTCATATCCTCATTAATTCCATCCATATACCTCCTCTTTGGCCTTCCTCTTTGCCTCCTGCCTGGCAGCTCCATGTCCAACATTCTCCTACCAATATACTCACTCTCCCTCCTCTGAACATGTCCAAACCATCTTAATCTGGCCTCCCTAACTTTTCCCCCCAAAAGTCCAACATGAGCTGTCCCTCTGATGTACTCGTTCCTAATCCTGTCCAATCTTGTCACTCCCAAAGAGAACCTCAACATCTTTATATATATGTATCAGAAGTTTCACACACTTTTGTGTAACAAAATGTACTATATTTTAAAAAAAAAAAATTGTTGGCATAAATCAAGAAAAAAATCAAAATGGAACAATGTTTTAATTCCTGCTTATTATTTTGAACTGATTTATCAAATACAGGTGACAAACTACAACAGAAGCACGAGAAATAAAAGATTACTGTAGTCACTGGAGGATATACAGCTTCAAAAATGCATCTACAAATGTGAATGATAAAAATAGACAGTATAGGTTTCTAAATCCATTTTATTTCATCCTTTTGGGCTTCAGCTGTCACTTGGGTAGCTTGTTTGCTTAATCTCATGTCTGGCTTTAGCAGGTAGCCTAGAAAGTGTTAAATGGTTTCTATTCAGTACTATCATACTAATAAAAGCAAAGAGTGTAATGATGTATGGTGTTTAGGGAGCAATTTTTTTAAAATCATGCCTGGTTTTGAGGCCTCCCTCACCTGACTGGCTAAACGCAGTGCACCGGATGGACTCGTTTGCATTAAGCTGATGTCTGCTGATGAATGAATAAAATGCGATGAATTTGCAAGTAACAGCTGGAATAGCAGACCTGCTGTACAAAAGAGGCAGGTTCCAATTATGCTAATCCAGCACCTGCTCGAGGGCAAATAAGTGCATCTTCCAGTCCAGAAATGTTGGTATATGTGTTTAGTGACTGCATTAAAGAAGCAAACCCTCATAACACACTTTCCAAACACTCATTCACAGCCGTCCAGCGTAACGCATCCTACGCGCCAGGTCGTTTCTCTCCGAGCTAAAATAAGCCCTAGCGTGTGTAAATGAGGAGCGGCTGGGGAGCAGGAGAGCGATTATCACGGCCATGAACAGTGATGCGCGCGCCCTTAATGAGCCAGGCTTCTATTTTCAACTGCGTCCAAACACACCTGCCTGTCCTAAAAAAAACGCACACACGCACCACTCACTCACACACAATGGCGTTTGTAGAGCAGAAGACGCCGGAGAGCACCGCCTCCTCACTTCAGGGTCTGATCTGAGTTTGTGTGTCGATGTGATGTGGGAGTTCCCTCTCAGCCATCAGCGGGAGAAATCACTCGCCAAAGAAAATTCAGTTAATAGACCGGTTTGGTAACAGAGCGAGTGAGTTTGAAACATCTGCTGTTGTCAGTGTTGTAACCTGATTAATTATTTCAGGCGATTTTTTCTGACAGAACGTTTTAAATCTTGGATGATGTACATCTGTTCAGAAAGATAAAACAAGCCGAGAGCTAATATGGGCTCAATAAGGAATAGGAGAAAAGGAGGAGATATCTGCAGGGGCTAATCTGTCTTTTTCTGTCTGTCTTTTTCTCATTCTATCTCAGAGGAGGCAGTGAACGAGGTGAAGAGACAGGCCATGTCTGAGCTTCAGAAGGCCGTGTCTGACGCTGAGAGGAAAGCTCACGAGATGATCTCAGCCGAACGCTCCAAGATGGAGAGAGCATTAGCGGAAGCCAAGAGACAAGCCTCGGAGGACGCTCTGTCCGTCATCAACCAGCAAGAGGACTCCAGCGAGGTGTGTCTCCTTCTCTCTCTCTCTCACACACACACACAAACACACAATCAGCTGGGCCTCACTGGGCCACTTCCTGCCGGCATATCATCTCTACCTGCACCCACTTCACACAGCATGACCACTCACACTCTCCACTGTCCTCGAAATAGCTCCTACACTCATGTGTGATGAAGAGAGTCTCTGTAAGTATGTGTTAGATGAATAAGGCATCCAACACTCACAGAGACGCTCTCCATCACATGCTCACTTCATTCCTCTCAATCTTTGAGAGTCTGCCACTCCTCCTCTTTATCTCCTCCTGCCAAGGGTACAAATTCTGTGACAATGAGGGATGAAGCCATTTTAGTTAAATAAGTGAATTAATTTCTCAAAACTTCTCTTAATGTCTGTAAGAGCATTAGGCAAACATATAATTATATTTATTTGTCTTTGTAATTATTGCCCTTCTAATTATAAACTTTCAGGATCTAGACTTAACATGTGAAATGTTTAGTATCATATTAACTTAACAGCACTAGTAAAGCATGAGCTTAGCCTCTGCTAGCACTTGTGGTTATTTTGGAAAAGACAGAGCTGTTACTGCAGTAGTAGATGCGCTTTGCTAACACACTGCTCTCCTCCGTTATCACAGAGCTGCTGGAACTGCGGCCGTAAGGCAAGCGAGACATGCAGCGGCTGCAACACAGCGCGGTACTGCGGCTCCTTCTGCCAGCACAAGGACTGGGAGAAGCACCATCATGTGTGTGGACAGACGCTGCAGGGACTACCTGGAGGTGCCAGCATTCCTCTGGGAACTCCTTCCTCCTCCTCGTCCTCCTCCTCTTCTTCCTCCTCCTCATCCTCTACCAGCGCTCCGCCCACACACTCGGACAGCACCGTCCCGGGCCCTCTGTCTCTGGTCGGGCAGGCCGGCGGTGGAGGAAGCCCCAAAGACAGCAGCTCCAGTTCCAGCAGTGTGTCACGTTCCACCACCCCTGCCACACCTGCCCTGCTGGATTCCTCCTCCCGCTGACCTCTAACCCCCAGTCTGGGCACGCTCACTGCTACCGCTAACGCTGCTGCTGCACCTGCACCCAAAAGAAGCTGAGATATGTTCACCACAAATCCTCGCACTTCTCCCCACCTCTACGAGTTCCTCACTTCTTCTCAACTACCTGAAGCTCTCATTTAACCCTAGCTCTATATTTATTAACATTTGAAAGGGTTTTATTTACTGAGGACGCAGTCGGCGATTTTAACCACGTCTTATTTAAAATAAGGCAGCAAGATATAAATTCGAGCTTGGCTTTAGGAATAATTTAAGCCCTGTATATATGGTCAGCCCAGTACGCATGGAGGCAGTTCACACCTCACACACTCCGTTCTCTTCCACAGAGAGCAATGGGACTTTTTAGAGAAGCTTGAATAGGAGTTAGATTCCTCCTGCCAGTCTAACACACACAAATTTCTCCTCCTGTCTGGGTTTGTACGGAGGGGACGACAGATTTCCCATCCCAGCACTCCGTTCCTCAAACCATGAACGATCTTCTTTCACCGGTTTGTTTTTGGCTTTAACAAGAAAATCCAAAAATAATGATGCTAATAATAATAATAATAATAATAAAAAGAATAAAGACCTGATAACTACCTTGCTAGCGAGCCAAGAAAAACCTACACCGGACTCACCTCTCTGTTCTGATGCGAACCCAAATGAAAAAAAAAAGACAAAAAACATGATCCAAACCTTTTTAATACACTGCCAAAGTTTCACGGAGAAGCACTCGTCTTGTAACCAAACGCGAACGAAGCAAAACCTCCTCAAACCCAAGTCTGGTTTCTTTTCGAGAGGCAGCAAGGAAAAAAGGAACAAATTCAATCCCTGCCTCCCTCCTCTCACTGTGCCCCCACCCCTCCTTCCCTCCCCTCCACTCCACTCCCCTCCCCTCCTCTCCTCTCCTGGGCTGAGTTACCCACAATCCCCTGCTCTAACCCCAAGGAACACGGTGAAGTGACATGCTATCCGCCTTTGCTCAAAGCAAAAAGACATACAGGCGGAGAGAGAGAGAACGCAAGGACGAGTGGACCAAACAAGATGCATGGAAATGAACGCGCTCTTGGCCTCGAAAGAAAATTGGCACCACAAAATGCCAAAAAAAACCCACAAAACCCTCAAAAAGAACTGAGAACGTCTGTGCAAGGATCGCACTCCAAGGACGAGCCTTTTGAAGCAATTCTCCGTTTTTTTTGTTTTGTTTTGCTTTGTTGTTTTTTTTTAAAAACTCCCAATTTTACAGTGAGCTGTAATTTTCACTCTCCCTCGTTTTTCCAAAGCATGAAGAGCAGACTGCTTTAAAAAAAAAAAAAAAAAAAAAAAACAACAAAAAAAAAAAACCTGTCTCATAAAAAGCGGTGTGGACTTGATTTCTCTTCTATATCTCTCTCTCTATCTCTCTCTTACTCCGTTTTTTTCCCTACCTCCTGCCTACTTTGTCCCTTTGTCTCCTTCCCCTCTGAGCGGATATCCGAGAAGGGATCAAACGTGTAGATACTGCTTCTTTCTGGTTCTCGATGTCTCTGTCTCTGATGTCTCCCCGTGCTGCCTGACTTTTTTATTTATTTATTTTTTTTAACTTCTTCTTTCGGTCTTGTTTTCGGTTTGGGTCGGGACGCGTAAAGACGTTCTGAGGGGAGAAATGTGTAGAGTAGAATCTCCTCGTGTATTTTAGAATCACTCGTGTTTCGAGACAGTGAGAGGACGGAGGTGCAATATGAGAAGAGAATTCAGCTACTGAACGGAACCTCAGAAACCACCCTTAGGGTACCTTATAATATAAATCTACATATAAATCTATTTAAAATAACAACCGTAACTTAATGTGAATGTATATAGTATTTAAAAAGTAAGAGGTCCAAAAAAATGTGTTTGCCAAATAACAGAAAGTATAATGTCTACAAATCACTTCTCACTTCTTTTCCTTTGCAAATCAAAGCAATTGTAATTACTCATTCAGACCCATGCATTTTTTTGTCCCCTCTGTTTTACTCTGTATATTGTGTAATCTATAGACGTAGATGACAGCGAGTCCTGGTTTTGCCGAGTCACAGACGTCCGTGGGTCAAAAAAAAAAGAAGTGGATTTCGGGTTCAGTTCGATCTGCCGTACGTCATCACCACGATATTTTACCGATCGAGTGGCTTTAAGGAAACAGCTTGTAGATTTGCTGCCTCTGCAAAATCAGGACTTCGGTAGGTGAAACGGGGGAGGCCAAGGTCAGAGTCTGTGACTCATCTCTGCTTGTACAGTTTATTAAAGAGAAGCGGTGCGATTCGAGGGATCGCGCGTTCACAAGCGGCACCTTGTTAACCATCATGCTGATGGCAGGATTTCAAGTCACTTCCTGTTGATTTCAGTGTAACTGAAATGCACGCTTTGTCACTGAACTAACCTCCGGTCCAAAAATCCGACACCAGAATCAAGCTAACACTTTTTTCCCCTTGTCTCCTGTCTATACTGCGGTACATGCTATGGTTCCCCCCCCCCCACATGCAGTCTCCAGAGGTGCTGGAGACCTTGAAACACATTAAAGCAGATTTAAGTTTTTTGGTAACGAAGGGCCAGATAACAAATGATAATAAAGATGTCCCCAAAATGAGAAAACGCCCTTTAGATCTAAGCGAGTCCATCACCCTGAACGAACTGTGGGTTTAAATGCAGAAACATTTAGTGCACTCAGACGTCCTGTCCACATGCCATACCTCTAACACGGACCAAACTTGAAGGTTTCCTGCTTATCGTCCTATTTAGCGTCTTTTTTTGATGTCGGCTCCTTTAATTTAAGTGCATTCGATATTGAATGATCTATTTTCTTATTTGGAAATTAATATATGAAGTCTTTCAGTCCGTATGTAAAGCTTTCTTTTCTCCACCTGTGTATGATGAAGCAGAGCTGAATATGGCTTCCGTTGTCTCCCCGGGCTTTCTTCCTCAGCTTGCTGTCTCCTCGTTAGCTACCTCCTGTCCAAGAGCGTGAGATGTACGTGCCGCTGTCTCAGAGAGCCGTGCTGCTAGCAGACATGCAAACCCGCCGCCATCCGAAGAAGCAGCGTACATTCAGCCTGCATATGTTACTTTAGGGGTTTAGACTACAGATTTGACTAAAAGGCTTTGTTCACACAGCAGGGCAAATCTGAACATCAGCGGTGGCAATTACATATGATCAAATAGATATCGTTTGGATTGTCGCCACATTTTCTCCATTAGTTGCCATAGTAACGATGCTGCCTACATGCTGAGCTTAAGAAATTTCGTTAAGATGTGTACCAAATGACGAAAGATACAGAATTTAACTGCACAAACAAAATTAGTAACTTTCCCAGAACGATTTGAAATCCATACAAATGTGGTTTAATTTTTTTTAAGCTTTTTCAGAACTGGATTTAACCTGTCTGTCTGAACACAGCTGCTCTATTTTCTAAGCAGTTTTATTTAACACATTCAGCATATTAACATGTCCCATAGTTATCAAAAAGAACAGACCAAAGCACCTCTGTATGCTGGTTAACTGCAGCCTTTTGAACATGAGCTAGTGCGAACGAATGCCCCTGAACCAAAGTGGTGGAAAACACACACACACACACACACACACACACACACATGCTCCAAGCACAGTACAGCAGCAGAATAGTTGTTCTGGTGCTGAATGTACAAAGCCACAGCTGGACATGTGCCTATATTGTACATACTATCATATTTGACTTGTATTATATTATTCCTGTGTGCACGCAGAATATTCAGGAGGCATCCAATGTAGACAGCACTAGTGACAGTTTTTTTTAACAAAGTCGTACAAGAGACATAACGATCTGTATGCCAAATCTGAAGCCTGTACAGACTCCTTGTCGATAGTCGAGACAGGTAACTGTGTGGATATTTTAACATATAAGCCTTACAATGTTGTAAATAGGGACAAGAGCTTACGCAAGTATCATGCCATGATACTTGAAATGGGCACATGACTAGCATCAGGCAGCTTGGCTGGAGAACGAAAACGTGCCACTGGAGTGTGTGCTGGAGAGACAGAGGCTTTTCATTCATGATCTTGCTGTGCAAACTACTTGAATATTCCAGAGCTTTAATCTGATAACACAAGCAAAACGAAGGCAGAGGATACACACACGCACATCCCTCACTCCTTCTCTGTGATTTGCATGTCTGCTCAGCTCACGTTTTAGGTCGTGCCAGGCTTCTATGCGCTACATGATCTAACTTAGTGTCCCGTCTTGTCTCCAACCAAAGTCGAACCAAAAAGGAAGAGCCTGCTGATGTACTCTTCCACCGTTTGTATATATCTGTGTTTTCTTGGGCGCAGCGGGAGGCACGGCTTCTCTGAGCTGATTTGTGAAGGGGTCGAGGCTGGGAGACATCCGGGGCTAAACCTTTTTGATAGCGTGACCCACGGAAATAAAATGAGCTCTGTAGACCTGAAACAATGGTAAAATTAGCATTACATATATATTTAAAGTGAGATATTTGACAAGGGTTTTTTTTTCCTATCAGTTTTTTTTTCTTCTGCTTTAATTATACCATCCATAAAGGGTATAGGTGGAATGTTTTGCTAGGGAAGATGCATGTGATCATAAGCTTTTTGGACTCTCTACCAGAAGCCCTTTATCAGTGGACATCCATAGCTCATCCTGTTGTAATGTAAACCTCACACACTAACGAGACTGAGAACGCTATTGTTAGCAAAGCCGGAGCGGACGCTTGATCTCCCTAATTGCTAAAATAGCTAGACTTTTTTTTTTTCTGTAAAGATACCTAAAGATGAAGGTTCGATTTGACATGTTTAGGGAAGCGTTATTTACTGTATTGTGCAATACATTGTTACAGAAAAGAGAACGTTGTTTCTGTAGGAAAAGGTTGGTGTGATGAAGACTTTTTTTTCCTGTTATCAGTCTCTAGATGAAGTGAACTGTGCCAGGAGAAGTTTTGATTTCTTTCTTGCATGCTCTCCTCCCCCATTTTGCTGCCCCTTCTACCCCTTTACTGTGCGCTTCGTTGGATATGTGACGCTGTAAACATTCTAAATCAGGTTATTGTCTGTGTTGAGATATGTATCTGTGTAATTAAAAAAGACAGCGAAATACGAAACATCGCTAGTGTGGTTCGTCCTTCATTTCCTGAGTGATCATGCATGATGTTACATCCCCAGATACCCACAGAGGAACTTGAATGAAATGACTTGGGCCTTGTGTGACAGGTAAAACCTGTTATTTACTCGTTCGGGATCCACTTACTTCAATTAAGTCTCTGTTGAGATCATTATTCTGTTCTGAGTTGTGCTGCAGTGTTATGTTACCTATCACTGACTGAAATGAACTCTGTTTGTTGTACAAAGATAAAAGTTCCCTTAACCTAAATAAAGTTTCAGTCGTTGGCTCCTTTGTAAGATCTTTGTAGCAGGGGTCAGGAGGGGATCTGCAGCCTGGGCTGGAAACACTGGGTATGAGGCAGGAATACACACATCACGGGGTATCACACGTACACTCACACACACTTCTGCAGCAATTTCCCATTGGCAGATCACCTACTGCCATGTTTTTGGGAGGAAGCAGGAAAACCGAGCAACCAGAAGCAACCCACATGGACACAGGGAGAGCACAAGGAGAACTTTTCCCCTGTGCACCACTATGCCACCCTTTAGTTAATCATATGCATCATAAGTAATCATATGATCATTTCTGTATCAACAGCGTCCATTTCTTTATCTCCAGTTTGTTTAGGACACTATGATGAACTGTAATCTATAAACATGAACAAAACTTCACAAGGCAGCATCATTATTCAAGTAGTCACTGTGGTTTTGTTAAAAGGGACTTTAATCCAAATAAGAATGACAAGTGCATTATTGTTGGTTGTTTTGGGTTTTTTTGCTTCATTTATAATAACGCAATTTATATTTTAAAACAATGCTTTTGATTTTAAGTACCCACCTACTTTAAGTACATACCTACCCAAATGGTTTTAAAACACTCTGGTGTTTAGCGTGTTATATCAGCCATTGTGTCCTCACAGTAATAAGCCACAATCATGCATAGTATAATAACAGTATATAAATTGCATAAAAGAACGAAGGTTTTAGTGTCACTGTACACTGGAGATTTGTATCAGTATGCACTGTTTCTTATATATAATAAAATGTATGTGTTTTGTGTTGTTAGGTAATAATATAATATTGGATTTTATGATTGGGGCCATAGTAGATCCTTTAAATCATTAATTAAATTGTTAGTCAACCAAGCAATTAGTAAATTAGCCTATCACGTTAAATCAGATTTAGATTCATTATTACCAGATGATGTGATTGATGCGTTGTATGATGAATGCTTTGGGTGACTCCTTCTATAAGTGTTAAATAAATTTCTCCTGTAGAAAGCTTCACCATATTAACAATTCATTCATTCATTGTCTACCGCTTATCCGAACTATTCTCGGGTCACGGGGAGCCTGTGCCTATCTCAGGCGTCATTGGGCATCAAGGCAGGATACACCCTGGACGAAGTGCCAACCCATCACAGGGCACACACACACTCTCATTCACTCACGCAATCACACACTACGGACAATTTAGAGATGCCAATCAACCTACCATGCATGTCTTTGGACCGGGGGAGGAAACCGGAGTACCTGGAGGAAACCCCCGAGGCACGGGGAGAACATACAAACTCCACACACATGGCAGAGATGGGAATCGAACCCCCAACCCTGGAGGTGTGAGGCAAACACTAAGTCACACACTAAGCCACCGTGCCCCCACAATTCATTCAATTCAATTAAATTTATTTTTTTATAGCGCTTTTAACAATGGACATTGTCTCAAAGCAGCTTTACAGAAGTATAGAAACAGAGAAGGAAAAAAAATTATAAAGTTTAAATTAAAGTAACTATTTTATCCCTATTTTATCGCTAATGAGCAAGCCTGTGGCGACAGTGGCAATGAAACACTCCCTGAGATGATATGAGGAAGAAACCTTGAGAGGAACCAGGCTCAGATGGGAACCCATCCTCATTTGGGTGACAATTTGGGTGACAGTTTGGGTGAATCATTTTACTGGACAGTAAATAATGTAAATGTAAATAATGTCCTTTCTACAACAGTAGCCAAAGGCTCATGAGGAACTATTAGGTCAGTGTAGTTTCTGAGTTCATTATAGACACTAATTCCTTGCTGTCGCAAGCTGACAGATGTAACAGCAGATCTGTGACGGTGTGATAGTCTCCAAGTGGCTCATGTGATGTTTAAAGACAATGTAGGTTATGTGTAAAGTGCAGGCAGGGACTCCGGCAAGACTAGCTATGACAGCAAAACTAAAAGGGAGAGCCAGAACGTGACAGACATGAAGGCTTCCCAGGACATAAAGCATCCAACCTTACAGTCAGCAAACCTGAGCGACTTGCGAGGGTGGTAAGGTGGCAGCATCCAAACATCCCAGTACACCAAACACTCTATGACCGTAAACCTTCCAGATTTGCTCCTTTACCTAAGAAAACAATACATTGAAAGCTTAGGTGTTGAGAGGTTTAGATCATGTGTAGCATCAATCATATGAGTCCCTGTGAATGAGCTATTACTACAGAAAAAATATAGACTGGACATACTGGTATACGTCTGTGATTTGAGTTACAGCCAGTGTTATTGTCAGAGCTACTCGTTACAGAAAATTAATCAAACACCTTCTAGCCAGTCACAATCAAGTAGTAATTCTGGGGTATAAGAGGAAATAATAATAATAGGCTTTGCAACTACCTTTTATTCGGTAGGTAAATAACCTCCAATATATATATATATATATATATATAAAAACCGGAAATCAAAGTTGCACCACACACCTGTCATTTAAAGCTTTGAACCCATTAATACACATTGTACACACTTGTTGCACTTCAGAAAGCCACGCCCCCTCTGCATTGACTTCATTGATTTTATAATGTCTCATCCGGGTCTTTTTTCCCCAGCTATTTGATGAATTTTTTTTTAAACAGTTACAGATATGTTCTTCTTTAATGGAATAGTTCTCTATAATGTTTCCTCAGTAATGTTTAAGGTTGAAATACATGCTTTTTGTGTGTATTTTCAGGCAGGTGAGCTGCAGGTGAGTTCATTAAAGGTGAACCGCCTCCATTTTCTCAGCAGACTCTCTCGGGGTGCGTCCCAAACCGCAAACAACATTCGCCTACCTATTGTTTTCATATTCATTAATACGGTATGGTTGGATTTGGGATGTAACCATGGCGACCTGTGACCCCTATTAAGTACTGTAGAGTGCAGGTTTGGACGCGGCCTTTTCCTCTGTGACTTTAGACGTAAAAAAAATTGTGTTAAATATTTCTAGTACTTTTTGAGCAGGTCTGTTTGGTGACTTGTTAAATTAAAAAAGGCATACTCGCAGGGCTTGGACTGATGAAGATTGATTAAACGCTGTTCAGAAGCAGCAGGCTAAAGGTGGGATGATTATTGGAGTTCAGCTCGGTATCTAACATGGCGGAGCAAATCTACGATATTAAAGGAGCTCTCAACTCCGGAAGTCAGTTCACTGAGGACCCGGTAAGTTTCTTGTCTTTATTCTGCGATGTGAATGAATAGGTAATCCTTCTAGTATGCACAAGGCTTTTTTCGTTTTAGAAATTAGCTAACACATTAAGACAATATAATTAACTCTTTCAGCCAGTTTAATTCAACCAGCACCTGCTTTTGTTCTGAACTTGCTCCAGCTTGTCTGCTGAAAACAACAAGGCTGTTCATCTTCTTTAGAAATTAGCCTCATTGTTTCCATGCGCAATTTCCTGTTATTGTGTAACATTTTTCCCTCTCAAGAGTCCATCTTTCTTGGTTCAGGTACAAATCTAGGGTATATTTAGTGTGTATTTATTGAGTTGTATCTTGATAAAAACCTAAGATGAATCAGTTTGAATATGAGGATAATTACAGATGTAAACTGTAATAATCTTTGTTTGAGCCTGTGAATCTCAGACGGGTGGGCACCAGACTCCTGTAGGACTCCTACACATCTATAATCATCAATCACATCTATAATCATGTCTTACCTGTTAATGGGTTAGTTATATCAAATATTTCCCATGTACTTAAGCCAAGATACACTATATTGCCAAAAGATTTGGGACAGCCCTCCAAATCATTGAATTCAGGTGTTGTGTTTCAGGGGTTGGACTTGATACCTTAATTCCAGTGAAAGGAACACTTAATACTTCAGAATACCAAGACATTTTGGACAATTTAATGCCCTAATTTTGTGGGAACAGTTTGGGGATAACCCCTTCCTGTTCCAACATGACTGTACACCAGTGCACAAAGCAAGGTCCATAAAGACATGGATGAGTGAGTTTGGTGTGGAGGAACTTGACTGGCCTGCACAGAGTCCTGACCTCAACCTGATAGAATACCTTTGGGATGAATTAGAGTGGAGACTGCGAGCCAGGCCAAAAACTGGGATGTCTGCCTTTACATGCACGTGAATGTAATATGGAGTTGGCCCACACTTTGCAGCTAAAACTGCTTCAACTCTTCTGGGAAGGTTTTCCACAAGGTTTAGGAGTGTGTTGATGGGAATTTTTGACCATTCCTCTAGAAGTGCATTTGTGAGATCAGGCACTGGCTCACAGTCTCCACTCTAATTCATACCAAAGGTGGTCTATCAGGTTGAGGTCTGGACTCTGTGAAAGGCCAGTCAAGTTCCTCCACAACAAACCCACTCATCCATGTCTTTATGGACCTTACTTTGTGCACTGGTGTGCAGTCATGTTGGAAAAGGAGGGGGGGGGGGGCATCCCTGAAATGTTCACACAAAGTTGGGAGCATGAAATTGTCCAAAATGTCTTGGTATGCTGAAGCATTAAGAGTTTCTTTCACTGGAACTAAGGGGCCAAAAACCCCAAAAAAACCCTGAATTCAATGATTTGGAGGGCTGTCCCAAAACTTTTGGCAATATAGTGTATGTCTTAGACCTGATTCAGTTCTTCAGCGATGATGTATAGATTTGCTCATGTGGTTTAAGATAAATATTTGAAGGCAAAATATACCTGGAAACCTGAATTGAGGCAGTTAATGTAGTTCCACTTTGATCAATTTGTAATGATGCAATTAACAAAATGTGTGAAATTATACATCTTAACAGCAAGTCTATGGCAGTTAAAATTTAGGTGATGCATTTTTTAGAAGCCATTTTTAAAGCATTTTTCCCCAATGTCTTTTTTTTTTTTTTTTTTTTTTTTTTTTTAAATAAGGGTTTCTCTTTTTTTTTAATGTAACAAGGCCTGCATGTGTCCAAAAGACTTCCATGCTTGGTTTCTAAACCAAAGCTCACATATCAAACCTCCAGGACTCCATTACAACAAAACAAAAATGGAGCTCAGTGCATGTAATTCTATGTAAAATAAGTGTAAGATATAAAAAAATAAATAAATGAGCCTGGAGTCTTTGCTGTGATTTTTTTTTTTTTTTTTTTTTTTTTTGTTCGTTCGTTCTTTAGGAGTTGGAGGCGATCAAGGCACGGGTGATGGAGATGGAGGAAGAGGAGGAGGAGAAGCTGAGGGAAGCACAGTACTGTTCAGAGAAACCGTTTCCCTATGGCCCTCTACAGGCAGGTGAGCTAAAGCTGTCCACATTGCCATCACTTCCCAAACCCAGGCAGTGCTGCACTCCAGAGTTGGCTTTGTGTAAGAGAGGGTGATTTTTTTCAATCATGGTTGTACACCCTTTTATATTTACAGGGACACATAATGTGAAGTGTTCTGAGTCGTATGTTTAGAGCTTTATAGTCAGTCTTTAAGCTTCAAATCAAGTGTCTCAAAGGCAGGTGTGTTGGATTATCTGACGTCTGTGTGTCATCAGGACTTTTCTACAGTATGACACCTGAGGAGAGGATAGACGCTGACACCAGATCTGTCTACGTGGGGAACGTAAGCTGTGTTTTTTTTTTTTTTAAAGATTTGTTTAATTGCCATGTGGTAAATCATCTGTGCCTTATTATATATGAATATTGTGCTGTTAGTTCATCTGCCTCATATTTCAGTCAAGTGATTGTTGAGCATGGCAACATAGAGTAATAAATGTTGAAGCAATGCATTTTGATACACTATATTGCCAAAGGTTTTGGGATGTCTGCCTTTACATGCACATGAATGTAATATGGAGTTGGTCCACCCTTTACAGCTATAACAGGTTCATCTCTGCTGTAAAGGATTTCCACAAGGTTTAGATGTGTGATTATGGGAATTTTTGACCATTCCTCTAGAAGCGCATTTGTGAGGTCAGGCGCTGATGTTGGACCAGAAGGTCTGGCTTGCAATCTCTGCTCTAATTCATCCCAAAGGTGTTCTATCAGGTTGAGGTCAGGACTCTGTGCAGGCCAGTCAAGTTCCTCCACACCAAATTCGCTCATCCATGTCTTTATGGACCTTGCTTTGTGCAGTTATGCTGGAACAGGAAGGGGTCATCTCTGAACTGTTCCCACAAAGTTGGGAGCATGAAATTTGTCCAAAATGTCTTGGTATGCTGAAGCATTGAGTTCCTTTCACTGGAACTAATGGGCCAAACCCAACCCCTGAAATACAACACTTGTATTCAATGATTTGTATTGGTGTCCCAAAACTTTTGGCAATATAGTGTATACTGATGTATAACTTCATCAAATACATTTTTTTTTATTGATTGAAAATCAGCACCAAACAAGAAACATGGCTTCAGAATTTATAACTTAAAATACACTCACTATCTGCTTTATTAGGACATTCACGCAGTTATCTAATCAGATCTAGTAATAAAGCAATATAATAAATCTTAGAGATACATGAGAGAGCTTCAGGTAATGTTCATCTGAATGAAGAAAGTGTGATCTCTGTAACTTGTTGGTACCAGATGGGCTGATTTGAGTATTTCAGAAACTCCTGGGATTTTCCCACACAAGTGTCCTAGAGTTTACACAGAACGCTACAGAACGCTGCAGAACACACAAACTAAAACCATTAAGTAAGTGACAGTTCTGTGGATGGAAACACCTTGTTGAGAGATCAGAAGAAAATGGCCAGATTGGTTTGAGCTGCCAGGAAGGATGTAAGTCATATCACACTTTTCAAACATAGTCAGCAGAAACGCATCTCACTATGCACAAAACATTGAACTTTGACCACATCAGGTTCCACTTTTGTCAACCAAGGACAGGAATATGAGGATATTCCACTACTTTTCACAGTAGTCACACAAATGAGTTAAAAGGCAACATATGTTTCCCAAAAACTATGGTGCTATTCCAGCATAACTTTTTTTTTTAATGTCAACTCAGCTAAATTCAACTCCTCAATGTGTGACTCAGTGCCATATAAAGTTTCTGAGATTCACTGAGGCACCACCCCTGAGTATTCGAGCTGTTCTTGATAAACACTGCATGCTCTGTTTTTTTTAAATGGACACAGGTGGATTATGGGACGACTGCAGATGAGCTGGAGATCTACTTTAATGGCTGTGGTCACGTGAACAGGGTCACTATTCTGTGCGACAAATTCACTGGCCATCCAAAAGGGTGAGGGCAGGATTATATTAGTCTGCGTCAGTGTATCGAGCATTATTTGAGTGGACATGGCTTTGCTCTTCTCCTTTCTAGGTTTGCATACATCGAGTTCTCTGATAGAGAGTCAGTGAGAATGGCCATGAGTTTGGATGAAACCTTGTTCAGAGGACGAGTCATTAAGGTGAGAATGAAGTGTAAATTCTCAGTGAGTATAGCATAAAAGAAACAAATTATTATAATTACAAGTGCACATGTAGGAACCGTGTACTAAAGTGTACACCAATCAGGCATAACATTATGACCACCTGCCTAATATTGTTGGTTCCCCTTTTGCTGCCAAAACAGCCCTGACCTGTCAAGGCATGGACTCCACTAGATCCCTGAAGATGTGATTGGCAGCAGATCCTTTAACTCCTAAGTTCTGAGGTTGGGCCGACTTGCAGGATTTAAAGGATACTTTTGATAGATACTGACCACTGCAGACCGGGAACACCCCACAAGAGCTGTAGTTTTGGAGATGCTCTGATCCAGTTGTCTAGCCATCACAGTTTGGCCCTTGTCAAACTTGCTCAAATCCTTACGCTTGCCCATTTTTCCTGCTTCTAACGCATCCACTTTGAGGACAAAATGTTGACTTGCTGCCTAATATATCCCACCCACTAACAGGTGCCATGATCTTCTCATCAGTCTTATTCACTTCACTGGTCAGAGGTTTTAATGCTATGTCTGATCAGTGTCAATAATAAATCATTTTAGAATTCAGTCTGATTAAATAAATCTGATCTGTTCACATTCAAAAGCTGCAAAAGAAGTGGAGTTCATATAACTACCTGCTATCTACTGATATATCTACCTTCTTTCGTATAATGGAGTCACTGTTGCTACATCTGGACAAATTTGGGCATATTTAAAGTACATTATATGCATATACACAGACATGGTATACGAGGGTAAATGGTGGTGTGCCATATGCATGTCTTATGTAAATAAAGGGCTTGTTCATGAGTAATTCTGAACCATGAATTCATGAAACTTTGATTAATAAGGGCCACTGTTTGAGCTCATATTTTAACCAGGGATGAAGTCACGGCCTTTGAGCCTGTCCATCCCAGAGAAATTATGGCCTCATACTCGTCCAAATCATTGTTGGCATAATACTGGAATTGTGCCGTGACTCGGCTAACGTTTATAGTGCCATCGAGTTCTCATACCCAATTGGTCAGAAGGTGTTGATACGACAACAGGATAGCAACAGGAACTTGTAGCGTACTACAAGTAGTCTAAACCATACCATGTATGAAAGGGTGTATATTTCAATAATAAATCAAGTAATTATTCTAGGAAAAGTCCTATGGTGTTTAGAAGATTGAAACACTGTTATAGGAAAATAATTCGCTTTGAGGATGAAGCCTCATTTGATTATCTTCCTATAACGGCAAATCCTGTTGTTTTTATTCCTTAAATAAAATGTGTTCTGAAATGTAGATGCACAACATGCCATGCTGGTTTATCATTGGAAGGGAGTAGGAGATGTTGGCTTGCACAGAGACAATAACTGGGTATTTGTGATTTGTGGGTAAAAAAAAAAGGCTCTATATCCTCACGGGTTCTGATCCTACTCGACAAAACGACTGAAGTTTTTCAACTGTTCATTTTCTCTTGACATGTTTTGTTTTTAGGGAAACGTCTTCAAATGTTCTCTAAAACCCCTAAAATTCAGTTCAGAAAAGGCAGAACCAGTTTATTGATGTTTAAAATTGTGATCAATTTATCAAATACACATGCATTTGTGAGGGAATAGGAACAGGTCTTCAGGATTATTGCGCAACACTCAACACAATATCTACACAGTAAACACACAAATCTACAAGTGCAACACTGTGTAGAATGTAAAAAAATACAGATTAGAATTGCAATCCGTTACTCAGACAGGACGGTGTGGTTATGTCACTAAATGTGAGAATGTAAGCTGGCCTGATGTGTGTTTTGGCTACAGGTCTTACCTAAACGCACCAACATGCCAGGCATCAGCAGCACAGACAGAGGGTTTGTGCGAGGTGGGCGCTTCCGAGGCCGAGGTGTCCGTGCTTCCCGGTTCCATAACGGCTTCCAGGGTAGATTCCGCGGCTTCATCCGGTCAGTGCTCCACACATCACACTGAAGTTTAAGATGCAGGATATTTTTCACCTAAATACGCAGATATTGCACTGATTGCTGTGTCTCTATATGTAGGGAGCTTTGCATGTGTCTTTCAGAGAAGTGATGCCTCAGACTTATTTATTATTTCTATTGTAATATGAATTGAAATAAAATGTTAAAGTATCTTGCACTGTGATTTTAAAACGGCCAGCTGGACCAAAAGATATTTACAGTTAGCTGAAATGGCTTTAATCTAAGACCTGTTTAGTTTCTGATGTGTGCAGAGCTACATTGGTGTATGTTTGCTTCATTACCAACTACAACATGTTACTAAACATGTCTTGGCTGAGAAATTACATTTTATGGGTAAAACATTAAAAAAAAAGATCTACAAAAATTTGGAAATATAATGCAACATGCAGGACTGTAAAGCTCAGGCTACTACACAATATAATTTTGAATCTTAAAGCAACAGTTTGATATTTGATGATGCCACAGAATCTGCTCTGTTGCATCTCCAGTGGCTTCAGAGCTCTGTGAAAAACTTTGTTCAGAATGTAGGATAAGCCTGCTGTTCATTCATGTATTATAAGTGGCGCAAATCAGAAATTATTGATGCGCAATTTATAACGTGATTCATTTCATTCGTCGCCTTCTGACACACTGATCCAAATCATCCAATCATTACACAGCTGATCTAATCTTGGTCAGAAATCACACACGCCAGACGAAAGGAATCCTGTTTACTGCAGCGTTTTTTCATTATAACTGTGTTTTTGTTTCAGGGGAAGTGGAAGAGCCCAGCCTTGGTACATTTCCTACTGACGGAATGAAGAGTGTTTTAGTTTTATTGTTTTTCTTTTGGAAGCACTTATGGGTGCTGACTGTTCAGTGCTGTTAAGTTCCTGCCTTTAATGGACTTGGTCTACACATCGATTTTCATAGTTACATTTTAAGTGCATATATATATATAAATATAAATTTGTATGGCTTCTCATATTTTTGTCCGATTTAAAGCCTGAACAATGAAGAAACTTGATTTACACCGGTGACGTTATTTTATTTCTGTTTTTTTATAATGTCCTTTCTGTAAATTGAGCTGCTTGAAGGCTGGAATGCCTTTTGAATTTCAGTATTTTTTTTTTTTTCTAATTTTCTATCTCTGTTCAATGTTTAATGTGAATCATTGACAGAAAAATAAATAAAATAATTTGCTCTCTCCTGTAACAGTGTTACACATCAGTTTATTAAATGAAAATATTTTACTTCATACAACAAACCTATAAACAAATGCACAGGAGGACACAGGAACTTCTGTATGTACAACGGAGTGAAATACAGCTTCAGCTGGACGGCACCATCATGGCAGACACCGTGCTGTCAAAAGCCCTGAAAGTAAAAAGAACACTGTTTAGCGAATATATTTACCCAGCTCATGGCCAGCATTGACTAGATGATCTCCAGAACTTCTTACTTGGACTGTATGGGATCTCCAGGATTGTAGAAGGGATTGCACATGACATCTGTGAAGGAGTTGTGCAATTTTCTGAACATCTGTGGAGAAGATTGATTTCTACTGTAGGTTATTCTGATGCAGTAATTCACAACAAATGTTAATTACAAATACATCTATTCGTTTTACATCTAAAAGCCATCGTCTCACTGCTAAATCTGATCCAAAGATCATTTCATTTATGAGTGTAATTAAATGTGATCATTATTTACATGGTGAACACTGACTTGAAGTTATTCTGTATTTTGCTGAATTAATTTACTAATATTTCAGTTATTTAAGAATCTATAATCGGCGTTAGCTGTGGAATTGGAACTCCCAATTTTAGTCAAAACCTTAACTGCTGTTACCAGGAAATAACTACTTACGCTTCGTATCTCATTGTCTCTCAGTGACGTGTTTGACGAGTCTACGACGATCACAAACTTCACTTTAGAGTTCGTCACATAGCCATATCTGGTATTTCAGTTAAGCTTGATCAAAATTTTCCGTTCAGGTTTTTCTTATTTTTAATCTAAGACTAAAGCGTCCAATTTTGGTTGGTTCCTGTGATAACTAAGTATTAAAACACCTAAGAAAGGTTCGACTGCCACAGAATCTGGCTAAACACCACTCAAACCTCAGCTGTGTTTTTTCTTCTGATCAGACAATCTGAGAAGTGTCCAAGCATGGTCTAACATTGTCATAATTGTGTTTACTTTACAGCCCTCTGTCCATGGCATCCAATCTGCTGTGGCACTCAAGATGCAAGAATTAGATTGGAACGATCAGCCGTACATGTAGGACCTAACAAACTACTGAACCATCTCAGTAGGATATAATGACTATGGTGCTCAGTGCTTTCGTGTACTTGCCACAGGAGTTCTTTCCTACCAGTGGCCATCAAACTCTATAACTCCTCCCCTTTCAGTAGGGAGCAGTATCAGAATTCCACCATGTGCAATATATTCTAGTTCCCTAGCACCCTTTTTGTACTTTGAACACATTTGTATATATTTATTATTCTTGTCATCTGAAGCAGTCAATGACAAAAGAATTTCCTTCGGGATTAATAAAGTCCTCTCTCATCTCATGTAAAAACACCCACGGTTTTAATAAAAGAAAGAGGGAACCTTGTGATTGGTCATGATGAAGCTTATACAACCTTTAGCCAGATAAACCCCTCTTACTTGACACTAAAAGTGAAGAAGTGCCTGTAAATAATAGACGTTATTCAGTAACTGTACTGTGTCCACAAGACTGACATTGAATTCAATAGAAAGCAAGGACACACTGCTCTCAGTTCACTGCCATGACCTGTGCTTTCACTATTCATTCACTCACAATAGTGTGAACTGCAAAAAGTCAGTTGCATCAGAAGGATACACTTTGTAGTCTTCTGTAGGATAGAGCAGTCCCAGGTAGAGCTCTCGCTGATCAGCCATCACTTTACCCACGCAGAGACCTTCTCCTCCACCACGTCCACCCGAAGTGTGCACCGTGTAGTGGAATTTCAGCTCGCTCTGCGTCGGAACGCTCCGGATGTACAGAGGGTAATTCTGCACAAACACAGGTGTGATCGTATCATGAATCATATACACAGAAACTGGTTGCTTACTGTGTGAATGTTAGGACTAGATATCAGAAGCTCTTTCAAGAGTCACAGTCACCACTGTTCCCAATGACCGATCACAGCTCACCACTGTTCCCCAATGACCGATCACAGATCACCACTGTTCCCCAATGACCGATCACAGCTCACCACTGTTCCCAATGACCGATCACAGCTCACCACTGTTCCCCAATGACCGATCACAGCTCACCACTGTTCCCCAATGACCGATCACAGCTCACCACTGTTCCCCAATGACCGATCACAGATCACCACTGTTCCCAATGACCGATCACAGATCACCACTGTTCCCCAATGACCGATCACAGCTCACCACTGTTCCCCAATGACCGATCACAGCTCACCACTGTTCCCCAATGACCGATCACAGCTCACCACTGTTCCCCAATGACCGATCACAGCTCACCACTGTTCCCCAATGACCGATCACAGCTCACCACTGTTCCCCAATGACCGATCACAGATCACCACTGTTCCCCAATGACCGATCACAGCTCACCACTGTTCCCAATGACCGATCACAGCTCACCACTGTTCCCAATGACCGATCACAGATCACCACTGTTCCCCAATGACCGATCACAGATCACCACTGTTCCCCAATGACCGATCACAGCTCACCACTGTTCCCCAATGACCGATCACAGCTCACCACTGTTCCCCAATGACCGATCACAGCTCACCACTGTTCCCCAATGACCGATCACAGCTCACCACTGTTCCCCAATGACCGATCACAGCTCACCACTTTTTCCCCAATGACCGATCACAGCTCACCACTGTTCCCCAATGACCGATCACAGCTCACCACTGTTCCCCAATGACCGATCACAGCTCACCACTGTTCCCCAATGACCGATCACAGCTCACCACTGTTCCCCAATGACCGATCACAGCTCACCACTGTTCCCAATGACCGATCACAGATCACCACTGTTCCCAATGACCGATCACAGATCACCACTGTTTCCCAATGACCGATCACAGATCACCACTGTTCCCAAATGACCGATCACAGCTCACCACTGTTTCCCAATGACCGATCACAGATCACCACTGTTCCCCAATGACCGATCACAGCTCACCACTGTTTCCCAATGACCGATCACAGATCACCACTGTTCCCCAATGACCGATCACAGCTCACCACTGTTCCCAATGACCGATCACAGCTCACCACAGTTCCCAATGACCGATCACAGATCACCACTGTTCCCCAATGACCGATCACAGATTACCACTGTTCCCCAATGACCGATCACAGCTCACCACAGTTCCCAATGACCGATCACAGCTCACCACTGTTCCCCAAGACCGATCACAGCTCACCACTGTTCCCCAATGACCGATCACAGATCACCACTGTTCCCAATGACCGATCACAGATCACCACTGTTCCCAATGACCGATCACAGATCACCACTGTTTCCCAATGACCGATCACAGATCACCACTGTTCCCTATGACCGATCACAGCTCACCACTGTTTCCCAATGACCGATCACAGATCACCACTGTTCCCCAATGACCGATCACAGCTCACCACAGTTCCCAATGACCGATCACAGATCACCACTGTTCCCCAATGACCGATCACAGCTCACCACTGTTCCCCAATGACCGATCACAGCTCACCACTGTTCCCCAATGACCGATCACAGCTCACCACTGTTCCCCAATGACCGATCACAGCTCACCACTGTTCCCCAATGACCGATCACAGCTCACCACTGTTCCCCAATGACCGATCACAGATCACCACTGTTCCCAATGACCGATCACAGATCACCACTGTTCCCCAATGACCGATCACAGCTCACCACTGTTCCCCAATGACCGATCACAGCTCACCACAGTTCCCAATGACCGATCACAGCTCACCACTGTTTCCCAATGACCGATCACAGATCACCACTGTTCCCAATGACCGATCACAGCTCACCACTGTTCCCAATGACCGATCACAGCTCACCACTGTTCCCAATGACCGATCACAGATCACCACTGTTCCCCAATGACCGATCACAGATCACCACTGTTCCCCAATGACCGATCACAGCTCACCACAGTTCCCAATGACCGATCACAGCTCACCACTGTTCCCCAATGACCGATCACAGCTCACCACTGTTCCCCAATGACCGATCACAGCTCACCACTGTTCCCCAATGACCGATCACAGATCACCACTGTTTCCCAATGACCGATCACAGCTCACCACAGTTCCCAATGACCGATCACAGCTCACCACTGTTTCCCAATGACCGATCACAGATCACCACTGTTCCCAATGACCGATCACAGATCACCACTGTTCCCAATGACCGATCACAGCTCACCACTGTTCCCCAATGACCGATCACAGATTACCACTGTTCCCAATGACCGATCACAGCTCACCACTGTTCCCCAATGACCGATCACAGCTCACCACTGTTCCCCAATGACCGATCACAGCTCACCACTGTTCCCCAATGACCGATCACAGCTCACCACTGTTCCCCAATGACCGATCACAGATCACCACTGTTCCCCAATGACCGATCACAGCTCACCACTGTTCCCCAATGACCGATCACAGCTCACCACAGTTCCCAATGACCGATCACAGCTCACCACTGTTTCCCAATGACCGATCACAGATCACCACTGTTCCCAATGACCGATCACAGCTCACCACTGTTCCCCAATGACCGATCACAGATCACCACTGTTCCCCAATGACCGATCACAGATCACCACTGTTCCCCAATGACCGATCACAGATCACCACTGTTCCCCAATGACCGATCACAGATCACCACTGTTCCCCAATGACCGATCACAGCTCACCACAGTTCCCAATGACCGATCACAGCTCACCACTGTTCCCCAATGACCGATCACAGCTCACCACTGTTCCCCAATGACCGATCACAGCTCACCACTGTTCCCCAATGACCGATCACAGCTCACCACTGTTCCCCAATGACCGATCACAGATCACCACTGTTTCCCAATGACCGATCACAGCTCACCACAGTTCCCAATGACCGATCACAGCTCACCACTGTTTCCCAATGACCGATCACAGATCACCACTGTTCCCAATGACCGATCACAGCTCACCACTGTTCCCCAATGACCGATCACAGATTACCACTGTTCCCAATGACCGATCACAGCTCACCACTGTTCCCCAATGACCGATCACAGCTCACCACTGTTCCCCAATGACCGATCACAGCTCACCACTGTTCCCCAATGACCGATCACAGCTCACCACTGTTCCCCAATGACCGATCACAGATTACCACTGTTCCCAATGACCGATCACAGCTCACCACTGTTCCCAATGACCGATCACAGATCACCACTGTTCCCAATGACCGATCACAGCTCACCGCTATTTCCAATGACCGATCACAGCTCACCGCTATTTCCAATGACCGATCACAGCTCACCGCTGTTCCCAATGACCAATCACCAACCACAATTGTTAATCACACCTGTGTTTTTTCATATTTTACAGTAGTCATTGCGATATTTACAAGTAATAACAGATTACCCAATCTATAACCATTTCCTCCATTCTCTTTCCCTGACTCCTTACTGTCACTACTTCTTTATTTTGTTCTTGATAGAAATTACAGAATTAAAAATAAAAAAAAGTTGTTTGTAGTGCCATAACCAAATACTACTTTGAATAAATAAGAATTGCTACCTAATGTATAATCTATTGTTTTCTTTTCTGATAGAACACTTTTCAATTTCTCTTCAGCATATCTTGTTTCAATATACAAATTATCATGAGTCAATAAACATACAAATACACTATATTACCAAAAGTTTTGGGACACCCCTGCAAATAATTGAATTCAGGGGTTGGCCTTGGCCCCTTAGTTCCAGTGAAAGGAACTCTAAATGCTTTAGCATACCAAGACATTTTGGACAATTTCATGCTCCCATCTTTGTGTGAACAGTTCGGGGATAAACCCTTCCTGTTCCAACATGACTGCACACCAGTGCACAAAGCAAGGTCCATAAAGACATGGATGAGTGAGTTTGGTGTGGAGGAACTGCACAGAGTCCTGACGTCAACCTGAACATCTTTGGTATGAATTACAGAGGAGACTGCGAACCAGACCTTCTCATCCAACATGAGTGCCTGACCTCACAAATGCGCTCCTAGAGGAATGGTCAATAATTCCCATAAACACACTCTTTCCCAGAATATTTGAAGCTGTTATAGCAACAATCCTTGAATTCAATGATTTGGAGTGGTGTCCCAAAACTTTTAGCAATATATTGTACCTCCATGTCTTAATCAGGTGAGTTTCTGAGAAATGCTTTATCTAATTTCCCATAAAACATCTGACAAAGCTGATCATAAATGTTGGCTGTTGATGTGGTTTGACCAGGTGAAGAACATGTAAACATTTGTGCTGAAAAGACTAATACCTCAAAATGATTGCATATAAACAAACAAACAAACAAACAAACCAGTGTTGTTCCACGACTGTGTGTATAATCTAAACTTTATAAAATATAAAGAGCAGGTGGAATAAGAGCCTGATCATACCCAACATATCATACGACTTGGTACTGTTTGTTTGTTTACTGTACAATTATATCATCATTCTTATTGACCCTGAAGCTTGCTACATGCCTGCTGATAAAACCCGTTAATTAAGAAAGATCCTATGCTTTACATTAAGTAAATAAAATTAACCATAAATACAGCAATAACAATATCCTCGCCTGCTCGTTAGCTCGCTGGGTTTAATTCCAAACAAATCATTATTAACTATCAAGTGCACAACATAGGCAGCCACTGATACGATCGGAGATCAGTGCATGCTCCCTATGTAGTGTCCCTATGTACTGAGAAAAAATATATTCAGGATTCGGCCTTTAGGTATCGTAAGCAAATGCTAAAAAAAACCCCCACAGGAACCAGTTGGTAGTTAAAGCGAGTGAATCGACGTGTGACATTTTACAGATTGAATTCATTCCTATGTTCATATTTACGCCAATTAACACAAGATGAATTAAAGTAAAGGTAAATTTACGTTTACCTCTTTCGCTATAACAGCTACACACACCGCCATGTTGGAATTGCGTCAAGACGGAAGCCGTGTCATGTGACAGCGCTGACGCGTTCACATGACCGTAGTAGCGGGGCGAGTTTTATTTTGATTTTACTCGGATTTTAACCATGTAGTTTGCTGTCGTTTTTATTCTTTCGTTTTGCTAGAGCGTTTACACAACGAACAGTATGTCAGCTACAGCTACAGATAGAACATTAAAGCAATCTGTAGACATTTTTTTGACTCACATGACGCTTGTGTCACACTTTAACCGCTTCCTTAAAATCTTCAGTCAGTCAGTGAGTTAGAGCAGTGATGAAATGGAGACCCGAAATGTGAATTACTTCTTTCTCCTTTTTTGGACCGTCTCCTTTTTTGGGACCGCCGAGGCCAGCAATGTTTCGACTCCAAATATTATCATAATGCTTATGGATGATGTAAGACTACTTTTCTCATTTGTATTAAAGTTGTGTAGCAGCATTCTCTGTGGTTTCTGGGTGACATTTATACAGACATTGAGACTGAATGGAAGTTGCAGATTTTCTCCAAGCTTATTATTCTAATTGGACTAGTTTGACTTTTGCTCTATGTACTTTGTCTGATAAATCCTGTTTTGTGAGCTCCCACCCTGACGAGTGCACTTGTTATCGTGTTTCCAACTCCTTTCAGGGTAAAGTAGTTAATGCACGCTTAGACGTCACCAGATGACGTCATCAAAATCTTTTGCTGGTGAAGATGAGTGAGTTTGTTGTGGAGGAACTTGACTGGCCTGCACAGAGTCCTGACCTCAACCTGATAGAACATCTTTGGGATGAATTAGAGCGGCGACTGAAGGCCAGACCTTCTCGTCCAACATCAGTGCCTGACCTCACGAATGCGCTTCTAGTGGAATGGTCAAAAATTCCCATAAACACACATCTAAACCTTGTGAAAAGCCTTCCCAGAAGAGTTGAAGCGGTTATAGCTGCAAAGGACGGACCAACTCCATATTACATTCATGTGCATGTAAAGGCGGACGTCCCAGTTTTGGAACGGCTCAGAGTCTTCGCTCTAATTCATCCCAAAGGTGTTTTATCAGGTTGAGGTCAGGACTCTGTGCAGGCCAGTCAAGTTCCTCCACACCAAACTCACTCATCCATGTCTTTATGGACCTTGCTTTGGGCACTGCTGTGCAGTCATGTTGGAACAGGAAGGGTTCATCCCCGAACTGTTCACACAAAGTTGGATGCTGAAGCATTAAGAGTTCCTTTCACTGGAACTAAGGGGCCGAGCCCAACCCCTGAAACACAACATCTGAATTCAATGATTTGGAGGGGTGTCCCAAAACTTTTGACAATATTAGTGTATTTACAAACCTAGAGTCAAACCCATTATTTACACATTTACCAAATAGTACAATTTCTATGAAGTGAAGTCAACCATATATAGCTGAGGCAATACACAGTGAAATGAGACAACGTTTTTCCAGGACCCTGGTGCTACATGAAACAACATAACACAGAGCTAAGGACAAAAAGTAAGTTGTCCTAGCCACATAAAGTGCAGCGTGTGCAATCTAGTGCAAACAGTCAAAACAAAACAGATACACAAAATAGTGTACTAGTGTACATTCTATATAATATGTTATACGGTACAGCGTGTAGAATCAGAGAATTGTAAACAAAGAGGGTTCTTGTGACCATACACACTTCTTTAACAGCAGCAGTTGGTGGCAGTTTGAAATGTGTGCAAAACCAGCAATTGAGTAAATGTGCAAAAAACAGCATGTAAACAGTTATAATATGGGTGGTGCTACAGATATTGATAAATATTGTGTGTTTGAGTTCTGTGTGTGTGTGTGTGTGTGAGAGAGTTCAGTTCTGTGTGTTGAGGAGTCTGATGGCTTGAGGGAAGAAACTGTTGCACAGTCTGGTTGTAAGGGCCCGAATGTTTCGGTACCTCTTTCCAGATGGCAGGAGGGGAAGTGTGTGTGTGTGTGTGTGTGTGAAGGCTGTCTGGGGTCATCCACAATGCTTTTGGCTTTGCGGATGCGGCGTGTGGTGTAAATATCTGTGATAGAGAAGGCTCCAATGATCTTCTCAGTTGTCCTCACTATCTGCTGTAGGCTCTTGCGATTGCTAAATGGTCCCTCTGTAGAACATGTTCAGAATGGGTGGAGGGAGATGTGCTTTCCTTAGTCTTTGTAGAAAGTAGAGACACTGGTGGGCTTTCTTACTGATGGAGCTGGTGTTGCCCAGGTGAAGATCTCCGCCAGATGAACACCAAGAAATTTGGTGCGTTTGACGATCTCCATGGAGGATCCATCAATATTCAGTAGAGAATGGCTCACTGCTCTCCTAAAGTCAACAACCATCTCTTTAGTTTTGTCAATTTTCAAAGAAAAGTTGTTGGCTCTACATAAGGCTGTTAGCTGTTGAACCTCCTCTCTGTATGCTGACTCGTGGTTTTTGCTGATGAGAACTTATGCGAACTTGATGAGGTGGTTTGAGCTGTGCATTTCTGCACAGTCGTGAGTCAGCAGAGTGAACAGCAGTGAGCTGAGCACACAGCCCTGAGGGGCCCCAGTGCTCAGTGTGGTGGTGCTGGAGATGCTGTTCCCGATCCGGACTGACTGAGATCTCCCAGTCAGAAAGTCCAGGATCCAGTTGCAGAAGTGTTTTCAGGCCAAGCAGGTTCAGCTTCTCAATTAGGTGCTGAGCGATGATTGTGTTGAACGCTGAATTGAAGTCTATGAACAGCATTTGTACGTATGTGTCCTTATTGTCCGGGTGGGTGAGGACCAGATGGCAAATCGCATCATCTGTGGAGCAGTTTGGATGACACACAACCTGCATGGGGTCCAGTGAGAGTGGTAGCTGGGTCTTGATGTGCCTCATGACGAGCCTCTCGAAGCACTTCATCACGATGGGTGTGAGTGGAACGGGATGATGGTACTTGAGGCAGGATACTGTACAATTCTTTGGCACGGGGACGATGGTCATTGTCTTGAGGCACAGAGGAACAATGGCGCTGCTCAGGGAAATGTTGAAGATGTCAGTGAAGACGTCCGCTAGCTGTTCTGCACATTCCCTGAGCACTCTGAAGGCAGAGTCTCTAGACTTCAGCTGCGTCACATCATCAATGCACTTACCAATGTAGCTGCTCACTGATGCTGTGTACTCCTCCAATTTGACGGAATCAAAAATACGGATAAAAATAAGCAGTGCTAATGAAATGGAAAGAACTGGAAGATGTGAAGGCAAACAGTTACAGATGTCTTTTATCGCTCGTAAATATTAACAAGAAAAGAGTTTAAAACAAAAAGCAAAGACGTGTGCGGTGAGACAAACAATACTGATCAGTGATTGGTTGTAAGAGGACAATGCTGATTAGTGATTGGTTGCTAGGGGACACTTCTGATCAGTAATTGGTTGCCAGGGGACAATGCTGATAAGTGATTGGTGGCTCGGGGACAATGCTGAATAGTTATTGGTTATTGGGGAACAATGCTGATTAGTGATTGGTTGCTAGGGGACACTTCTGATCAGTAATTGGTTGCCAGGGGACAATGCTGATCAGTGATTGGTTATTGGGGATCAATGCTGACCAGTTATTAGTGGCTAGGGGACACTGCTGATCAGTGACGGGTTGCTGGGGACACTGCTGATCAGTGACGGGTTGCTAGGAGACACTGATCAGTGATTGGTTGTAAGAGGACACTGCTGATTAGTGATTGGTTGCTAGGGGACACTTCTGATCAGTAATTGGTTGCCAGGGGACAATGCTGATCAGTGATTGGTGGCTCGTGGACAATGCTGAATAGTTATTGGTTATTGGGGAACAATGCTGATTAGTGATTGGTTGTTGGGTAACAATGCTGTTCAGTGATTGGTTACTGGTGAACTATGCTGGTCAGTAATTGGTTCTTGGGAATGTAGGCTCATGCCCACAAATAAAAAAAAGTCAGGTTTTACACATTTTTTCTCAAAACCTTGCTAGATTTGTCACCAGACTTTTTTTTTTTTTTTTTTAATAAAAATTATTAATTCACATTATTTGACAACACTGGTTATATAGATTCTATAGACTAATTATTAAGAGACACTAAAAAACTTTGCATCTGTTTGAAATCTCTCTCTTCCCCTCCATGATGTTCTCTTTCAGATGGGATGGGGAGATCTAGGCATATTTGGTGAGCCCTCTAAAGAAACTCCACATCTGGATAAGATGGCCGCTCAGGGGATGCTGTTCCCCAACTTCTACGCTGCAAATCCGCTCTGTTCTCCATGTATGTATATTCATGTACTGTGCTTGCCTTTTACATTTCTCATGGGATGCAGGCCGAGCCTCAAGAAAAAGCGTTTGTTCTTGAGACTAAGCCTCAAGAAAAAAAAAAACAATCATAGAAATGTACACAGCTGGAATTTACATATTGGCCATGTAGATCTTTAACCTGCTTACTGTGGGATTACAGTTCACTTTACATGCATAGAAGTGTTGATATATTACAGTGATATTAGTATATTATATATTCAGTGAATATTAGTAAGTTATTAGTAAGTTCTAAAATGAGCGATCACTTAAGATGGACATCTGAAATTGCCATAACCTCTAAAAATACATAGACATCAACATGACTTGTGCAAAAATGATGACAAAACATAAATATCAACGCAAAATTACACAAAGTAATTCCTGTGTATTACATATTCATGCTAATACATTATGCAAAACTTGAAAATAAACAGTATTATAATAATCTTTTGGCTTGTTACAGAATTAGATCAGATTCATTATTTATTCATTTTTTCCCCTCTGATATCAGATCCAGTTTTCTATTGGATATCAGATCGGTGCAATCTCTATTCATTTACATTAGAGCATCGATTTGCACAGCTCTCTCAGTGTTGGAGCTGTTGGACATTAAAGAAAAACCAGTTAAACCAGACGATGTGTGTTTTGCAGAGGACATGTCCTGTTTATTGTATAACAGATATTCCCAGCTCATGTGTGCTGTATAACTGCGTTCACTCAGGTGTCAAAACCTTGATATGAGTAAAGGGTTTCTGTTAAATATATGATTTAGGTGCTAATTTTATAGTTTTAGTATCCTAGTATCCCAGAGTTGGTTTTTTCTTTTTAATTGGTCAGTTTAATACACACTCCTGAATGAGAACTCCAGGCAGTGAGAGAGAGAGAGGCAGGAAGACAGAACTCATTATGATAATATGGTTAATGCACCCTCCATTGAAATGTGCAAATGGCCCATAATTTGGGAATTTGAAAGAACCTTTAATGCACAAGATGTACCATTAGCCCATTTTCAGTTGTAATTAATATTTAAGCAAATAAGGTGTAATCGATTGTTAATCCGGTCAGTGTGAGATGAGGGCGCCTGGAGGACATCTCCTGCTCTGTACCTGGTGATCTGCATTAGTGCCGTGGAAACAGCCTTCTGCCTGCGAGCCTTAATTAAAATTTTAATCACGTAGTAGATAAGAAGAAGGCCGGCTAATCACAATATGCAGGATGAGGACATATTAAGGATGTCTTCAGTTTTGTCTTTGAAAACAAGGCTTGCATGTTGATCGTGTGAATTTTAAACCTGGAGCTGAATTTCCCTGGAGGAAAATCTTACCTTTCAGTCACATTTTTCACACTTTATTTGGTGTAGCAGGCAAGTCTCGGTAGTAATACATTTCCTTCATGCTTGAGATGCTTTTGATGATTGATGGCACATTTCACACGTTTTCACTGAAACGTCTCTCATTCCTGAATTCTCCAGCCAGAGCCGCGTTGCTCACCGGCCGTCTTCCAATCAGGAACGGATTCTACACCACCAACGCACATGCCAGGAACGGTATGACCTACATTATCACCTACTATCATCACGTATAGAATAAAACACAACAACTGTGTTGGAAAAATTCAAGATGGTTGATTGTTTTGAAATATCAGTACATCTAGAAATATTTCTCATACCACAGCGATTTGCTTTTGTTGCATTATTGTGCATGCTGTTTGTTAACATTTTGATGTTGGTGTCTGTTATCACTTATGTTATAACAGCTATAAACAGGTGCTCACTCAGCTGAGCTGTCTCTTTTATATCTCTAAGAAGAGCTTGTCATGTTACCTTCTGACCTGAAGACTCGCTGTGTCAGAAGACGTGAAGTTAAACCTAGGTTTAATCTGTTTATCAGTCATTTCTGCCACAAAGGTAGCTGATTATGGATAAATTCATTGTTATTGTAGGATCAATAATGTATCAGAATAAGTGCATTAATATAAGCGTGCGATTTGTTTTCCAGCTCAGTGTACTGTTAGAAAATTTATACACACCTTCTAATTAGTCAGAACTGAACATTTGACAGTTGAAGAAGTTGCTTTCGGCTGCTCCCTGTTCGGGGTCGCCACAGCGGACCAACTGGTCCGCACAACAACTTGGTGAATGTTTTATGCCGGATGCCCTTCCTGACGCAACCCTCCCATTTTTCCGGGCTTGGGACCGGCACTGCATCCAGTGGATGGGGTTGAGGCATTGGCTGGGAATTGAACCTGGGCCTTCCGCATGATAGGCGACAAAACACCCACTGAGCCACCAATGCCCCAACTAAACATTTGACAGTATTGTGTTATAATCAGTCGCTTTAGGATTTCACAGTTTTTTGTGATTGTTGAGACCAAAAATGTTTGATATTGCTGCAGCTTTTTTGAAACTTGTGACTTTTTGTGCTCTTTATTTTGTGGAAAATTTGCAAGCGCAGCATTCATCTTTTAAACTCCTACAAGAAAACACATATGTAATTACTTTTTATGATAGCTGTACTCATGTTCAAAGCACATGAACTGATGAGGCTGAATGTGTGTTGTGAAGATGTCACATGCCATGTCTTGGCTCAAATCTGTAGAATTCGGTATTAATTTTAAAAAGTTGCAAGCTACTCTCACAAAGTTTTACAATAATTTTTGCAATCACAAAATCCTGAAATCCTGAAAGGACTGTGAATGTTCATTTACTGAGTCTTGCATCTCGTACCTCTCACAGCTTATACACCCCAAGAGGTCATGGGAGGAATTACAACAGATGAAATCCTGTTGCCTCAGGTCTTAAAAAAACAAGGCTATGTCAGCAAGATTGTTGGCAAGTGGTGAGTTTCTCTGTTTATTGTCCTTCTTTCCAGATAATGTCACAAGCTCTGCTGTTCCACTTCTACAGAATTCATCATTCTCTATTTCTGTCTGCGTCTGTTTTTGCATTGTCTTTTCCTGCGTTTACATTGTCACGCTCTAAACTGCTCAGAGAGCTGCACTTGGCTATGTTGAGAGAGGCTGCTTTCACTCTGGCTCTTGTTGTTGTGCTTTCACCACTAGTTGATGGAGCCATTATGTTTATGGGATGTCCGGGCATCTGTCCACGGTTCTGTCCGAGATTTTTGTGAGCATGACAGTTTAAAAAAAAGCACAGTTGAAATTTCATTCGTCCGAAAAGGGTCCAGGTCAAATGTCTGATGATGTTCTTCAATCGCTTCCTTCCTGTTTAAAATACTGTACATTTTCAGGGCACGTACAAATTAGTAACCAGAGTGACTAGACTTTTTGGCGGCAGAGGCATCCGCATCGATGCCGTTGGCGTCGAGTTCTAGTTTTTAATGAGCTCCTTATGTCCTCATATGAAAGAAAAAAATACACATGTAACAGTAAGACTGTAAAAATAACAATGCCTTTACAAGTACTAGCTGTTTTTGGTATCTTGCTAGATAGGTTAGTTTTATCATCAGGAATTAAGATTAAATAAAGTTTAGTTTAAATCTGAGGAGGTTGTTTGTCTTCGCTGTAATTTTGGAGGCAGAAAATTAAGAGAAGTGGAGCTTCTCCTATGATATGACAGCCCAACTGCATGCAGTCTAATCGCATACAGATTTATGTCCTAAAAATAGCCGTGTTGTTATTTTTAGTAGCATTACAACAGTATTAACAGTGGAATATATATATATATATATATATATATATATATATATATATATATATATATTTTTTTTTTTTTTTTTTTTTTTTTTTAAATTGCAAGTACTTTGCAGTGCTTATATTCATATATGTTTGTGTGTGTATATTCTGTATAGATATTCACCTGCTTGTATTTCTGTCCTTAATTTTTTTATTAATATATGCCAGTTGTGTACTGCATATTTCTAATTTTTTTATTTATATCACTGGCGCTGATTTTGTACAAAGAGAAATTCCTTGTCCATCTTATAACTTCCAACGCGTATCTGTCACCAGGCACCTCGGACACAGAGAGCAGCACCTGCCTCTGGAGCATGGTTTTGACCAGTTCTTCGGTTCTCCACACTGTCATTTCGGACCCTATAACGACAGTGTCTGTCCCAACATCCCTGTCTATAACAACTCCCAAATGATTGGAAGGTATGTATCAGATTCACCCACTTCTGCAGTCATGTCTGAAGATGTCTACCTAGAGACAATAACCTCTGTTTTCTCACTGAATTTCTTGGCTACCACCCTGGATAAATTAATCGTTTATTTTTTTTTATTTTTGGCTTGTGTGGATGCCAGCTGTGTTCGGATCCCCCATTATCTGTCTGTTTGTTCTCCCAAACCAGCCATATGTGCATTCAGGGTCATTGCTTCTAGCAAGTGTGCCGCTTTTGTGCTTAGCAGTGGGTTTAATGAGCGTAGCGTACCCGAGCTTGGCCAGACGCATACACACACAAACACACGAATGTACACACACCCAGGAGACGGCGGGTTGCTTCGACGGTGTGTTAGGACACCTGGAACAGCCAGAGCATGAGAACTGGCGAGGCAGCAACACGCATCCGCTCACACTCATAACACAGCCCGAGCTCTACAGAGACTCACTGTGTGCCTCGCTAAATTCAGTTCTTAATCACTCTTTGGAAAAACGCTCTTCAGCAAGCTGCTGTTCAGAAGACAACCTCAGTGTTGTGTGAAATGTACTCGAAAGTACGCTCCTTCATGAGAGCAAAGTGCGGAACTAACCAAGGCTGTGTTCCAATACTGTTCACTCACAACCTTGTTGACTTCCCCTTTGATGAATACCATCTTAAAGACTATTACAGTGCTTTATTAGCACAGCTGAAGTCTGTTAGATGACCGTTTGGAAGCCTGAGGGATCAAGTCAACGTAATTGTTTATTTCACTTTATGAGCAGAAATTACCCAGAAGGCATTGCAAACAGATGTGGTTTCCTTTTCAAAACACTAAAAAGTGCATAAAGCTGTTAATGCCTGTTTGTTCAAACAGGAGGAACTGCATACTTATATTTCACACATATAGCATTTGATTGCTGATTAAACTGGGTTTTATGTAGCCGACCACTCCATCTGTACCTGAGTGCTGATCTAATTATTCTCCAATTAATATTCTCCTAGCTAGTTAACAAGAAGCCTTCTTAACACCCTTGCTATTAGGCAATCCAATATAACTGTGCACATGGTTCAGAGTAAAAAGATGCATTTGTCTATTGAGTAGCTGTGGTACAACCTGCTCCCTCTATTGTGCTGCAACATGTTTGACGTAGATTAAAGTTACTATATGAAGGTCAGCCCGGTCAGGTTAAAACATTAATAGGACATATGGCTCATTGTGTTTCGCAGGTATTATGAGGAATTTCAAATCAACAGGAAAACTGGGGAATCGGATCTCACACAGCACTTTTTACAGGTGAGTTTTACAGCTCCAACATCGCTAGTGAAATGTTTCATTGCCAGGTTTAGTGGCATCACGTGGCATCGTGTTCACAAAGAATCATATCTTACAATAAGATGTTTATTTATTTGGCCTGAGGGATGTGTCTGTAGCCATTTTTTGAACATAGTGGCAGATTCTGCTGTCCGGATTAAGGTTAGAAATTCATACCACCACTCTTGCCCCGCTTAGTTGCCACTACTAGGCATCAGTCAACTAAGAGTTCTCCTGAGTGGCACCAGTAGTTTGTAGCTGCAAGTATGTTCTTAAGGCTTATTCATGAAACTTTATAAATAAGCTACGAAGAGTATATATACAGTATAATTGCCACGGTTGTGTATCTGTGCCATGTTTTTGATACACCAAAAAGAAAACCTGAACAATTTACATTGTTGGATTTTTTTTTTCTCCTCCATACTGTACTGCTGGTTCTCTGCTCTAATGCTCCTCTCACATCTGATTACAGGAAGCTCTGGATTTCATCTCACACCAAAACACAGCCCATCAGCCTTTTTTTCTCTACTGGGCCCCAGATGCCACACACAATCCAGTTTATGCTTCTAAGCAATTCCTGGGTCGGAGTCAGCGCGGACTGTAAGATCCAGATTGTATTTAATTATTGGTGCTCAGATGTCAAATACTAGTAAAATACTATGGAGACTTAAACCGACCAGCCATAACATTAAAACCACTGACAGGTGAAGTGAATAACATCCATTTTCTTGTTAAAACGGCTGCTGTCAAGGGGTGGGATATATTAGGCAGCAGGTGAACAGTCAGTTCTCAAAGCTGATGTGTTAGAAGCAGGAAAAATGGGTAAGTGTAAAGATCTGAGTGACTTTGAAAAAGACCAGATTGTGATGTTTAGATGACTGAGTCAGAGCCTCTCTAAAACAGCAGGTCTTGTGGGGTCCTGTATGTAGTGGTTAAAAATGGTTTAAGGAAGGACAATCTGTGAACTGCTGATGAGGTCATGAGGAGCGAAGGCTTGGCTGTCTGGCTACTGTAGCACAAGTTGCTGAAAAAGTTCATGTTGATTCTGGTAGAAAGGTGTCAGAACACACAGTGCATCACAGTATCTGCAGACCAGTCAGAGTGCCCTTGTTGACCCCTGTTCACCAGCGAAAGCACCTACAGTGGTCATGTGAGCATCAAAACTGTACCGTGGAACAGTGGACCATGACATCATGTGGACGCCCAGGTGGATGTTTATCACTTACCTGGGGAAGAGATGGCGCCAGGATGCACTATGGAAAGAAGAAGGCAAGCTGGCAGAGGCTGTGTCATGTTCTAGGCAATGTTTTACTGGAAAAGCATGGCTCCTGATGTTCATGTGGATGTCACTTTGAAGAAGAAGTAGAACTGAGGGAACAAAGCCTTTATTATTGCCACACATACATTACAGTGGAATTCTTTTCTTCACGTATCTAATCTGAGGAAGTTGGGGTCAGAGCTCAGGGACAGCTATGATACAGCGCCCCTGGATCAGGGAGGGTTAAGGGCCTTGCTCGATTGCCCAACAGTGAAGCTTGGTGGTGCTGAGGCTTGAACTCAGATCCACTGATCAGCAACCCCTTAACCACTTAAACCACCACTGCCCCCAATGACACATACCACCTACCTGTACAGACCAAGTACACCCCTTCATCTTCATGGCAGATCCCAGTCCGATCGAGCATCTGTGGGACATTCTACTCAACTGATGAGAAGAAACCAGGTGCTTTGTTCTATTTAGTGCCTGGGTTCATTGCTAATGCTGAAATCCATTACTAGGTGAGATTTTCTAGCAGGCAAGACAGTCGGTGTGTAACTTCTGCCAGCAGTCAGAGGGAAGAAACACATACTGTGCTCTGTTGTAGCCACTCTATTATGGAGTGTGTGTTTGTGCATGGTGCAATGATGGATCTATTTTTGAATGGGAGAAGAGGTTAAAGGGGAGATTCCCTTGGTTCATGACAGCATTAAACTGTCAGTAAGGCCTGGATTGATTGAGGCATATTGTCCATCACCAGTCCCTGTGTCCAGCAGTGTATGGGTCAGTTGTCTCCTGGTTTAGTAATAGAAGAGCTCTCATCTGGGTCAACTACTTTACCATCAGGCTGTTTTGCCATAGTGGTTCCTTTATGTGTCTCAGAATAGTATGAACTGTTTCACACATCTGAGTAGTTTCACCCTAGACACAGAAGCACCGGCAAACTGCATATTACACTGAACACAACAGGGTGTCTGTAGGAGGCTATAGCAGTGTTACTGCACTGTACAGGTCCACCAGTGTCTGAACCAGCTTAACCCTCCATGCCTTTATAGCTAATAAAATATGGTGACAGAAGGTGCTTCTATAAATATATAACAAAATAATTAGACTCGAACAACTAAATTGCTGGGTAAAATAGATAAAACTAAAGTAATATAACTAACAGGGGAAAGGTGACTGAGAATTAAATTTTTGTGCGTATTTCTGGTGAGAGCAACAGCTTCTGAAGTTGCAGCAATGAGCCAAAACTTTTTCTATGCTCATGAAGGTGATTTATATCCTGTCATGTCCTAAATGCGTGAGAGGAATAGATAGCAGTCACCCAGACCAGGTCCACTATATAAAATCACACTTAATTTCATACTTCAGGAAAGGCAGGAGATGAACCTAGGTACTATTTCCCAATCAAGTGAACACCCTAGTTTTCTAATGTAAATTAAAATTGCTCAATTAAATGTTGATTTTAAGCGACCCAGTGGTAAGACTGAAGGAAGGCGAATGCATTGCCAGGGTCGTCTGTGATCGTTTAGTATTCCTCATGATATCTCAGACCTTGCTAAGCAGCTGTTCTCTCAGAATGCTAAATGAAGTGTGTGTTGAGGGCACAGAGAAGCGTCAGCTGCTTTAGTCCCAATTCCTTCTCCTATTTTAGAAGGTGTCCTTATTAAGAATGATGCTTTTGTATAAAGTGATGCTTTTATTCCCTCTATCGTCAGTGTTGCATTGATTTATAAAAGGTTTTTTTTTTTACCCCATAAATGTTTCAAATGTATTTGTCATTTTGGACAGTTGACGTGGAATTTTTTATGCATTCTCATGACTTCAGTGTTGGTCTATATAAGAGTACTGAGATGTTTGATGCTGTGTCTTGTAGCTATGGTGATGCCGTGATGGAGCTGGACCACAGTGTGGGGAAGATTTTGGCTCACCTGGTTAAGCTGGGCATCGACAAGAACACGTTTGTGTTCTTCACTTCTGATAACGGCGCTGCAGTGATGTCTGGACCAGGGCAAAGTGAGGAGCTGTAAAACTCAACACTGTACCTCTGTGTTGCTCTCTCTGTTTTTTAATCTAGCTTCTCTCATGGCTTGTTCAGTATGCTTGTGCTTGTTTTCTTTTTCTGTGTTTTTAGGTGGCAGTAACGGACCATTCTTGTGCGGAAAGGAGACAACTTTCGAGGGAGGAATGAGGGAGCCTGCTATTGCTTGGTGGCCTGGACAAATCCCAGCAGGCACAGTGCGTATTTGAGCATTCTCATTCCAATTTCTTTATTGGTAGACAGCACTGATGCTGTAGCAGGCTCCCCTGAAATTCATCAGTTTCTTTGCTGTGCAAGTTGCATCGATGTCCGAGATATTATTATTTATATTATAAAACTCAAGGTCATGGTATGGTGAATAGTAAATGAAGTGTAAAGATACCAGTATGTCCTATAATCTAGTCGCTCCAGCATTGATGTGGCTGGGTAGCTAATTTCAGAAAGCTTGTGCGAGATGTGTTCATGATCTCTGTACAAGTACAGAAAATTAACTTGGCTAGTCAGACGTGTAATTCAGCTCGGTACCTCTGAATAATAATGTAGTAGAGATGGAATGTGGAATGAAATACACTGTAGACGTCTGATCTCAGAATGTGCAAAGGGTCACTATTTACAGCTTCATCTAGCCATAAACTTCACCATCTTAAAAAAAATCAGATGTTTTATTAAGCACTAATAACCTTTAAGATAAGGTAAAAAATACATTGCTTCACTGTAGAAGTCAGCTAATCTCAAAACTACGGTGATAAATTAGGGCCTATGGCTTCTATCCAGTGGGGAAGAAATGGATAAATGTGTTTATTTATTCAGCAGTTAGTGAATGCTTTTGGCTTTAATCCTCTAACCAATCCTTCTCAATTGTTTTGACTGTTGAATCAGTGTTAATGGCCTCATCAGGTATTGTAATTCAATCCCTCTTCTCAAAGGAACGCACCAGAATCTCCTGCCTTTTTGACAAAGATACAAAAAAGCAAGGTTTTTTTTTCCGTTTGTGCGTGCATGTGTTTCTCAACATAACTTCTGAGACTGTCTGTGCTCTCTCTCTCTCTCTCTCTCTCTCTCTCTCTCTCTCTCTCTCTCTCTCTCTCTCTCTCTCTCTCTCTCTCTCTCTCGGCTGAGAGGAAGCCTCTCTTTACTGATCCGCTAAAGCTGCACGTTCTGCAAATGACTTTTAATTGTATTATGGGCGGCTGCGAGACAGCAGTGAGGCGCAGGGTGGGGATTTTTGGAGGATCTGGAATGGTGAGGTGCCTGCGGGCTGCGTTAAGCTCTGCCCCCGGCTCGTATCTGACGGGTGTGCAGGACTCTGATAGCGCAGAGAGGGATTGGGAACGTCTTAAGCGGCTAATCTGTTTGTGTGTTTGCCGAGGTTGGATTGAGCTGTAATGAGGGCTTCTATATCTGAATATGCCAGGCGTGCGGGATAAAGGACAGGCAGGGGAAGAGGAGGAGGGGTGAGTGGGTCGGTGTGTGTATATGTGTGTCTGGGAGCATGTGGAAGCCTAGAAGTTGGCAGCTGAGGGAAGTTTTGTTCGTGTGGGTGCCAGGTGTTCAGGGAGTGATAGAGTGGCGGAGGAGAGGAGCGGTGGAGTGGAGGGCAGTGCCAGGGCAAGCAGGTGTTCCATGCTGTTAAAATTTGCCCACCAGCTGCAGAGTAAACCTGACCCAGCTTTCAGATTCTGGCTCTGCTTTCTCATATGGGACACACTGATACCAGCACTGCTTCTGCAGCTTGGACATCCTACAAACATAGTGCCATAAAGCTGTGTATTATATAATGAGCAGAAAGGAGCGAGTGTCATTGTCGAATGGGTCATTCTGTAAAAATAATAAGCTATTATGGCAAAACGGTAAATTGTACTGAATGTAGCTGGTGGTACGATTGTGCCTTATTATCGTTATTATTATTATTATTATTATTATTATTATTATTATTATTGTTATTATTATTATTATCTATAGAGAACGAGGCTTGAGAACTGTTTAAGTTAAAACGTTACGGTCACTATGCTCGGCCATCTCTGTGAAAGCCGCCGCTGGGTGTAAATGGCAGCTTATTTAATGCTTCTTTTAGTCATATGTTTATAAACTACCAGCTAGCTTGATATCTGACCATCGATATTTACCTTCTCCAAGTTCATGTCCTCTGTATAAGGCTATACAGCTAGCTAGAAATAACACCTTTTAAAGTTAGTTAGGAATCACTGTTTAGATAACAGCCTCAGGTTAGAGTAAAATGTATTACATCTAAGTGAACACACACACACAGATTTCATATTCTTACAACCTGGAACTGACAGACATAATTGGGATTATATGTCATGAATTTATACAAAATAACCTGCAATACTGAAGCAGGAGGAAATCTGTAGAGTGTCTACAATTTTAGAATTTAGACTTTTTAAAAAAAAAAAAGTTATGATTGTTAAGTATTTGCCCCATTAGAATGGAGTACAACTGTGTGTATTTGACTGTAACATGATCTCGATAGAAATGCCCCAGACCCCGTGGGTCACATCAACACACTGGCCCCTTTATTTTATAGCTTCTAAAGGTTTTATAATCTAAACACCCTGTATGTGCATGTCCAATGCATTTTCAGCATCATGCTCGACCCAAAATGCTTAATGATTTCCAGACGTGGCAGGCTTCACTTCTGGATGCCAGCAGAAGACCGAGTTGGCTCAGGATGTGATGGAATGGGTTGGCATAGGAATGCCGGCCAGCTCAGCATTCCCACATATGGACAGGGAGGATGCAGGGATGCGAGGAGGAGGAGGAGGGCTGAGCCGCTGTCAGCCCCAAAGCTGCCAGCCCCATCGCTTAGGCTTGCTTTATCAGCTGAGCCCCAGAGCTGGAGTGAATTAGACAGGAATAGCAGGTCTGTCTCCTCAGATAACTTCCACCAGGATTTAGCCAAGACATATGCATACCCAGTCAAGAATAAAGCAGAGACGCTGCAATAAAAGCGGAGTGGGGGGGCAGAGTTTAAATGGGAGATAAAGAAATGTGTCGTCTTTTTTTCCCCTCCTTCCGTCCATTCTTTCTTTATTTCTGTATTTCTTTCAACAATGTATTTCTTTCCCCATTGAGAACTGGATAAGATCCGCTGGTGGTAGTAGGTAGTCAACTTTATTAATTGTCTTCTTTGATTTCTCCCTTTCCTGTGTGTGTGTGTGTGTGTGCGTGTGTGGGTGTGTGGATAATGGAATGTGCCAGGCCGTCTCCGGCTGAGAAGGTGGCGGATGGCGAGAATGGAGAATTCACAGAGGCTGAGGCTGGTTTTGTGTGTGTGTGTGTGTGTGTGTGCGCGCGCGCACTCGCAGCACAGCCAGCTGCTCGGGGTTGATAGCACTATCTGATTGTGAGCGTGCCGTCTCCCTCAAAGGGCCGCTCAGGAGAGAATGGAATAGAAGATCAAGGATGACAGAGAAAAAATGGCATTTTATCGGAAAATAGTTCAAAGTTTATAAATAAAATAAAGCTTTATTTTGTGCCACGACTGGCGAAAGGAGATAAAACTGCAGCTCCAAAGTGTCCCATCTCCCCCTTTTCTCTCTTTCTCGTCCTCCCTCCCTCATTCCCTCACACCCGGCCTCTTCAGTCCTCATTTACAGAGCTGTTTGTGTGGTGTATAATAACGCTGAGCCTGAGATTAGAGAGGACTGGAGAAGCGCATCATCAGGGCCCTGTGGACGGACTCCTTTTGTGCTTCCCTGTTGGGCTTCATGGAGAGTGTGTGTGTGCATGTAGTGTTGTGATGTAGCTCGTATGATCAGGAGTCACCAGGATCGTCCTCTCATCCTCTATGATCACGCTTTCTAAAGGCCATGAGAAATATTTATAAAATACATTAAAGAGCTTTATCTTCAGATTGGGACTACATCATCATCATCTGCATCACTTGTTGCATCACTGCAAGAGTTTGCAAAAACACAAATTCAGTCAAATAATATCGTTTGATGAGTCTATGCTGATTTTGTATGTTGACGTTTGCACAACTTGTCAGCAACATCAGCTTTATAACTACAGTACAGAAAACAACAGAACAGAACTTATATGTTATTACAGTATGAGTGAAGGGTATAAGAATACTGCTGGCTGATTCCAGTGTAAAATAAATGAAGACTGAAACTTTACTGTGCAGTAACTGAACTATATTCAGTGCTACTAATATTTTATAAGTATGCATTTAACTCCTGTTTCTTATTCTTTCTGTGTGTCTATCTTTCTCTACTCTGTGTCGTCTTTTCTCTCTAGATGAGCTATCAGTTGGGCACCGTGATGGATCTCTTCACTACCAGCCTCGCTCTAGCCGGCCTTAATGCTCCTGATGACCGGATCATTGATGGCCTGGATCTGAGTTCCACCTTTTTTAACAATTCAGTAATAGAGAGGTGTGAACACACACACACACACACACACACACACACACACACACACATATATATATATATATATATATATATAGGCGCGCGCACACACGCACTATGGACAATTTAGAGATGCCAATCAACCTACAATGCATGTCTTTGGACCGGGGGAGGAAACCAGAGTACCCGGAGGAAACCCCCGAGGCATGGAGAGAACATGCAAACTCCACATACATATGGCGGAGACGGGAATTGAACCCCCAACCCTGGATGTGTGAGGCAAACGTGCTAACCACCAAGCCACCGTGCCCCCCTTTATATATTTTTTATATATATATATATATAAAAAAATATATATATATGGAGATCAGAATATACTGATACACCCACAGGTTTTTAACAACTGTAGCCCCTGGAAAAGAGGGGTGCAGACAGACAGACAGAGGGAGTGGCAGAGGCAGAAAGAGAGAGGGAGAGACCACCATAGTGGATAAGGTGTTCTGCTGAGCGCGTAATGGGATAAGGCTGAGGGGCACTGTTAGTTGGCAGTGCCCAAGCATGGGGCGACTTATCACTGCTGTCCAGCATTCACCAATCCTATTTCACACTCAACAGGCCCGTTTTCTATTACCGTGGCAATGAGATGATGGCAGTGCGGGTCGGGCTGTACAAGGCGCATTATTGGACGTGGACCAACTCGTGGGAGGAGTTTAAAAAGGTCAGAAGTAATGATGTGGGTTTTTTTTTTGTTTTTGTTCTACTGTGTCATAACCTAACCCTAAAAAATTAGACATGTACGTGTGTGTGTGTGTGTTCTTGTGTTAGATTGAAGCAAATTTTTAAACGCAACTATTATTTTTTCAATAATTAAAAAGATCAAGCCTAATGAATATTAAAGTTTGTCGGTTTTAGTGCTTTCTAGAACCTTCTGTGATCTTAAAGAAAACAACAAAAAACATTTACATATTAACATTTATATTTACCTAAACCTTTTTCACAGCTGAGTGATCACACACTTCTGGGGAAACTGTATATGACTTGTTAGTTGTGTTGTAGGAAAAAGTAGCACAGTTGATTAGGCTCAATTCAGGGCATAATTGTGGAACTGACGTCTGAGACCAAGAAACAAACCAGCAAGATCCGATGCAGTTGCACATGCATGCAAGTATTAAGGTTTAGAAACAATCTGAAAAATAACAAATTGCTCATTTAATGTGGTCATCACACTTCAGTGAACATGAATCGTTTGTTGCCCCAGCACCATCCTTCATACTACAAGCTTGATGTAGTGATAAAAAGAAGAGAAAGAGAGATGGAGAGATAAAAACACACACTCCTTCTCTTATTCCTTGAATGACACTCAACACGTAGACCCCAGAACCAGCTCTAGCCCAGGGCTTTTCTTCCCTGAGTTTGTTTTATGCCCCATCGGCTGCTTAAATTGCCCTCTCCTGGAGGGCCACTGAATCAATAGCCACCTCCTTTATCAGCTCATGTGAACTGGAGTGGAACTTCACAAATAATGGCGGCTGATTGCCTGTGAGCTGTCTTATCGATTGTTTCGAGTGGCCGAGGGACACTTGGAGAGGAGTCCTTGTAGTTAATGTTTTTTTTTTTTTCTTTTCTTTTTTCTTTTTTTTTAGGGGGAGGATTTTTGTGTGTGTTGGGGTGGTTGGGGGGTTAGAAGAAGTCTCCCTTTCTGAAGAATTCAGCCTTGCCCTTTGACCCCTGAATCGTGTCTCACTCATCACTGCTGCAATTCCAAGAAGCTGAAGCACTGTTGAAATTGATTTGGATGATTTCGGATTACATGAGTATAAGGATTCTTTAAAACAACCAGGTTTTCCCTGCTGGTTTCTTTGCACTTAAATGTGGTTGAAATGATGGCTTAATAGTATCATTCATGCGGGTGCATTCCTCTCGAAGACCCATGAGGGTCACTGAAGTGCGAAATGAGAAATTTCACAGAGTAAGTGCTCTGCATCCGATGCTCCTTCCTGTCAGAAATCATAGGGGTGAAAAATGAAATATGAAAATGGTTTATTGTGGTTCCACTGGCGCGAGGCCAGAGGCCAGCTAGAAAGATTGTTGGGTCATATGTACTGTGTAAGGACTATAAGATGAATTTTTGCTCTCTAGCCAGCGGCATTTCTTTACTTGTGTTGACCCTCACCAAAAGAACTTTCTTATTTTTATTTCTTTTTACATATTAAGTTATACAAAATTACATATCACCCTTTTCATCATATTTCTATCTACTCTCTCACTAAACAATTCCTTAAAGTACATAGTAAAAAAAAATCATTTGATTGTTGGTCTTCTTCCTTGTTTGTTTGGTCACTGATTTTTTTATTTCATCTTTGACTTCTACAGTATACGAATTTACACCGATCAGGCATAACATTATGACCACCAGCCTATTATTGTTAGTCCACCTTTTGCTGCCAAAACAGCCCTGACCCATCATGCACTGTGTATTCTGACACCTTTCTATCAGAACCAGCATGAACTTCTTCAGCAATTTGAGTAACAGTAGCTCGTCTGTTGGATCGAATCACACAGGGGCCCGCCTTTGCTCCACACGTACATCAGTGAGTCTTGACCGCCCATGACCCTGTCGCCGGTTCACCACTATTCCTTCCTTGGACCACTTTTGATAGATACTGACCACTGCAGACCGGGAACACCCCACAAGAGCTGCAGTTTTGGGGATGCTCTGATCCAGTCGTCTAGCCATCACAATTTGGCCCTTGTCAAACTCGATCAAATCCTTACGCTTGCCCATTTTTCCTGCTTCTAACATTTTTCCTGCTTCTAACATTTTTCCTGCTTCTAACTTTGAGGACAAAATGTTCAATTGCCGCCGAATATATCCCACCCACTAACAGGTGCCATGATGAGGAGATAATCAGTGTTATTCACTTCACCCGTCAGTGCTCATAATGTTATGCCTGATCGGTGTGTACAGTAATTCTCTTTAATCCCACAGAATTTACGGCAGCTGTAGGAGTGCTACTGTCTTTTATGTGCACAAAGCAAGCTTCATGAAGACATGGTTCATAGTGTAGAGGAACTCGAAGAACCCTGACCTTAACCCCACTGAACACCTTCTGTCTGCCTTCTTGCCCAACATTAGTATCTGATCTCTCTAATGCTCTCATGGCTGAATGAGAGATTCCCACAACCACCCTCTAAAATCTAGTGGAAAACCTTCCCAGAAAACTAGAGGCTATTATAATAGTTATCTATAATAGGTAATAAAAGGTAATATAAGAATGGGTGATTACAGCAGTCTTTTAAGATTATTACTTGTCACACTGTACAGAATGATCCCAATAAAATGCTGTAATTCCCATGTTCTGATTTTATCAATCAGTGCAATCTGGGTTTGTGCAGAAAATGAGCTTGCATAAACAAATCTTCAAAGTGAGCTTGAGATATTGGTATTTTTGCTATCTACAAGCTGTCCTATATCTATTTGCTGTCCTGTGAGTTGCACGTTGCTCTATAGTGTCTTCCTATTGGTGGCTTTTAGATGACCATCTGAAAATAAAAGCAGTCACGCTCAAATATTTTAATAAAAATATTTTGGCAGTGTCAGAACTATGTCAGCCGTCTTTGGTTGCAGTGGTGTTAAATTGGCTGCCGTTAGCTCGTCACGTTCTACCTTCTAAAACCACGCATGCTCGACACACATGATGAAAGAATTCTCTGTGTGAATGTTGTACTGTATAAACCTGGTTTAAAGAAAGAAAAACATCTATATGCTCAGAGCAGTGGAACTTCAGGGCCAGGATTGAGAAAGAATGTTGTAGTTTTGTAGTATTTTAGAGTAAATGTTTGGTGAATTATGACTAAATAGATCTTAAGATAAATATGTGTGTGTGTGTGTGTGTGTGTGTGTGTGTGTGTGTGTGTGTGTATGTGTGTTTGTATCCCTCTTCCATGCATAGGCTTTGCTCCATACACCAAATTGAGAACACAGTTCTTACCTCCTGCTGCCACACACCCACACCCACACACACACACACCCACACACACACCCACCCACCCCCTTTAGTCTCACCAGTGTCTTGTTGAAGAGGTACCGCAATAGCTTCAGGCAGTGAAGCTACAGTAAGGAACAGAAAAACAAAAAAACACACACATTTCCATACAGCAGGTCTGTTCACTGATTGTTCTGAAGCCTCCTTGTAGGCTGAGGGTTATTGATGTTTCCGCTGCATCTCTCCATCCATCATGTCTCTTAATTGAATTTCTGCCGAAGAGTGTGTCATAAGGGTTAGTCAATATACCTCAAGGTTTCAATATGTTGGTATGATGCTATATATATATACAAATGATAAAAACCTACTAAAGTTTATGTAATGGGGGTTTAGTGTCGTCGTGTTCTTTGAGAAACTGGAACATTTGATTTTCTTTTTTCTTTTTAAATGTTGTGTATTGTGTTTATATGCCATACTGAGAATCCCAGAACAAGAATATCTTTGTTTTGCATTTCTAACATTTCACAGACCTTCTCCAGAGTGTCTTAGAGAAGAGCTTTGTAGTCTCAGCCTGAAACAGATCCTCATGCTAGTTCACTAGGTCAAAGAATCAGAATATCATCAAACTGTGCATACTGATGCATGTCTTTACCGTACCTTCAGGGATACCGGGATTTTTGATGAGCAAAGGCTAATTTATTTTCCCCTTGTCTACAAGCTATGGGTGCCACGGAGCCTAGTTTTTTTCCGTGAGAGGATATTTTAATGAATGTCAGGAGAACTTTGCAAAATATGTTAAAATGTCCTTACTTAAAAATCACTGGCTCCAAAAATAAATACATGCTACTGAATGGCCACAAATCAGTCCTAGACGTATTTGGACACACAATGTTTTTAATTTTGCTTTTTTACATCATAATGGATCTTAAACGAAGCAATCATGATGTGACTGATAAGTGTCGACTTTTAGCTTTAATTCAAGGGGTTTAACCAAAATATTGCATTAACTATTTTGAAGCATTTATTTTTACATGGTCCCAGCTAACTATTTTTACAGGCTCACAATTAATTGCAAAAACAGGCATAGTTATAAATATAAAGATTATTTTTAATACTTGGATGCAAATCCAGCCTGGATCCCCTGAACGTCACTAAAAGCTGAGTGTTCCTCCCTTGAGATGCTTTGCCAGAGCTTTACTTGACTTCAGCTGAATTCACTTGCTGCTTGTTATTCCTTGCCTTAAGAAGCTCATAGGTTCTTAAATGTAAGTTTTGGGTCTGCATCAATCTGTACTATGCTGTGAAGTCCTATTGGGTTTTTTTTTTTTCAGACTGAATCTGAGCAGAAATCATATATATATATTTATATATTGCTGAGCTTGCCAGTGCATTCCTTCGTTTTTAAAAAGGTACCAATTTGGCCACACCTAATGTTTCTGCTATCTCTGAAAGATCTGTTTTGTTTTTTCAGTCTATCGATGGACGGCTTTGGACCTCATATTGATCATTTCTGTTATCAGCTACCAAATGCAAATTCAAGCTTTTGAAGCAACGACACCTTTTTTCTCCCTTTAATTTGCTATGAAATAATAAGGAAACAGGCCACACCATGTTGAAAGTTTACACTTCAATTTTGATTGCTTTATTTTGAAGTCATTGTAGTGGTGTATTGAGACAGAATTATGAAAATTGTGTCACTGTCTGAATGACCTATAAATGTGTATATGTGTTTTTTCCCTTCTCTGGCTGATAACCGCAAACAGTTACTTAGATCTAAAATCTTGTCCATGCTTGTGTTAGTCTGTATTAACACGTTCTTTCCCACAGGGTATAAACTTTTGTCCTGGCCAGGAGGTTCCAGGGGTCACCAATCACACCCAGCAGGAGCACACCATGCAGCCTCTCATCTTCCATCTGGGGCGGGACCCAGGAGAGAAACACCCAATCAGGTATGGCTGGAGTAAGTCTGTCAGTGTGATTAAGTCTGTCTGGTCACATATACTGGCCTTTATACTTTTGTACATAATGTGAACATGTCCACTAGGGTGCAGATTATTAATTTAAAAAGTGTGTCACTGAAACACGTAGTCTAGGTGGATACAATAACACTGAGCAGTAGATTTCTTTGGCTGTACTTTCACAGTGTTTAACAAAAACCATACGCAATGCTACTGTACCTTTCACACTGACAGTGGAGTATAGCAATAGCTAAACTACACTCACTAATCATCTAACCAATGTGGTACATAACATGACCTACCGCCACTCGTACCACGCGCAGTTCAGACACTCAGACCAGTGGTGTCAAATATAATTCAGAAATTAGATTTGGAGCGGTGGTAGCTCAGGTGGTTAAGGCTCTGGGTCGTTGAGGTTTAAGACCCAGCACTGCCAAGCTGCCACTGAAATATTGATAAGCCTGGTATGATTCTAGATATTGTTTTATTAATTTATGTGAGGATAATTTATTCTGTAGTGGAATTTTTAAACCTAATGTAGACACTGGCCTTCAGCTCGGCAGACATCTTTTAGCATCTTATCTAAGCCACGCTGACAGAAACAGCGATGGAGGTCTTTGGTATCATCCCTGCTCTCTCTCTGACTTGTTTGTCTGCCTCGGCTCAGTGCCACCTGCTGAATGGTGAGGAGGAGGAGGAGGAGAAGTGCGAGTCTGAATCTGTCCGATCGATACTGATCCAGATTGATCTGCACGCTCCGAGGGAAGCTGATTAAACGGCTCTTTTCGTGATTGCAAACAGCACCTTAAAAGATCATTATCTGCATGTGCACAAGCTGCTGGATAAAATTCGAAGCAGATTGTCGAGGTGGCGCTGGAAGCCGGAAGGAGGCACTGATTAATGGACACTCCTGTGGTCACCAGGCTTGTAAAAAACAAGGCTGCAGAAACATGAGTGTAGAATGCTAAGTGGTTTCCAAATAAAAGGAGGAGTCATAATAATAATTATGGTATGTCATTTAAAAAAATTAATAAATCAGCAACAGCTTCGGCTGTGAGTTGGAGGAGAGAGCAGAAGGTTTTGCCCTCGACCTCCCACCCCAGATCTGTGTGTGTGTGTGTGTGTGTGTGTGTGTGTGTGTGTGTGTGTTGTAGACAGTGCCTGCTCCAGCTACCTTTATTTGCCTTTATTTGCTTGTTGTCAGTTGTATTAGCCTTTTTGCCCTCAGGCTGTTGAAATCCCCATGGCCTGCCTCTCTTTCTGTCTGTCTCACTCACTTCATCTCTCTCTCTCTCTCTCTCTCTCTCTCTCTCTCTCTCTCCACACATGCACACACACACTTTTTTTTGTTCTCTTTCACATTCTTCTACATACAACTCTACTTTTATCTTGTTAAGGAATGTCATATCCACAACACTCTCTCTCTCTCTCTCTCTCTCTCTCTCTCTCTCTCTCTCTCTTCTCTCCTCTTTTCTCTCCTCTCTCTCTCTTTTCAACCATCATCTTTTCTCTGTATCTTTCTCTTCCTCCTTTCCTCTTTCTTTCTTTTCTACCCCCCTACTCACCCCCCTCGATTTCTGCTCTCTCTCTCTCTCTCTCTCTCTCTCTCTCTCTCTCTCTCTCTCTCCCTCTCTCTCCCACTCTCTCTCTCTCTCTCTCTCAAAGCAAGATGGAATAATTAAACATTAATGTTGTTTTTGATCTCCCCATCCTTTTTTGCTCCATTGGATTCGAGTAAGGGGGAGAAAAGAGATTCTCTGAAGAAATCAATAGCTGTGTGGAATGCTGTAGAATTTATTTGGCTTTCAGAAGGTGTTCGTCCTGTGTCACAGTTTAACCCTTGCCTTTCTTGTACCGTGTGTGTGTGTGTGTGTTGGAAGTGCTTGTGTGCTGCTCTTGACTCTCTCGCCTCCACCTTCTTGCCACACTCTCAGTGTTCATTAATCTCAGTCTTTACCTAAAGAGCCACTTAAGATGATGTAGAGCCTGACTGAACACACCCACCTCCAATCGTTTCCAACACAGCACAACACAACACACACCAACACAATTTAACACAACACAGATAAGCGTCATTTTATGCAAGACATTCAAACACAGCTCTGACAAACGCTATTCAGTACAGACCAACACAGTTTAACAGACGACTCAACACAACTGATGTAGTGCAACACAGAGCTGACCAGCAGCATTCAAAACATCAGTGCTTCAACATAACTGGACACAGCGTGGATCGACAGTTTGGGACACAACAATATAATTCATTACATCTTAACACAACCCTGATCCATTTATTACAGCACATCACAACAACATAACACGCCTCGACACACAGCATATTAGATATAACTGTACATCACACACAATACTACAGTCAAACACCACAATTTCTAAAGAAGTACAAATCCTCTGAACACTACACAACATACACTGCACATCACACAACATCCTGACACAGTTTAACACTACACAACATCAACACAGTTCGACACCACACAACATCATGCTTTATTTATGGTTTAATTGTTTTGTTTGTTTTTTAGAGGTTCTAGTAAGATCACACATTCAGTTATCTTTAAGAGCGTCTGATGTCTGGACTGGACATGGTGTTCTTATAGGTATCGTCCTGCCTTGTGTGAAGTGAATGATGAATGAGAGTGTTAGCGCTGCACCAGCAGGGAAAACACACTAACTAGGACAATTGACTGGTGAAATCTGTCCCTGGACACAGTCCCTGTCTTCCCCACCCACTCCTGCACACACTTCGTGGCCCTTTCACCCTGCACTGAAAACTTAAGCCCTGAGGCTAATGCTGCCAGCAGCTCAGGCCTCATCTGCTTTCCACGAACGTTTCAGTCTCCAATCAATAGTCCCGGCTGAATTGCTCAATTTCCACACAGAGAGAAAGGGCAGAGGTATTTGATTGTCTCTTGAGCTCAATTCCCTTGTCTTTCTACATGTGTATGTGTGTGTGAGTGTGAGAGAGGTGGGCTTCTTTATTTGTCCATTCTCTTGTGCAAGTTTGTGTTTCATTTATGTGAGGACTTATTTTAATGCTTTTACAATAGAGTATTTGGAAGGTAGAGAGGTGTGTGTGTGTGTGTGTGTGTGTTGGAAGCAGTGGGGTTGTGAATCACTAATCAGTGTGGTGACACCTGAGCAATACCCCTGCCCCTTGGGTGTCATGCATTATAAATCAAAGGCCTGCATTTGCATGCGGTGTTATTATAATTTATGCCACTGCGGTTGCGGAGGGGAAACTGTTGGCGTGAACGATGCTAACGAACTGTGCTGACAGAGCACTTTTTTTTCCTTCAGCTGGACTCTTGGCATAAATAAAAATACCGGTGTTAATTATTGATTCAGTGCTTATGGGTATAAGACATACTGCGCCAAAAGATGAGCATCGTTAGCAAACTTTCTGACGTCTACTGTACCCTAACCCGAATGCTTACATACGCATGATTCCACAATTCCAGCTTTAGGAGGTGATCAAATAATCAAACCATCCTTAAGGGTGTTATGTGCCATGTGCTTTGGTCTGAGAACAGCGCTCAAACCAAACAAAATCTTTTTAAAAAATGTCTGATCAGAATATTTGAAAAGAAGCAGAAGAGATGTTGTAAATTTGCTCAATGTAGACATGTGTGCTGATGTGTAACAATATGGTATATGTTGTTATAATATTATAATTACCACAAGGACAGCATTTTTCTTTAGACAAATTTTGATTTCTATAAAATGCCGTCCCGCCTTTCCCTGCTAATATCATGTAGGTGATCACATACAGTGGATGTGAACAGTTTACACATCTCTATTAAAATGGCAGGGTTTTGTAATATAAAAAATAAACGAAGATGAATCATCTCAAAACTTTTTCCAGTCTCAGTGTGAAATTACGTGAAAAACAAGGAGCCCTTACAATTTCATAAAATATTGCCATGTCATATTACTGATAGATCATTTGATAATAAAATCCAAAGCTGCTTTAACAAAGTATTAGTGTAGGGGTGTGCAAACTTACGCAACTATGTCTAGTGTCTTGGTCCGGTCTCGGCACTGCTGTCTTTTGCGTAATAAGCCGACTCATCATTATCAGTTAGTGCTTGGATGTGGCGTCTCTCGAGGAGACGATAGAGGAGCAGGTGTTAGTGTGTGGTGGAAGGCTGTGCTCCCTTGGGGAGAGCTGGAGCGCTGTGAGTGAAGGTGTGATTCGGACTAAGCCTGGGGTTATTACACTAATTGACCCTTCACCCCACGCACACGCACACACAAACTCCCAGGGGGCCAATCAGGAGGCGGCGCTGACACAGGTGCAGCCTGCCAGTGTATTAAGGGCATAATTGCTGTGGTGATATTAGTGTTGTGTGTGTGTGTGTGTGTGTGTGTGTGTGTGTGTGTGTGTGTGTGTGTATGGTTCTCTCTCTGACACACACACTGTCTGAAGAGGCCATTAACTCTACAGGTCCTATTGAGGACAGCAATTCTCAGAGAGCAATGGGGGTCTTCACTGTAGTGTGTGTGTGTGTCCATGTGTCCAGCATCCTGCATTAAGGAGCACTTCTCACTCACTCAACAAGAGAAAAACATACTTTAGAGATGAGTACTTTATATATGCAAATATGCCGTGTTATTATTTATTTCAGCTTTAATTTTACTTTAAATGTTTATTATTTAAATGAACGTGAATATTTATAATTCCATGATGACAGAATGAATTTTCACATTCCATCAACCATGATTGAGGAAGTTTAATTAAATACAGTATTTTCTTGCTTATTTGTATCACCATTTTTGCATAATGGGTATGCTTTAATTACATTACACTTTACCTCTTTCCTTGCCCTTTTTGTATCCATGGTTTTTTAGTATATACCTCACTGGGTATGTTTTTCTCCTGGTTTCATTGTCTGTGTCCTCTGTTTGTGTGTGAGGTGGGGAATGCCTTTATGTCCTTTTTCACTGAAGAGCCCGGTTTTCAGGGCCCCTTTTGTGTGTGCGTGTGTAATTGTGTATATGTGAGGTGGAAGAATTAGGGTCGGTGTTTTATTTTGGGGCCCCGCTTTTGGCGTTTTTTGTATGATTGGTTTTGTTATGTGGGAAGGTAATTTCTTGTTTGCCCCGCTTCCCGTGTATGATTTCCATGTTCACCATCTTTCTTCTCCCCCCTCTCTCTCTCTCTCTCTCTCACTCTCTCTCTCAGTGTCCTGTCTGGGGAATATAGGCAAGTTCTTGGACGTATCAATGCCATAGTGGAGCAGCATAAGCGGACACTCGTGCCCGGAGAGCCTCAGCTGAACATGTGTGATCTGGCAGTGATGGTGAGACGAGCCTCTTTTATCAGGGCATTTAAAATTCTCCTCCCTGCCTCACCTTTGACTCATTTTCACACCTCTGTCTCTTTATTTCTAACAACCTGTCAGGCTTTTATTCTAAGCGTGTTCAGATTCACAAGCCTGAAAAAGATGTGATATTTCATTATTCATGTAGTAAAATATTTAAAAAAAGAAATCATTTGTAATAATAAGATATAATAAAAACATTTAGAAATAAGAGTAGGCTTATAAAGAAGTATTAAAAAATTGATTTAATTATTATACTTATTATTTTTTTATATTCTTACATCAGTATTTCATTATTAGTTTCCTCTGATTTAAACGTCCTAGTGAAGGAGGCGTGGCCTCACTGTCTATCAATCTCTATGAAGCTCACACTTTGGAAATTTCCATTCTTTGCACAATACTAAGAATAATGCCGTATCGCAGGAGCTCTAACTGATATCAGAGCTACTACATGGTTGCTTTAATTGTACTTTCTCACATGGTTTTGTCTCACAAAGAGAAATACACACGCTGTAGTAAGAACAATTGGACTGCGAGTCGATTTAGCCTCATGTAAACATTGCCTTTTTAGCCATTAATCAGTTATGCAGCAGTAAGTTGGGATTCAGATATTAAAACTTTTTTTCTGTTCATTATTCTGCTTATTAACATTATTCTCTGTCGACATCTTCAAGCCGTTTTATTTATTTTAATGCAGTTCATTTGTTGTACAGAGCTGCTAGATAATTAGTTGTTTTTTTTCACCACTGCTCTTTGTTCTCGCTCACCTTTCACCCCAGTGCTGCATTTCTTTTTTATTCTTTACATATTTTAGTGTAAATAAAGAAATTCTGGTAGCTGCTCTGCAGTGGAGGGAAAATATTTCCTTTGAGATGTGGTATGCCTGGTTAATGTAGAGGAGGTGCGAGGCTGCAGGCGGCACACAAACGTCCGGTGTGGCAACAGTGTCCCCCAGTGCTCAGTTTTATATCCGTCTTAATGAACAGCAGGCCGTGGAGTGAGAGTAACAATGGTATAGTATTCCTAATGTCATTGTAAATGTGGTTTGGGGTTTGTTTTGTTTTCTTTTGACAGAATTGGGCTCCACCGGGATGTGAGAAGTTGGGGAAGTGTCTCAAACCACCACTGTCTAAGCCATGGAAATGTGACTGGCCCCACTGATGTGTCCCAGAAATGTTTTTATATAATGAGAAAAACTGATACTACTGTCCAGAATAAAACATCGCTGTACAGTTTTTTTTTTCTTCTATTACATAATATTTATCTAAAGATTCTGATTGCAATCGTGATGGGTAGTACTGGGGTTTTTTTATAATAAGGGAAATTAAAAATCATGAAATTGTTTTTAAAATTCTGTGTTAAGTTCGCAATTTTCAATGTTAATTTTTGACACATGACGTCATAAACTATAGATCAGGATTCATAATTTTACATTTGGAGTCTTTAGTAAAGATTTATCTGTCCTGCTGTTCAATGATTTTATTTCTACTGCTTTTCTCTTTGCTATTTTTTGTCACATGAAAGACATAGGATATGAAAGTCTAGTAGGATGTGTGTTTTACTCTGATATCTTCTTCCATACATCATAAAGTTAATGAGGATTCAGCCAAATCAGGAGTATGTCATTGTAGAAATTCTGCTAGAACAATGTTCAGATCATTTTTTTTGTGACATCCCATAATGCACCTCCAACTGTATGTTGTGGCCTGACTAACCCAGTGCACTTCAGAATGTTTATCTCATTACTTTGGAAGCAATGTACTTTAGTAATGTTAAGCTTGAACAGGTTATGCAAGGTTAAGTAACCTTAATTTGTCATCGGGAAACTGAAACCTGACGCAGTAGCTGCCTGAAGTAAGAAAAAAGAGAGAAAAACTTGACACTGGCCTCTTCTTTGAGACTGAAACAGACTTGACCAAAAAGTCCTTAAATTTCTACAGAAAGTGTGATTTACACCGATCAGGCATAACATTATGAGCACTGAATAAAACTGATGATCTCCTCATCATGGCACCTGTTAGTGGGTGGGATATATTCGGCAGCAAGTGAACATTTTGTCCTCAAAGTTGATGTGTTAGAAGCAGGAAAAATGGACAAGTGTAAGGATTTGATCGAGTTTGACAAGGGCCAAATTGTGATGGCTAGACGACTGGATCAGAGCATCTCCAAAACTGCAGCTCTTGTGGGGTGTTCCCGGTCTGCAGTGGTCAGTATCTATCAAAAGTGGTCCAAGGAAGGAACAGTGGTGAACCGGCGACAGGGTCATGAGCGACCAAGGCTCACTGATGCACATGGGGAGTGAAGGCTGGCCCGTGTGATCCGATCCAACAGACGAGCTACTGTTGCTCAAATTGCTGAAGTTAATGCTGGTTCTGATAGAAAGGTGTCAGAATACACGGTGCATGACGGGTCAGGGATGTTTTGGCAGCAAAAGGCGGACCAACATAATATTAGGCAGGTGGTCATAATGTTACGCCTGATCGGTGTCTATAATGAAATAATTATATAAAAACGAAAGCTTGTATTTATGATAACTTCTTGTTGCTCTCTGTTCGGGGTCACCACAGCAGATCATCTGATCAGCGTCTTTTGATTTTGACGCAGGTTTTTTACGCCAGATGTCCTTCCTGATGCAACCCTTTCATTTTATTCAGGCTCAGGACCAGCACTGGGAGTTAACCCCTCAGTAGCTGGGTCAATTCTCTTCCCAGGAATCAAACCCAGGCTTATATATTGTTTTTTTGAGTCTGGATTTTCTGGCTTCCTTCCATCTCCCAAAATCATGCCAGGTGCTAGATTTGCTACACTGAATGATGCATAGGAGCCATGGCCTGGTGTCTTCTGTGTTATCCTCATGCCTTGTCCCTCTGCTCTTTGAGTACAGACTTTGTATCCACTGTGAACCTCATTAGAATAATGTTTACTGAAGATGATTTTTTTTTTTTTTTGAATAAAGGATATTTTTACACATTTTGAAATGGAATATGAGTCAAAAACAACAATGATTGTACGGTCTCCCCACACCACCTCCTACACCATTCATTCCTCTCCCCAATGTTTTAAACTAAGGCAATTTAGAAGCAGAGTGGAGCAGTGCCACAAGACCAGTGGTGTGTAAATGGAAGTTGCCTTCCAAGATGCTAAAACAGTGGAAGTGATGTTCAGGCAACTGGAAAATATAGATGTCAGAAATAAGCTAGCTAATGACTGAGGTTAATGGTTTAGCTAGCTAACATGTACACCGATCAGCCGTAACATTAAAACCACTGACAGGTGACGTGAATAACGTTGATTATTTCATTACACTGACACCTGAAAAGGGGTGGGATATATTAAGGAGCAAGTAAACAGTCAGTCCTCAAAGTTGTTGGAAGCAGGAAAAATTGTCTCTAGATGTGAATGTGTGGGTGTGTATGTGTATAATATCCTTCAATGGACTGGAAATATCTACATTCAACTCATATTTCTATGAATTTCTCATTTCAAATCTGAGAAATGTCAACACAGCTTGTAAACGTGATGCTATGAGCAACCTTTTTGTGAAAGCCAAAATAGTGCGCCGTGTGAAATTCTTGTGAACAGCAAGAAAACAATTTAAATGTAGCACACATTTTTATCAAATTTCAGAAATGAGTTTTAACTGTAGGCTACAGTGATTATTATTATTATTAGTAGTAGTAGTAGTAGTAGTAGTAGTAGTAGTAGTCTTATTATTATTATTATTATTATTAATTCATTCATTCATTCATTGTCTACCGCTTATCCCATCTATTCTCGGGTCACGGGGAGCCTATCTTCAGCGTCATCAGGCATCAAGGCAGGATACACCCTGGATGGAGTGCCAGCCCATCACAGGGCACACACACACTCTCATTCACTCACGCAATCACACACTACAGACAATTTAGAGATGCCAATCAACCTACAATGCATGTCTTTGGACTGGGGGAGGAAACCGGAGTACCCGGAGGAAACCCCTGAGGCACGGAGAGAACATGCAAACTCCACACACACATGGCGGAGGCGGGAATCGAACCCCCAACCCTGGAGGTGTGAGGCAAACGTGCTAGCCACCGTGATAGCCTATTATTATTGTTATTATTATTATTATTATTATTATTTATAAATCAGTGAGTGTTCCTGTAATAACGTCCAAACTAACGACTACTAAGATGTGTTTAATTTCAGATGTCTAAAATACAATTGTAGTGTGATTGAATAATTGTGGATATGTCGACCTGGTATTTATACCAGTGGGGGGAAAAATCAGTATTGTAAAATTAAGTGTGTATATAAGAGACACAGATAGCTTCATTATGAATTTGGACATACAATTCTTTAAAAAAAATAAAATAAAATTCAGGCTTGGTGGTTTAGTAGTCAGCATGTTTGCCTCACTTCTCCAGGATTGGTGGTTGGTGGTCTGTTCCCACCGTGTGCGTAGACATGTCCTCCCCATGCTCTTGGGCTTCCAGTTTCCACCAAGTTCTCTGGTTTTCTTCTCCGCTTGACATGAGTTGATTGGCATCTTTAAATGTGTGTGTGGTGTGAATGTGCCCTGTGATGGACTGGCCTTATCTAGCATGTTCTCTACCTTGCGCCCTCTGAGATAGACTTATCCATGACTCTGTGTAGGATAAGTGGTACAGTAAATGGATACAGGTTCTGACTAGTAGAATTTAAAGTAGACTTCTGCCATTAAAAGCTAAAACAGCTTGCTATGGTTTGTTGTTGTTGTTTTTTCTGTAGCCTACAATATGTTTCCACGTTGTTAGTATTAATCAGTTTTACTGTAGTGATGTACCTGCTAGACTGGCGGCTAGAGAATGGAATTGGAACACGGCCCTACAGTGCGCGCTGCTCTTCCGTGTTCACTACATAGGGACCTAGGCGTGGATTTGAGACACAGCCAGCATGGCCGACAGCTCGCGAACTCAGAAACTGGACCTCGTTTTCCAGCATATAAGACACTTTCCTGATTTTCCCGTCAAAGGCATCGTGTTCAAGTGGGTGTATTGTCGCTGTCGTGTGTTACGATAATGTTTCTAAACAAGTATGTCTATCATTTTCTTTAGCAATTACATGCTTGCAGGTATGCTAGCTAAGTGAGCTAACTCAGTTTGAAGGGAATGGTTTTTCTTTTCTTTTTTAAATTTTTTTTTTTTTTATACACAACACTGACCTTTAACTACTCTCTGTGATTCTGTGAGCCTAACCTGCCTTGTGTCAACAGTCCAGGCTGGTGGAGGTGGTGTGATGATGTGAGGAATGTTTTCTTGGTCCACGTTGGCTTGCTAATTCCTACTAATGACCACTTGAACGTCATAGCTGGTTTGAGTATTTGAGTATGTTGATGATTTCAGTGATCTTCCCAGTCACCAGACCTGAATCCAGTAGTACAGCTTTGGGATGTGGCAGAACAGGAGATAACAGGCGTGAACATGCACCTGAAAAATCTGCAGGAAATGTGTGATGCGATCAAATCAACATGGACCGGAATCTCAGTTATGTTTCCAACATCTTGTGGAATCCTTGGCATGATGAATTTGACAACAATGGCAGTATAGTATAGCTGAGTGAGGCAGTATAGTATAGCTGAGTGAGGCAGTATAGTATAGCTGAGTGAGGCAGTATAGTATAGCTGAGTGAGGCAGTATAGTATAGCTGAGTGAGGCAGTGTAGTATAGCTGAGTGAGGCAGTGTAGTATAGCTGAGTGAGGCAGTGTAGTATAGCTGAGTGAGGCAGTGTAGTATAGCTGAGTGAGGCAGTGTAGTATAGCTGAGTGAGGCAGTGTAGTATAGCTGAGTGAGGCAGTGTAGTATAGCTGAGTGAGGCAGTGTAGTATAGCTGAGTGAGGCAGTATAGTATAGCTGAGTGAGGCAGTATAGTATAGCTGAGTGAGGCAGTATAGTATAGCTGAGTGAGGCAGTGTAGTATAGCTGAGTGAGGCAGTGTAGTATAGCTGAGTGAGGCAGTGTAGTATAGCTGAGTGAGGCAGTGTAGTATAGCTGAGTGAGGCAGTGTAGTATAGCTGAGTGAGGCAGTGTAGTATAGCTGAGTGAGGCAGTGTAGTATAGCTGAGTGAGGCAGTGTAGTATAGCTGAGTGAGGCAGTGTAGTATAGCTGAGTGAGGCAGTGTAGTATAGCTGAGTGAGGCAGTGTAGTATAGCTGAGTGAGGCAGTGTAGTATAGCTGAGTGAGGCAGTGTAGTATAGCTGAGTGAGGCAGTGTAGTATAGCTGAGTGAGGCAGTGTAGTATAGCTGAGTGAGGCAGTGTAGTATAGCTGAGTGAGGCAGTGTAGTATAGCTGAGTGAGGCAGTGTAGTATAGCTGAGTGAGGCAGTGTAGTATAGCTGAGTGAGGCAGTGTAGTATAGCTGAGTGAGGCAGTGTAGTATAGCTGAGTGGGTCTAAAATCTCAGTATAGTAATTACATGCTTGCCGGTATGCTAGCTAAGTGAGCTAACTCAGTTTGAAGGGAATGGTTTTTCTTTTCTTTTTTCTTTCTTTCTTTTTTTTATTTTATTTTATTTTTTATACACAACACTGACCTTTAACTACTCTCTGTTCTTGTAAGTTGCTTAATAGGCATTTTTATTTTATGTTCACCTTTTACTAAAGTGACTGAAATGATCTATACGAGGACCACGTAACGTTTCGTGCTGCTGTGTTTAATGAGTTTCCTTTTATTTTAGGGATATTTGCCCTATTTTGAAGGAGCCCAAAGCTCTGACTGCAGTTATTGATCTGTTTGAGGAACATGTCAGGAAAAATCACCCACATACTGAACTCATTGTGGGTAAGACACTTTCTTTTCTATTACAAAATATTCTTTAAAAAAAAAAGAAAAGAACATTGAAACCGATTGGTCAGAATGTGTTCATTAATTTCCAACAGCAAATCATCAATAAACAACAAGCCAAATCCCATGTTTAGATTTTTACACATTAACATTTCTGCAGCAACAACTTGTATGATGGACTTGTATCTAACATTAAAAATTGATCTTAAAAAAAGTATTTATGGTGGCTGAGAAGTGCAAAACACTAACAAATCAGAAAACAATATAACAAATTAGAAAACAAAATAACAAAGCCGAAAACAGTATAAGAAGTCAGAAAACAAAATCAATAACAAATCAGAAAAATCAATAACAAATTAGAAATATCAATAACAAATCAGAAAAAATAAATAAAAAAACAGAAAACATAACAAATCAGAAAACAAAATAAATCAGGAAAAACAAAATAAAAAAAATAAAATAACAAAATGAAAAAAACAGAAAACAATAAAAAAAAAAACACAAACAAATCAGAAAACACAACAGCAATTCAAAAAACACAAAATAAACAAATCAGAAAACAAAATAATTAATCCAAAAACAACTACAGTTTAGACAAACTGGAAAAGTCAAACCATAGTTTGTGAATGGATCTTAACACAGATTGGACGAGACATGTCACCCAAAATATACAGGAAGTACAGCAGGCTACAACAGTAGAAAGTTATATGAATGCAGCTCTGCTCTTATAACGCTCCTTACATCATTTAATCTGCAATAGTTTTGTCTTTGAAACATACCTGCGTTCTTTAGGTGTGTTTTTAGACATCACAAACTAAACATTATGCCATGATACGCTATCAGTATATCCAAAATCACGGCATGTGAACGTCCTTCCTCAACGTAGCGTTGAATGAATTCCATTTTCTTATAAATATAAATATACTTGTTTATTTTCTCTAAAAGTTTTAAAGTTGCACTATTAAAAAAATGGTTTAAAGTGAATGCAGAACACACATGTACAAGAAATAAAGTTAGATACACAGTTTCCTACTTCTTGTATATCTTGAGTGACAGGTGTCTCGTCCAATCAGCGGTAAGAATTCCATTCACAAACTTTACCTACCTCTTCCGGTTTGTCTGAATTGTCCGTATGTTTTCGGATTTGTTCATTTGGTTTTGGATTTGTTATTTTATTTTGCACTTCTCAGCCACCGTAGTTATTTAACAATGACATGTAATTATTGAATTATGGAAGGAGTCTCCGGTGTCAGTGTGTTGGAACAGTCAGTATGTTTCTGCCACTGGAAGACTTCAAATAGAGGAAGTTTTTTGTCACATGTGCAAACTATCATGGACAATTGTACACTAAAATGCTTGTTGTGAAGAATCGGTACTCTACACCTGTGTAAAACTTTAGGAACACCAGTACATCAACTCAATCAGAATGATCTAACCAGCCAATGAGGTGGCAGCAAGGAAATGCAAAAAAATCATTCATATACAAGTCAGTAGCTTTAGGTAAAGTTCACATCAGCCATCAAAATGTGGAAAAGTGCTATCTCAGTGATTTTGCTCATTGAATGATTGTTGGTGCCAGATAGGCTGGTTTGAGTATTTCTATAACTGCTGATCTCCTGGGATTTTCACACACAACAGTCTCAGAGTTTACTCAGAATGGTCAATAAATTAGAGAAAAAAAACATGTAAGCGGCAGTTTTGTGGACGGAAACAACTTGTTGATGAGAGAGATCAGCGGAGAACGGCCAGACAGTTTCGATTTAACTTGATGTCCGACCACTCTGTATAAATGCTGTGAGCAGAAAAGCATCTCAGACGAACCTTGAGGTGGATGAGTTTCAACAGCAGAAGAGCAGATGTGGTTTTGCTTCTGTCAGTCAAGAACAGGAAGCTGAGCTCCACTGGGCTCAGAGTCACTAAAAGTGGACAGATAAAGACTAGAAAACAAAGTCTGGACTGATGATTCCTGATTTCTGAGGAACACAGATGGTAGAATCAGAATTTGGCATCAACAGGGTGATTCTGTGAGCCTAACCTGCCTTGTGTCAACAGTCCAGGCTGGTGGAGGTGGTGTGATGATGTGAGGAATGTTTTCTTGGTCCACGTTGGCTTGCTAATTCCAACTAATGACCACTTGAACGTCATAGCTGGTTTGAGTATTGTTGCTGATCACTTCATGTCCACAGTTTATTTTGTAATGGCTATTTCCAGCATGATAACGAACCATGTCACAAAACAAAGGCACCTCAAACTGGTTTCATGAACATGTTGATGATTTCAGTGATCTTCCCAGTCACCAGACCTGAATCCAGTAGTACAGCTTTGGGATGTGGCAGAACAGGAGATAACAGGCGTGAACATGCACCTGAAAAATCTGCAGGAAATGTGTGATGCGATCAAATCAACATGGACCAGAATCTCAGTTATGTTTCCAACATCTTGTGGAATCCTTGGCATGATGAATTTGACAACAATGGCAGTATAGTATAGCTGAGTGAGGCAGTGTAGTATAGCTGAGTGAGGCAGTGTAGTATAGCTGAGTGAGGCAGTGTAGTATAGCTGAGTGAGGCAGTGTAGTATAGCTGAGTGAGGCAGTGTTTGTATAGCTGAGTGAGGCAGTGTAGTATAGCTGAGTGAGGCAGTGTAGTATAGCTGAGTGAGGCAGTGTAGTATAGCTGAGTGAGGCAGTGTAGTATAGCTGAGTGAGGCAGTGTAGTATAGCTGAGTGAGGCAGTGTAGTATAGCTGAGTGAGGCAGTGTAGTATAGCTGAGTGAGGCAGTGTAGTATAGCTGAGTGAGGCAGTGTAGTATAGCTGAGTGAGGCAGTGTAGTATAGCTGAGTGAGGCAGTGTAGTATAGCTGAGTGAGGCAGTGTAGTATAGCTGAGTGAGGCAGTGTAGTATAGCTGAGTGAGGCAGTGTAGTATAGCTGAGTGAGGCAGTGTAGTATAGCTGAGTGAGGCAGTGTAGTATAGCTGAGTGAGGCAGTGTAGTATAGCTGAGTGAGGCAGTGTAGTATAGCTGAGTGAGGCAGTGTAGTATAGCTGAGTGAGGCAGTGTAGTATAGCTGAGTGAGGCAGTGTAGTATAGCTGAGTGAGGCAGTGTAGTATAGCTGAGTGGGGCAGTGTAGTATAGCTGAGTGGGGCAGTGTAGTATAGCTGAGTGAGGCAGTGTAGTATAGCTGAGTGAGGCAGTGTAGTATAGCTGAGTGAGGCAGTGTAGTATAGCTGAGTGAGGCAGTGTAGTATAGCTGAGTGAGGCAGTGTAGAATAGCTGAGTGAGGCAGTGTAGAATAGCTGAGTGGGTCTAAAATCTCAGTATGCATATGTAAGTCAATAATATACAGGTGCATCTCAGTAAATTAGAACGTCGTGGAAAAGTTCATTTATTTCAGTAATTCAACTCAAATTGTGAAACTTGTGTATTAAAGAAATTTAATGCACACAGACTGAAGTAGTTTAAGGCTTTGGTTCTTTTAATTGTGATGATTAAAACAAATTAGAATACTTCATAAGACCAATAAAAAAACATTTTTAGTGAATTGTTGGCCTTCTGGAAAGTATGTTCATTTACTGTACATGTACTCAATACTTGGTAGGGGCTCCTTTTGCTTTAATTACTGCCTCAATTCATTTCATTCAATTCATTCAATCTCAACAAATTAGAATATGGTGACATGCCAATCAGCTAATGATCTCAAAACACCTTCAAAGGTTTCCTGAGCCTTCAAAATGGTCTCTCAGTTTGGTTCACTAGGCTATACAATCATGGGGAAGACTGCTGATCTGACAGTTGTCCAGAAGACAATCATTGACACCCTTCACAAGGAGGGTAAGCCACAAACATTCATTGCCAAAGAAGCTGGCTGTTCACAGAGTGCTGTATCCAAGCATGTTAACAGAAAGTTGAGTGGAAGGAAAAAGTGTGGAAGAAAAAATGCACAACCAACCGAGAGAACCGCAGCCTTATGAGGATTGTCAAGCAAAATCCATTCAAGAATTTGAGTGAACTTCACAAGGAATGGACTGAGGCTGGGGTCAAGGCATCAAGAGCCACCACACACAGACGTTGTACAGTTGTCATATTCCTCTTGTTAAGCCACTCCTGAACCACGGACAACGTCAGAGGCGTCTTACCTGGGCTAAGGAGAAGAAGAACTGGACTGTTGCCCAGTGGTCCAAAGTCCTCTTTTCAGATGAGAGCAAGTTCTGTATTTCATTTGGAAACCAAGGTCCTAGAGTCTGGAGGAAGGGTGGAGAAGCTCATAGTCCAAGTTGCTTGAAGTCCAGTGTTAAGTTTCCACAGTCTGTCAAAGAAACCTGGGCTTCCATACCACCTCAGCAGTGCCACAAACTGATCACCTCCATGCCACGCCCAATTGAGGCAGTAATTAAAGCAAAAGGAGCCCCTACCAAGTATTGAGTACATGTACAGTAAATGAACATACTTTCCAGAAGGCCAACAATTCACTAAAAATGTTTTTTTTTATTGGTCTTATGAAGTATTCTAATTTGTTAAGAGAGGGAATTGGTGGGTTTTTGTTAAATGTGAGCCAAAATCATCACAATTAAAAGAACCAAAGACTTAAACTGGTTCAGTCTGTGTGCACTGAATTTATTTAATACACGAGTTTCACAATTTGAGTTGAATTACTGAAATAAATGAACTTTTCCACGACATTCTTATTTATTGAGATGCACCTGTATATACTTGCTCTTATCTTGTCTTTCCTCTGTAGCATGACAGGCTTCAGTGTTTATTAATTTGAAGAGGAAAAAAAAGGAGTGTCTGGTGAAGGAGTGTAAATGATAACAGGAATGAACTTGGCTCAGAGACATTCCACAACGTCAGGCGTAAATATTAACAAAACAAATAATAAAAAAGTATGACATGCTGTTTCTCAATCACTTCGTAAGAAGTTGTAATCTTTGACAAACTGCTGTGGTCTAGTTGTATAGCTGTATTTAAACAAATATACCAAACGATTACCAAAGGTGCAAACATTCACTGATTATTAAGAGAGCAGCATGATATGTAGACGTGATGTGTAGAGGTATTGAATACAGATACCAGTTTAAACTTAAATAGTTACTGTAAATTACTGCAGTAGCTAGAAATTAAAGGTATAAGTACCCGTGGATTTCTGGGTGCTTTAAATATAAACACAAAAGCATGCAGCTCTATGTTTGTGCTCAGGTCAAGAGTGGAATCAGAACCCTGAGCCGGACCGCTGAACCTCAGAACCGGATCAGAAGCTCTTACTTCTGTACTCTGTGGTTTCTCTTCGCTAGGTCATTTGGAACGGTCAGATTGTTTGTGACAGCGGTAAAGATGATGCATTTGCGAAGCACTCTGATGTATGTGTGGTGTGACCTCGGTGCCTCTCGTTACTGCCTTATATAAGTGCTTTATATAAGTGCTCTATACATTCTTTCTTCTTCAGTAGCTGTTTATCCTGATCGTGGTCGAGGGGGATCTGGAGACTGGATACCAGGAACGCTGGGTGTCGGTCAGGAATCCCATCCCATTAGATTAGATTAGTTTCAAATTTATTGTCATTACACATGTACAAGTACAAGGCAACGAAATGCAGTTTAGCATCTAACCCGAAGTGCGATGAGCAGCAAGTGCTTTATATACAGAAGTGTAGATAAACTAATATGTACAGATGCAGTACTATGGAGATAAGTTACAGTTGTATACAGTGTATATACAGTATCAACATCATATGCAGATACGCATATGTGCTATGGACATGACATACAGAATACTATGAATTATGTATAGGTAATACGATATGTTCAGATAAGGGCAGATGTCCAGATAGGAGTATTATAGATACAGCTGGAGCCCATGTGAAATCCCATGTGAATGGCTACAGTCATTTTTTCAGATGTTGTGCTGGGAAAACTTGCAAATATGACAGCGACGGTGTTCTGTGTATTCTGTCTCTGTAGGCACTTGTTGTTGTGGGTTGTTTACTACAGATTTAGAGGATTTACAGTTGTTTGTGTGTTCAATTTAGAATTTCCACCACTCACCAGGACACCAGCTTGACCGCGTGCTCTGAAAGCGAACCTGAAAGACTCCAGGTTCAGCATCGCATTTGCATTGACATTTACATCTGCTCACTGGGCTGAAGCTTTTATCCAAAACCTCTCGCAGTTGAGACTGAGTACACCTGATGAGCCGAGAGTTAAGACAAGGCAGCTGCCTGGTGCTGAACTCACAACCTTCTGATCAGCAGCTTAACTCACAGTGTGCATGAGGATGTGCTAATATAGATCACCACATGCCTTTTAAATACAGCAAAAGGGTGACGGGAAAGGGGGCTGACATGCAGGCTGAAAAAAATAAGGAATATTTAAATTATCCATTTTTTTCTGCATACGCTGATCCTTTTTTTTTTTTTTTTTTAAATCATATCTTTTATGAAAAGAGAAAGGAAGCTTTCTCGATACACATCAAAACCAGAGATTAGACTGTTGAACAGTTTTCTTATGCTACACTGGGCATTTTTCCATATTTGAATACATGATCATCTAGGCTTTGTGTGGTGACACAAATTAAAAAAAAAGTTTTTTATTTTTAAAAGTCCTATTTCAAATAATCCACTTTTAGTAAATAGGGAAAAAGAAGAAAAAAAAGTTTTTGTTTTCCTTTTTTATGTTGAAATGAAAAATGTATAAATGCAATCTACAATAAATGAGATTTGCTCACCACTCTTTTTTTTGGTAATTTATTATTCGTATTTTTAGATATTTTTTGCACAGTATTTCAGAAATGCATTATTTGCTGCCTTCTGGGTCCTGAATTTATGCTAGCCAGCTCTGGTGAGGACTGGATTAGGAAATACCAGTGTAAAAAAGTGTTTTTTTTTTTTTTGTTTTTTTTTTTAGCTTTTTCATGTGTAGCATGCATTTTAATTACATTTTATTTACAGCTTTTCTGTGGGACATCTATTACTAGATTTTGTGAGAACCAAGACTGTGGAGTTAATCACTCCGCTGTTGCAAGCCCTTGCACTTTTAAGCTACGTTACTATTAGCTAATTAGCTGGGTCATCAAACCAGCACTGTAGTGGTATTGGATTAGTAGGAATTTGTCTTTTTTTTTTTAATCCCTGGTGGATTGGGACATATGTGTAAAGAACCACTAAAAAAAGGAAGAATATGATGCCTGGTTGATTCACTTTAATGTCCATACGGGAAAGGAGAACCAAAAAAAGGTGGTGGTTTATAATGCACTCATGGGGTGACTCGTGAAGCTCCACATTGTCTCACCACAGTATATGCTGACCATTACATTTCATCTGTTTCCCCTGTGAGGCTTTTGCTGCATGCTGATACATGCTACTGACCACACACACACTTTCAGACCAAACAAGAAGCAGTTACCACTAAACATCAGAAACGGGAATCCGAAGAGAAGCGAGACACCATTAATAGAAATGTTCTCTTCATTCCATCTAACGCTTCTGGAGAAAAAATGGAGGGGAAAAAAAAACATGCTCCAAATTTATACCATCTGAAACGGTCACCGTGAGCCTTTTGTTTGATTACAGTTTTAAACTGGGTGAAGTGTAATAATCATTAACTCAGATGAGATGGACTAGACTGTAGGGTACAGTGAGGAGAAGCAATGGAAATGATCATATAGATCAATGCTCAACACTCCTTGTATAGATCTGTATAAAAATACACATGCAGCAGGCTGTCACGCCATTCGTGACAGACGTGTTGGCTGTGGTGGAGGGAAACAGTTGGACATTCTTCCATCCACTTTGTAGACTGTTTTGCTGAAGATCTCTCTTAGCTGTGTGTTATACTGCTCTAAAATAGCTCTGTTATGGACTCTGTAGAGCGAGTGCCACGTTTATTTATACATGGATCTTGGTTTTTTTGTACTGTGATAAATGTGTTATTTCATCATAGTGTGCACGTGTTTTCCACCTCGTGCCCAGTATACCCGGAATAGGCTGTGAATCCACCACTGACCACTTCTGATCATCAATAAGTGCTTACTGGAAATAAATAAATAATGAAATGTATATCCCTTACCTCTAAAATAAAATCAGCTAGTAAGCGTCTTATTTAGATTGGATTAGTTTATCAGAAGGACATCTGCAACACGGTTTTTACAGTGATGAAACTGTTCAATCCGGACAATTATTCATTCATTGTCTGCCGCTTATCCGAACTACACTCGGGTCACGGGGAGCCTGTGCCTATCTCAGGCGTCATAGGGCATCAAGGCAGGATACACCCTGGACGGAGTGCCAACCCATCGCAGGGCACACACACACACTCTCATTCACTCACGCAATCACACACTACGGACAATTTAGAGATGCCAATCAACCTACCATGCATGTCTTTGGACTGGGGGAGGAAACCGGAGTACCCGGAGGAAACCCCCGAGGCACGAGGAGAACATGCAAACTCCACACACACATGGCGGAGGCGGGAATCGAACCCCCAACCCTGGAGGTGTGAGGCAAACGTGCTAACCACTAAGCCACCGTGCCCCCCTCCGGACAATTAAATTACCAAAAATGTTTGTGTCATGTGGTTGTATTCCTTAAATATCTAGTGTTAAATATTAACAAGTGATTAGCAATTTGAAGATGAACAATTAAACTATTGACCATTTTGATTAATAATTTTAATGACAGATCATTAATTTATCTGCATTTAGCTTTCAATATTTCAGAAGCTGGCAGTGATGCATTTAGTCATTATTTATACCAAAGTCGATGGTATCGTTTAGGTTTGGTTGAGATTTTAGTTGTTCCTATTGAAGGTGAGTGTACAGCAGTGAATGTTTAGTACATGTTGCTGTCATTATAATGGCTTGTGTAATCCATCTGCATGATCTCACTTTTCTTAATGAGTTGATTTTCTTTCTAGATTATCCTGCTAGTGTAGATTTTTACCACCCAGACCAAGTATATAGTTGAAGTACCTCTTCTTAAGCATCCAATTTGTTTCGCTATTTGGGAAGTGGGAAGTTTTTAGTCTGGAGGGAGTCAGTGATGCGTGCGCTGTGAGATAAGTAACAGCAGACTGACCAAAGCAAGTTGACCTCTGCATAGAAAATCTCACATGCATTTGAACAGGACTAAAATGATCAGAAGGCCGCTGAGTTTTTGGCAAAAAAGGACGTGTCGTTTTCTCAGAGGAGAACAGACAAAACGCCACCATGGCCAAACTGGACAAAAAAAAATGAGTTGCACCTGTAAAATATTATTAGTGGAATTACTTCAGGACTCCATGTAACTTTAATCTAGATTCAGATCGAGCTTTTCACTGATTTTATTACACACTTTTATTTAAAGCAATTAATATCATCCCTTTATCTCTGAAACTTCTCAGGCATTTCTAGAGAGTTTCAGGATTCTCCTGGAGTCTTAGGTGATTTTCACAGAGTACACGTTTGCTGTTTCAGACTCTTATTATCATTATTTTGGTGCTATTATGCACAGTAAGGCTCCTTACCTCTCCTCCATGTCCCACAACGTTCCTCTGCTACTCCTGCTACACGTGTGTTGTGCAAACTAATGATGTCGTCATCGGCTATAACACACGCTTTCATGGGTTACTTTACTTTCCGAACTTCCTGAGTGCAGACCCGAGTACGAGTCAGGTTCACATTCACAAGAATCACAGTAACTGAACTTACACCAGCTCCTGCAGGTAGCCCCGGGTTCAGTACCGTTCTGCACTTCCTGCTCCACATGACCACTTTCACCAAATTACCAAATATTTCATGTGAATCTGCTCTGTTTCAGATTTAATATTTGCCAGTGGGTAAACCTCCTTAAATGTAAAGACAGTTTTACTGCCTTCCTGAGCCCTTGTCTGCAAAATGCATTCCATTTCTAACTCTGTTTAAATAAAAAGTGTGCATTTATTATTTTTAGCTTTTTTTATACTAATATCGTCTAATGAGGGGGGCATTGGTGGCTCAGTGGTAGGTTGTTCGCCTATCATGCGGAAGGCCTGGGTTCGATTCCAGCCAATGCCTCAACCCCAGCCACTGGATGCAGTGCCGGTCCCAACCCCGGGAAAAAAATGGGAGGGTTGCGGCAGGAAGGGCATCCGGCATAAAATCTGTGCCAAGTTGTTGTGCGGCCCAAAGTCGGTCCGCTGTGGCGACCCCGAACAGGGAGCAGCCGAAAGCAATTTTTCTTAAACTTTCCATTACCCTATATGTCTTTCATATATCATAACATTATTTTAGATAGAAATTCTTATTTTAATGAAATCTAGCAAGACAAGAAATACTGTACACACATGCAGGCATACAAGCATCCATTTAACTATGAGTGTAAATATGTAACATTAATGTGAATTAATGATGGTGTGAATTGAATTGCAGGTTGATGTGCTGACATTCAGCAGAACAGCGTTCATGTGTTCTTGCTCAAGTCAAGTTGTAACCTTGTCGGCTGTTTGGTTGCTCATGCATTACTGTGATTTTCTTTCCTTGTGGCATTTATAGGAAATGGCTGTTTGTTACGATGAAACGCACAGCGCAAGGTTGTAGTTCATTCTGACATAAATGGTGTTTCACATTAGCGAGCAGAGCTAATGCGCCGTTCCTGCGTTCTTTTATGAGCTTTAAAAGCCAGTTCAAACGGTATCATACCCTCTAGAGCAGTTATTGTAATGGGAAGGTCACTTCTTCACCCTTTTAATAACTCATGAAAGATTTATGCTCATTTCTATCCCTAATAATCTTGACTTGCTCTGGCAATGTCCAGAGTTTGTCTAAAGAGAGTGTTTCCTTTTGGAAATTAAAGAGCTGCCTTGGTGTTTTTCCAGAACGTTGCAGGCTACGGCTAATACTGCACGTCTCAGCTGCCCTTAAACCACTTTAGAAGCGTTTTAGCTAATCCTGTTCAACATGGATTAGAAATTAAATGAATCCATTAAGTCTCAGATAACCACTGATTGTCAGATGTTGGCGTTTATACATTACTCCAGTTTAAACAGGATTAAATGGACTTTAAAAAAAAAAATGATTGACTTTTATCAGGGTCCGTGGTAGTTCAGTGGTTAAAGTGCAATACTAGTGACCAGATGGATTTCCCAGTAATTCCAAAGACCAGCTGTTCAAATAGGTCGATTAATTTAAGGTTACAACAAGGGACTCTGCTTCTTGTTGTTATTAAAATGTGTTATTTATTGTATTTCTTCTATTGCAGGTCTGGATGCTCGTGGCTTTCTGTTCGGCCCTCTTTTGGCCCAGAGATTAGGAATCGGCTTCATCTTAGTCAGGAAGAAAGGGAAACTTCCAGGTCCCACATTGTCTGTAGCGTACACGCTCGAGTATGCCACGGTGAGGAGCGCTACTCTGCTACTTCATACTGGTCATTCAGTCCTTCAAAGAAACTTCTCCTGAAACAAAAATATGTGGACCATTGTTCCTACACACGCACAAACACAGTGAAGTACCTTCACAGAATGAACCGTTTGAACCATTAACATGTATGCTTTGCCGGTCATCAGAATAACACTGGTACAAAAATCTGTCAAAAAGAAGAAATAGAAGCTGTAAATGTCTAGATATGAAAACATATCACAATGTTTTTATGATTTTTTTTATATTTAAGCTGTGTACTACAATATCTTCTTCTTTCGGCTTTTCCCTTCAGGGGTCGCCACAGCGAATCCTCTCTCTCCGCCTATCCCTATCCGTTACTCTGGACTGTTGACCCCAAGTACTTAAACTCCTGTGCCTTCTTCACCTCTTCACCCTGTAACCTTACTGTTCCACTTCCCTCCCTTTCATTCACACACATGTACTCAGTCTTACTACGACTGACTTTCATTCCTCTTCTCTCCAGCGCAAACCTCCACCTCTCCAGGTTTTCCTCCACCTGCTCCCTGCTCTCACTACAGATCACAATGTCATCTGCAAACATCATTGTCCAAGGAGACTCCTGTCTGACCTCCTCTGACAACTGGTCCATCACCATAGCAAACAGGAAGGGGCTCAGAGCCGATCCCTGATGCAGTCCCACCTCCACTTTGAACTCCTCTGTCTGACCTACAGCACACCTCCCCACTGTCTCATACATGTCCTGCACCACTCGGACATACTTCTCTGCTACTCCTGACTTCCTCATACAACACCACAGCTCTTCTCTTGGCACCCTGTCATATGCTTTCTCCAAGTCTACAAACACACAGTGCAACTCCCTCTGACCATCCCTATACTTCTCCATCAAAATTCTCAGAGCAAAAATTGCATCTGTTGTGCTCTTTCTGGGCATGAAGCCATACTGCTGCTCACAACTTTCCACTACCTTCCTTAACCTAGCTTCCACTACTCTTTTCCATAGCTTCATTGTATGGCTTATCAACTTTATCCCCCTATAGTGCAGAGTTGCAGCAACGTCACCCTTATTTTTAAAGATCGGCACTAACACACTTCTCCATTCCTCAGGCATCTTCTCACTCTCTAAAACTCTGTTAAACAAACTAGTTAAAAATTCCACTGCTGCCTCTCCCAGACACTTCCAGACCTCCACCGGGATGTCATCAGGACCAACTGCCTTTCCACTTTTCATCCTCTTCAAAGCCTTCCTGACTTCATCCTTTCTGATCTGCAAAGTACTCCTTCCATCTCCTCTGTACACTCTCCTCACTTGTGAGCACCCTTCCATCTCTATCCTTAATAACTCTAACTTGCTGCACATCCTTCCCATCTCGATCCCTCTGCCTAGCTAACCTGTACAAGTCCTTCTGTCCTTCTCTAGTGTCTAACCTAGTGTACAACTCATCATATGCCTTCTGCTTGGCCTTAGACACCTCCCTCTTCACTCTGCGCTGTAACTCCTTGTATTCCTGTCTGTTCTCTTCAGTCCTGTCCATGTCCCACTTCTTCTTGGCTAACCTCTTCCTCTGGATACTATCCTGAACTTCCTCATTCCACCACCAAGTCTCCTTATCTTCTTTCCTCCTTCCAGATGACACACCCAGCACCTTTCTCCCTGTCTCCCTGATCACTTCTGCTGTAGTTTCCCAGTCATCTGGCAGCACTACCTGACCACCCAGAGCCTGCCTCAACTTCTGTCTAAATTCCTCACAACATTCCTCCTTTTTCAGCTTTCACCACTTGCTTTTCTTCTCTATTTCTATCTTTGACCTCTTCTTCTTACAGAACATCAAAGTCATCCTACACACCACCATCCTATGCTGTCTGGCTACACTCTCTCCCACTACCACTTTACAGTCACTAATCTCTTTCAGATTGCCTCTTCTACATAGGATGTAGTCTACCTGTATTCTCCTACCTCCACTCTTGTAAGTCACTCTATGCTCCTCCCTCTTCTGAAAATAAGTGTTAACCGCAGCCATGTCCATCCTCTTAGCAAAGTTCACTACCATCTGTCCTTCTAGGTTCCTTTCCCTAACTCCAAACTTGCCCATCAACTCCTCCAACATGTCCATTAAAATCCGCTCCTATCACCACTCTCTCACCCGTGGGAATACTCTCCATCACCTCATCTAATTCACTCCAGAATCTCTCTTTCTCCTCTAACTCACAACCTACCTGTGGGGCATAACCACTAACAACATTCAACATCACCCCTTCAATCTCTAACTTCAGACTCATCACCCTGTCTGACATTCTCTTCACCTCCAGAACATTCCTCACAAACTCCTCCTTCAGGACCACACCTACCCCATTTCTCTTACTATCCACACCATAATAAAACAGCTTGAATCCTGCTCCTATACTACGAGCCTTGCTACCCTTCCACCTGGTCTCCTGTACACACAGTATATCCACCTTCCTTCTCTCCATCATATCAGCCAGCTCTCTACCTTTCCCTGTCATAGTACCAACATTCAGAATTCCTATTCTCAGGCCTACACTCTTACCTTTCCTCTTCACTCTTTGTCTATACACTCTCCCACCTCCTCTACTTCTTCGACCAACAGTAGCCCAATTTCCACCGGCGCCCTATAGGTCAACGGCGTCGATGGCGGTCGTTGTTAACCCGGGCCTCGACCGATCCGGTATGAAATTCAGAGTACTGACAATCGCATGGTTAAATTTGTGCCCTTTGATGCCCTTCCTGACGCAACCCTCTCTATTTATCCGGGCTTGAGACCAGCACAGACGTCACTGGACGTCTTCCTTCTTTGTATTTGATCAACAGTTAAGCAGGTAAAAGGAGTAGAGATGTATTCACGTGTGGCATTTGTAGTTTGTAGAAACAGAACAATCAGTGGTAAATTTTTTAAAAAGGAAGAACACTAGTGAGCTCAGGACCATGGAAAACATCTGTGGTAAATGAACTACAATTTTTTCCGCCTGGTTAAGAGAAACCCTTGCACAACAGCTGGCCACACCCTTCAGGAGAAATATGACTGTATGGTGTGTTCCTTTAATGTAATGGTGAAAGTTTGTACTTCATGACTGAATCTCAGCTCCTGTATATGTTGAAGACACCTAAGATAACAATAACTTTTGTAAATGTACAAATATTTATGGACCTGTCTGATGAGATGTGGCTGGGAAACGCAAGACTGAAAGACACTGTAGAAGCTTTAATCACAGCAGCCATAAGAACAAACATTCAGTGAATTGAAGTAGGGATAAATCACAGCAGAGAGAACCCTAACCCCAAACAGTACAAAGATGCCTATGAGAAGCTGCAGGAACCAGGCAGAAACAGTACAGACTCAGATGAACAACAATGATGGGAAGATCCGCTGAGAATGCTGGAAAACAGCAAAGCCAAGATCCCACAGCTTCAACTCTTCTGGGAAGGCTTTCCACAAGGTTTAGGAGTGTGTTTATGGGAATTTTTGACCATTCCTCTAGAATTGCATTTGTGAGGTCAGGCACTGATGTTGGACGAGAAGGCCTGGCTCACAGTCTCCGCTCTAATTCATCCCAAAGGTGTTCTATCGGGTTGAGGTCAGGACTTTGTGCAGGCCAGTCAAGCTCCTCCACAACAAACTCACTCATCCATGCCCATGTGTACAGTCATGTTGGAACAGGAAGGGGTTATCCCCAAACTGTTCCCACAAAGTTGGGAGGATGAAATTGTCCAAAATGTCTTGGTATACTAAAGCATTAAGAGTTCCTTTCACTGGAACTAAGGGGCCGAGCCCAACCCCTGAAACACAACAGCTGAATTCAATGATTTGGAGGGGTGTCCCAAAACTTTTATAACTTCTATCTCACATTGAGGGGAAAAAAGTTGCTCCAAGTCGCTCCATATTTGCATAAAGTTCAACTTTTCCTCAAATTTCTCAAATCACTGGACACAAACACATCTAGTCACCTACAAGATGTTGCTTATGACAGAGGAAGTCACCAGCTCTTTGGTCAACTAACAGCTTAATTTCTTCATTGTAACCACTGCTGATCATCTGATTATCAACACTGAGACCTTAATAAAGCCATATCATGTTATCACTATATAGAAATATCTGAGCTAGTTGGATCAGTGGATCATGATGGACTCTATAAAGAGCATCCAACCTTCTGAGGAGGAAAATATCTTTCTTGAACAAATTTTTATTAATACTTTGTGCTACTAATCCAGGGTTTTTATCGAACTTAATGAAACGTTTTGAAACGATTCAAATTGAGCTGGTAGTTTCAACGTTGCCTCTTTGTTCTGTCATGATTGTGCATTTCAGGCTGAGGTGGAGATTCAGGCTGATGCTGTGCAAGCAGGACAGAACGTTCTCGTCATCGACGACCTACTGGCTACTGGAGGTGTGTAGCAATTACTCAACATATTCAGGGGAAAGATCAGTGTGTTCTTTCTTAAGAGACCCCAGTCTCGACGGCTGAATAAGATTACATGCCATTGTTGGTTCTTTGAAGGAATTCATGTTCTGTCGTAATCTGTAGTCAGATTACGATATAGTTCATAGTCACAACCCTTGAGGTGTGTCTCAAACACAAACCACATGCAAAATAATAACCATCCTGTGCTTTTGTCAGGGACCCTGCATGCAGCATGTGAGCTGTTGAAGAAGCAGAAGGCTCAGGTGCTCGGCTGCTTGGTGGTGGTCGAGCTGAAGGACCTCGGTGGAGCAGAAAAACTCCCCGTCCCTGTCTTTTCCTTGTTACAGTTCTGAAAACACGTTCACACCTGCACCAAGGTTTACCACATTTACACCAGGCAATAAGTACACATGCGTCATCTTTAATTTAAAGAAAAATGGAGCGGGTTTAAGTAATTATCAATTAATTGCAGCAAACGGGAAGGTTGCTGGACGTTTTGTCCGATGCAGCTATGCAATTACTTTTGTGTATCTTACATCAAGACCGTACATCTGAATAGGAAATCGTGTCGAGTACCTAACATTCGTCATTCCCCTAGTTGGGATGTGAAGAGTAAGACAGCTGCTTTGATTATTGCACTAATTCTGTTTTAATACACATGCCTATTGTTCATTCAGTTGCTTCACTGGAACAGGTTCACAAACGTGCCATTGTTATGTTTACAGTTTTTTAATTAGTGAGACCAGGTCTGTTTACATTTCTGCTGGTAGTCATGTTCATCTTTATCCATTTTAAGACATGGTTTCCCTTAAAGGAAAAATCCACCCTGAACGAATCAAAAAAATTTAGTTAAGAGTTTCCACATTACCCACAGCAGGCCTCATTTATTCATCTTTTAAACGTTCAGTAGGCAAGGGTGTAAATGTCCGCGTACTCCAAACCAAAACGAACACTTCAGAAAGGTTGATTTTCTTTGCACGATCCTGACTTATTTGCACATCATGACACCCACAAGAAGTGCACAGACAGCTGGGAGCACAAAATGAGATGAAGTCTGAGACGCAGTAATGAGTTGGGCTTGCTTCTTCTAAGCCAGAAAAATATTGAATAAATGAAAATTTATAATAATATGCAAACACCAAATACTCTGTCAGCTGAGGCTTTTGGTTATGGGTATAAACCTAGGGATATGTACAGACACACCGGTCCATCCAACTGCCACTTAAATTAAATGGTTAATTTTGTTTTCATTTACACTTGTTTTAGCTTGCTTTCTTTTATTCTAATGTTAATGCCAGTAATATAAAATGATCATAGAATGGTTTTTCACTAAATGTTCTCGATGTTACTTTTAATCCCAGACTTAATGCACCAGCATGATGGTGTTTCTGATCAAAACCTAAATGCACTTCTATAGGTGCCTCTGCTAAATGCTGCAAACACAGTAAAATGAAATCCATGCAAATTATATGATTTGAAAAATTTAATAATCGTTTACTTTAGTCCGTGATCTTGTGTAAAGTGAAAAATGTAGAAATGCATTTAACCCCCTTCCTTTTGTTTGAGATTTTTTCCTCCTCATGCTACACTCTATATCCAGCTGTGGTTTCTATGGAAACTTTTCATCGATGCAGCAAAAATATTTTACAATATTGTGCCTAAAATGTCAGTTAATTGACATCATGCTAAATATCAATACAGCTGTGCTACTCGTGATTTTCCTCCAGTAAATAAGCAGGGTTGAGGTTTTTCCTTTAATGACAGTAAGTGTGGACTGAAACAGATAAGCAGCACATGTTGTGCACCTGAAGATCATGGACCTCTACAGAAAATGCTGTATATAAGCAAGTGAATGTTTAAGGAATTTGTTATTGATTAAAAGACAGTTCAAAGTAGCTTGTTTATTGGTGAATTAAGCAGCTCAAAGACTCATCACATGACCAGTGAGAGTTGTCACAGCTCGGTTTCCGCCTCCATAATACAAGCACTCACAAGCCTAAAACACAGCTACCTTAACGTCAATGAAAGGTTTCATTTCAAATAAAAAAAAAATTCACACAACCTGTATTTTCCCACAGACTAATGTTGGGAGCAAGTCCCAATGAGTCCAGTTCAAAGATGAAAAACATGGAGTAAATTCCTGAAACTATTGCACATCATTCCAACCAGTCCACCATCCACACCTCTTCCTCCTCAGAGTCTCTCCTCTTCTTTTATCTTCTGATTCAGTTTCTCCAAAACCAGGTTCATGTTAGTGTTCTTGTTCAGCTTGAGGTAAAAATCCTTTCTGATGGGATGCAGCGTGAGCCAGTCCGGCACCAACTCCACCAGCAAACGAAGGTGTTTTTCCATTTCCCCTGAAATAAAGCAATGGCTATTAGGTTAAATCCGAATTCATTCAGTTTGAGAACAGCAGATTGTTAATGTCATGAGCACCGATTTTTCCTTAGACTTGAATGCCATGAAGACATGTTTATTTTAATGCGAGTAGTGTAAACATGGAGGAAAGCTGCTTTCACGCATACAGCGACTTGCAGAGAGAAAGGAAACGGACGTGATTTCATTTTCACTGAGCTGAAGACTTCTGGTGACATCGAGCTAGATGGGTTTGTGACAAAGTTGAGAAGTTTAACTCGATGGGAAGTTAGTTATGGCTTGGTGCAGTGACTACCAATGAGAGTGAAGACAGTATAGCACACACTGCTTCACCTTAATCACATATGATATGATGCACATACACACTGCTGGATTTATGTGTACCCACACTTTCCTCCTCTAGAAACTTTCAATTTAGCCGTGGAAAAACTAGCTGCTCCACCCACTGAAAAATGCCATAGCAACCAGTAGTAGGAATGCCTACCAAAGACTTCATAGTACAGTGACTTGCAGGGAATAAAAATCACTGTACGTGTGAACACTGCTTAAGGCATTTCATTTTTAGTTTAAAAAAAAAAAAAAAAAAGACTAAAAAAAGATTGTTTTATACAATAATATAGATGGGTCACACAAGCTCACCTGCACTGAGAGAAGAGCGATAGCTAGCAATCATGCGATTACAGGCCAGCTCCATGATCAAGGCCGGCTTCTTTTCGGCTACAAAGACGTTTCTCAGAATCCTGGCCATCTCTGGCAGGCGTGTTATCATCCCCAGACGTTCCTCCTGTTCAGGATTCCTCGTCATAACCACCTGCAGCTTCTGAGCCTCTTTAGCCCGGATCTGAGCAAGAAAGCAGAGGACTGTTTACTCAGCATGGAAATGGTACAACACAGTCTAAGGTGATGAGTTGAGTCATGGGAGTCCATAGCAGGGAGTTTTAAATGCCTACCCTCTCTAGCAGAGACTGTGACACTCCTTTGAGGGCAGTGGGGGTCTGGATGGGTGTCGGAGTTGGTTTTCCTGGGGTCTCGCTCTCTTTTGAACAAGCTGCCTCTGCTGTTTTTAAGGCCATGTTTGCCAAAGCCTTCTCCATCTGGAAGAATGGGATATTTTAATAAAGACACACTTGATCTTGGTGCAGAGCAGGAAAAACAGCAAAATCCTTTGCGTTAATTATGCATATACATGTATACAATTTAAATAAACTACTTTCAACATGTACAGGTGTACAGATACATGGCATTTGTGTAAATAAGAGATGAAATGTAAAAAGGTTAAATTCTTAGATGTTAAACTATAAGCCAGTGACTAAAACAGGTTCTGGATGTTTTGATCTACACACTGTCTCTTTCCAGACTGCTGATGGTTCTGATGCCTCCTGCATTTACCTTAGGGGTCATGAGAGAACGAGCTCTGTCCAGCACTTCCTGAGCGGTGGTGAGTTTCTCTGTCTGTGGAGGCTGAGGCAATTCACTGGGCAGGATGTTGGGCACCTCGTCCACGTTGAATTTGGGGTGCCAGCGGGTCAGTTTATCATCAGGGACAACTAAAGCGGGGTTCAGCGATGCTAGGAAAACCTGCAGGACAGACCAGAGAGATCACTACACATTCAGGCTTGTGTACACGTTTCATATTTACACACTGCTTGTCCATTAAGATCACCAGTTTTTCTTGAACTTAGTTAAGCTCCATTTATGAAGAGGAAAAAAATTAAATACTTTATTTTTACAGCGTGCTTTAATTTACACACGGCTTCATTGGATTTGATGAAAGCTGTATAAACAGCGCTAACCTTATGGTGTCCCTTCACGATTTCAACCAGGTTCTGATGAAAAATGCGCCTCCTCTCCAGCAGACGAGTTGCAGACAGGATGGGCCGGGTGCCATTTGTTTCTATAGTAAACGAAAAGCTCTTGAATGAGGAAAAAAAAAAAAAAAGAAGACTCCTACACAACTCAAATAGATTTTAAAAGCAGACAGTACGAGGTAGTCACCTTCTTCGATGACGGGCTCCACGGTGAGCTGATAGGTGGACTTCTTCACTGTAGAGCTGAAAGTCGGGATGTTTCTCTCCTGTCTTAAGGTGTAAGCAGATGGGTACACCGTCTTAATCTGCCCTATGTGAGACTCTTCAAAACGCCTGGAGAAGAAGAAACAAGGAATTACTTTTTTAACTTGAATTCTCAAATCTGATTGATCAGAAGGAGTTTTTTTTTTTTTTTTTTTAAAAGAACCGTGATTATGATGGTACTGATGGCAACTCACAGGTTCATATTAATGCGTATTAAGAGTCTGTGATGTGGAGAGGTTTTGGGCAAGGGTATGTTTACTTAATATTTATGGAAGGAGTCTCCAGTGTCCGTGCTTTGTAACGGTAAGTTCCCAACACTGGAGAGTCTTCAGGATAAGACTGAGCCCTTTCTATGTTCTCCAACATGACAGAGTGCTTTTTGTCTTTAAACATACTAAAAGGAAAGCCATTCTTACTTGTGCATCATATCTTGGACTCCTTGTTTGACTTTGGCAAAGGTGACCGTTTCCGTGCGGTTGAACAGCATGCCGACGATGGTGTCCATACTGCGGAACATTTCTGCTAAAACCTTGTATCTGAAGGGCAGGGTGAGGCCGGGGGGAACGTCCTGAGCTAGTGTGTGGTAGCGCTGATAAGCAGGAAGCTTCTCGCTGAAATGGAAAAAGCACAAACAAATGTGTAAATGACAAAGCGAGACACATGATGCGACACTGGATAATCCGAGAGCACGAGCTAAACCCGAAACTCCTCATTTCAGTTTATTTGTCTTAAAAACTGGAAATGAGTAAGACAGGTAAGTGGTCTGGCCAATAAGAGTCTGACCAACATCCGCTCATTAACATGGACAGAAGTACCACACGAACCTGCTGCATAATGCGATGACTGTATGCTCCTGAACGTGTGATTGTAAATCTTACCCTTCAGTCACTTTGTGGTTTTGGGTCTGCTCCTCTGAGCTTTTTTCCTCCTTCCTCTGCTGTGCTTTGGCTGCGAGCTCCCTGGCACTGTCCAGTCGGGCTTTGAGCTCAGCAAGAGCAGACACCGGTGCTGGGGTCGGCGAGCTCGACGCTTCAGCCTGTCCTTTCAGCTTCTGCAGACGAGCCTTCAGCGAAGCCACATCCTCTCTGGAGAACGTTTTCTGGAAGATGACAGAGACACAGCGGCTGATTAGGACAAAATACTGGACTGAAGAAAAAAAACAGATGGTCAAAGCAGATTCTCGGCAGCGTACCTTGTTCGTGGTAAGCTGCTTGGAGATACTCTCCTTGTTCACAGGTGAGTCTTTTGACCCATGGTCGCCTACGCCGTTCGAATCTTTATGGGTGGATGTACTGGCCGGTGCCTGCATGCAAACATCATAGGCACAGCAGATCAGTGAGGTGTCCGAGCATCTGATCATTCACTCTGTCTCGCTCACATTAATGTGTAATATAGTGTTCTGGTTCAAAGTGCTGGAGTAGGTCAAGTGTACTTGCTGAATACTGCTGATAAAAGTGCACTACAAAGGCTAGCAAAATCCTGGTCGCTATTTGAGACTCAGCCACATCTGAATAATCTCAGCATACAATAGGGAGCTTATTTCAGATAAATCATCATTTAGAAACTTCACACCAAAATGTGAAGCACGTTTCCCGAAAGTTTTTGTGGGAGATGTTTAATGTGAAGGCGACACTATTTTCACGGTAACAGTGGTCATGTTGGAGTTTTACACGACTTCAGAGAAATGTTACTGTAGTGTCGTTAGCGAGGTGCTGGTTGACAAAATATCGCGATACTACACGGTATCGCTGACCGAACAGTCACAATTACAGTTAGGGTTAAATAAATATTGTAGCATAGTCAAATATAAAAATGTTCACGCTTGAGTGAATGAAACTGTTGCTACAAATCAGAAGTATATATATTATTAAACAACAACAACAACAACAACAACAACAAAAGTTAGCATCAGCATGCACTCTATATATAAACAGAGAGATTTAAAGCTACCTGTTCGGTGTCCTCGGCTTTAGAGAGCACCAGCTTCTTTCTCGCCGTCCTTTTCCCAGTCTCCACAGCCTTAGCTGTGTTTTCATCCTTCGTCGCAGTCACCCGGAGCCGTTTTTTAGCCGTGCTGTGCTGCTCCGTGGTGGAGGTAAACACGGCAGAGCAGAGATCAAACTCGGCCTCAGATGACGACCTCTTCGGGGTTCGGGGACTCTCGGGCGCTCCGGGTTTATCCGAGCTCCGTGGCTGCGTCCTGCTCTCCGCATGATCGGGAGCAGATACAGCCTCGTCAATCACCCTGAGGAACTCCTCCTGGACGGATCGGAGCTGCTCGCTCTCCCGCTGGGCGGATCGGAGCTGTTTGCTCCTCTGAGGCCTTATTGTGGACACTACTCGGTCCTCTACGCTGAGTTTTTGTGATTTCGATCGCAAGGTCCGATCAACATCTGCTCTCTTAGACTGTGCAAAATAATCAGTGACTCGAGCTTGAGCCATGCTTGTAAAAATAAAATAAAATCCTAACCTTGTTGCTTATAAACCTAGTTAAAACCGCCAACAGACTCAGAAGCACTCAGACTCTGACCTCTCGTCCTCTCAGCGCGCTTCCTCTATAAACTTTCCCGCGGAATGGTACCACGTGACCTTTGTAGGCGGGCCGATCTGTAGTGGCGCAATATCAAGCACTCCTATTGGTTGTCTCAATGATCAAACAAGGTGTACATGTACGTGATTGGACAAGAGCTCAACGTAGCAAAGTAAATACCAAATAGCTTCCTGTTGTAAAACCCACTATTTTATACTCTGTGTATTGTGCTTATATAGGGAGTAGGGAACCATTTGAGATTCAATAGACATTTCTTTCTCATTCAACTAAAGACAAATTACTAAAGAAATATATATTTTATATTTATTTGTGCATGTGTATCTACAATACTTCTAAATCTAAATAACCTGATTGAATGGTGCATGGTTTGAGTATTTCAGAGATCTCCAGGAATTTTCCACACAAAACAGTTTCTAGAGTTACTACCCAAACAGTGCAAGAAAGGAAGGATATAAGGATATCATGGTGAGCAGAAAAGCATCTCAGCATGCACAAAACATTGATAGGCTACAACAGCAGAAGACATCAGGTTCCAGTAATGTCAGTCAAGAACAGGAATCTGAGGCACTGGACAACTGAAGATTAGGAAAAAAATAAAATCACGTTGTCTTTATCCTGTTTTAAACTGTCCAGTTTGGGTGAGTCTGTGCTCAAGATAGCCTCAGATTCATGTTTTTGGCTGACACTAGAGGATCCTGATAATTATTCGAGGTCAGTGAGCTCACATTTTCCCCAATTTCTGATGTTTGATGTTAACATCTTGACCTGTATCTACGTACTTTTACACATTGCCAGGTGTTCCTAATAAAGTGTCGGGCACGTTGTATATGTTTCACCACCAGGGGGCGCCACTACACCGGGATAAATAATATACGCGATTAATAAAACAGTTTAAGACCATATAATTTTGGAAGAATGTGCTTATAACAGTTTAAAATCATTTTTAGCAGCAGAATCATTACAGAGCATCTGTGTTCATCCGAAACTAAACAGAGAGAAACAGTTTGTAAAGGTTTTTAGCAAATAAAGCATGTCACACCTTGTAGCCGTTTCTGCTGCTTGCTGTCAGGTTGCATTAGGGATCATTATGAAAATGATGAAAAGAGTGAAACGGGTCAGCCCAGTTATACTGGAAACATTTTATACTACAATAACTTTGAGAAATTCTTTTAAAAGGTTTAAAGGAAGCCTTCTAAACTTTTTTTGGTTCTTCACAGCTAGGGTTAAAAGATATATGAGAAACGTCTTCTTTTACTTCCTTGTACAGGTGACCTAGGTGAACTTTTACGCCATCAGTCACAGGTTGTTAAATTTCAGGCTCTCCAACCGACCACGATATAAACAACATGATGAGAAATAACACTGGCTACGTAGACATAGTGTAGCTTATGGTGCTGGAACGTAGCCATGGTGACGGGGGTTATGACTCACTGATTCGATTCGTTCAAACGAATCAATTTGAGTCAATTCAAAACGAAGAGAGCTTTGATTCGTTTGGCTTGCCGTTTCGAAAAATAACTTCTATTACAGGCCACATGTCCGACACCCTGGACATTCACATAGCTGCCAATTTATCTATATAATACCACGACATGTATTGTTAAAGCAAAATTTTCACTGTAAACATAAACATATTGTGAATGTGTCTTCAGTGATACAAGGGGTCCATGAGATCCAGGCTTGTGCACTTTTAATTACAGTTAATGTTTATTAACCTTTCTAAAGAGTGCTGTAATGGGGTCGAAAAGTGAAACGTGACGGGTAACATAGCAGAAAGTCAATAACTCACGTTAAACCTTTACTAAAGTTCGCGAGTCACTTCACATGTCCGATTCGATTAAAGGAGTCGTTTGAACAGAAATGATTCTCTGGTGAGGCTCCACGTTTTTCAGCGCCGAGTTTACTTACCGCTCCGGCGGGACTACACTTTAAAGTAAATTACTGGCACCGAGAAAACTGTACACGTTTCTACAGCTTCTTTTGTCAAGTTTTTAACGCTGGAAAAACTTTTTTTCTGACGATTTTTAATTCCAGTTAAACGTTTTGGAAAGAAAGCTGGAGAAAGTTTGAAGGAGTGCAGCGCTGGTTACTAAATTACTCCCACACACACACACACACACACACACACACTGAGATACACAGAGCTCAAGGAAAGTGACTTGCGACTTTCCCCTGACTTTTCAACTTTTCATTTTGGGATTATTATTATATTTTCTTGGACGTTTTTGGAGACCCGGTCCACGCCTTATGGACGTCTGACAGGTGGTGGTCTTAAACCAGTTGAAGTGGCAGATCAGGAAAATCAGGATGTAGGCTGGAGAGCAGGCTGGATATGGGATGGAGACTGTGAGACATCTGAGCTGGGTTCTTGTCTGTGTCCTGGTTGGAGGAGTGTATGCTCCTGTAAGCTCTGATGGAGCTGCATGCGATCTGTGGCCTTCTCTACTGCTTTCTGCTGCCCACTGCACTGCTGGCAGGTAACGTGACATGTCTTCATCTTCATCTCCTACATCAGCTAAATTTGCATGATTAATAGCAGCAGGTTGATGATGATGAGGGATTATGTGCTCAGGACCAGGTTTAGTAAGAATCACAGATGGTCTAACTTTATTTAAACCTTACTTCTTGACCTAATGTTCTTGTGATCACTCAGGTAAAGCTTTAAACACACCTGAACAGGTAAACATGATGTGGACTGTCTTGGAGGTTGGGAATAGGGATGTTTGTGGCTCTGAATTGACAGCAGGAATAAGGATAGTCATGAGGAATAGGGTCCCTCAAATATGCCCTGTTCCTATAATAATAATAATAATAATAATAATAATAATAATAATAATAATAAGAGGAGGATGAAGAAGAAAAGATGCCACATGTGTTCATTTGTACATGTATATTTTCCATTAGGTTTAAAAAGCCTAAAAGTGTAGAATTTAACAGTACTTATTTACAGAGCAGTTTGGAAATTCAGACAAAAAATATGTGTACACACTCTAATGTTAGTTATCTTCACACATAGTTAATTATCTTTATTTTCAGCACCGGCACACTGCCTCCCTCGCCTTTCCTTATAGATTTAATCTCTAGGGAAAAACAAGCAATTGAAAGTAGACACATAAACTGGGAAAACTCTAGGAAGGCTGAGATTCCTGGCCAAGCTACAGTCTAAATAAAGTGCCATAAACGTGACCGGTGCGGTCCAGTAATTCCTCTGAAATGAGTTTTATAGCTAAAGATGTCGCCTGTGAGTAAAAGTAACCAAGGCACACCTTTAAAACAGAACCTCTTGTAGCCTGAAACATGCAGTTCAGGACTTTTTCAGTTAATGTTTGTCCTAATAAATAACATATTTAAAATATTTTTCTTATACATATTGAATAAATAGTTTCTTAGTGTTCATGTGAGTTTGTACAGTCCTTTAATAGAAAGAAGCTCTTCATGTTGAAGGCTATTGATGAGAAGCTCGGCTATCTGCGATTGATTGGAACGTAAATGATGTGTAAGTGTAATATAATTAAAAATAAAACATATAAAGCAATATCTTGATATATTTTTACAATGACATGAAATGAGTGGTGTTTTAAAGGCCACATGCTGTGCTGAGGTTTAACAGATGATCAAGCAGCTCTGTGCCTAATTGAGCTTGATTAATCATCTAATGCTTCTGATCTAATCTAATGCTTAATGATCTAATGCTTCTCTAATGTACGCTGAAACTGACACATGCCCAAACGAAATCATCCTTCTTCAGGATTTGTGATGTGGGTGTTAGAAAGTGTTTAAAGTTTCACATCAGCGCATTAAGCTATAGTGAAGCGAATCAGACGCAGCACACAAGGGAGCAACCAGTTTAAGCAAATCATGCTGCAGTCTGATCATTTGATCATTTGATGTCTCCTAACTGGGATGCACGACTTCACAAGGGTCACAGGTTATATCCGTTAATTATGCAAATGAAGCTTTTTGCTAAGGCCACATGGTGTGATGTTTTCAGGAAATGTACACCTGGTTGCAGGTAACTGTTTTGTTGTGAGTCTCTGGTGGAGTGTGTGTCTAAATGTAGTTTGAACAAACCATATGGTTAAAAAGTCTTCTTCCATTCGTGTTCTTTGCATACTGTATTTGCGTAGCGTAAACCTCCTGAAATAAATCCTGTCCAATTTTCATTTCAGTTTTTCTTCAGGAAGTTTTTAACCCCAGCTTTGTTATCCTGATCTTCATCTTCTGTATAGTTCGCTCACCTTATCAGCACCTCATTACCGTGTGTAACGGGTGACGTACACGGCTTGTAGGAGTCAGTGAAGTTACAGGGATGAGCCAGGATCGGCTTCAGGATGTCCTAGAGCCCTGGATCTGAAAGCATGGTCTGAGTTATAGATTTGATTTAGTCTATATTATACGGCAAATTGTTTGGGTGTTCGGATGAAACGAGTTTAAAGTCATGCAACTAAACAAATGTACTAAAGCTTAAATTTTTTTTTATTAATGTCGTCTAACCGCGACTCGGAAAAGTGTGGATTACGTAATAGGAAATGTTTTAAGCCTACATGTTATGTGTAAGGGTTCATGAATGAAAAAAGCTATAATGGCTCCAATAGATAAATAAAATCATTTGTTTAATGTGTGGAATATTTGGATTGTTCTGTTAGATTATTAAACGACTCGCAGAAATGAATACTAATTCTAAAAAAATGTATAAAAATAATCGCGAGTAGTTTTTAGAGCGTAACGTCTTGTAGTTCTTCTCACATGCAGTTTTATAATGTATGAATGTAATGAATGTTTGTCCTGATAAATAACATGCTGTAACTGTTTTACTCAAAGAGACGAAATATTCTAACTTTTAAAGACAACACATGAATAAATATATATACGTTTATTTAACTATTTAAATCAAATCTACTGTTATACTTTTGTACTTCTCAATCAAATGAAGGCTAATTTGAAAAATAAAGATGTTGATAGATAGATTTTGAAGACCTGGTCGTCCCTCGGCGCAAAAAGTCTTTCTTTTATCAAAAGAGGACGAGCGAAAAGTTTTAAAGTGCATTTATTCCACTAGCTTTAAAACCTTCTTGAGTCTGTTTATGTGACGCTCCGCTCTGTTGTGTCTCTTATTGGTTGAGTTTGATCTCATTGCACAAGAGGTATTTCCAGCGATTAGTCGGGTCTGTTGTGTGCAGTGATCGTCCTGATTGATTAAGTCGGAACCTCCTCCACCTCCTCCACCACCACCGCTGCTGCTGGAACTTTCTGTCCAGCACATGCAAGCGTTTTACTTTTGGATTCCTGTAGAAGAGAAAATGGTTTGTGTAAAAGCTTTACAGAGTTCAGCCCGGGAGCTCGTACAGTTTAGTCCCAACACTCACATTTTCCACATTCTAGTCCAGTTTTTCTCTTTTTAACCAACATTTTTGTCTCTGGGTAAAAGGCCCAGTTTAAGCAACGTGCAATAGCAAGCAGAATACTGAGGATTGAGTCTTTCTATCTTTCTTTCTCTCTCGCTCTCTCTCTCTCTCTCTCTCTCTCTCTCTCTCTCTCTCTCTCTCTCTCTCTCTCTCTGTCTCTTTCTTTCTTTCTTTTATCTGATTTGAATTAACCAAGTATAAGATTCTAACCTTTTTATAGACATTTCTACTCATTTCTAACTTTATTTTCTTGTTCTGTTGTCAGGTTATTTTACATCTTTTGAGAAATAAATGCTTAAAATGAGCAAAAGGATCTACCAGTAAAACAAGAGGTCTATGTCAAGCTTGTAATTAGTATAAACAACCAGAAATAGCTTTTGTTGTAATCATGTGTAAGGACATATTGCATATGTTTGCCTATATTCCAGATGTTTTTACTTGCTAAGAAGATGGCATGTTTGCAGTGCAGGGAGTGTGCTCAGGGTTACTCGTTTCCTCTTCTTGTTTTCCGCAGTTGTCCAGATTCGTAAACCGTTTTTCTTTTTTTTTGTAAAAGCCACATGCCAGGCCTTCCTCTCAGGCACCACCGCTCCTAGAGCACAGTTCAGTACTGTAGCTCCGCTGCTCGTGTCTCTTGCGCCCTGCTTTTGGTGAACTGTGTGAGTATCAGATGTGTTGTTATCACACCGAGCAGACAAGCTGGTGCTGCGAGATGTTTGCACTGTCACCAGCGTGACCCCGAAGAAGTCAATGAGGCTGTTAAAACAAAGCACGTGAAGCCGTGGTGTCTGGGACTCCTTCGCTGCTTTTTTTTTTCTCCCTTCATCCAAACTCTGCTGTCTTTTCCGTTCACCGCGACATCGCTCCGGTCACCTCTCGTTCTCAAACAGCTGCATTATATCTGCAGGTGTATATCAACCCACAGCTCGGGCTGCTCACAGGAAGCTGGTGAAACTCGTGGTTTCTGGCGTCACGTGGGCATTGTGTGACTTGCAGGAAACCGAAGATGCCTCCAGACATGCACAAGATCTCGAGGTTCCTTCACACGCACCAAAGTGTGCTTTACGATTTGTTAATCAAATCAGTCACGGCTCTGACAGAGCGAGCTGGAATCGAGTGATGGGGGAACATTCATATCACAAATATTCCAACACCGCACATGTCTTCTACATGGATATTCTTACATGTATGAAAGACTAATTTAAGGCCAAAAAAGATAGTGTTGTGAGCTTTGGCAGCTCTGCATCGCTTCAGCTTCATGCATTCTTGCATGAAGTAACAGTATCACACTACACTAGGCACAGCCAAACAATCCACAAACACAGGATTTATGCACCTCCGGATAAAGATTTGAATGCTTCAGCAAAGACTGACGTTAACATGCAACATCCTGTTGTTTCTTTTGGTCAAATTTAGCTCCTATAAGCTGGTGTGAGTGTAACAGTATTGTTACCACATGGTGATGTTATCTCCTGCTTAGTAACAAGTTCTCTTCCACTGAAAAGGAGATGTTCAGAGCAGGTTAACATGCTGCTACACGTCAGCTGGGGGTTTGTTGTTCCTGCTGTGTGGAGGCTTACAGGTAAGGAAAGTGACCAGACTCTTTCATGGAACTGCAGTGTCACAGATCAGTGTGAGGCACTCACTGACTCACTCCCTCCCTCTTACTCTCACTCACTCACTCACTCACTCATTCATTCATTCCTTTACTCACTCCATCCCACCTATCACTCACTCACTCCCTCTTACTCTTACTCACTCATTCACTCCCCATTACTCTCACTTACTCACTCACTCACTCCCCCTTACTCTCACTCATTCACTCACTCACTCACTCACTCATTCACTCCCCATTACTCTCACTCACTCACTCCCCCTTACTCACTCACTCACTCCCCCTTACTCTTACTCACTCACTCCCCCTTACTCTAACTCACTCACTCACTCACTCATTCACTCCCCATTACTCTCACTCACTCACTCCCCCTTACTCTAACTCACTCACTCACTCACTCATTCACTCCCCATTACTCTCACTCACTCACTCCCCCTTACTCTCACTCACTCACTCCCCCTTACTCTCACTCACTCACTCCCCCTTACTCACTCACTCACTCCCCCTTACTCTCACTCACTCCCCCTTACTCACTCACTCACTCCCCCTTACTCTCACTCACTCCCCCTTACTCACTCACTCACTCCCCCTTACTCACTCATTCACTCCCCATTACTCTCACTCACTCACTCCCCCTTACTCACTCACTCACTCCCCCTTACTCTCACTCACTCACTCCCCCTTACTCACTCACTCACTCACTCACTCATTCTCTCCCTCTTTACTCTCACTCGCTTGCTCACTCACTCACTGCCCTCCTACTCTCTCTTTATTCACTCACTCACTCCCTCTTACTCTTACTCACTCATTCACTCCCCATTACTCTCACTTACTCACTCACTCACTCCCCCTTACTCTCACTCATTCACTCACTCACTCACTCACTCATTCACTCCCCATTACTCTCACTCACTCACTCCCCCTTACTCACTCACTCACTCCCCCTTACTCTTACTCACTCACTCCCCCTTACTCTAACTCACTCACTCACTCACTCATTCACTCCCCATTACTCTCACTCACTCACTCCCCCTTACTCTCACTCACTCACTCCCCCTTACTCTCACTCACTCACTCCCCCTTACTCACTCACTCACTCCCCCTTACTCTCACTCACTCCCCCTTACTCACTCACTCACTCCCCCTTACTCTCACTCACTCCCCCTTACTCACTCACTCACTCCCCCTTACTCACTCATTCACTCCCCATTACTCTCACTCACTCACTCCCCCTTACTCACTCACTCACTCCCCCTTACTCTCACTCACTCACTCCCCCTTACTCACTCACTCACTCACTCACTCATTCTCTCCCTCTTTACTCTCACTCGCTTGCTCACTCACTCACTGCCCTCCTACTCTCTCTTTATTCACTCACCCCCCCCCTTTACACACACACACTGGTATTTTTTGTGCTGCATGTATGACGCCACCTGAAATGCTGTAGTTCATTACAGAGCGCAGAATGGACAGGAGGTTCTGACTTCAAGAAGAAAGGCCTGCGTTAGACAGTGATTTGTTTTGCTTTGCTTGCAGGGTTGATGAAGAGCTATCCTTCCGAGTGTCTTGTTTGTGTGAAAAATATTCATGCATCTGATAAATTGTTACTCAGAAAAGACATGCCTGTCTTTTGAACTGACCCCAGCTCCAGCACTGGATCCTGTGTGTTTCATGAAGCAGAGCTCTTTATTCTAGAGCGGTATAGAGTGGTGTAGAGTGGTGTAGAGCTGTGTGGAGCAGTGTGGAGCTGTGTAGAGCAATGTAGCAGAGCTGTGTAGAGAAGCTGTGTAGAGCAGTACAGAGCTGTGTAGAGCAGTACAGAGCTGTGTAGAGAGGTGTAGAGCAGTACAGAGCTGTGTAGAGCAGTACAGAGCTGTGTAGAGCAGTACAGAGCTGTGTAGAGCAGTACAGAGCTGTGTAGAGCAGTACAGAGCTGTGTAGAGCAGTACAGAGCTGTGTAGAGCAGTACAGAGCTGTGTAGAGCAGTACAGAGCTGTGTAGAGCAGTAGAGCTGTGTAGAGAGGTTAGAGCATGGTGGTAAGAGTGTGTAGAGAGTACAGAGCTGTGTAGAGCAGTACAGAGCTGTGTAGAGCAGTACAGAGCTGTGTAGAGCAGTACAGAGCTGTGTAGAGCAGTAGCTGTAGAGCATGTGTAGAGCAGTACAGAGCTGTGTAGAGCAGTACAGAGCTGTGTAGAGATGTGTAGAGCAGTACAGAGCTGTGTAGAGAGGTGTAGAGCTGTGTAGAGAGGTATAGAGCTGTGTAGAGAGGTATAGAGATGTGTAGAGCAGTACAGAGCTGTGTAGAGCAGTACAGAGCTGGGTAGAGCAGTAAAGAGCTGTGTAGAGCAGTACAGAGCTGTGTAGAGAGGTGTAGAGCTGTGTAGAGCTGTATAGAGCAAAACAGAGCTGTGTAGAGAGGTATAGAGATGTGTAGAGCAGTACAGAGCTGTGTAGAGAGGTGTAGAGCAGTACAGAGCTGTGTAGAGCAGTACAGAGCTGTGTAGAGCAGTACAGAGCTGTGTAGAGCAGTACAGAGCTGTGTAGAGCAGTACAGAGCTGTGTAGAGCAGTACAGAGCTGTGTAGAGATGTGTAGAGCAGTACAGAGCTGTGTAGAGAGGTATAGAGCTGTGTAGAGAGGTATAGAGATGTGTAGAGCAGTACAGAGCTGTGTAGAGCAGTACAGAGCTGTGTAGAGCAGTACAGAGCTGTGTAGAGCAGTACAGAGCTGTGTAGAGAGGTGTAGAGCTGTATAGAGCAAAACAGAGCTGTGTAGAGAGGTATAGAGATGTGTAGAGCAGTAAAGAGCTGTGTAGAGAGGTGTAGAGCAGTGTAGATCTATGAAGAGCTGTGTAGAGCAGTGTGCAGAAGTCGTGTTGGAAAACTTCAGCTTAGAGCTTTACTTCAGATTTTTACAAAGCACTGACACTGGAGACTCCTTCCAAAAATCACAGAAAACTTACACCATATCAACAAAAATGTTTTGTTTTGTTTGTTTTGTTTTGTTTTTTACATTTGCTTATTTGGAGCGTCCATGATGCATGTATCTGTGTGATCCTGTGTATTCAAACAAGCATTAATGTACACTGTTAGGAATATGTGGTCAGTTATATTTATGAAAAAATTATAACGTATAGTTTATATCAAAATATTTAATTTTAGTGCAGTAAAACGTGATTTTTCTGTTTATACTAAACTTCATTTAAACAAGTTTTTAATGATGGATTGAATTGTGTCGCGTGAGCGTGATCATTTCAGGTAGTGTACATGTAAACATGTTACACTGTGAAACCTCACGAGGATGTTGGTGCTGATGGGATCCACATTATAAATATAGGATTAAGTTTAATTAAATGTACTTAATTAAACCGTGGTGGACTTAATGAACTCAATCACATGATCCCATGTGCGCATCTGAGTGAAGTCAATGCAAAGCGCTTTTTCCTCAGTGGAGACGGAACAGTTATCCAAGCTGCTCATGTAGAAATGAACCAAGACTTATAGACCAATCAGATTGGAGGATTCAGCAGCGCTGTGGCGTAATAATCTTTCATTCAAAGTGGGAGTTGTGTTCACGTGAATCTTTCTGGAATTATTGCCTAATAAAACAAATTGAGTTATTATAATATTTAAAAAAAAAAATAGTCTCTTGATCTGGTTAACCTGAATCTAAATAAATCTGCTTCCTCCTCCTGAATGGAATGTAGGGCAAAATTGCGCCCAGAATCGCTGTGCGTTAAGTATAAAGATATACGGTTTAACGTTATAATTATTAGGACTTCTTCACAGTCTGGATGATTTGTTTGTGCTCTAAAATCCTTACATTGTGCAATATGTAAAATATATCAACTATGTAAAAGTGTTCAGTTTCTGAGAAGAAACTCTTGAGCCGCACAGACGTTCAGTTCAGTATCGTGCCGCTGAACAGCTGTGTGGGAAATCTGCCGCTGCTTGTGTTGGTCTCGCAGCGAGGAATTGGATCGTGCTCTCTCCAGCTGTGACATGTCGCCGAAACATCTGCATCCTGTCAAACTCCTGACAGTCTGCTTCAGCCTAATGTAGCCTGAGAGCTAGAGAAGCGCTCCAAAAACACGCCACATCCCACTATCCACCCAGTTACTATTTCTTTTCTTTTTCTTCCTTGAAAGCGTTTTTCCTCTCGGCTAACGTGATCTCGTGAATGATGAATAGCTCTGACGCGTTCAGACCTGTAAGGAGGTTTAGGGATCTGCGAGTAAGAACACGTCGTTGCCAGAGATTACGAGCTGGAAGACTTACATTTTTCCGCTGGGAGTTTAACAAACCCGTCACTTCAGTTCTGGAACTGGAAATAAAACTACGAGCGACTTTTTTGCGAGCTTGCCGTGGGAGAACCGGACAAATAGTGCAGGCCTTTAATCCTGGATTATGCTTGCCTTTGTGGAGAAACGTCTCACTGCAGAGAAGGGGTTTATGGGTAGTCGTAACACACAGAGGTGCACAGATGTGCTGGGAGGCAAAGATCCAAAATGGCAACAGTGCACTGTGTGGATCTGCGAAAACTGATTGCTCGAGCAGGGAAGCATCAGTCATGCCTTTTATAGAGCGAGAGAATTTACATGGCTTTGCAGTGTGGTTGTGTGTTTTAGCTTTTAATGCATTTCAACACTTGCCAGTGTGATTATTGCAATAAACGAAAAGGACACGCTTATTAGAAGGCCGCTCACAGTGGCAGGTTCCCGTGAACGTGACCGCGACCCGTACTCGGGTCTGTAAATGCGCGTGCTTTAGCCGATGATGACCTCATTAGTTTGCACAACACACGTGTAGCAGGGGAACGTTGTGGAGCACAGAAGAGGTGTGGAGCTTTACTGTACATAATAGAACCAAAATAATTGTGAGTTGATATGGTTGTTTGCGCCCATGTGTGTTTGTGACGTGAGATGAGCGCAAATGCATAGGGTTTGATAGAATCAAGTGAGTGTGAAACCAGACCAGTGCTGCAGGGAGCACTGAACAAACACACTGGCATTCGAACCACAGCAAACGTGCAAGTGCAGTGTGAAAACCATCTCGCAGTTGCATGCATGCAGTAATTATACACTCAGACTGTAAATAAACCATTTCTTTTGCCCTGTTCTTTATGGCTTCAGTGCATGGTTATGGTGAACACAGATCCCCCGGAAAGTGTATAATAATTAATATTGGCAGCCTGCTAGTGGTGGCGTGTAGCTCGGGTTACTGTCCGTTTGCGTCCTCCTTTCTCTAGCTTCTCTGGTTTCTTCTCTGCTCCCAAAAGCATGCCAGTAGGTGGCCAGACATCTCTAAATCACCCCTAGGTGTTACTGAGAGTGTAAATCTGTGTTGGGTGTATTTCTGCCTCACACCCCCCGCTCCCTGAATAGTTTCCTGTAACTGCAGCTCTGAAATTAAAAGTAAAGCTCTCTGTTGTCTCTATACCCCACATTCATGTCTGCACTCATCTTTCATTCGCCGTTTTTCTGAAGAATATCTATAAAATGTCCTCTGTTCCTCTGTCTGTTCAGCAGTAGCTTGTCACATCAGATCTAGAGCGCTTTGGTAAACAGGAGCGATGTGAGAAATAGTGTGAGTTGTGTGTTCAAATGAAATAAAGAAACAAGTGGAATGTTGGACACTTCATGCACGCTCCGCTTGTGTATGTAGCGGAAGAGGGGCGAGGCTACCAGGTACTCGCACTGGATGAGAAACAAAATTTTCTGGATGGCTGACGACACTCTGGTGAACGACTTAATGTCTTAAAATGTCTTTTAAATTAGCTCACAATGGGATTTATTTTGCAACCGGCTTCGTTCCGTTCCCCCGTGTTCCATTTGAGACAACGCCAAACTCCTAAAACCCGTACACTAGACGATAGAGTACATAGTGCGTAGTGTAAGTGTGCAGCGCATCAATTGGGACACAGCCGATACGCTTCTTTACCTTCCTTTCCTCTCTCAGACGCGTTCACGTTAAAGGCGAATCCGAAGGCATGCAGTCATGCGGGCGCTTTCGCAAGATGCCCCATGTGCTTACAGATAAACGAGTGCAGAAGTAAAACCAGGCCTTAACCAGTATTACTGCTGTTTCCCAATAACAAGAACAGACTTGTGTTTCCAGGCACAAGTATTTTCGTAGAAAATGCAAAGGTTTGCATTCCTGTGTAGGGTTTGCGTAAGGAAAGGAAGCACTGTCAAAGCTGTTTTTGTTTTTTTTACGAATAATTCATTCTATGCTTCACTGAAATTTGGGTGGATCCTGTGATAACGTTCCAAAACCTGAGGAAGAAATATTTCGTAAAGCGGTTTCGACACGGAGCTGTTTTTCTGCACACCTGATTAGAATAGTTCTAACAGATACGACATGAAGTACTGACAACGAAGCAGGAATATTTGGAGGAGATCCAATTGTAGATGCTCCAAAAGACAAAAGGACAGACGGACATGTTGGCAGAGAAGTTTCTTACCTGGAGATTCCTCCGTAATTACCTTATAATAGCCCTTTTTTTTTTTTTGACGTATTGATTTTAATGGAGGGGGGCACGGTGGCTTGGTGTTTAGCACGTTTGCCTCACACCTCCAGGGTTGGGGATTCGATTCCCGCCTCCGCCATGTGTGTGTGGAGTTTGCATGTTCTCTCCGTGCCTCGGGGGTTTCCTCCGGGTACTCCGGTTTCCTCCCCCAGTCCAAAGACATGCATTGTAGGTTGATTGGCATCTCTAAATTGTCCGTAGTGTGTGATTGTGTGAGTGTGTGAGTGAATGAGTGTGTGTGTGTACCCTGCGACGGGTTGGCACTCCGTCCAGGGTGTATCCTGCCTTGATGCCCAATGACACCTGAGATAGGCACAGGCTCCCCGTGACCCGAAAATAGATCAGATAAGCGGTAGACAATGAATGAATGAATGATTTTAATGGTTTTATAACAACAACAATGAAAAGAACAACATTTAACAAAAAGAAAGTACATAGATACATAAAAATGGAGGGCCAAGCGACATATGAAGTGACATAAAAACTAAAATAAAACGCTTAAATAAAGTATAAAGGAGAAAAATCACAAAGAAGGAGATAGAAATCAACCTAGAAATCATTGTATCACAAATATATTAAAATCTTTCAATTCTGATCTCATGGAAATGTAGGAGGAAGAGACCCCAGACCCCTTGGAATTTTTTTTAGAGATTTTGCTTCATTAAACCATATTTTCTCAAGACACAAGACTGACCATCTCCGCAAGCCCTCTATAAAAACATGGGAAATTTGACCATTTTAAGGAACATCTGAAAAATCCAACACCTAAATATCTTTGCACTCTGGCCTAAGGGTGTACAAACTTTTGCTCTCAGCTGTATCCACTTCTCATACACTGCATCACTGTATGACTCGTCATTAATGCAATGTGGAGCTGCGTGTTAATACGTCTTCATCACAATTAACTTTTTTATTGCTTCACACACATCTGGCGAGAAAACGTCACCCCATCTGCCAGAACCAACATAACAACGCGTTCCACAACCCTGCGGTGTCATGGGATCTGTTTGTCTACATGCTACCAGGAAAAACTGGCCGAAATCAGGACGTGAACTGGAACGGGTTAGATGTTTCCAAAACATCGGAATGACATCAGCAGTCAGGAGTTTCTGTAGTAAAGAGATGGCTAAAAGTGCTGTATGGCAGAATTTGTTTGTTTATTTATTTATTTTTTTTGTAAACGTATTTTGTCTCCTCCTTTTTGGCCAAAAGGTTGTTTGTGTGCACAGCTCTTTTCTCTACACAATTTTGTACAATTTGTACAATCTACATTTGCAACATTCGCACAATTTTGTAGAACGTAAGCATTATTCATTCAGCAGGATGTGTTCTTTTATTAATCCAGTTCTGAAAACTGCAGTTCAATCCCACTTGATTTACCAAACCTGCCTTCATCATTTATGCCGTTAGCAAAAACCTGTGCTGTTTATTCACTATTCGAGACTCAAGACTTTGTCGTATGTTCAGTTACACTGATCAGGCATGACATTATGAGCAGTGACAGGTGAAGTGAATAACACTGATTATCTCCTCATCATGGCACCTGTTAGTGGGTGGGATATATTCGGCAGCAAGTGAACATTTTGTCCTCAAAGTTGATGTGTTAGAAGCAGGAAAAATGGACAAGCGTAAGGATTTGAGCGAGTTTGACAAGGCCCAAATTGTGATGGCTAGACCACTGGATCAGAGCATCTCCAAAACTGCAGCTCTTGTGGTGTCCTGTAAGTTGAGAGGTGGGGGCCTATGGAGGCCTCACCTAGCATCTTAGAGGACTTAAAGGATCTGCTGCTAACATCTTGGTTCCAGATAACACGGCACACCTTCAGGGATCTAGTGGAGTCCATGCCTCGATGGGTGAGGGCTGCTTTAACAGCAAAAGGGGGACCAACACAATGTTAGGCAGGTGGTCATAATGTTATGCCTGATCAGTGTATGTACAGTCTGTTACACAATACAGTGAAAGTCTTTCTTTGTGACTCCTCCAGTAACCTCTGACCTCGACATCTAGAAGACACAGACAAATTAGTGCAAGATGAAGGGAAAAATAATTTCCTAAGATTTCCATTTTCTGGGAAAATGTCAAAGTGTGCACTGGAATCAGGATGTAAACTCCTGTAAGTGTGTGTGTGTAGGGTGGGGTAAAGCTTGCATATATCTGTAAGCTAGTGCTTTTATCATGCAGCTTGTCTGGTTTTTTTCTCTCTGCATGCTAGGAGTTTCTTTCTAGCACATCTGCTTTGTATATCTTTACTGGATTTTCTTCTTATATTTATAGTCGTGTTTATTGTACAGATTTCTGTTCAGTTTTATTTGTAGAATCATTTCCCTTCTATAACTGTGTACTATATTATCAAAAACTGCAATTATGTAACCAGGAAATTCAGTCTAACTTTAACATGAAGTCTGTCTTGTTGAAGGTATCTGCTGTTTGCTGATGGAGACTTGTGGGCAGATCTAGTTGTGGTGATTGAAGTCCTAAAGCCATCTACATGCAAGATGTGCAATTCAATATAGATCCATTTTTTGCACCAGTGATCTTATTTAGGCGTTACGTACAGTATTCATGTCCTTAAATGGTCTTTGTATTGTTAAGAAGAGCTTAAAGCTTTTAATCGCCCCTATTAATCAGCGTCACTCCATGCTGTAGGTCTAAGAGCTTTTAAAGTGGTTTCCCAGCAGGCCAGTCCCGTTAGCTGTATAACAGCATGCAATGCCGCTCTGTTTTTTGTAGACATAGCGAAGAGCTATCCTACAGGCCCCAACACCGGCTCCCGAGACGTTTTATCTCCTCCCATCTCATGGACCATCAGCAAAATAGCAGGGCAGGTTTAATCTCGCTCAGATCCTATCAGAGTGCAGGCAAGAGCAAATCCAGGACACCGGGCAACCAACTGAGGAGGAAACGCTGCCTGTGCGCTGTACCTGCGTGCTGAAGCCCTGGCATGATGACTGTGTTTCAGTTTACCTCAAATAACCTCCAACTGTTCTGCCAGGATTGCAGTGTTCCATATCACTCCTCACTAGATACACCAGGAAGCTAAAAGTAGCTACTAAATGGCTGATTTAAGGCAAACTGCATGTGTTGAGAATCCTTGTGTGTGTGTGGTTTTTTTTTTGTTTTTTTTTTAGAGAGTAATTCACAAAGACTTCAGAGCTTAAACTAAATTTTGATGTACAAAAGAAGACTTCTAAGTGACTAATCACAAAGCTAGGTCTCTTGCTACTTAAAGAGTGTGTAACCTCCATCTATTGTGCATCAGGATACAAATCCTGTTATTAACACACACACATATCAAAAGAGATGAAGGAGAAGCAGCATGTGCTCTTTGCAATGAATCACGTGAGCTCCAGAAAGAAATATGAGACGTCTGTACAGGACTGCGTACATGAGATGTGCGCGTTAAATTCACTAACACTCCCGTTTTGATTGTGTTGGGATTTTTATGACACAGCCAACACACAATCACTGCACGTATTCATTCCTCCAACACGCAGTCATCCAGAGCACCTGGCTCAAACCCTGCCCTTCCGCTTAGCTTACGAATTCCTTAGAAGGAGTTTCTCTCAGAAATGTCAGGGCTAGGTTTAAGGATAAACTCATAGATCGGGATTTTCAGTAGCACTTGCTACAGGACAACTCATAGTCATAACATCTGATTCTTTAGTGACATGATCAAATCTACACTCTTTACCTTTAACCCAATTTAGTGGCTCAGCCATGACTTCTGCTGCTTTCATGTCTTGAAGGAAAGATTAGATTTATGAGTTAAACACACACAAAAAAGTCATAATTATGAGTCGGGGAAACTCTGGGTTTTCTTTTTTCTTTTCTTACCTCCGTCTCGCTCCGACTCAAGTGACTCGAATTCAGCTGATGCTGTAATTACGACTCTCCAACTCGTAAATATGAACTTCCCAGGAGGAATTGAACACAGTTATTGCCGTTTAAAATTTCTTTCCTGTTTTAATTGCTAATTGTTCCACTTCTTCTGGGGCCTTTGCTTATTTTAGAACACAAGCTTGACTTTTGTGTTACCTAAACAACGCAGCAGGGGATTATACTGATATGAAAAGCTCGTACATTTCCAAAGCGTGCAGCACGGAATTGAATCCAAGTAAGACTCCAATTTCTGAACACAATCTCTACTCACAGCACTCGGCATTCCTCAAGTGTCTCTACCGTTTTGAAGCTTTACTGCCTTCTGTTGTGAACACAGGCTTGCTGGTGTGTGTGTGTGTGTGTGCGCGTGCACTGAAACACTTGACCCAGGTTGCAAGCCTGTCTGAAATACCTTCTGTCTGTGTTAACCTCCTGAGCTGAGCTGAACTATAAGCATGCACTGATATAACAGTATTAATATGATGATTCTCTAGAAGAAGTTGCTTTCGGCTGCTCCCTGTTCGGGGTCGCCACAGCGGACCAGCTGGTCCGCACAACAACTTGGCAAATGTTTTACGCCGGATGCCCTTCCTGACGCAACCCTCCCATTTTTCCGGGCTTGGGACCGGCACTGCATCCAGTGGCTGGGGTTGAGGCATTGGCTGGGAATCGAACCTGGGCCTTCCGCATGATAGGTGAGAAACCTACCACTGAGCCACCAATGCCCCTCTAATCTTGTCAATATCAGCATGAGATTATTCCATAGACGTATAATTAAACCCCACAAGAAAGAAGAGTTACTGAAAATACTGAAAATCTAAAGTTTCTCCTTCTAAAGCTAGTTCAACCCCTCCAACCAGCATAGGTGTTTTAATCCTTATAAGCCAAGCTGTGTTTGTAGCTCTTCTGCTCACTCACACACACACAAACACACACATACACAGAATGCTGGTTCCTGATTGGGATTACGTGTGTGTGCGTGTTTTTTTTTTTTTCTTTACACTGTTTGTGCAACGACTCGGGGACGACCCACAGGCTACGACTCTCACCAGGATACTCGAGCCATTTCTATTTTTCCATCAAAACAGGATGTAGGCCGTGCAGAGAGGCCAGTGCCTCCACCTACAAATGAAAGCTGGCTTTGTTTAAGCTCTTCATTGTTGCACTGATGGTTTTTTATGAGCTGAGGGTAGAGAAGAGGAAAGCTACCTGATTTTTCCGTTAGTCACTAGTTCAGTGGTCTGAGTAAACACACGGCATTGTTGCTGTTTCCTCTCACTGTGTGCTGGACTTCTAGCACCTCTCCCTCTCCCTCTCTCCCTCTCTCTCTCTCTCTTTCTCTCTCTCTTTTCTCTCTCTCTCTCTCTCTCTTCCCTGCACAGTCATACACTCCAATAGTGCTGATTTTTTAAGATGAGGTGTAGCTGTAGTCTGTGTCTGAGAGATGTACATTACTACACCATGGTGTTTGGCAAATTCAGCCTCGTCCTCAGCTTTATCTCAAATCTTGCACTTATCTGCTAGCGTACATAAACGTCCCATGTGTTGGACTGAAAATACAAACAAATATCCTACTGTCCCTCCGTCTGCAGGAAGCACGGTGGTGGTAGCATTGTTACTGTATTTGTACTGGCTTACTCTCTGTGACACATGTCCTATGAAGCTATGTATTGTACCCAGGGTGTTTTCCCCAGTCACAGTGTTCCTGGATGGGCTCCTGTTCCCTCACAAGAGCTCCATATCCATCGCTTTCCTTAGCAGGAGAAAGCCCTTAGTGAAATGGAAGAATGAATGAAGGATGAGTGCAGATGAAAAGATTTGCGAAGCAGTTTTACTCTTTTCAGTCTAAATGTGATGCAGGACACCATATTGGGTTACAAAAACAAATTGAGTTGTTGGTTTGAAGTTAAGAACTCATTCTGTTTATGGGAAGTCACTCTCCAGGTGAGATTATCTGAATCCTGACCTTGGTAGTACCTGAGGATTTTTTTTTTATGCTGCATCACAGAAACATAATAAAAAAAGTGTTTTCGCATTACTAAATCTTGGCAGATAAATACAAAATGTCACCTGGTCTGATGAAACCGGACTGAAACAAATGTTAGAGTCAACAGCATGGACCCAGGTTTTCTTATGTCCACAGTCCAGGGTGATAAAAATAGTGTGATGATGGTGTGAGGGAATGTTTTCTTGACACGCTTTGGTCAGTTAATACGAATCAGTCATCGCTTGAATGCTACAGCGTTGCAGTATCGCTGCTGATCATGTGCATCAATTCATGTCCACTTGTTACACATCTTCTAATGGCTATTTCCAGCATGATAACACACCATGTATCACAATATAAGTCACTTTAAACTGGTTTCATGAACATGACTATGAGTTCAGTGCTCTTCCCAGTCACCGGATCTGAATCCAGTAGAACTGTGGTAGAACAGGAAATGAAAGTTCACCTGTAAATTCTACAGGAAATGTGTGATGCAACAAAAGAATCTCAAAGGAATGTGTAGTTTTCTTGAGGAATTCAGCAAAAAAAAAAAAATTGCTACCCTAACCAGTGTTCGTGCAGTGTTCCTAATAAAGTGCTCAGATAATGTACATCTGAGCTTTAGAACATTCTCCACTCCCACGTCTTAAATCTGACCCGCTCTAGAGCGAACGCCAGCATTTTGTCTGCCTCTCCCTAACCGCTGACGTACTGCGATCCTTAAAGAGGAGCCTCTTGACTGTAAATGTCTTTCCCAGGCTAGCTTGAAGTGGAAGAAAGAGTTCAGTCTGTCAGAAGGACAACAGCCGGCAATTCTGACTCACCGTTTGGACCCAACGTCGTACAACAACATAAACGCTTTCCCATAAGCCTCTGGACAGCGTGATAAGTCACGGGATCGACAGTTTCTTTTTCTGCTTCTGTTTCGTGGAGCTTGAATATGACTGTTAAGGTTCACTTGCAATAAAAACAGCAATAAAATGCTGACAAATGTGCTGCAGTGCCCTCAGGAGGGAGAGCCAAAGGTTGTGTTCATTGTCTTGTGCAAGTCCAGGCACAGCTGTTTTTTTTTTTTTTCTTTTTCGCCCACGAAACACCAGAGTTTGGTTTTATTAGTGCCACACTAATCCTCACTGATCATTACTCACATCCTGTTTGGGCACGGATGATCGGAAACAAGCACATACTAAACATCTCTGTTCACTTAGCTAGCAGGAGCTAATTATGAAGTGTCTGGATGCTAGAACTAGTTCTAATTATGACACAAAATTATTAGCACCCTTGGTAAAGATGTTGACGAAAAACAACGAAGATGCGAGCGCATGTAGCGTAACCATCTTGTGTCTTGCTTCAAGATGAAGCAGTGAAGGAATTTTACTGAGATCACTTTGTTCTGAGTTCACTGTCTGAGACAGAGACCGTGTCTTCATCAGGACACACTTTCACATGGGTTTCGTCATTTTTTTGATCAGACTAAGGGTTTGTAAGCTAAAGGTTAGACGCTCAGATGGTTTTAAACGCTATTTAGGGAGTGTCAGAGTTTAGTGAACTTGAGTGCGTGCAGCCACATGATGTCTCTCTCTTCACTGCTGGTGGAGGTTTCTGTGACGTACATGGATTCGGTTACACAGAGTTTAAAATATTTCGCACCTAACAAGCCTGTGGTAGAAATCTGAACTAGAAGCTCACAGGGTAAGGAAATGATGATGGGAGCTACATGGATGACTTATGTGTATGTTAGGCTATGGGATTGTGGGATTTTCTGTTCTAGGATTCTTTGCTTACAATGCAGCAGATTCAGGAGATTCAAAACCGTCATCTGATTGGTTGGATCCTTCAGGATTTCCGGGAGATGTCTCCATAGTTATTTTTAATGTTTCTCCGAGAAACAAAGGCGTTATGTTCTACTTCCCTCATGGAAGAAAGAAGTCGTTGTTTTTACAGCTGTGATGTGAAGTTCATGGACTTAATTTCCATGACTTTCTTAAATGAGCAATCTATGGTTGCATGCTGGTCTGTTTTTAAAGGGCCTTTACAGTTTCAAGCCCTTAAACATGACTCTGAACAAAACAAACTGTGATTGGCTGCTTTATATGTCACTTAGATACTCTCTTGGCCGGTCCTTGACCAATAAAAGCTGCTATGGAGTCCAGACATTCTGCTGTCTGTCTTAAACCCTGACTACGTGAGACTAGACCGCAATCAAACATCAATAATCCAGACCTGGCAACCCTGCAGCTCAGCCGAGTTTTATCAATAGTCAAATAATTTGATGCTAAAAGTGGGTTTTTGAGTCAGGTGACAAAATAAACAGCTGGTCAAATCACGAGCAAATGCAAGGCATGAGGAGTCTCCTGATAAGCGGATAAATACGACATCTGTGCCGTTTATATTCCTCACCATTCACCTTGCTATAGAGTTCAGCTTTTATCACTAATCACTCACTACGCTACGAGTGTAAGCAGAACTGAGCTGAAGTTATCAGGATGCACAGATCAGCATCAGAAAAAACCTGACGTAAAAATATGTCAAATATGTCAGTCTGTTCAGGAGGTGTAATGAGGACAGGATAGAAACGCCAGTAATGCCAAAAAAAACCAAAAGGTTAATATGATGAGTATTAGGAACTTATTCTGTTAATAACGTTGTATGTTTCCTGATCTAATGAAAGGCGATATACTGTACACACACACACACACACACACACACACACACACACACACACACACACACTCCTCTTTGTTTATTCTACATTCTCACTAAGGGTTAAGATCAAGAATTAGAAATCAGATTCCTGTCTGTTTCTGGAGCTCACAGTGGTGAAGAGGATTATGGGTAATTGTGACGCTTCGCTGATCTTTTGTAGCAGCTGAACGAGACTGACTTTTTTTGCCTCTCTTGTTTTGAAGCCGCCTCAGTTGACGGTGTTTAATGTAAACAGTGTGTCCAGTCCTAATCCGTCATGAAGACGTGAGCTTTATGTTTTGAAGGTAATCTCTGCGCTAAATTCTAAAGTGTGAAGTGTAAAGCTAAGAGCAAATTTTTTGGACACCTTGCTTAATAAGAGGGATCATAAAAATTGCATTTGTTTTTGTTTTGTTGTCCTGAATACACTATTTGACACAACACACGTTGTATACACAATACAGTATAGTCCACAAGACACAGTAACAACTAAACTCACAACAACACACATCAGCCAGTTAAAGAAACTTTTACACATTAGTAACATTATTTGCTTTTTCAGTATCTTCTGCCGCAGCTATTTGATGCCGAGATCCGTCATTTCACACTGAGGACAAATGAGGGACACTTACACTGTCCCTTACACAACTATTCCAAAAACTACAAACATTCACTGACGCTCAGGAAGGCAACATAATACATTGAGAGCCCGGGGGGTGTGTAAACTTTTGAACAGGATGAGGGGTTTTATATTATTATTGTACACACACTTCTCTGTCAGTGAGTCCAAACAGTGCGTAGCATTAAACAGTTGAATTATTTTGTGGAGATGTTTTTTGTTATTAAGATGTTGAGGTTCTTTTTGGGGGTTTTTCTCTTTGGGTTCTTTTTGGGGGGAGTGACAAGATTGGACAGGATTAGGAACAAGTACATCAGAGGGACAGCTCATGTTGGACGTTTGGGGGACAAAGTTAGGGAGGCCAGATTAAGATGGTTTGGACATGTTCAGAGGAGGGAGAGTGAGTATATTGGTAGGAGAATGTTGGACATGGAGCTGCCAGGCAGGAGGCAAAGAGGAAGGCCAAAGAGGAGGTATATGGATGGAATTAATGAGGATATGAAGCTAGTGGGTGCAAGGGGTTGAGGATGCAGAAGATAGGGATAGGTGGAGAGAGATGATTCGCTGTGGCGACCCCTGAAGGGAGAAGCCGAAAGAAGAAGAAGAAGAAGAAGATGTTTTTTGTTATTATTGGGAAGATAATGGGTGACGACTGACAGGTCGTTGACCCCGCCCACATCACACACCACATGCGTACTCCAGTCTGCGTCTAAACGAAGGCGGGGAAATGAGCAACCCAGTGATTAATAAGCTGCTAACAGTCATGTGTGAGGACTGCAGTGATTAATAGATGTGCTCAGTGGTTGCTGTTACAGAAAGCTGACGGTGTCTCAGCGTGATGTTTACCAGCTTTACTGCAGTGTAGTGATATTAGTAACGTTTTGCTTGGCTTTCAAAGCAGTGAGATAATCAGTTATTTATCACCACACACTGACTTGTGATCGTGGTCATCAGCTGATTATTGCTACAGTCAGCGTGCACTCGGGACGAAGATCCCTAGCTAGGCAGCCTATTTGAGCATTTCTGAAATAAAGTATATCCCATTTGATAGGCAGTATAAACTGTAGCTGTTTTCTAACCCCAGTGTTGTCACTCAGGCCACTTGCTGCATGGCTCTTGGGGATCTAAAGGAAAAGCAATTTTGTTCGCCACGCTGTCCAGAATGTTAGTTTTGATTCTGATGAGAAACATTAGCAACAACTTGCAGCTAAAAGCTAACGATTTGAACACATTAAATAATGCGCTTGATTTACCTTAGTTCTAAGCAAGACTTGGCTCTAGGGGTGTGTCTGTATAGCGCCCTAGATAGTCAGTCAGTATAGGGTGATGACTCTGTTTATAGCGACTTGATGTAGTGATGTTGTAAACAATTCTAACTAGCAGATAAAGTTAAAAAATACTGGCTCCTGAATATATGACATCATTTCCTGTAAGGGAGCTTAGTGATCATTGATGCTCCCTGGTTTTTGTGGTGCATTGTGGATTTTTTTAGGGAACAAACATCTCAGTGCATTGGAAATATTTTGCTATTGAGAGAGTGAGAACTTAAAATGGATGACTTCCTGATCACGTCCCTGACTGCTGAACTAGGGAGCTGACTGAGACACAGCCTAGCTTTGTTGTTATCATAGCAGCACACACTGTTTCTGTAGTAGTTCCACTCACCAGCGGATCTCAATTATTAGTTTTTTCTTGTGATAAAACCTACCCTTCTGGTCATTTGGTGAGCTGTGATAGTTGATGTCATGATTTAAAGGTTTGATATTGTCTTGCGCACTTGCGTGTTCTGTGTGCGGTGCAGAGAGATGGAGATTCGACCCGTCTGTTTATCTGTTTGTTGCTTGGACCTCTGCTGGATTTGGCCTACAAGCTCGTCTTCATGTTGATCGTTGGATGCATCCAGATCGTTTCACGCCAGGAGTCTTATTATATATGGATCATTTATTTGTTGGCATCAGAGGGGAGGCGGTTTTGGGTGTTCAGTTCTCGCTCTCTCAGCTCTGGCTCCTTGGTGGCATTGAAACGTGATGCGTCCTCTGGCCCGGGGCCATTAAAGGGCAATTAATCTGCCCACACTGAGAGCAGTCTGGTGCTGGAGAGACTTCGCTGTGTGTGTGTGTTTGTGTGTGCGTGCGTGCGTGTGTGTGTGTGGCTGAATGAATGACGTGGTGAAAATCTGCACCTGTTGCACATCTACATATACACACACTTAGAGGGTTATTGAGTAATACCACAGTGGTGTGTGTGTGTGTGTGTGTGTGTGTGTGTGTGTGTGTGTGTGCATTGTTTTCAACTCATTTCACCTCACTCGCATGTAGGATTTTTCCCCTTTACTGCTCTTTTATAACATAAACAGGATGCTGCTTGCTGTTGTCACCCTCTCATTAAATAGTAGCCCTGAGATTGACCTGTTATTTTATTTTTTCATCACTCTGCAGCTCTGTTCTGAAGTATTGTAGATTGCAGGTTGAAGCTGGACAGTAGTAAGGGCATAGTGATAGCTCGACTTCAAACTCACAAACGCACACAATACCAAAGTGCAGATGTATGTAGTAAAATTGGGTTGCCGTGGCGAGCGTTGTGTAGACGTGTGTGTGTGTGTGTGTGTGTGTGTGTGTGTGTGTGTGTGTGTGTGTATAAAAAGATTTGTTTGGTGTGGGTCAGAAAAGACACAGATGCAGACAGAGTTTGTAACAAATATTAATGATAACGCAGACAGACAGGTGCAAAACACCACATCATTTCACACTGTACACATCTGACACAACAGTGTGGGCTAAATTCAAAAGGACCAGTGTGAAACATTCCTCTACCTGGGGTTAAAGGCAGGGTTAGAGCAACAATAAACCAGGATTAAATTAAGCTCAGTGCAGAAAGCAATACGAGTAAAACCTGAGAGACCTAAAAAGCAAACATCAGACTGTGTCAGGTCGACTAACACAGCCTGATGTTTGCTTTTTAGGTTTTGCACCAGAGCCATGAACATACACTGAAACACTGAATAGCTGTCATTAAATTATTAACACACAAATATATGGAAAATATATATATCCATCCTGGAGCAAACTCGTGCTGCAAATTTAAACCAAACAAGTTACAGGAATCCTTTATATCATTGCAGTTTCATTGTTTATTATTATTATTATTATTATTATTATTATTATTATTATTATTATTATTATTACACAAATATTTGGAAAATATTTTGGGTGAAGTAGATAATTAGGGTTAGCTTGAACAGATAGAGCAAAGGTTGTTGTGCTCGGCTTTAAGGTTTTTCATAAAAGTGAGCAATCTGGTTTCACAGATATTATAAATTCCTAAACTAACTGGTAAACTGGCAATGTGGCATTCCTGGCAATGTAACACACACACACACACACACACACACAAACAAACCCCAGGCCAACCTTTCTTCCTCACCTGCTCTAACAAGCGTCAGCACCCTGCAGCAATGTTGTGATTCTGCAGAAGAGTGAACATGCAGTATGATCTCAGGAGCTCACCCACCCACCCATTTATTCACCCACCCATCCACCCACCCATTTATTCACCCACCCACCCATTTATTCACCCACCCATTTATTCACCCACCCATCCACCCACCCATTTATTCACCCACCCATCCACCCACCCATTTATTCACCCACCCACCCATTTATTCACCCACCAACCCATTTATTCACCCACCCACCCATTTATTCACCCACCCATCCACCCACCCATTTATTCACCCACCCACCCATTTATTCACCCACCCATCCACCCACCCATTTATTCAAACCCATTTATTCACCCACCCATTTATTCACCCACCCACCCATTTATTCACCCACCCATCCACACACCCATTTATTCACCCACCCATCCACACACCCATTTATTCACCCACCCACCCATTTATTCACCCACCCACCCACCCACCCATTTATTCACCTACCCACCCACCCATTTATTCACCTACCCAGCTCATTTATTCACCCACCCATTTATTCACCCACCCATTTATTCACCCACCCATTTATTCACCCACCCACCCATTTATTCACCCACCCATCCACACACCCATTTATTCACCCACCCATCCACACACCCATTTATTCACCCACCCACCCATTTATTCACCCACCCACCCACCCATTTATTCACCTACCCACCCACCCATTTATTCACCTACCCAGCTCATTTATTCACCCACCCATTTATTCACCCACCCATTTATTCACCCACCCATTTATTCACCCACCCACCCATTTATTCACCTACCCAGCCCATTTATTCACCCACCCATTTATTCACCCACCCACCCACCCATTTATTCACCCACCCATTTATTCACCCACCCATTTATTCACCCATCCACCCATTTATTCACCCACCCATTTATTCACCCACCCACCCATTTATTCACCCACCCACCCACCCATTTATTCACCCACCCATTTATTCACCTACCCAGCCCATTTATTCACCCACCCATTTATTCACCCACCCACCCATTTATTCACCCACCCATTTATTCACCCACCCACCCATTTATTCACCCACCCACCCACCCATTTATTCACCCACCCATTTATTCACCCACCCACCCATTTATTCACCCACCCATTTATTCACCCACCCACCCATTTATTCACCCACCCACCCATTTATTCACCCATCCACCCACCCACCCACCCATCCACCCATTTATTCACCCATCCACCCACTCATTTATTCATCCATCCACCCACCCATTTATTCACCCACCCATTTATTCACCCACCCATTTATTCACCCACCCATTTATTCATCCATCCACCCACCCATTTATTCACCCATCCACCCACCCACCCATTTATTCATCCATCCACCCATTTATTCACCCATCCATCCATCCACCCACCAATTTATTCACCCACCCATTTATTCATCCACCCATTTATTCATCCATACCCACCCACCCATTTATTCACCTGTCCACCCATCCCATCCACCTATCCATTCAAACACCCACCCATTTATTCATCCATCTATCCATATACACACCCTCCCATTTATTCATCCATCCATACTTCCATCCATCCATACACACACCCACCCATTTATTCACCCATCTATCCATCCATCCCTTCATCCATCCATCTATCCATACACCCACCAACCCATTTATTCATCCATCCATCTATCTATCGATACAGTGGGGCAAAAAAGTATTTAGTCAGCCACCAATTGTGCAAGTTCTCCCACTTAAAAAGATGAGAGAGGCCTGTAATTTTCATCATAGGTACACTTCAACTATGAGAGACAGAATGAGAAAAAAAAATCCAGAAAATCACATTGTCTGATTTTTAAAGAATTTATTTGCAAATTATGGTGGAAAATAAGTATTTGGTCACCTACAAAAAAGCAAGATTTCTAGCTCTCACAGACCTGTAACTTCTTCTTTAAGAGGCTCCTCTGTCCTCCACTCGTTACCTGTATTAATGGCACCTGTTTGAACTCGTTATCAGTATAAAAGACACCTGTCCACAACCTCAAACAGTCAGACTCCAAACTCCACTATGGCCAAGACCAAAGAGCTGTCAAAGGACACCAGAAACAAAATTGTAGACCTGCACCAGGCTGGGAAGACTGAATCTGCAATAGGTAAGCAGCTTGGTGTGAAGAAATCAACTGTGGGAGCAATTATTAGAAAATGGAAGACATACAAGACCACTGATAATCTCCCTCGATCTGGGGCTCCACGCAAGATCTCACCCCGTGGGGTCAAAATGATCACAAGAACGGTGAGCAAAAATCCCAGAACCACATGGGGGGACCTAGTGAATGACCTGCAGAGAGCTGGGACCAAAGTAACAAAGGCTACCATCAGTAACACACTACATCGCCAGGGACTCAAATCCTGCAGTGCCAGACGTGTCCCCCTGCTTAAGCCAGTACATGTCCGGGCCCGTCTGAAGTTTGCTAGAGAGCATTTGGATGATCCAGAAGAGGATTGGGAGAATGTCATATGGTCAGATGAAACCAAAATAGAACTTTTTGGTAAAAACTCAACTTGTCGTGTTTGGAGGAGAAAGAATGCTGAGTTGCATCCAAAGAACACCATACCTACTGTGAAGCATGGGGGTGGAAACATCATGCTTTGGGGCTGTTTTTCTGCAAAGGGACCAGGACAACTGATCCGTGTAAAGGAAAGAATGAATGGGGCCATGTATCGTGAGATTTTGAGTAAAAACCTCCTTCCATCAGCAAGGGCATTGAAGATGAAACATGGCTGGGTCTTTCAGCATGACAATGATCCCAAACACACCACCCGGGCAACGAAGGAGTGGCTTCGTAAGAAGCATTTCAAGGTCCTGGAGTGGCCTAGCCAGTCTCCAGATCTCAACCCCATAGAAAATCTTTGGAGGGAGTTGAAAATCTGTGTTGCCCAGCGACAGCCCCAAAACATCACTGCTCTAGAGGAGATCTGCATGGAGGAATGGGCCAAACTACCAGCAACAGTGTGTAAAAACCTTGTGGCGACTTACAGAAAACGTTTGACCTCTGTCATTGCCAACAAAGGGTATATAACAAAGTATTGAGATGAACTTTTGTTATTGACCAAATACTTATTTTCCACCATAACTTGCAAATAAATTCTTTAAAAATCAGACAATGTGATTTTCTGGATTTTTTTTCTCATTCTGTCTCTCATAGTTGAAGTGTACCTATGATGAAAATTACAGGCCTCTCTCATCTTTTTAAGTGGGAGAACTTGCACAATTGGTGGCTGACTAAATACTTTTTTGCCCCACTGTATATAAATACATCTATTCAAAAACTCACCAATCTGTCTATCCAGCCACCCGTCCATCCAACTTATGCTGCCCTTTTGAATTAATGTCATCTGTTAACACATATTTTTATGACAAAACTTCAACAATGACTACAGAATGACTCCAAATTTAAACCAAACAAGTTACTGGAATCTTTCATGAAATATCATTATAGTTTTATTTATTATTATTATTATTATTATTATTATTATTATTATTATTATTATTATTATTAATATTATTATTATTAATTATAAAAAAAAATACATTACTATTACTGCTCCAACTCCTACTATTAATATGTTTAATTTGTATTGTGTCTTTCTCAAATCCAAGGTCCTTTGAGAAAAACAAAAGAAACACAAAACGGCGATCAAACAAACAGACTGGTTAACAAACAAGCTGATCAAATTTCAATGGCACAGCTGATCACAGTCACACTGATGCATGACGCTGACACTGCCCACGCAGTCTGCATGGCCACAGGCACCAGCGAGGCTCACAACACAGCGTGCAGCCATATAGACTCACAACACAGCGTGCAGCCATATAGACTCACAACACACTGTTCAGCCATATAGACTCACAACACACTGTTCAGCCATATAGACTCACAACACACTGTGCAGCCATATAGACTCACAACACACTGTGCAGCCATATAGACTCACAACATACTGTGCAGCCATATAGACTCACAACACACTATGCAGCCATATAGACTCACAACACACTGTGCAGCCATATAGACTCACAACACACTGTGCAGCCATATAGACTCGCAACACACTGTGCAGCCATATAGACTCACAACACAGCGTGCAGCCATATAGACTCACAACACACTGTGCAGCCATATAGACTCACAACACAGCGTGCAGCCATATAGACTCGCAACACACTGTGCAGCCATATAGACTCACAACACACTGTGCAGCCATATAGACTCGCAACACACTGTGCAGCCATATAGACTCACAACACACTGTGCAGCCATATAGACTCACAACACACTGTGCAGCCATATAGACTCGCAACACACTGTGCAGCCATATAGACTCGCAACACACTGTGCAGCCATATAGACTCAACACACTGTTCAGCCATATAGACTCAACACACTGTGCAGCCATATAGACTCTCAACACAGCGTGCAGCCATATAGACTCACAACACACTGTTCAGCCATATAGACTCACAACACACTGTTCAGCCATATAGACTCTCAACACAGCGTGCAGCCATATAGACTCACAGCCCCATGTCCACTTAATATAACTGCACTAAACAGAGCAGACACTGTGAAAGTGATCAGAACTTCATCCTCGACCAGCAGACACACATCTCACAAGACTAGAGGAGCTTCTGGAGCTGTGCCACAAGCAATAACCAGCAGACAATCATCACAGCCAATAAAACAAAAGACAGATGCCCAAAAGAACATCAAACATGTTAATGGAAGAATAATTGTCCCACAATTGTTTATATAAACTGCAAATAAAACAAACCACAAAACCAGATAAACAATAGCCAAAAACAAGCTTCTCAGTGTTTATTAAGCTAACCAGAGGCCTGGTGCTACACTGTCCTATTAATAGGTCCGGATAAATCACGTCTTTTCATTCATTTCAAACCCGGTTAATTCTTCACCGGTTTGTTTGCCGTACGGATTAAAACCACAGTCGCTCTGTTTAATGATGAAGCGTCAGCAGTGTGACGGAGAGCAGACGAAAACCAGCACTCCTTGCTCACACTGAAGATATTGGATATCGACAGTTGTATGCAGCTGAATGTTGTATTTGTAAGCAGCTGTTTTATGGAAAATTGCTCCATCATGATGTTTGGGCTAAGATGGTGGAACAGAGCCAATTGTGCAATATCTTCACAGCTGGTGTGTGTGTGTGTGTGTGTGTGTGTGTGTGTGTGTGTGTTTTTTTTAACGGATGGGTTGTTGCTGTTATCACTGGTGTGCACATGGCCAGGCCTGTCACAGAGCTATACATGCAGAGCCTAAATGACAAAGCATGACTAAAAACTAGTTTAAACAAGCCATCTGATATGGTGACATTATAAAGTGTCATCATGAAGGTGTCCTGGACTGTTAAACATCATTCTAGCCTAGAGAAGAGAAACACTGTGTAAAAAACACAGCAGAAAACTGTGTTACTCACAGACTGCTACGTAAGCAGTAACACACACTCAGGTGTTAAATATGAAGCAAAGTTACTGTAAACACCCCAAAGCTGATTATTTCCCAATAACACAACATACTGAAGAGCTTTATTCCATCAGATGTCTGCTAACTTTAACAAAGCTCAATGCCTTTTTTTTCTGTGTTTAACGTCGAACGCTTTTTTTTTTTACATTGAAGTTATTTCTTAATTTTATTTATTTATGTCACCTATAACCAATTCTTTCTTCCCTCTTAATTCCTTCTTCCCTCTTTATCATTTTCTGTCTCTTCTTAATAAAATTAATAAGACAAACAGCTTTTCCTCGGTTACAAAGTCCTGCACCTTGGACAAATCCTAAATAAACACATAAACAGATTAAAAAATTCCGGACACACCATTTTTTGTCAAGCTTTCATCATGCCAGTCTCTGAAACAGTGAATTAGGAGCAGTGTTTATATCAAGAGCTTGTTCTGCCAAATTCTACCCCAGTGTTGGTGACATGTGGGACAGATGTGTGTGACCGAGCCACATGTTCCTCACTTGTCCAATGATTCCTGAGTGATTAGTTTGTAACTGTGTTTAAAATTCTTATCATTATAATTGATGTCTGTCCTGGTATAACAATTTCTGGGGTGACGTTAGATTTAGATCTTCAGACATCTTTAAGAGCCAGACACCGGTTGGAGGACTTCTTTGAAAATCCTCCTGATCACCAACTGTGTCTCAGTGGCTACAAGACACAGTGCCATTGTTTAATACTTGATTAGCGGAAACTGAAAAATGGACCGTTAGATGACTATCATTTGTCTAATGCTGCCGTCTGTAACCCCGATTAACCCCACCTCTTTTTTTTTTGTTTTGGTTAAATTTATTTACTTATTTTTCTTTTGCCTTTTTTCTTTTGCCTTTTTTCTTTTGCCTTATTTCTTCTTCTTCTTCTTCTTCTTCTTCTTCTTCTTCTTCTTCTTCTCTTCTTCTTCTTCTTCTCCTTCTCCTTCTCCTTCTTCTCCTCCCTTCAGGGGTCGCCACAGCAAATCATCTCTCTCCACCTATCCCTATCTTCATACAGAACTTCCGACACCTTTCTCCACCCATTCTAACCTGCCTGCACTCGCTTCTTTACCTCTTTCCCACACTCTCCATTACTCTGGACTGTTGACCCCAAGTACTTAAACTCCTGTACCTTCTTCACCCTGTAACCTTACTGTTCCACTTCCCTCCCTTTCATTCACACACATGTACTCAGTCTTACTACAACTGACTTTCATTCCTCTTCTCTCCAGCGCAAACCTCCACCTCTCCAGGTTTTCCTCCACCTGCTCCCTGCTCTCACTACAGATCACAATGTCATCTGCAAACATCATTGTCCAAGGAGACTCTGGTCTGACCTCCTCTGACAACTGGTCCATCACCATAGCAAACAGGAAGGGGCTCAGAGCCGATCCCTGATGCAGTCCCACCTCCACTTTGAACTCCTCTGTCATCACTCCTCCTTCAGGACCACACCTACCCCATTTCTCTTACTATCCACACCATAATAAAACAGCTTGAATCCTGCTCCTATACTACGAGCCTTGCTACCCTTCCACCTGGTCTCCTGTACACACAGTATATCCACCTTCCTTCTCTCCATCATATCAGCCAGCTCTCTACCTTTCCCTGTCATAGTACCAACATTCAGAGTTCCTATTCTCAGGCCTACACTCTTACCTTTCCTCTTCTCTCTCTGTCTACGCACTCTCCTCCCTCCTCTACTTCTTCGACCAACAGTAGCCCAATTTCCACCGGCGCCCTGTAGGTCAATGGCACCGATGGTGGTCGACCGATCCGGTATGAAATTCGTACTGACGATTCGCATGATTAAATTTGGCAGCCAGATATGCCCTTCCTGACACAACCCTCTCTATTTATCCGGGCTTGGGACCGGCACAGAAGTCAGTGGACTGTGACCCCCATGGCTAGATTTTTTTTGTCCTATTTCTATCTATATTAATTAGAGTTGAAGAATTTGTGGGTTTGTTCTTTTTTTTTTTTTTTTTTTTCCCTGATGGTTAGCACGTTAGCCTCACACCTCCAGGGTTGGGGGTTCAATTCCTACCTCTGCTGTGTGTGGGTGTGTGTGTATGAGAGAGAGTGAGTTCCATGCCTCAGGGGTTTCATCTGAGCCCTATGGTTTCCTTCCCCAGTCCAAAGACAGACTGATTGGCATTTCTAAATTTTCACAGTTGTACACTGTGATAGACCGGTATGCAGTCCAGGGTGTCCTCTTACACTGTGCCCCGAATCTCCTGGGATGGGCTCCAAGTGGTGTGGAGGATGGGTAGCTGATTGTACAATCATGTTATTCTTTCTATGTTACTTAATTTGTTACATTTATCTACTAGTAGCATAGTAGCTTAAGTGGTTAACGCTCTGGGTTGTTGATCGAAAGATCAGGGTTCAAGCCCCAGCACCACCAAGCTGCCACTGTTGAGTCCTTGAACAAGGCCCCCAATCCCCTCCTGCTCTAGGTGTGACCTGATTCATATCTTGAAAAATAAATAATTAGGGTTTTAATATAAACTAACTGGGCATTGGTGGCTCAGTGGTAGGTTTCTCAATTACCATGCGGAAGGCCCGGGTTCAGTTCCCAGCCAATGCCCAAACCCCAGCCACTGGATGCAGTGCCGAGCCAAAGCCCGGAAAAAAAATGGGAGGGTTGTGTCAGGAAGGGCATCCAGCGTAAAACCTGTGCCAAGTTGTTGTGCGGACCAGTTGGTCCTCCGTGGCGACCCCGAACAGGGAGCAGCCGAAAGCAACTTCTTCACGGTTTTAATATAAACTACTGCTCTCCCTTGCAGTACTAATATAGAAAATGAAGCAAAATCATCTATATTAGAATGAATAATTCAACAGCAATGTTGTGTAAAGCTGGTAAAGGAAAAGTTTAAGAACTCTTAGCATCATTGTACCAATCCAGGTTGCTAAAGCGTCTTAAAATGATTTTTATTCCAGCTCTAATACAGTTTACTCTCACCACAATCAACAGGCTGAGCTGAGGCTGAGCGTAAAAGCCGGCCGAGCCACGAAACTGTTATCCTAGATTAATAAAACTACTTCACTTCACGCTAAATCTCAGATCTGACACTAAAATCACATTATGTCAAAGTTAATGCAGTTCTGGTTATTGTTTATTCAGGTCCTGTTTCTCTTTCAGCTCTTGTGGAACTGTGTTATTATTGTGTAGGATATCTTCTTGATCATCAATGCTGAAATAATGACATCCTTGACGTCATCGTTTGTTTGCCCCTAATCTATAGTCCGCTCAGCAAAAAAACACACACACACACACACACACACACACACACCGAGGAGTGTTCGTTTTTGTGGTTAACTAAAGCAGGCTTGCTTTTCTTTTCTTTACAGCTTGTCTGGTTTTTGGAGGGTGGTCAGCTTTACTTCGTCATTGTGCTGCAGCTCAGGAGTGAAAGCTCTCCGTCTGTCTGTACACAAGTCATCCATTTACAGCTCTGTCTGTGTGGTGACGACGTGGTGAATGGAGAAGGGATTTAATTGCTATGACTGAGTCAGTCAGTACAATGGACACTTTTTTAATCTGAATGATGTCTGCGTATCTTCTATAATCTCACAGTGGGGATTTAGGGTGTGTCGTGTACCTTGATGTGATCTGGTTATACTATACCTGTGTAAATAATAGGACTTTTTTTTAAAAACCAGGTGCTATGCTTATCATGCTGAATAACAAGCATTATTATTAATTAATTAATCTGGCATCAAGTTGAAACTCTAACGCAAATGAAATCACAAAAACACGCACCCCAAAAACAGGAATTCATGTTTATTCGTTTTTGTTATTTTATTTTAATAGAATAGTTCTGCTAGGTAAGCTCGAAAAAGTGAGAGCAAGGAGACAAGTTCTGAGTGAATTAACAAAAATATCCGATCTTTGATATTTTAAGTGTTTTGATGCTTACAGTATATTGTAAGCTTACATGCTTATGCTTATCTGTATGCTTACAGTATATTGGTTCACTCACAAACTGCCTTATTTTAAAACTATAAAATGTTTTGTTTACAGATATAGACTACTTAAAATCTTGAAAAAAATTAAGGGATAAATTTACATTTTATATTTTTAATTTTCTATGTATAATAATAATAATGCAATACATATTAAATAAATTTCAGATTAATTTAATTATTATTCTAATTATAGTATAATAATTATGAAAATAATAATAATAATAATAATAATAATAATAATAATAATAATAACAATAATAATAATACTAATAATAATACATATTAAATAAAATGTGGTGATATGAAATAAATTTCATATTTATAATATATCCTGAATTTATATATTCCCTCAAAGCTGCTTTGTGATATGATGTCCATTGTTAAAAGCGCTATACAAATTGCATTGAATTAATAAATAAATTCTGATTTAAATAATTTCTAATTTAATTTACATTCTTTAAAAATATCTAATAATAATTGTAATAGAATTGTAATAGAATTCTAAAAGAATTCAATACTATTTCTGCTGCTACTACTACTACTACTACTACTAATAAAACTAAAAGCACAATGCAAACATCAAATTAGTTTGTAAAGGCTCTTGTTACAGAATCGATCATGGTTTTCACCCAGTTCTCCTGTGGTTTCTTTTTTTCATTTTCTTCTTCTTCTAAAAAAACAAAGACGATCTATCTTCATTGAATAACCGCGATCACACCAGCACCACTCTTCACCTCCTGATCTTTGCTCCATTTCTATAAACAGTAAAGCGAAGCGTGTCTGATGTGAATGTTAGTAATTCAGGGTTTAACACAGTTGACCGTGACATCAGCTGCTTCACCCCACAAGGCGCTGATTGTCCTGGTGTGCTCTAAGCTTGTCTGTTTTAAACGCAGACTGTACGCTTTATTTTGGCCTCTACAGTACAGGCGTTTGCTGATGACATCATGGAAACAGCGCTCAAGCACCTCTATTTTCCAGCCTGAAATGTGAAACCACCTCCACATGGCTTCTGGCCATTTTTTATTTTAGATAAAGATGATCTGGGCGTTGCTGTGTACTAGAGAGAGATGTGGAGGAATGAAGAGGCTCTGATCTCTTCCCTGAGATTAATGATAACAGAAGGTGAGCTCACAAATAGGAGTGAGAGCGGACGTGTGGATGGTGCTGCTGAGTCAGTAATAGTGCTTCGCTATTGAATACCATGACTCAGCAACAGATGTGAATGTATCCCTGTGTGTGTGTGTGTGTGTGTGTGTGTATGGATTTCCCATTACATTACTCGACTCGTGAACATACAGAGTTCTGTTCTCCTCGACTCTCATCATTGTTGGGGTTTCTCTCCAGACCAAACCGTAGAGCAGGGTTTCCTAACTCCAGTCTTGGGGGAGGTGCCATCCAGAGCAGCTCGGGGATTTTCCTGCTCAGACAGTCCCTTTAATTACCAGGTTCAGTATGTGTGTTACAGCAGAGCAACCACCAAACTTGGCTGGAGTTCCAGCCATCAAGAACTAGAGCCTTGTTTCATTCACGTTCTGCCGTGTCCGGATTTTTACCATTAACGCATTAATATTGTTTTATTATGAATTCTGTACAGTCCTATGCTGCGTTCATACATACAGTGACTCACAGCTAGCAGAGATTATTCCTTTTCAGTGAGAGCTGGTGATATGAGTTACAGCGAGACTACACAAACGCCGAAATCTACCTCCAGACTGTTTTATTTTAGCAAGATAACCGATTTGGAATAATAGTTGCCCCAGACACTGATAAATGTTATTACCATGGCAACCGGTAGTTGGAATCCCTACTGATGACCTCATATTACAGCAAGTGGAGACTTGCAGTGATAAAATCACTGTATGTGTAAACACCAGGGCTGAGTAATACAGTGGTGAATAATCAATAGCCTGATAAATGACGTCATTCTGAGTCTCCTTATCCAGAGTTAACTTCAATCTTCATGTGTAAACCATTTAACATTCAGATTTACTTTATAGTATTTCATTTATAGTAAGTAATTAAGTAACTGAGGATAAAACTCATTGAGAGAAAATTTCTTTTAAAAGAGTGATCTGACCAAGACGACAGCAAAAGACTTGACATCAATGAAGACAGCACAAAGTTAGGAAGGAAGGAAATGAAAGAAGGGAAGAAAAGGGAAGAAGGAATGAATGAATGAATGAATATAGATGAAAGAGAAAGAAAGAAGGAAAGAAAGAAAGAAAGAAGGGAAGAAGGAAGAAAAGGGAAGAAGGAAGGAATGAATGAATATAGATGAAAGAAAAAGAAAGAGAGGAAGAGAAGGGAAGAAGGAGGGAGGAAGGAATGAATGAATATAGTTGAATGAAAGAAAGAAAGAAGTGAATGAAAAAGAAGTGAATGAATGAAAGAAAGAAAAGAAGTGAATGAGAGAAAGAAAGGAAAGAAAGAAAGAGAAAGAAAGAAAGAAAGAAAGAAAGAAAGAAAAGAAGTGAATGAAAGAAAGAAGGAAAAGAACTGAATGAAAGAGAGAAAGAAATGAAAGAAAGAAGGATGGAATGAATATGAAAAAGAAAGAAAAAAAGAAGGGAATAAGGAAGAAAAGGGAAAAGAAGAAGGAAGGAATGAATGAATATAGTTGAACGAAAGAAAGAAGTGAATGAACGAAAGAAAGACGGAATTAATATGAAAGAAAGACTTTAATGAATGAATGAATGAATGAAAGTAAGAAAGAAGGAAAAAAGAAAGAAAGAAAAAGAATCACATAAGCAACTTCCAAAATGTCTATACTCAAAGTTATTTATAAGTGCCATAAATTCAACTAGCGACGGGAGCAATAAATTCTTTGGTCTTCAGCGGTCTTTTAGTGAGCACAGACGGGTGATGACAGAGTGCTGAGTGTTTGCAATACCATTACCAATAGCAATACAGATACATATATCAGGCAACAAAACGTCTAGCTATTGTGATATAATACCGTGACTTTTGTGACATCATTGGCCCATTGGTCAATATTCTGACTCCTTGATTGCTCTCCGTCTGTGTCGCTGTGTGTAATGCAGCTGCAGTGAGGTCAGTGCTCTGGCCTGCTGTAGCTGTGTGCTCTGATTACTGCCTACTGCATGTCGAGACTCCCTTGATCCCAAACGTCTGCTCGCACAGTTAGCGTGCAATTAGCCTTGAGTCCTCTGTTTTTCCTACGGTTTTTCCATCTCTGCAGGTCACTAGTTGTTTATTGTAGCTTGTGGGTGATCTGTGTTTATTGGGAGGGAGCTTGTGTGTGCTGTCCTAGCTACTTTGTCTTGTTTTACTTATTGAAACCCTTTGCGATTGTGAGACTTTTTCAAATCTTCAGTTTTCTGTTTTTATTATTCAGTAATTCCATAATTTCTTTCCAGCACACTGTGTTTACCAGAACCTTCTCTTCATAATGCTGCTTTTAACCCAAGCATTGGAAATACCACTGTGTAGTTATTTATGTGTCATGGCACTGTGAAAATGAAATTTCCAAACATTTGACAAAGAAAGGGTGTGTATATCACCTCATGGTATATTGTGCATCTTCACATGTTACAAATAATTGAATAAAATAATAAATACAACTTCACTGAGACTGAAAGACACAGAAGCCACACCTCTTTCACTGAAACTGACAAACAGAGGCCATGCCTCCTTCACTGTGATAGAGAGAGGCCATGCCTTCTTCATTGAGACTGACAGAGGCCACACCTCCTTCACTGTGACAGAGAAGCCACACCTCCTTCACTGAGACTAACAGAGGCTACACCTCCTTCACTGAGAATGACGGAGGCTACACCTCCTTCACTGAGAATAACAGAGACCACACCTCCTTCACTAACACTAACAGAGACCACACCTACTTCACTGAGAATAACAGAGACCACACCTCCTTCACTAAGACTAACAGAGGCCACACCTCCTTCACTAAGACTAACAGAGGCTACACCTCCTTCACTAAGACTAACAGAGGCTACACCTCCTTCACTGACACTGACACACAAAGGCTACACCTTTTTCACTGAGACTAACAGACACAGAGGCCACATCTCCATCACTGAGACTGACCAGCACCAAGGTCTTAAGTTAAGATTGCTGGTCGTAGAACACATGATGTACTCACCAGCAGCTGATTTCTGGCAGTGTCAGGAATGTTTTATTAAAATCTTGTGATTTGTGCTGATCTGAACACTATCTATATGAGGATAGTATGGGATTATACATTATGGCAAAGACAAACTTACATAATTAAGTGTCTATGCTAATAACAGAAACATATCTTTTATCCCATTTTCAAGAATGTTTCTGTTTAGTCCATGCCTCCTTCAGAGTGTCTGACGGGCACTTAGACCACACCTTCACCAGCAGTCTCACAGCTGGACACAGTGAAATTAGATAGTACATTACTAATAATTGGGGGGGGGGGGTGTGGCATCAGACCTTTTCCTGTTGGGTTGGGTGAGGATCATCTGATGAGGGAGCATGTGAGTATGAGTCAGATGCATATTCTTATGTGTATTCTTCCTGGCTTTAATGCTCCTTTTTCCTCTTTATCCTTTTTCCCTTCGTAAGTTTGTACCTAATCAGTTCACAATAACTGTTAGCCAGCACATCGTCGCTGAGACTTCCCACATGCTCACTCGCAAGCTCTCGGATTGCTTTAGGGGTGGAAACTATGGCGAAGCATTAGGCCTAATACTCCTCAGTTCTGCAGTGAGATTGCATTATTATATCGAGCTAAACACATTGAGAGGCTTCAGGCTGCACACATTAACCTACAGGACCAGCAAAAATGAGATCCAATTTTCCCATAAGCTTAAACTCTTTATCTAGTCAAGCAGTGAGGCATGTTTTGTGTTCGGATTATTTATGTTTAGATAAGGTGAATATTTTCTCTCTTAAAAACTTCTGTCATTTATCATTAAACACGACTATCTTGCTGTGACATGCTCCATATCTTTTAACCTTTTCCTGGGCAGATTTTTAGGCTGATTTTGTTCTCACAAAAAAGTCACCTGATGTTAGGCTGGTCTTAGAATAAGGTTAGGTCTTAACTTAATCTTAACCATTTCAATCAACTCTTATTATGAAACACTTTCTATATTATCACTTATCTCCTGTGGTTTGTGGGGAACGCTGATTATTTTGGACGAAAAGACAAATTTGACATCATATTGAGCTGAGCTGTTGTTTGTTTTCACCATAGATCTGAAATCACATCTGTTTACTAAAATACTGTGAGATCATGGTGTGATCTGTGATTCTGAAAGCTCAGGGTTCTGAGGTTTGTAGGCTGATTGGCATGTCCGAATTGTCAGTAGTGTGTGTGTGTGTGTGTGTGTGTGTGTGTGTGTGTGTGTGTGTGTGTGTTTTGTGATGGGTGTCCCCTGGGATAGACTCCAGGTTCCCTGTAACCCTGTGATGGATGGAGTGTTTCATGTGCATATGAATGTTGGAGATTATGGATTGATAACAGAATACTAGTTTGCCTGGAAAAACTACTGAAAAACAATCTGAAGTCCCTCTGTTCAACTCCCTCTTGGTGCAGAAGTGTGAATCCACTCTGTGTTCAAAAAGTAAACAATGACGTCTCTCTGCAGACGTCCCAGACACGAGGAGGGGTTTATACAAGAAATCCAGTCTGTCCTCCGTCCATCATTCTAACCCACAGTCATAACGCATACAGCTCTCTCTGTAGCTCTGACCTGAATCCTGTCCCTCTCTTCGATTTCCACTTCCTGCTTGAACTTTTTCTGTCGAGCGTCTGGTCCTCGAGGCTCTCCTCTCACTCTAGGTCTTTCTGATTAAACCTGAAAGGTTCAGATTCAGTCCAGGCTCAGTGCAGCATTATAATCACTGTGTCCTGATAACAATAGCAGCGTTTGCTCTTATACCATTTCAGCTAAAAACAAAGTTTGGCTATCTCATGCATTGAAGAAAAAAAAAAAAGATAAATAATGCTAAAACTGCACACTGAGGTGATTTTCTAATATAGTTGTTACTGGACATTGAAGTAGCCAGAGGATTTAATGAAAGTCGATTTCTTTGTTGGTTTTGAAATGATTAATAGACTCGCACTGCATTCTTTCAGCTAATTTATCTAACGAAGGGTTTGGATTCTTTTATGTGTATCAGGTCCAAACCTGCGTCTTGGTCGCATTATCGTGTACGAGCCGTGGCTTGTGCATCTTATGTATTCATGTGGACTAATGTATTAATGACAGACCTCTGGCTACATGTGAGACACACACTTACACATGGAAACCATTACAGCTTTCTACTGTTCCCCGCTGTTTTGTTGAAGATTTTTAATGGTCTGTTTTTTTTTCTTGTTTTTCCATATTGGCCATAAATGGATGCATATGGTCTGCAGCAGTACTTTGATACAGCTGATTTGTGTCAATGTGCCTGGGCACATGCTGTGCCAGGAAAACTCTCCCCATGCCATTACACCACCACCACTATGAACTGTTGACATGGCAGGTTGTCAGAGTTCATGGATTCAAACTGGTCACCCTACTGTTTACATTACTGCAGAAATCAGAACCGATTTATTTTTTTTCAGTCTTCAACGGCTCGATTTTGGTGAGCATGTGCAGAATGTAGGCTCAGATTCCTGGTCTTTGACTGGGAGATGGAAATTTGACAATATTGAGCTGAGCTGTTGTTTGTTTTCATCCTAAGATCTGAAATCACATTTGTTCACTAAAATACTGAGATCACGGTGTGACCTGTGATTCTGTAAGCTCAGGGGTTCTGGGGTTTGTAGGCCGGTTGGCGTGTGTGTGTGTTTGTGTGTGTGTGTGTGTGTGTGTGTGTGTGTGTTCTGAGATGCTTTTCTGCTAAGCACGCTTGTAATGTTCTTGAGTTACTGTAGCCTTCCTGTCAGGTTCAATTGGATATCTACTTCTCCTGTGGCCTCTTGCAGAACTGCTGCTCACTGTTTTTTGTTTTCTGCACCACTCTGCATAAAGTTTCTGAAATACGCAAAGCATCCTGTCTTGCACTTTGCTAAATGAGAAACACTTGATCACTTATAAAAGTTATTTATTCTCAGGCATGCGAAAAACTATATCTGTACATCTGTAGCAGTTGTGTTAATTAAAAAGTACAGAAACACACAGAACCGTGTTAATTAACAACGACAAGACGCAGGTTTGTGTTAATTGTCGATGCTCAGGATTCCACACAGCTGTGTTAATGAGAAAAGAATTAACTGAGTATTTCTGTGGGGATGAGTAGGGTGGGGTTCAGTTCGATTTGGAGTCACTGCTCTGCTTTCTTCACTTCAACACACCTACTATGAACCATAAAGTAAGTGTGTGTGTGTTAGTACTGGAGCTGTCTGTGTTTTTAATCAGCATGATGTTGGCTGGAGGATAGAAGGATGTATAAAGTGATGGTTAACAGGGCTCAGGGGGCGCAACAGAAAGGCATAACGTTTGACGAGACAGTGAATTAGACGTCGGATGCTGAACAGACAAAAGGAAGTAGCATTAGGAGATTGTGATCACAGTGAATTTTCGGTTCCTCTGTGGTTTGTCACTGTATTTATTGCCCTCCTTTCCATCTTCTTCCTGTCGTCTATGCAAGTATTTTCAATTCAATTTATTTGTATAGCACTTTTAACAATGGACATTGTCTCAAAGCAGCTTTACAGAAGTATAGAGACATAGAATAAAAATGATGAAGTTAAGGTAATATCCCCAATGAGCAAGCCTGAGAGGATGGTGGTGAGGAAGAATTCTCTGAGATAATATGAGGAAGAAACCTTGAGAGGAACCAGGCTCAGAAGGGAACCCATCCTCATTTGGGCAACACTGGACAGTAAATAATGTAAATGTAAATAATTTCCTTTCTAAAACAGTGTATTCACGTGCAATTGTGCAACCAAGAGCTCCTGAGGAACTATTAGGTCTACTTGTGCCTATGTTTAGAAGGGCATGCAAGCCGTGCGCTGTATTACAGAGACATCATTTTTCCACTCGCCGTCAACTTGAGTATACATCCTCACTGTCCATTTTATTAGGAACAGCAGTATACTTTCATGCAAAAAAGTTCACATCAAACATCAGAGCGAAGAAACACTCTGATCTCTGTGACTATAACCGAGGCATGGATGTTGCTACCAGATGGGTTGGTTTGAGTATTTCAGAAACTGCTGATCTGCTGGGACTTTCAAGCGCATCAATCTCTAAAGTTTACACAAGGAAAAACAAAAAAACATCGAGAACGACAGTTGTGCAGGTGGAAATGCTTTGTTCATTAGAAAACACACCTACAGTGAAAAACCTCTGAATGGTGTGATGGTCTGAATGGAAAGTTGGATACAATAAGGCTCCAGTCAGCCATCTAAATGATTCTAAATGATTTTTTAAAAATCTGCTTAAAAGGTAAAAAAACAAAGAAAACTGAAACCAAAAAAAGGATTTCTCTTTATTCCATACTGCAGTTTACCAGAGGTGTTTGCTCAACTCTCAGTCGTACCACCAGAGTACGATCTATTTTTTTTTTTATCAGAGCTTGGCAGGAAGTTTCCTTTTCTTTTAAGGAAGCCAAGCATGCTGGGAAATTCTTTATCTATGCCCCAGCTCTGGTCTTTTAATTTCATGACAAGATATGAAAGAGAACAGTATTTACACCACACTTGTCCATGATGTTGTTCCCCTTTGTTTCCATCCATGTCTGGAGATTGGGAATGATCATGGGTGAGTTCCAGATCTGTTCACTAATCAGCTTACTCGTGCTTCGAAAAAATGAGCCAACTCCTTTACTCAATCCCTTTATTCATCGAAGATGGATGTAGGCCATTTAAAAATATGCTGGAATCTAAACATTTCATCTCTGTGTATAAAAAAAGAGCGTCAGAACAGAGTGGAAAATAGAAGAGGATTTGAAGATATGGAGATGGAAGTTGGAATGGAAATGAGAGAGAGAGAGAGAGAGAGAGAGAGAGAGAGAAAGAGTATAACTACATCTCCCTCCTCCACAGGGTGCAGGGAGCTTATTTCCATTGGCAGCCCCTCAAAGAACTCACCACTACTCCCACAATGCTTTGCCCGTGAAACTCTGTCAGCTTGTGTCAGCAGTCACGCACAGAATTATTGTAATCAGAGGAATTCTCTCTGAAATTCAGTTCAAACTACAGGGCTCTAGCTGTGGGAGGGCGAGGAGTCGCAGGTAATTGGGTTTTCCACCCCTGAGCCACGTTGCTCGCCGAAGCCCTGGAGATCAACACAGAGGTGTAAACTGCATCCCTGAAGCCAGATAGTGTTTCGAAAGACTTGCTCTGCTTCTGTGGTTCAAGTTTTTTTTGTTTTTTTTCCCCCCATGAGAGTGTTTGACACAGCTGTTGTCTCGGATCACAGACTTTTCGTATGGTTTAGTACATTGTTTTCTGACCCTGGAGTTTATCCAACTCTGCACATTTAGGTGCTTTTCTATTCCAACACACCTGTGTCAACTCATCTGCTCTAACAAGCCATGTACGCGGCTAAAACGGGTGTGTCTGGGCGGGAAAAACACTAACACAGCCACTGCAGGACGGCTAAAGTACTAAGAAACACTACTCTAGACTGTTAGACTGTTGAATTAAACCGCAGTAATTCATGAACACTGTGGGTTTTGTTAAAAGGAGTGACCACTTAAGTTGTTTGTTTGGATTGTGTTATACAGTGCAAGAAGCCAAATCTTTCCTACTTATCACCCATTATGAAGTTCTGGGATTTGTTAGAATGCATACTTTTGTGTTAAGACCAGTGAGTGCATTTTTTTCAACATAGTAAATATAGGCTTAAGAAAAGTATCATATTAGCAGTAGTGCTACATCATGTAATAATGTATTGCGTAAACCACCATATTGTGAAAATTCTAATCGATCTGAAAAAAAGCAATATCGTTATTTCACAAGAACGTCTTTTACTTGCTTAATATTTCCTTGTCCCTGACGTTAAGCTTAGATTGATTGTCCTATATAACAACAGCAAATCTGTTGTATAATGTGGTGTCTTTGAGTTACAGCAAATTCCACGCAGCTTGCTATTCACTACGTATTCTCACTACAGCAGAAACCGATTAATGGGACCGTGTATGAGGTGTACTTGTGGCTGAAAACCGGATACGATTCTGCCACGTTGTTCTTTCTGGATCACTCGCTACTATTAAATCAAACGTTCTCCTGAATCTTTGGCCTCTTCCTGTTTCAGGAGATTGTAAGTTCAAATTCCGACAGTACCACAGCTTTCCATGGCCTGGAGTCTAAGAAAATGGAATCTGCTGTGCTGTCTGAACTGGAGAGATGGCGTTGCTCTTTCTCCTGTCAATCAGAATGACACTATTAAATTCTGTGCTCAAGTTGTCGCTTTCCTCCGAGTGTGTTACAAAAGCATTGTGATGCACTATGAAGCATCACCTGTCTTAGAGGAAGAACACGCTCCGTTTCATCAGGTCTGGTTGGTAGATGTTGTGTGATGGAACGACTGTGTGGGAACAGATAAATGACAATATTTAGAGGAAATGAAAAAAATCCAAATGCTCAGTGGAACCCCTATAGGGTGAACAAGTGGCAGTCCATCACATTTTACTGTAAAATACTGTAAATTTGTCCTATTTTCCATTTCCTGTTAGACCAAAGGCCATCTGTTAGCAGATTCCATGTAATATTTTGCCATTCAGTTACTACACAAGCTGCGAGTTCTCATGTTGGCATGGAAGTTACAAATATCATTTAATTTTAATGGCAGATGTGTTATTTCTGTAATCTTTTCAGAATGAAGTCTCACCATCTCTCTCTCTCTCTCTCTCTCTCTCTCTCTCTCTCTCTCTCTCTCCACAGCATGTCTGTTTCGCTACAACACTCTTTCTTTAGTCTACCTTCTCTACCTGCTGCTGCTGCCATGGTTCACCTGGCCCAACAAACACACAGCACAAGGTAAGAATAGTAAAATCTTGCACATTTCTATCTTTCTCTCAGATAGTTTCCTCAAAATGAAAGATAATAAAGGTTGATGTAGTCATCAGAAGAACTTGTCTTGGGTTGGAACAGGACATGCAGTAAGTTTTATGTTTCACATTATCATGTTAGCACTTATGCTTTAAAATCACTGTGCTGTAAGAAATAACCCAAACACTTGTGATGTCACTCTACTCCATCAAAGTCCAGATGATGGTGCTGGTAGTCTGGGCTGTTACCTACACTTCATCTTTACACTCTCACCTGCGTACGCACAACATGAGGATCCTGTTACAGTTAATAAAAAGTCTTTCTGGGCTCCAGAAGGTTTCCATTTTGCTGCTAATGGGGTTCCTAGGTATGGTCCAAACCCCGCCACTGAGAGTTTAACCCTCAATGCCAAGCCCAAGCCCAGATTAAAAAATGGCTTCCAGCGTAAAACCTGTGTCAAAATCAAATATCCGGATCGGATGACCTGCTGTGGCGACCCCAGACAAGGAGTAGCTGAAGGACAACAACAACATTTTGCTGTTAATAGACCTGAAAAAAAAAAAGATTTATTTTTAAGGCTACTATCTAAACTAATGTTCCAGGGAAAATAAAAGTCTAGTGTTCAGTGGTGAACAGGGCACTAGGCTTATTTTAATCAGCATGCCCTCTTGTGGGTTTCTTCCTGCTTGGTGAGGGTCTGGAGAAGTGGTGCTGACAGAATCTCATCTAGCGCTTTGTTATACAACAGGCTGATAAGTAGCAGGTGATAACTGGAGCTACTTCCTATTTTGACTGATATGAATGGATGTGCCGGCAGTTTATTTTGATGGCAAATATTCAAGGCCTACAAAAAAACAGATGAAGGTCAGGCCTCAGCTTCCTATTAAACAGTGAATGTTGGTTTATGTCAAGCCTGATATCAGACTCATAAGAAATAACACATACACCAATCAGCCATAACATTAAAACCACCCACCTATTATTGTTTAGGTTTCCCTTGTGCTGCCAAAACAACTCTGATCTACTGAGACCCCTGAAGGTGTGCTGTGGTATCTGACACCAAGACGTTAGGAGCAGATCCTTTAAGTCCTGTCCTGTAAGTTGTGAGGTGGCACTTCCATGTGTCAGATTTTTTTGTCCATCTCTTCCCACGGATGCTCAACCGGATTGAGATCTGGGGAATTTGGAGGTCAACACCTTGAACTCTTTGTGATGTTCTTCAAACCATTCCTGAACAGTTCCTGCTGACAGAGGACACTACCATTATGGAATACTGTTACCATGATACTTACCATGATAGTATACTTGGTCTCTAAGAATGTTTCGGTAGGGGAAAGGAGCCGAGGTTTCCCAGCAGAACATTTCCCTGGGCATCACACTGCCTTCACCAGCTTGACTTTTGGTATATATTAACCACTGCATACACCACAAGATCTGCTGTTTTGGAGAAGATCTGTCCCAGTAGTCCAAACATCACAATCCGGTTCTTCTCAGAGTCACTCAGGTCCTCACACTTGTCTATTTTTCCTGCTTTCAACACATCAGCTTCAAGAACTGACTGTTTCCTTGCTGCCTAATATATCCTAATCCTTGACAGGTGTCACTGTAATAAAGCAATCAACATTGTTTACTTCACCTGTTAGTGGTTTTAATGTTATGGCTGATCGGTTGAATCTTATAAGTCCTAATAACAATATTTTTCCAGAAATCACATTTGAAGAGTCAGAATCATCAAAGTGATGACAGCTATACAGATAAAACCCAGTAATGTTAGGGAATGATGTAGCTTCTGGAGAAATGTTGCTTTACTTAGCTTTGTTGTTGTTAGCATTAAGATGTGAAATAAATGTCACAATATGTCTTATTAGGAGGATTATGTCTGAGGAAAAATGTCCCCAAGGTAGAATTGGTGAAGACAGCAAATGTTCCCAAATATAACACAAGTATACAACACAGTAGGGCTGAGTAAAGCAGAGTCTCAGCTAGTTTGTGATCATCAAGGTGACAAGCATGATGGTGTTGGTGGTGTACTCATACTTGTGGTCATTTCCATAGACTTAGCACTGCTTGACATTACAGTAGAGGGTTATAAAATAAAAATGCTTTATAATCACACTGTCCGCTGCCAGCCAGAAGAGGACAGTTTCCCTTCTACTTCCTTTCAGGGTTTTTTCATCACGTCGTCTCAGGAGTTTTTCTTGTTAGATCTGGCTTGGTCATTAGGGATCAGTTTAATCCATGTGATAACCAGATTTCTGTAAAGATGCTTTGTGACAATGTCCAGTTGTTAAAAGTGCGTTTAGAATAAAATTTAAGTTTTGAAGTTTTGGAAACTGGACTGTTGGTGCAGAATATATAAACTCTTATTACATTTGGATTTACAGCATTTGGCAGATGCCTTTATCCAGAGCGACTTACATTTATTTAATTTATACAATTGAGCAATTGAGGGTTAAGGGCCTTTCTCTAGGGCCCAGCAGTGGCAGTTTGGTGGTCCTGTTTAGTTGGTCAGAATGAGAAGCTGAGAAATCTGGGCAAACTAAAGACTTGTATTGCTGTCTTTAGATAGAGAAGATACGAGGGCTAATTCACACTGGCAGCGCTGGCAGTGAGTAGTCAGTGAATAGTCAGTGGGTAGTGGGCAGGTAGTCAGCAAGCAGTCAGCAGGTAGTCACCGAGCAGTCAGCAAGCAGTCAGCAGGTAGCCAGCAGGTAGTCAGGGAGCAGTCAGCAGGTAGCCAGCAGGTAGTCAGGGAGCAGTCAGCAAGCAGTCAGCAGGTAGCCAGCAGGTAGTCAGGGAGCAGTCAGCAGGATCGCCACAGGATCTCAGTGGGTAGTCAGCGGGTAGCCAGCAGGTAGTCAGCAGGTAGCTAGCAGGTAGTCAGGGGATAGTCAGTAGGTTGCCAGCAGCTAGCCAGTGGGTAGTCAGGGGATAGTTAGTAGGTTGCCAGCAGGTAGTCACCGAGCAGTCAGCAGGTAGTCAGTGGGTAGCCAGCAGGTAGTCAGGGAGCAGTCAGCAGGATCTCCACAGGATCTCAGTGGGTAGTCAGCGGGTAGCCAGCAGGTAGTCAGCAGGTAGCTAGCAGGTAGTCAGGGGATAGTCAGCATATAGTCAGAAGGTAGTCAAGAGCAGTCAGCAGGTAGTCCTTGAGCATTCAGCAGGTAGTCAGCGGGTAGTTAGGGAATCGTCAGCAGGTAGCCAGAGGGTAGTCAAAGAGCAGTCAGCAGGTAGTCAGGGGATAGTCAGCAGGTAGCCAGCAGGTAGTCATCATATAGTCATAGGTACTGTAGGAAACTGCTGACTAAAAGGAAAGTAAACCAGCATTCAGATGAATGTAGTTTAAACCAAATCTTACTCTAGAATTTAATTATAGAAATAAATCTTACACTCTATTGAAGTGCATGAGCTACAAGAGAGTCTACATACACTGGCAAGTGGTCTGAATGGTTCTTTGCTTGTACCACTTGGGAACAATTAAAGCTTTAATGAAGACAGACCGTGTTCCCAATGATTTAGGAGTCTAAACCCTCTGAGTTATTCACTGAACACTTAATGAAACCTTAACTCCTTTCCCCCATCTCTTGCAAACTGAGAGGTCTCTTTCTGGTCACTGGTGCAGATTCTTCCCCATTGAGCTACTAAGGTGGTGACATCATGCTGCCTTTTTTGGTATCCAACTTAGCAGTTAAGTTGTTGATTAAATCAGTGATTTCATTGTTATTTCCCAGTTTCTGGAGTAAAGATTAAATCTTCAGGATTCCTTCAAGTAACTTTTGATAATGTCTTCCAGACTTGTATCATTTCTGTTGCAGCCATAGCAGAGTGTGATTTTTCTCTCAAGAAACTAGTGACTTTTTTTTTTTATCTTATTACTATGCAATGTCTCTTTAACCCATTCCTGTCAGGTGGTTTTCACACTGGTCCAAAAGCCAGTGTGTTTGTCTCCTGCTCCCTGCAGCATTGGTCTGGTTTCAGTTTCTGGACTTGGTCTGTTATGTACAGCACCAAAATAATAAGGCTCCAGTTATAAGACACCTCACCTCTTCGGTGCCCCACAAAGTTCCCCCACTACTCTGCTACACGTGTGTTGTGGAAACTAATGATGTCTGCTAAAACACACATTTTTCACAGGTTACTTTACTTCCTGAACGAGGGCAGACCAAGTTGTGTTCACAGTCACGGGAATCACAGCACAGTTCCAGTGTAACTGAACTCACACCAGCTCCTACAGGTAGCCTCGGGTTCAGTACTGATCTTTGCTTCCTGCTCCACGTGACCACTTTCACTTCACCAAAGTGAAAGATTCATGTGAATCTGTTCAGTTTCAGACTAAACTGCCATTGGGAAAACCTCCTAAGAAAAACTGAGTATAAAACATGGCAGTGACTGTTGACTGTTTTTCTCATTCATCTAATCAGCAGTTGCACTGCAGGAACAACTAAATAAGCTATCAGGAGATTGTGTGGGCTTGACTGTTTTGTCATCAGCTCCTATTTTATTTGTAGTTCATAGAGTCAAGCGTCATAGGTTTATAGGTGTTTATGGGGACGGGGTTGGGGGACGATTAAACGGCTTAAAATGAATTCATCGTTTCTCAAACAAAATTGAGAATTCATGATTACATTTTTATTAACTCAGTCATTAAATTCTTGAATGCTAATTTCTGTTAGTGTCATGTAACACCATAAGACGGAGGCTTTTTCTGCTCAGGCAGCGCTGCGTTAAGTGGATAAAACTTTACAAGCTGTAAAAAGAAAAAAAAAATACAAAATACAAAATTGGACGCAGACCAAGGCAGTGTTTGTCTTTGTGGTTGCGACTTTATAACCGGTAGCTGCTCGCACTCATAGAGGCCATATTGATTCTTCAGAAAACGTTGCTTCAAATTAGCAAGACAAACTTTCCAGCAGGTTTCTAATCAAAGATGAATAAACATTGGTGGCGATTTCAGATCTGAGAGCAAATATTTTCCATATCCTGGCCTCTGGCATGTCCGTAGCCAAGGTTAGCGCAGTCAGTAATGCCTGTGTGAAACAATGGGGGAATTAACATGTCCTCACTCACAAACACACACTCTCTCTCTCTCTCTCTCTCTCTCTCTCTCTCTCTCTCTCTCTCTCTCTCTCTCTCATATTTCAGCATCTTTCCAGTTCTGAGCAGTGTCTCGTGTCTGTCATGCTCTAGGGATGCAATGCAGCTTATCATTTCCTCTAGTGTGAGACGGCAGTACAATCAGAAGCTGTGCTTGCTTCCCACTGTTGAAAAAATACAGCAAGAGCAGACAAATCAGTAACCTGGACACACAGGACAAGCAGATTTCATGTCCGGGGTATCCGTTTGTCATTCATTGTTTCCTGGCAGACAAATAAGTTTAACAAATAGGCTTGTACCAAGTAAAAAGAAGAAGATTTAACATAACACGTTTCACAGTGGGACAATACATTTTTGCAAGTCTGTAACTATATTAACTATAATATTCAGAGCATCTGCTTTTCGCTGCACTACACGGCAGCCAAGTCGAGATCTGACGACTGACTGGAAAGCGATTAGTTCAGGCGGGTTAATCAGAGTGCATGGATGACTGATGATTCCTTTCAGAATCTGAAGCATGTAAGTATGTGGAGACAATAAATCCTCCCACAAAGCTGTAAAACTTTAGCTTGAAATTAAAGACTAAACTGCATGCACATCAGAGCTGAAGTGTTCACTGTTCATTGCTCCTTCTCATGAACTTAACTAGCTCGCCATACGTTATTACGTTATGTTATGCTAGCTATCAGTTTTTAGCTTAGCAACAGGTTTCAACACTGGGCTCATACACTGCAGCTCTTACTTGCCTAAAAAAAGTATGTATAATGTATGATTTGTTCACCTCGTACACTTCAGAGGAAATATTAACACCTGCCAACAGCCTAACAGTTATACGGAAGGGGAAACTCCTCTAGAACACGAGCTCATTGAGAGTTTGGGATTCTGTAACATTACACGGAAGGTTTTTGGATGATTTGTAAAATTCCGTATAGCGAATAAAATCTTAGCCGCAGTGTACTGACAGAAAAAAACCCCCAAAACAAAACAAGATGGCTTTTTAATTAAAACCACGTTGCTGGTTCTCCGCTATGAATTAGCAGCACTCTCTGTGGCCTGGAAATGCCAGCAGAGCAGATGAGGAGTGCAGTCAGGAGCTGCGAATACTTCAGAGAAAGCTAAGCTGCAAGAGGCAAGCGTTCCAGGCCCTTTCACCGGCGCGGAAAATGTACATCAATTCTCCGATTGCTTTAAGCCAAGGTCACTCATCGTTTCCTCAGGATGAAAATGTCTTATTAATTGCTTTCCCCTCACCTTTTTGCCAAAAACAAAACAAAACAACGAACAAACAGTGCACATGCGAGTTTAATGTCCTTGGAGAGAATGATATTAGTCAAGCGTCTGAGGAAGAGAGTCGATCCAAATGCTAATGAAGGCTAATGAGCTGCTGATGATAAAGAGCTTTAGGGGATGTTGATGTCGATGTTGACGTGATGACTCCAGGTTTCCAATCTGTGCGGCGTCCAGATTGGAAATTACCTCCGAGAAGCAATAGCATCTTAGCATTAAGGATGTAGTCGCTTGTACTGAAAATGTCAGCATAGGTGATCAGTAAGTTGAAGGAAACAGCCTGGAGAATCCCAGCTGTGGTCTTTCTTGTTTCCATTTCTTTTTTTCTCGTGTTTCCCATGAGGCTCCATTTTCAGTGAAGGGTCTTTCCTCGTTGTGTGGAACATATGAAAGCACTCGGTGTTATATACTCATTACTGCTAGCTTAGTATTAATAAGGAAAGTGATGCTAGCTGTTTTCTTCAGCTCCTTTTTCTAGGGGCATGTCTCAATCAGCTCTCTAGCTCTCTAGGTTTTTGAATTAATATATATCATTATCATGTACACGAGTTGGGACTCTGACTCACTACACACTGGGACACCGATGTCTCCATTTCCTGTGACATTTTAACAGTCTGTCATGTAGATCGGCTAGCTTAATCACACACGTTTCTTTCATGGTACTTCAAGCAGGATTGTACACTAGCTAGTGGATTTTTTTTTAAACACTTAAAAGGCGCTAGACTCAGACTATATACAGAACCTCAAATAAAGTTAAAACTCACTAAGTAATCATTTGAGAGCTACAACAATATCAAGCTGCTAGAGCTGGCTGAGAAATATGATGTCATTTCCTCTAAGGGATGGTGAGCATGTTTTTTTGTGGTGCTTTGTGGGATATTTTAGGAAGCGAATGTTCCAGTGCTCTTGAAGGATTTTGCAATGGAGAGTAAGAGGCAGAACTTTAAAACGGCCGACTCCCCGAGCTGAGTAAAATATCAATATAAATTTCTAGAATATATAACAAAAAGAATGAGTAAATATTTTTAATGGAAAAAATTCATTTATTGTTGTAGTTGCTTTCGGCTGCTCCCTGTTCGGGGTCGCCACAGCGTACCAACTGGTCCGCACAACAACTTGGCACAGGTTTTACGCCGGATGCCCTTCCTGCCGCAACCCTCCCATTTTTCCGGGCTTGGGACCGGCACTGCAACCAGTGGCTGGGGTTGAGGCATTGGCTGGGAATCGAACCCGGGCCTTCCGCATGATAGGCGAGCAATCTACCACTGAGCCACCAATGCCTCATTTATTGTTGTAGTGTGTCCCAAAAATAAAATAGTCACCAATTTTCCTGTTTTGCATTTTCATTTTGAACCAAAAAACAAATCCAGCCCAGACGTGGATCTGGTGCGCTTCCGATCTGACGAGTTCAATCTGCTGTAGAGAGCTGAAGATGTTCTGGTGACTTGTGATGGTCAACAGCTTAGAAAAACTGTATTATGGGTGTATGTATGGGTGTGTGTTTTCCCCTTTAATTTGTAAGCCTTCTGTATGTACTGAAATGTAAACAGTCATTCAGTCCTGATCCCTAGGAGCCTCTTATTTGCTAGATTTAAAACACACTGACATGCTAGATGGATTGTCAGAAGTCTTTGTGTAACTCGATAAGCTTTGTGTCTCCTCATGTTTCTCTGGAAGTTAAATCGGTGTATTGTTTGTGTAATGGTCTGTGAATACAGGAGTCAACATTCACCATCCCTGCAGGAAAGCTCGTTCAGCATGTTCAGAGAGAAACCTCTCCTCTTTTCCCCCACAGCATGGCGTCGTCTCCTGCCTTTAACCGTGTTTTCCATCTGTCTTCTTTCCCAGCTCTTTGGGTGTTTGTTTAAATCACATGAATTCTGTTTCACGAAAGAATTTATTAAGGGTTAGATAGGATTAGATTAACACTACGTCTCATTTCTTTCAGTAACCACAATACTTTTAATAGCTTTCTTTTTGCGCAGATTTTGCCTTTAAAAACGTCTGTCTGGCAGAAACGTTCTAAACCGATGAGATTTCCAGACCTGAAAGAAGGAATTCTGCACTTTTGGCCAGATTTTACGCTATCCACAGGCTCAGATTTCTCATAGAGACAGAGTTTAAGGTCTCCAGATTTCCCAGATCTCAATCCTGTCGAGCATCTGTGGGATGTGGCAGACAAACAAATCCGATCTATGGAAGCTCCATCTCACAACTTAAAGGATTTTCTGCTAATGTCTTGGTGTCAGGTCTAGGGTTAGGGTTGAGAATTCATATCTCAAGCTGTTTTGGCAGCACAATAAATCGCGACCTACACAATATTAGGCAGGTGGTTTTAATGTTATGGCTGATCAGTGTAAACCCTGGACTCAGAGCTACGTGATCATCTTAACAGCAACTTTATATTGTTATTTTATCACAGAACACCGCCGAATTTGAGCTGTTTACTCTTCTCTTTCACCGAGTGTCCAGTGGTTCATCCGCAAACATGTTTATGTAACATCTGACCCTTCTCCCTTCTGCTCTCATCCGCTGGCATGCGAGTGCGCCGAGACCCCACTGTCCTTCTCGGAGTCAGTGTGCGAAATCTGGGGCTAGAAGCCGAGGTCTCTTGGGTCTGTCTGTCATTTTCCATCGTTTCTTCCCGGGACTTTGGCATGTCGCACGATTCAGAAGAAAGACATGACTGTTGCTCTCACACCAACGCAGACATTCATACCGACGGAAAGTCTGGATCCTCTCTGGGAAGAGCGTAATGAATATTATTTCATGCAAATGTGCCAGAACAGATTGACAGTTCACGGTTAGTCTCTTGAACGTCTCGTATAAACAGTCAAACATCATAAACGCTGTGTTTTTGAGTAATTAACGCTTTTTTTTTATTGACGTGAAGAATTTTTCGGTCTGAGAGTCGCTTCATTACGTAATCCAGCATGAAAGTTCCCTGCTATAACATTCCGCTTTAACTTAATAACCA